>JARLTB010000378.1:0-1200000 GCA_030141615.1 Unio pictorum | reverse complement strand
ACCTGCTTTCCACACTTAATATGATAATGGATTGACTATTTAATCAGGATCAGTATTAAATATTAAATTTCTTGGCATGTCAACGGCTTCATTTGCAGCATCTTTTTAATCTGGCTTTGTATAAGTGAAATATTTATGAACAGAAATTTTCTCTATTGGAAAAGTGGTGACAAACATCTGCTCTGCAAGGATGAACAACTTTGAATTTCTCCCATGGGAATGCTTTTATTTTGTTTGAAGTAGACGTTTCTTGATTTGATTATCGTTCATGTTTCTTGGCTTGAAAATTGCTAGTGTATTATATATCCTAATTAATACCATTGTGCTTTTTATGATTTGTAGAAATGTAGAATCTTGTCAACACTGTCAATGCAAAATTGCATTCAGTTTTGTACATGTTCAGTTTTTTGGTCCAATATGTTGTATGCATGGATGATTTTATGCATTTCCACTTCTTTTCTTCATAGAAGACATGTTTGCCCATTCTTCATGAACCAGCAAAACTAAAGCAAATTATATGGCTTTATATTGGTCATCACAACAAAACTGGAAACACAAGAATATGCTGCTCTGGATATATAAATGTTAAATATACAAGAAAAACTATGGCTTTACTGTATTTTACTTTGTAAATAAAAACTATTATAGTATTTTAATTTGTAAAACAAATTTGCCATAGTATTCATCATTGACATGACGTCATTCAGTAGATGTTGTGAAAGAAAATGGCATATGGTTGTATGATATTCCTATTCAGAATTTTATTGGATGACGTTCAGTTGTAACATCAGCATTTGAAAGATAACCTTGTCACCAGTCATATTTATGGTTTGGTATGGCACATGTCCAAGACTATGTTAATTTGTGCTTGCACAAAACAATTACCATAGTCAAGCATTGCTTGCATGGTCAAGATTGATGTGTTATGAATGCCTTAAACATGTGCATTTCTTCGCATAGACATGGGGCTATGTGTGTTAATTAGCGTATAGCACTTACTGATGGAAACAACATACTAAAATTCTACTTTACTAAGATGTTTCTTCAGTTATAATTTCTGATGCAAACTACAGCTTTTATACATTATCTATTTGCAAGCTTGCATTTTATGTTACTGCTTGGAACTGTAATCTCATTGGAAAATGGTCTAATATGTTCATATCTATATGTTAGAAGCAGGAATTGTTATGCCTATTTTTCAACATTAATTTAATCAAAGTCAGTCTCTTTTTTAGAAATGCCTTGAGGTATTTGTTTTTATGTTTTAGCCATAGATCAATAAAATTTTGATGTCAAAGATTAAGACTTGAACCTAAATTATAAACATAATTGTCAGATATGGAGATATTCTTTCACATTGTACAGATATTAAAATCGATCATATATTTTCTTCATTTTGACTTTCTTTTATGACTAAGGTTGATAAATACTAGTAGCAAATAACAGGTACAATATGGTTAAAGATTCTGTTAGATGTTATTTCAAGTTTCTCATCCACGATAAACCCTAATCCATTTTTGAAGCTATATTTTTAAAAAATTGGTACTTTGTTTCACATATTTTATGTTTGTGACTTGTTTGATATAAAGTTAGAAAGTACTCATGAGACTGCACAAATGTCATTTAGTGTTTATGCAATCCATTGATGACTGTATTTATTGTAGGCATAATGGAAATTATTTTAAAATCTTTCATTTGCTTCAGATCATTATCCATTTAATAGCCTGTTATACATTTTTGTGGTATATTTGCTACATTGGCAATGTTATTAAGTTCTCCTGTTATATAACTTTCACATGAATGTCATGGGGAGGTAATGTATATGTGCAAACATGAGTCACACTAGTAAGCAATAATTTGAAGTCGGTATTTGATCAAGGCCATAGTCTCATGCACTGTATGATCAGTTTCATGTTGATTCAGTTAGAGTGTCTGCTGTAATTATCATGTGTTTATTCAAGAATGGTAGAGTCCTTTTTATGACGGCAATTGTAAATATGCTTCCGTTAAAGTGTTTTTTGTTCTCTCCTTAAATAAAAATTAAGAATTAACAAGGAATGCATGTCTGCAGCAGTTGGTTCCATATTTAAAGTAATGCAGACTTTCTATGCAGCTTGGGCAATAGTAAATGAAATGCATCATTATAATGTATGTGTAGTCAATAAAATATCAGGGTCTGTTTATTTTACTTTCACTTTCCAGGTATCTGTCATATAAATAACAACATGATTCTTTCATTATCATATGAAATAAAACTATTTTTTTTTTAATGCATCCTGTCATAAATTGCATATTAAGTATTTTAATTATGTGTTTTAGCCACAGTGAAGTTTTAAATTTTACTCCACACCTAATCTTTCAAATCTTCATGACTAGGGCATTTTTTCCATTGTGGATTCCTTTTATACATTGCCCGTGTTAAGGGGAGGTGAGAGGATATGTTACCCTAAGCCAGTCATGTTCCATGAGGACGAAGTGGAAATGGACCTGCCTTGGGTGGGCATATCTTCATATCTCCCCAAACGAGAGTAATAATTTGTTGATTATACTGAGTCAAACATGACACAATATGGTAAGTCCCAGTCACATGAGGGAGACATGTTTTGTTCCTTGTCATGTGACATATTGTGGTCATTGGCATTGTACTAAACAAATTGTTGATATGCTTTGCCTCCCTTGAAGTTGCATTTACTCTGGCCATATACGTTTTTTGGAGTCATCATAAAATAATTTATTGGCTCATTGACTGCAGTTCTTTCAATAAATTTTTTGAACAAATTGGATTGTATATTAATTGGAATGTTGGTAAAGTACATTGTCTTTAAAATAAAGTGTTTTAAAACGTTTCTCATGCAATAGATTTTACTTGTATGCTGGTACACAATCTGTTTTGCAGATATATATATATATATATATATATATATATATATATATATATATATATATATATATATATATATATATATATATATATATATATATATTATATTGAATAAATGCAGCTTTAACTTGAATGACTAATAGCATTAGAATTTTTAATGTAAATTCATTGCTACTACTAACACCATATACTTTTGCACTCAATGCATTTAAACATGGCAAATTTGCATGCTGTGGGTTGCTTTCAGTACAAGTACTGCTTTACATTGTTGCATGAAGGGATTGTAGTAGTTAGGTTTTACCAAACAATGTTTATCTGTATATTCATTTACAATATTTCAGACAATTATTATGGCTATATTGGGGAGGCGGGGGGAGGGGGGGACAATTTTTTACCATTTAAAATTACTTTGATTGAAAAATTGCAGATGATATTATATATATTTATCAAACTACTTTTCTGATTGTTATGATATTATAATATATAAGTAATTCTTTGCCCTCAAGCCTTTGTTAAATTATGCTCTAAAGGAAAATCTTAAGTGAGTGAAACCAATTTTTCATATTTTATTTTATAGCTTGAGCTACCACTGTCGTCCATGAACTTTTGTTTGGTTGTTACTTTAGTCAACAGCTGGTGCATCTAAATAGAACTTGCAACTGGGAGCAGAGTGCTTTAAATTTGCCATGTTATGCTTTTCTTATAAATGCAGCTCTAATAAGCAGATTTCTTTTGCTTGCATCATCTTTTCACTGCTGCACTTTTATTGTACTGCATGCATTACTAACAATCTCGTTACTTGTTCATCATCTAAACATGGTATCTGGGGCATGCTTAAAGACTTGGTTAGACATATACTTGCAGAATAAATAGTATTGAATATTTAACCCTTTCAGAATTGAAAATTGTCAAAAGAAAATTGCACAGAGAATGTCTTATAAATTTTGTTATAATGTTCTTTTTTTATCTGACCTCTCCGATGGTTAGAGTGGCTGTCTCATGTGGGATGTTGCAGTTTCAAACCCCAGTCGAGTCATACCAAATACTTGTAAAATCACACTAGGAGCTGCCTTGCTTGGCGCTTAGCATTAAGAGGTTAGTGTTCTTACTGGTTGGCCTGCCATCAGGATAATGTGACAGGATGGACATAATGCTACATGTCTTCGGCATGATGCCTCAGTGCTAGACATCACTATAAACTGCCACACTGCAGACAGTTACAGTGATGTGACTGAATTTGTTTAAAGCTTAAATACAAATCCCAAACACACAACTCTTTTTTTTTTATCCAAGCTTTCTTTCATCAAGAGACTGAAAATATTAAATGAAAGTATGTTAGGATATTAATATTTGCTGTAATATCATGCTTCCATATCTGATGGTGTGATGCCCTGCATTCATTGCTTTTCTCAGATAATTTCCAAAACAAAAATATATATTGTAAGATATTCAAGTAACCCATCATTCTATCCATCCATACAACCTAATACAATGTATGGGATACATACAGTGCATACATCTTCATATTAATTATCCTGGAATGTTATACAGTACTCCCTCACAGTAAAGTACTTCAGTGGACCATCTTATGAGACTGCTTTTGTCAAGGAACCCATTTATTTAAATACATTATGAATTAAATACTCACAATTAGTTGGTGTAGCCTTGAAAACAGTTTACAGGTTATGGTTCCCATGAACAGCATTATAGTGAGGGAATGATGTATTATGTTTACAATACCTATGCATTATGTATATTATTATGTATATACTACCTCATTATAAGGTGACCTCATATAAGGCAGTCCACATTTTATGGTTCCCTTGAATGACATTGTAGTGAGGGAATGATGTGTATATAATACCTCAGTATAAGGTGATCGCATGTATAAGGCGGTCCACATTTTATGGTTCCCTTGAATGGTATTGTAGTGAGTGATTGGTGTATTATGTACACCTCAGTAAAAAGTGATCTCAGCTAATGCAGTCCACAGTTTTATTGTGTGAGTACTGTTGTGAATTTCATTTCTTTTTTAAGAGAGATTTTTTAATGGTTTTTAACTTAAAAAAATAAAGTTAGAATTAGTGGATATGCTTCATTCTGTTGTCATTGCAGTTTCTTGGTATTTACATTCATATTAATAAGAAAGATGAAATCCATGAACATTGGTACTGCATTTTAAAAAAATTGTGATTTGACAGTATTTGCTGAAAGACAATTATAAATGAAGGGATCAAATTTTGGAGATGTGGTTTCATTGTCTACCAGCTGTATTTGCAGCCATGGAATTTTCAGTATGGACACTCCTACATGTACTATTCTATATCCATTTAAACTGAAAAGTTTTGTCCAACATTTGAATGTTTTTGCTTCTAAGCATTGCTGCTCGGAGAATTTAATGTTATACCTGCATGCATTTAATTTTGCAAAAGGGAGGATACATGTACACTGTACAAAAATTTGAACATCTGTCAGTTGCTCTGATGTCACATTTTTTGTTACTTTAAAGATGTATGGAAATCATTTAGGTAGCAGAGATCATTTCAGATGATGAAAGGCTTAAAGCATGTTAAATATAAAGTTGAGCGGATTCTATTGATTGACTCCAGTTTTTACACAGTTTTTACTATTCAGTACAGATCCTTCACTAAGTTTCATTAAATATCTTATCCTATGTTTAGTATCATTTACTCAAATGTCATGGTCACATCAATCTTATTAAATGATATTTAATGCAGATGCGTCAGTTTGAGGATTATCATATGAGCCCAGATACACATGTGATAGGCCTAATACACTAAACAAATGCTTTCACTAGATGTGATATTTGGCTAATTTCTTTCTTTTTTAGGCACTGGTTCTTTGGTTTTGTAATCTGTGTGCTGTCCCTAGTGTTCCTTGCTGACTACTTCTGCTACCGAATGCTGAGTGAGTTCGGCTGGGACTGGTTATTGGTTATTGGGGCTGTAGAGGCATGTGTGTTGTCTGGTCTTTTAACAGGCCTCACCACTCTGATGGTAAGATCAGGAAAGCTACAAAACTGCCAAGTGTTTGATTTCCTGGTCACATGATTATTGTGCTGAAACCCACCCAGCTCAGGCCTTACTTACTCAACATATAAAAGAGATTGATTGATTACCCTCTTCATAATTACTTCCAATACAATAAGCTCTTTTAAATTGTTTTACTTTCATCTGTCACATAATCAGTTCTTTCATTTATTTATTTTGTGTTTTGTTTTACATTGCTTTTTAGTTATAGATTAATTGCACAGTAACACATTAATTTTCATCCTTTTTTCAGGATACAACTAAAATGAAAAAGAACATTTCCTCAGAAAGATAACTTTAGTATATATTGGATAGAATGAGTAACATCTGATTATATAGTTGACTCCACTAAACAATCATCAGATTCGTGATTCATTAAACAGCAAATGTTTACTATGAAATCACTCATATACTAATATACAGTCTTAAAGGCAGTCACCTATTGGAAGTTACTTATTGAAATGCAGCCCATTTCTGTAGCATTTATTGAGTGAAAGAAACAGAAGCTGGGTTTGTTTAAGCTGCAATCAATCATGTGGACAACATTCATTAAACCAGAATAATATATTGTCACTTTGTTAGTACCATTAGTATCATTCATACACAACTACTCCAGTATATCAGATAAGTATAAGTCTGACTATCAAACATACTTTGTTTGAGCAAGTCATTGGAAGCCAGTGATTCCTGAATTTTGTATTACTGTAAGTAACAGCTGTTGACCTTTTGGTATTATATTTCAGCAGACCAGAAACAATAAGGGTGTCAGGGATGTGAAACTTGCTCTCTTTTTCAAATCTTCCTGAATTTTTGTTCTAATCAGAAAAAAAAGTTTTGTTATTCATTCGTAGATAAGACATGTGGATTAAATGTACATTTATTTTCAATGACCAACTAAGCAAAGAGGATAACCTCACTCATGATTTTGAAATTCAGCATACATGTATATTCAAAAGTAAAGACAGTCGGTGATCTAATGATATACTGGGGTCTGAGTGCTTGAATGACTCTTCAGGTATATGTACAAATACATGTGAAATGTGTTTTGTGTCACATCAGTAACAGGCAGTACAGAAAATTTCAATAATAATATTTGAATGATCATGCTTTTGTTTCAGACTCTCATTTTTAGGGTTTTCTGGGACTGTGATGTTGAATGGCTTGCTGTCTCTGTTCTTTACCTATTACTACATGCAGAAAACTGGAGAAGCTTGGAACATTGTTTACATTTTCTATGTCATTGTAATGATATTCTTCGAGTTTGTGGCCACCTACATATTTGGATACACGGTAAATATACAGTCTCATGTCAGAACTTTTATTATTATCTCACCTGTATGAGTAGTATAAAGTCATAGTATTGCTTTCAGGGGGTAACAGTAATGACGATGTCAGTGTTGTAATCCACATTAAAATCATGTTTTTATTTAAGGGTTTGAATGTAGTAAACATAGGAAATAATGTGATTTCGTTTATTTTCTTGTGCTCATCAATTTTCATTTTTGTTTCCAACAAATGATATCTTTGATGTTGGTACTTAAAGTTGTGGATTTTTGAAGCAGTCCAGTTGTTTTCACAGAGAAATCTGTTTCTTTGGTCTTTCAACTGATAGACTGTAGCAAGCATGTAATAAATCATGAAAATTGGTGACCTGAGAAAAATATTGAATTCATGGTATATCATAATACATCTCACAAGATGAACATAGCTTTATATGGAGCTTGTCTAGTTTATGTCCAGCTTCTGACTGGTAAGACACATAATTATATGGAGCTTGTCTAGTTTATGTCCAGCTTCTGACTGGTAAGACACATAATTATATGGAGCTTTGTCTAATTTATGTCCAGCCTCAAGTGGTAAGGCATGGGCCTTGTCTAGTTTATGTCCAGCTTCTGAATGGTAAGGCACATAATTATATGTAGCCTTGTCTAGTTTATGTCCAGTTTCTGACTAGTAAGGCACAAAATTATATGGAGCCTTGTCTGGTTTATGTCTAGTCTCAACTGGTAAGGAACAGAATTATATGGAGCCTTGTCTAGTTTTTATGTCCAGCTTCTGACTGGTAAAACAGAATTTATATGGAGCCTTGTCTAGTTTATATCCAGCTTCTGACTGGTAAGGCACATAATTATATGGAGCCTTGTCTAATTTATGTCCAGCTTCTGACTGGTAAAACACAGAATTTATATGGAGCCTTATCTAGTTTATGTCCAGCTTCTGACTGGTAAGGCACATAATTATATGGAGCCTTGTCTAATTTATGTCCAGCTTCTGACTGGTAAAACACAGAATTTATATGGAGCCTTATCTAGTTTATATCCAGCTTCTGACTGGTAAGGCACATAATTATAAGGAGCCTTGTCTAATTTATGTCTAGCTTCTGACTGGTAAGACACAGAATTTATATGGAGCCTTATCTAGTTTATATCCAGCTTCTGACTGGTAAGGCACAGAATGTTATATAGCCTTGTCTAATCTTTGTCTGGCCTCTGGCTATTAAGGCACATAATCATATAGAACCATGTCAGTTTTCAAGTTTGATTGTAAATAAAAGTCAGTACATCAAAACATGTTTATTCTTGTAATTGCAATTGGGATGAGATTTGACTGGATCTCTGATTAGGAAGGTTTCAATAATCAGCAGAAATTCTAGAACCCACCAGATAGTACCAAGTACATAAATTATGCCAACAACAAGAGCCCTGTGTAATGATTACTGTTAGTCATTTTAAATCATATATGGGTTTATAAAGATTAATTTTCATGTTATGCTGTAAATATCAAAGAAAGTAAGAAGACAGGAAAAATCCACTGGTTTGCCCTTGCTAAATTTTATATGAGGTGCTAAAGTGTGTAGCCTGTGTTAATGTCTGTTTCATACTTAAAAGTGAGTTTCTGCTCACTAAATAAATATTAAATTTAAACCAAATTTCTTGCTGTGATCAATAAGACCGGGCTTATCCTTTATTTGTGATAATGCTATCAAAATTTGAATTATGACCTATTCACTTGTTTTATTCCAATGTTTGAGCTAAGGTTTCTAAAACTGTACCATATTGATAAGGGCATCTTTGTTCTCTGGTACGATGTTTAGTTTCTTTAAATAAATGTCTTGCATTTATTTTGTTTTCCAGATTTTGATTGGTGCTTTGAACACCACAACGAATGAACAGAAAAATTTTAAAAGATACAAGTACCTGCAAGACAAGGATGGAAAATATCATAATCCTTATACTCGGGGCTGGAAAAAGAATTTGTTGGAATTTGCCTTTATAATACCCATCCCACGGGAATGTGATGATGTGATAGAGAGCGATTTTTCAACAAAACTTATGTGATGAATATTCTTTGTATGTTGCTGATGTGACAAATAAATTGGCATAAGAAAATTTGTAGACAAATGTTTGGGCTTGAGATATTAAGGGCATATATTTTTTGTTTTGTTTTTAAAAACTTACAGCACATTACTGGCTATATCATGGTGCAATAAAGTTTTGCTAAGGCCAGTAAAAATGGGGGAAAGATAAAACATACTTGAAATCTCGAGCCTGAAACATTATCTTCAATTTCAGTATATGCCATACAGATCATTTCGAATAGACTAATTAAATGTTTTAATTAAGATTATGGTAAACAACGTAAACATTTTTGCAACACCAATATCATTGTTAATATCATTAAATTCTGTACCATACTCACATGTACAACAGTTTAGCCCAGCTGCCTGTTATAAATCATATTGGTCTCAGAGTTTGTCATGGACTATAAAAAACAATGAAAATGAGATGAATCTTGGTTTTAATTTTAAAGATAGTGAAAGCAGTACACGAGTGTAGTTCAGTAGCAAGAAGAAGGGTAGAGGGTAGGTTTTAATTATTAAGTACTGCAGCAACAACTTCATCCTAGTTTGTGTAGTCCTGTACCAAAGCCTATATACAACTAATTGCAGATTTAGTAACGTTTGAATACTTCTTGATTCATCAATGCAGTATATAAAACATATCACGTAAGGAAATGTTGTACTAGGTTTTCTATTATGTTATTATCTACTTAAACTAATTTCTTAATATATAACTGTTATTTGACTGCAGATTTTAGTATTATATGCAGTTGAGGTATTAAACAAAATTTCAAGATCAAGTCTTGGACTTGAATTCCGTTCACTTTAAATAAATGTGTCCTATCCTTTTGGATTTATACAATTTAGATTTCTCCTCAACAGTTAAGAAATATAGCATTTTTAAAAAATTAAATTAATTATATAAATATTATTGTTTCTCAGTTTTTGACAATTCAGATCGATATTGTCAAGATTATTTTCAGTGATTAGCAAGCCTCTGATTTCCGAAAATAATATTAGCTTTTATCACCTATCACATCATTGGATAACTTTTTTGTTTTTTAAATGCACAAATGAAATTATTTTAAAAAGTATCTGAAAATTACAGGCATGAAAGCATTATTGGCACAATAATATTAATTTTGAAAACATTAATTTTGAAAACAAACAGAAAATATGGATGTTTTTAAAATCTATTTATCATCATAAAAGTGAACTTCAAGAAGCCATTAATTATTTATGAAGCTGAGTGAATTTTTCACTAGTTATACGTTATACATTTTAGTTATATTGAAGTCACATGCTGGTATTGCACAGCTGAATTTTCGTAGAGTTGATTCTCTTTGTCAGCATGGTGTTGTATATGAATACAGATTTGCAGCAAGAACTCGACATTATCGATTTGGTGTACTGTAATAGATATTGCATCATACTAAAGAAAAATGCATAATATGGACTGGTTAATTACACCTTCCACTTCAAATTCTGAAGTACTTGGACCCCAGCTTTGCAAAATCCATAGTTTTCTTTACTTTAGAATTACTGACCAGTCCATGTACTGCCTGAATGCCCTCATTACCTGGCAATGTTTGTTAACTATGTTTCTTTATTGATAAAATAAAATGTTAGCTTATATATTTGAAGTCTCAATTGACATGTGTTTTATAGCTTTTACTACTCATATTGGCATAAGTTATCAACAGAAGGCACAATATTGATTTTACTCTCTTGCATTTCAGGTATTCCATGTTGCATTCAATGTAACTGTTAATGAGAGAACCAATCACAGAAGATATGGCTATTTAAAAGATGGGAAAGGTGACTTCTATAATCCATTTGACAGGGGTTTTGTGAACAATATCAAGGAGTATTTCCACCTTACAAGAGCACTAGAAGAAAAAGATGTGGAATTTCTTAACATCAGGATTGTATGATTTCCTGTGATCTGTAATCGGAACTATGAATATTTACTTCAGTTGCTAAACGAACTCTACACTTGAAAAAGATTGAATTTACTCAGACCAGACTGGAAAATATTCCAGAGGGGGAGTGGTGCAGTTCTCGTCTCCCCATAAATCATAGTCCAGATAAAAGTGTTACTTTTTTAACAGCAATGTTATTACCTTTATCATAGGTTTCTACATCTCTTTTCTGCTTTTTCTCCGGGTCTCTGACACTGATGTAGGTACAGTAATAAAACTTGATATTGGTATTCATCTTAAGATTTGCATCACACATAAACCAAATGCAGGTCACTAATGTACTTTCCATTGATTACATTGATATTTTACAGTTATTTCTTGTGAAGATATACTTTGCTCACTGTAATGACTTTTAGAGTATTCCACAGCGGAGCAGGCAAGACATTGAATTTATTGACTTTGTTCTCCATGTAAAGCTTTAATAGCTTTAATTTTTAGTACAGTAGCATTCTGGTTATCTGTCAGGGTGAAGGATTGAGACCATGATGGAAAATAAAATAGATAATAGAATATGTGCATTAAAAATATCATACAAACAACTGGGTCATCAAAAAATCATGATATATACATAGGTACATGTATCTGTTTGTAATATTTGGATGAATACTGCCCTAAGGTTAATAGAGGCTGTCAGTTAATTGGGTGACGGATTATCAGTGTACTACTATACAAAAGAAACTAAGCTGTACATGTGAGCATTATTTGCTTGCTTTGAATTACCTCATTTCTAGAATTATCCATGTCATGTCCTGTTGCTGTTTTTTTTATAAACAGTTGATGATTCTTTTGATTTTATTTTCCCACCTGTGTTTTAATATAATGATCTACAGTTATAATTAAATGTAAACAATAGTTTTATCTGATCCTTAAACAAATAGTGCATTTGCCCATTTTATGCAGACAAATGTTTATGCATTCAAATTACACACAACAATTTTAAAACAATAAGTACAGAGTTGTTAGCGGATTGCTTTTACCAAAATCAGAGTCGATGCCTTTATGATGACACATTCAGTCAACATAAACATAAACATTGTTATCTGGACTCATTCTAGATGTTCTATACACATATGACAGTGCTATCAGTGTTAGGGTCAAAAAGGTTCAAAATCAGTGTTAGGGTCAAAAAAGTTCAAAATCAATTTCACTGTTACTGAAAGGATAAAGAAAAATAATTGTTTCCACTCAGTAACATTATTTCAACATATACTGGTACAAAATGTAGTGGATAGCTTGCAGTTGGGGTAGGTGTCAAAAACTTGAGTTCAAGATCACAGTAACTAACAGAAGAATAAAAGTAGTTTCTGCACAAACATCACAGTTATTAGCCATATATATTTACCAAAGTTTTTGGATGACTTGCATGTTGGGTTAAAAAAAAAGGTCAATTGATGTTGAGGTCAATGGTCAATGTTGCTGTGACTGAAAGAAGAAAAATGGCTTCTGAACAATAAATTGAGATCTGCCTCACATATCTGGACTGACCTTACTGAATGGCCTGCAGTGTGTGTAAGGGGGTCAAAAGTCAAGTTCATTGTGACTGAAAAGAAATATTGTTTTCACATAATAACTGCTGTTATAGATCACTTACTTTGACCAAAGTTTTTGGAGGGCTCGTTCTTATGTTATAGAAGCAGTCTTTTTATTTTGAAGTCAAAAGTGCTAAAGTTTGGGTGATTGTGGCTCAAAGAAAAGAGGACAACTTAAACCTAGAATCACTTCCTCAACTAAACTTTGTGATGGCTTGTACTTACGGTAATATAGTAACTTATAAATTTTAGGATCTAGAGGTCAGATGCTTTGATCATTTTAATTTTATTAGGAAAAAATATATTTTTGTTATAGTAAATTGACTTCAAGACTGCATACCTTGACTTAAAAGGTGAGATGCCAAAAACCAAAAGAGTTAACCATGCCCAACAAGTTTCTTCATACACGACTATTAGACATGAAGCAGACATATGATGTGCCATTCACAGCAATCTTATTTACCTATTTTTTTTTTAAAATACTTGTGCCAGCAAAGAATGCCCATAACGGTCTTTTCGTTGTGGAAATTACACTGCCATTTGTGTGTGTCCATGTGTTTTTGTTTTTATGTAATCAGTTATTTGCACTTTTATTCTGTAAATATGCTTCCAGATCATAATATGTTAGCAGACCGGCCAACCCGTATGCTTTGATCATAAGTCTTACTAAAATGACTATTAGATTACATACTGGCCAACCCTTATGCTTTGATCATAAGTCTTACTAAAATGACTATTAGATTACATACTGGCCAACCCGTATGTTTTGATCATAAGTCTTACTAAAATGACTATTAGATTACATACTGGCCAACCCGTATGCTTTGATCATAAGTCTTACTAAAATGACTATTAGATTACATACTGGCCAACCCGTATGCTTTGATCATAAGTCTTACTAAAATGACTATTAGATTACATACTGGCCAACCCGTATGCTTTGATCATAAGTCTTACTAAAATGACTATTAGATTACATACTGGCCAACCCTTATGCTTTGATCATAAGTCTTACTAAAATGACTATTAGATTACATACTGGCCAACCCGTATGCTTTGATCATAAGTCTTACTAAAATGACTATTAGATTACATACCGGCCAACCCGTATGCTTTGATCATAAGTCTTACTAAAATGACTATTAGATTACATACCGGCCAACCCGTATGCTTTGATCATAAGTCTTACTAAAATGACTATTAGATTACATACTGGCCAACCCGTATGCTTTGATCATAAGTCTTACTAAAATGACTATTAGATTACATACTTATGGAATATTAGCAAAATATACACAAATTTTAACATTGCATTCAAACTGAAATAAAATAATGGCTTTCCACGTTTGATCCAGATCCAGTTTCATATTAGATTCATTAGAGCTTGTCAGGGTACTAGACTAACAGCTGTATGTTTATACATATCTCAAAATATTGTCTACTAAAGAAAAATGTTTCCAAAGGTCACTAAAGAAGTAGAAATATAATTTTTTAGATGCTTGGGTGAGTTGGTGGAAACAGGGAAAGCACAAGTTTTATTTATTGTACATTATACTACCATTCATACTGGTAAAGTTGCTGTCTTTTCATTAGTGGAGTGTTTGGTTGAAGTTTTTCATATCATGGATGTTTACTTGAACCTCATGTGTTTCTTGCTCATTCTTGATTAAAGATTTTGTGCTTTGTTTGCCTAATAATAATTTCATTTTATTATAGTAGATATACCAACCATTCCAGTTTTGGCAGGATGCATTTATATTTTTAACCTCAAATTGCGTCATAATAAGCACTTCACTCTGTCAGATTATGGTCAGATACAGTTTTATACATGGGAACAACACCAGTGTTTAAATCATGGAAACACTTGTGATCTGACATCATTCTTTTGTATAAGCCTACTCAACTATATCACAATAACTATCAGATCATAGAAATCTCTTCCTTTTTTTTCATTAAGTGATACATCAGTATGCCAGCTGGCTAAGAAGTTAGTAGATTGCTAATTCAATAGAGTGAAATACTGGCAGAGCTTTTGCAAGTGAAAAATCTTATTAAAGATTTTGATTTCAGTAAGAGTTTTACAGAGTGGAGCAAGAAGAGATATAAGTTGATATTGAAATATTAGATAAATATTGAACTATGGCCATTTCCATCTACACCCCCTTTATGCTTGTGATGGGGTGGATGGGGGGAAATGTCTTCCCAGGGAGCATCTCTTATGTAATGATCAAAGTATTGGATCATATGAAGTGCCATCTTAACGTATGGGAGACCACGAATTCAAAATATGTTCTTGTTAAGGAGTTAACTGCATGTTCTGTATGGGCACAAGCACAACTTACTACAGTGCCCACCTTCTGCCCGCCTGGCTCCACCAGGATCATTCGTTAGACATTAGACTCCTGAAGATGTTGGCAATAGCGAATACCTTTCAGTTGTGGCAGGAGATGTTAGGAAAGTGCATTCATATTGTTTCAAACTTGGCTGAATTGACATCACAAGCCATGGGAAATCAAGTCCAGTCTTCTGCCTTTTGGTTTTGGAATTTCTTAGATTCATCATTAACAAATCCACACCCAAGACTGATGCCTCTCAGACAATCTATCTCTGTCTTGATCTCTTAACAGAATTCAGTGGATTTACACTGAATGATCCATTTACCCTTGTGTCTTCTGTCAAATCTGTGCTTGAAGGGGTCAACCATACACTGACCAATGCACAAAAAGGAGTACACAAAATTCCTGATCACTCCCTGGTCTGGAAACTTGAAATGTTAATGCACCCTACTTGAATTGGAACCCACCTGATACACATGCATTTCCTGAAACCAACCACCCCACCCAGTATTGCCAGGAAAAAATATATTGCAATATATCACAATATGGCATGTCTGTATTGCAATTACATATCAATATGTATCGGTCATTGATAACATTTATGACTTGAATCTTGATTTTGCATATTTTGTACTGAAATAATGAGCAATTTCCAAGAATTTAATAAAATATGAAGAAGAAAATGAAACCATCTTCTGATCCTGGCATGACATCTAACATCTTTGATTTTCGGTTATTTCTGGGGAGCTTAATTTAGATTGTGTGCAAAGCAACCAATATGTGGGTTACATCCTGCTTCTGTTGCTGCAACAACCTTGTTTGAAGCATTCTCATGTACCAGTGGTGGATTGGATGGAATTCCCCATTTATTAAAAGATGACAACAGAACTGCAGCATTATTTGCACCTGTGTGACTCTAAGGTAGAGCCTGTGTTTGTAGACATAAGTGAAGTTTCCAATCAAGAGAAATAAAACATGCAGTTACTGTAACATATGATTCCATTGCTCTGGAAGTCCAGCTGGCAGTTGTTAATGCAACTTTAGATGCTAAGTGCAAGCATGCATTTATATCCTCCTTGACATGTAAATACATATCATGGATAATTGTCTCAGAGAAGACCAGTCTAGTTGGCACAACATATAGTGGATCAAGCACTAATGCCATGTTTAAAAGTCCTTTATTTAAAAACATAACTGTACAACCACAAATCATGAACAATGAAACTAAACAATGGCATGAGTGATAGCTGTGGACCTTGGTGCAGAAGATTTCTATATAGTCTGTGCACATAGCATATCCGCAATTTTTGGATGTTGATCTGAAACAACTAGTACACTTTTAATGGAACCCTCAGCTGGTGCATTACGGGTTGTATCACTCTGTTGCACTGTACTTATGAAAAGTACTGTTTGCATGCTTGATTTTAGTTTTGCAAATATTACAAACAGCAACAGTTTTGTCAATTGTATTAGTGCTTAACTCCCTTTATAGTGAAAAATTATTCTAAACAGAACTCTTTTTCTCTTGGGTTCTTCACTAGCTCATACACAGAAGCCGCCATTTTTGTCAAGCCTAATATAAGACATTGGTGTGCTCAAAGCTAGTTCCAGACGGGCAAATGTTGGTGAAGAAGAAAAATCTGGTATACCAGTATTATTACTATACTCGTATCATGATATACCATTTCGGCATTTTGTATTGCAATTTACTGGAAATTCATTAATTTGTTACACCCTAACCCACCCACCCTCTGATCTCCAAACGTTTTGCAAAAAGTTAGTAAATGTGGTGCTATCTAATGTTAATTGCTCCCATCTGTTGGAAAACAAGTATCTGCAATCTGTAGAATTTAACAAAGATTTCCATAAAGGGCCTGCCTTTTTCCCACCTGCTCCAGGAGAAAAGGATATTACTCACATCTAATACCTATTCTCATAACTTATTATGACTTGGTAATGTATTTTAAGCAACCATTTTTTTTTTTAAATTGAAAAACAAATGCTCCGTTGATAATACTGATCTTAAGGACTAATTCTCTGTAGTTACATATAGCAGTCACTGGTGATAGGTGGTATTTGGGCACCAGTCACTTTATCCAAAAGGGAGACTACTCAATTTTCTCCTATTCAAGCAGACATTTTAGCAGTTCTTTTGCTAAAACAAGTCAAAAGACATGACTATTTTTTTTTTACTTGGGAGGACAGGATATTGCAAGGTAGCTTATCTACCCCTGACATTTTATGATAGTGTAACTATTATGAAGAAATAAATTTTACTCAAAAATTGGTTTCTAGGGAAAGAATTTATATGTTAGTTTATCAGTACATTCATTGCACTACATGTACATTATATGACTTTGGTGTCTGGTGCAGTATAATGGCTAAAAGTCAGTAGATACAAGTATTGTTGAGACATGTTTGTTTTTATAGCGTGTAATAAAAGTTTAGGAATTTTCATTTCTTCAGTAATAATTATAAAATGGCTGAATCATATTTGCAAATTTATTAACATTGCAGCTGCCAAAAACCTCAAGTCATGTTCTTTGCTTCTTGTTTGGTTATATTCATTTTTTTTTAACAAAATGGTCACAGGCTTATATACTTGTGTGATTAATAAAAGTTAAGTTGATATAATCAAATTTTATGTCCTCTCCACCGGCTTAAAATTGTTTGAGATATATAAAAGAGAGAACTTACAGATCTGTTAATTACAAAGTGTATTTATTCTTACATTCAAGCAGATATTGACGTTGCAAAACTTTCAAGTCTAATACCATTTTTAGATTTTTGTGTCATTTATTTTATTTCCATCAGTGTTATCAACAAAATATTTCAAATATAATCCTTCTTATTTTACAAGTTTTTTTTGTAAATAATTTCCCCTATCACAAGTAGGAGAGATGAATAAGTCAGTGATTGTGTATAATGTGTATACATAAGTTTCAATGCAAGTGTCCATGAATGCTTGCTTACTTGGCATTGTTGAAAGAATGCAGTATTGTTTATGAAAGTAAGTGTAAATTTATTTTCACACATTCATTTTTAGTTTGCAAAATAGACACTTGGCATCTAGTAATATCACATAAATACATTGATACTCTATGTGAAATCACTGTCTCAGATCTTGTGTCAAAATAATTCACCCACTAGAACCTTAAGTATGCAAGTTATTGTAGCATGCAAGACATGAAATGTGGTGTCATGTGCGGTTTTGTTCAAGCTGTACTAATTGAAGTGCACATTTGCTGAAGAACTGTCTTGAACATTTTTAAAACCGAAACAATCAACGTTATAAGTGCACTTGTCCAGGTCTGTTTTTGTTGCGTGTCCTAACTATTACAGTGATGTACTTTTTCCTCTGATTACTAACAGTATCCCTCTATTCAAAAACTTTTGGCCCAGATTTAAAAATAATTTTGTTACAAATTGCACGTTGCACATCAGACAAGGCAATATTAACCCATGTGTACAATGTTTCTATCAAAATCACTTTCTTTCCAGACTAAATGAAGTAATTTTTCTGTCAATATTTTTATAATCTATGGTTAATATGTCAAAACACAATGTTATTCTGCATCCATGAATATCTGTTGGACGTACTATTGTGTCTTCATTGTGTTCAGCAACAAATATGAAAATAAATAATGATAGTGTTATGTATGGTGTTATATTTTATTGCACTCAAAGGAGATAATGTCAAATTTCTTAAAAGTAAGCCATGAATAGACTAAGTTTTAAGCAATTTGTTACATTGTTCTGTTAAGGCTTTTTAAAAATGTGTGTTGTGGTTTTTTTTTTAATGTTTTGCACTGAATTTGGCGTGTTTTCATAATATAGACAAGTTAATTCACTAAATCGTTGGTGAAGGTGAACATAATGGTATGCTAGTTCTAGAGGTCAAACTAACACACTTTTGTTATGTTTGATATTAATTTAAAGTTATTGTTTATAGAATATATTTAAGGTAATCAACCCATGTCAATTCATCCATTTTATTAATGTAATTAATAAAGGAACAAAAGCTGTATTTTAACTATATAACTAAATTTTATTTCATGTAAATTGTCTTTCCTTTTCTTCATTTAGATAATTGTACAACCATATCCTGCTCACCTAACATGTTTAGCTAAAGAAAAATGGCAGATTTTGTGCATGCCCACCTAACATGTTTGATTGAATAATATAAGTGTACATATTTTGTGAAGTACATGTGATGAATAAATGGAAAATATTTTCTTATTCATATTATAACATTTGTGTTTTCTTTCTGCATTCCATGTATGTAGTGGGTGTTATCAGTCATGCCGTGTAGATTAAAACACTTGAATATAAGTTTTCTTTCTGCATTCCATGTATGTAGTGGGTGTTATCAGTCATGCCGTGTAGATTAAAACACTTGAATATAAGTTTTCTTTCTGCATTCCATATATGTAGTGGGTGTTATCAGTCATGCCGTGTAGATTAAAACACTTGAATATAAGCAACAAGGTTACACTAAAAACTAGATTCATTCTATGGTGTCATTGAAATCAAGCACATATATGAAAACAGTTGAAACAGATCTTTACTTGTCTCATAAATTAGCCTTGTTGAAGAATTATTCAGGATCAGTGTTTAAATGGTTCTGAGCCACATAAGCTGTCCAAATTCAAGTAATAATTTGTTAACTCTGACAAAGTATTAAGGTACATCAGTTCTATCATGATTGCCCTGGCAACTGTTTTTTTCCAACAAAAAGACCTCAAAAGGGAGGACAGGACAATAAACAGTAAACTTATCTCTGTGAGTGTGTACACAGTTCCATGAAGAGACTAGTGCTCAACTGGGCGAAAAGAATTTTCCAGAATTTGCAATGAACTATGACTTTTTTAAAATGTCAACATTGAAAAAATGATTGACATTTTTAAGCTATACAATTTCTAAATTAGCTGCTGTGGAACACATAGTGGATGTTAGCTTGGTACCACTATCAGTTAGACCTCAGTAGAAGTAGACCTCATTAGAAGGTTATAATCATCATGCATTCAGGGGGAGTAGTAGTAATATTTTAATGCAGTCAGCATGGTATGTAGCTAAATTGCTATTATAAATGCCACCCATTTCATTGAAGAGTGAGATTAGGATTTTTAATGTAGCTTTAACAATTTTTCAGTCATATTGCTACGATGTTTGCAGTGAGGCAGTTTATAGTAATGTCTAGCACTGGGGCATCATGCCACAGACATATAGCATGATGTCCCACCCAGTCACATTATCTTGACACCAGACCGACCAGTCCTTAGACTAACCTTTTAATGCTCAATGCCAAGCGAGGCAGCTGTTTGTACCATTGTGTAAGTCTTTGGTATGACTCGGCCAGGGATCAAATCCATGACCTCCCACTTCTGCGGTGGACGCTCTATACTCTTGGCCACCAGGGTGGTCTTTTCATCGAAGAACAACAAGGTATCATAATGAGTAGATTGGTGAAAACCACATGATGCTATAGGCATCCATTTAGAGAGGAATAGAGGTAACAATAGTATATGGACAACCGATGAAAGATGATCCCATTAGCTCTTTTAGAATACAAACAGTAAAGAATAAAACTGACCAACAACGTTTGGAAAGCCATGCAATGTCAAGAGAAAGAATAGAGTTGTTTTTAATCAGGAAAAGCTCCTTAAGTTATAAACTAAGTAATAAAAAACAGGAAAAACATTTTTTAACTGCCATTTGATAAGGAAAACAAATCTGAGTCATGACTGTTTAAACTGATTTGGTTCTTAAAGAAATTTTCCGAGGCTGAGAACACCTAATTCAGTTGAAACACAACTGCTGTATGGTTTATTTTACTGCTTGCCTTAACATATTTATAATCAATCCAAGTACTCAGATGATCAGATTGATAAATTCATAACATATCAGTATCCCTTCTTTTCTTGAAGATAAGACCAGACGAGCACCATACTGTACCAACATGGCTGCAACAGTGTGATCATGTTAGAGAAGAATAATAAAGGTTATCTTCCCCTGTTACCCTGTTGTTAACAAAAATGTACTGTGATCACTCTTTGCTTATTGGTTGGTACTTTGCACAGAAATGTCTCGTGCATTATAGTAAATTAATTCTGACTTGCCTAATGGTGAATATGCCCTACCAGTCCTTGCTAAATACATATAAATCTATTGCGACTAGGGTCAATTTTCAATGCAAGAATCAATGCTCAGGGTGTCTTTGACAAATGACTCTAGTATACAGTCAATTAGATGACATTAAAAATAGATGTTAAGGCATCAACTAGACATAAGCAAGGCTCATGAAGTCCACTCATACTGACCATGTAAAAATGCGATGTGGAAAAATGTATTACCGGTACTTGTGCCTGGACTGAGTAGATGCAGACAAACACATTGAAAATATTGTTATGCATTCTAGTTTTATATAAATGGGAGATTAAAAAATGGGCAGTAGGTTCTTTAAATTGTTATGGTAGAGTGTTAGTTTCCTCAGCAGATGCTTTACAATGGCAGTTTTGAAAAATGATGGGAATTCCCTGGATGAGAGAGAGGTATTAATAACATAAGTTAGTGAAGGCAATATTTTATCTAAGCACTCAAGCAGCAGTGATGTTGGAATTGGATCAAGTTCACATGACTTTGTTGCACTCTTCATCACGATTGTCAGTACTAAATCTATAGAGACTGGTTCAAATGCTGCTAACTGTTGTCGCTGAAATTCTGTATTGCAACTGTATGGTGATGATGAATAAATTGAAATTGTGTTATCAAGCTTTTCTCTAATGGCTTGTACCTTGTCTCAGAAGAAATTTACAAACAGATCTGGAATGTCTACTGGAGAGAAGGCAGTTGGAACTGGTGTACATTTGTTCCTTGACATTAGTTTGTTAGTAATCTTGAAGTGCTCTTTGCAGCTGGAACTCTCTGTGATCTTAGTACTGTAGTGAGATAATCTGGCTAAATGGACTGTGTTTGTGTTTCTTAGCAGCTTCATAGATTTTTGAATAGTAAGTCTAGTGGAAAATCAAAGCCTCTCCGCTTTACAGCGGCCTCTTTTTGCAGTGAGAATCTGGTCCCTAACACTGTTATACCATGGAGAACACTTTTGAATTGATACTCTGCATTTGGTGACTGGGGCATGTTTCTAAAGCAATGAGCACAGACAGTTATAGAGTTGTTCTGCTGTAGGAGGTAAGAAAGTTGTTAGGTTTTCTTGGATGTCATGCATTAGTTTGGTTATATTTATAATACAGAGGTTTCTCTTAGTAGCAAATAAAGATGGAGGGTTAAGGACATATGTCCAAATGGCCTATAATGCAGAGGTGATCTGATGCAAGTTTGTGGGTTACAAGGTAGGATTGCAGAATATTATCATCAGGTCTATGAAGAATCCAGTCTAAAATGTGACTATGGTTATGGGTGGGTTGGCTAACTGACTGTTTAAGGTTGAAAACATGAATGGAATCTAGGAGTTTTGATGTGTATGGGTTTCCAGGAATGTCAAAGTGAAAGTTAAATCTCCAAAAATAATTAGGTTGCCACCTAATGGATTTCCATATTTCCACAGATTTGGAGTCAGTCAGCTTGTCTTTTCTACTAGGAGGCGGGCGTTTGAGGCATACAAAAAGGACTGACCTTTGTTACAGTGTGATTGTTGTTTGGACCAGTTCAAACAACTTTTTCAACACTTGCACCCGTCTTTTTTGGTAATTTAAAACTTGTCAGATGACCAAAAGCTGCTATCCCAAGTATATATATATTTTTTAAGCTATCGTCTATAGAATGCAGCAAAATGTGCTTACAGTCTGTTTAAAAAATAATAGCTCAAAGAGAGAAAACGTGTCGCAGGAGCATGTATGTTTCTGCACAGGTACTAAACAAGAGGCTGGAGGTTGTATTTTTGGATAGCATCATGTAAATTATGTCGGAACATGTTAAGCAAACAATTTTAAATTGACTTGCAGATGAAAAAAATGAATCACATTTATCACATTAAAATTTTAATAACGGAATGAAACCTATCTTAATGGGGGGGGGGGTCTTTTTCATTTTTTAATATTTTATGCAGTGCAGAGTAAACATGCTTACTTGGTATTAAGTTTGAGATACAGCCTTGATTCAAACCATAAAAGATTATAGAAATTAAATTTGTCCACAGTTTGAAGAAAAGACGACCCTCATCTTGGTCCTCTTATTGCAACTTAGGTTTTTA
Organism: Unio pictorum; assembly: GCA_030141615.1. NCBI lineage: Eukaryota > Metazoa > Mollusca > Bivalvia > Unionida > Unionidae > Unio > Unio pictorum. The sequence continues at coordinate 1,176,670 of JARLTB010000378.1, read as the reverse complement.
TATCAATGGATTCCAACTCATTCCAACTTTAACACCTGACTAGTGGAGATTTTTTTTAGTTTAGTTTGAATTTTAGATTTCTTTAAATTATTAACAGAGTTACAAAGTACTCTGACTTTAGTACTTAGTATCTAATTTACGGATTACTGAAAATTCATTTTTTAGATTACATAATCGTGACACATCAAACCTGTGTTCACATTAACATTATTCCAGGTTATTGGTGTATCAGTACATTAAAGATTGAAATGTATCTGAAACACCACTGGAATTCATTAGGAATACTCAATACTTTTGAATTTGTTATAGAACATTTTAGGACTATTGAGAATTTCTCTTTTTTTCCATACCGTAAACTCTATTTAAAGTATCACTCTATGTTCTTGGATAAAAAAAATTTTTTTGAACTTTACTAAACTTGTTGGTTTCCAGTCTTTTCTGTTAGACCATATAAACTGAAGCCACACAAGTACCAGCAAGTTCTTTTGTGAAAATATGGGGTCCTTACGAGAAAATGGAAACCACCTGAAGTACCACTGAGTGGTCGGTGAGCAAAAAAAATTGTTGTTCCTATGTCATACAGACATGAGGTTCTTAGTGTGTGTGTGTGTGTGACTTGGATTTTAACGTAGCTTTAACAATTTTCCAGTCATATCTCTAAGATGTCTACAGTGTGGTAGTTTAAAGTGATGTCTAGCACTGGGATATCATGCCACAGATGCAACATCATCTCTCATCCAGTCACGTTATCTTGACACCAGGCCGATTAGTCCTAACACTAACCTCTTAATACTGAGGTCAAAACGACCATTTGTGTACGTTTTGGCTGGGGTTTTGAATCCGTGACTTCCCGTATTCGAGACAGACGCTGAAACTACTTTGACCACTGGAGTGGTAAAATCTTTGCCCAGCCCATGAAACTCATTCGAATGATTATTTAGATCTTCAATTATTTTATTTGATGAAAATGAAAAGTATGTTCTAATTGTATCTTGTTTCACTTGTCAAATGGTAGAAAACCCATTCAGAAGATAACCACAGCTCATCACAGCACATGCATTTGATGAACCAATTAGAAGAATAATGGTAGACCGTATTGGTCCTTTACCTCAGACCAAGCTAGGTAACCATAACATGCAGAAAATAATGTGTGCATCCACAAGATTTTCAGAGGTAATATATTAAAATAAAATCATTGTCAAAACACTAGCAATATGTTTTTAAAACACATCTTGAGATTTGGTCTTTGATAAATGAAAAGATTGGCATTGCTTGATGCTTGCTGTGAAGGAATCAGTCATTAGGTTTTAGTCAGTTTGAAAATGTTTTCGGGTATACTGTCATGAAGATTCGGAAATTAATCTTCTTGACTATGTCTGTTTTTTCATAAGTTGTAAAGGGCTTGTGAGGTAGCAAGAACTAATCTTCACTTTGCTGTTAAAATGAAATTATGGTATGATATAAACACAAAAGAAATTTTCAGCATGATGATTCTGTTCTGACTCATTTACCCTTGCCTCAAAATCTTCTTCAGGCTAAGTATTATGGTCCTTGAACACTTGAAAAAGAGACTTAAATTATAAATTAATATTCCTGGGAGACGAAAAGCAAAATAACTTTGCCAAAAAAAAATGTTAAAAGAGTATGTTGACATAGTCCTATTAATTATTCAGTCATTTAGTAGTGTGTGTGTGATTTGGATTTTTACCGTAGCTTTACACAAATTTCAGTCATATCTCTATGATGCCTATCAACAGTGTGGCAGTTTATAGTAACGTATAGCACTGGGGCATCATGTAGCAGACATGTAGCATCATGTCCCACCCAGTCACATTATCCTGACATCAGGCAAAACCAGTCCCAACATTGACCTCTTATTGCTGAGCGCCTAATGAGCCAGCTATTAGGACAATTTTTATAAGTCTTTGGTATGACTCAGCCGGGGTTTGAATCCATGACCTAATGCATCCGAGGCATAATCTCTAACCACTAGGCAACCGGAGCGGTCTCAATTTAGTTGTGCCTCCCCCCCATGAGGATTTAAGCTAATGCATGAAATCAGACTGTAGTAACTTTGTTTTAACTTATCTTCTAACTTTACTTTCACATCTACAGGCACAAGAAAAGCGCAAACTAAAATGCTATTATGTGTGTATGGGCACTAGTTTCCAGATGTTCCAACATGAACAAGTTAAATCTACCAAGATGTTAATATTGTAGATTCTACTCCTGTGAAATAGCTTCTGTTCAGGATGAATCCTCACAAACAGGAATGATTAAAAAAAGAAATTCAGTATTTGCTGGTGAATGATATCATAGAACAGAGTTCACAATGTATCCTTGTGCTTATACCAGCTAATACTTTCCACATGTGTACCGACAATAGAAAAGTGAACAGTACCATCAGAACACCAATGCCAAGAAATGAAGACAGCATTGACAAAATTGGAAATGTAAATTTGTCACCAAATTTTACCTTTCAATAGGATAATTTCAAATTCTACTTGCGGAAAGAGCAAAGGAAATTTTAGCATTTGCAACTCCAGATGGACTTTATCAATATAAAGTAATGTTGTTTGGTATGAAAGATTCTCCAACTTTCCAGTGTTTAATAAGCATGATAACATATGATCTAGATAATTGTGATGCCTTACATCATTACGTTATTGTCTACAATGACACCTGACAATTTCACTTGTAAATCATTCAGAAATTCTTTGACCGACTTAATGATGCAAATTGAAGAATTAATAATGTAGAAAGCATAATTATGCCATGCTTGTCCAACATTTTTTGGACATACTGTGGACATGATAAAGTTAAACTTATGATGGGGTTAAGGTCAAGGCTATCTCTTGAGTTTTATGTAATTATTAGTAAAAGCAACTGATGCAATTTTTGGGTATGGATGGATGATAATGGAAAGATTGTTCATTTTTTCATGATTGGTGAAACCGAGACCAATTTTTTTATTAAGAAAACCATGATTTATTGCTCTCAAAATAATTTGTATGCTTTTAATAAATTAAAGGTCATATTTAAGAATGCACCAGTTCTTTCAGCTGCAAATTTCAGTCATTCATTAAAATAAATATTGATATAAGTGATGCTTCTGTTCTGATGCTTTAGTTGGTGTCATATTGATTCAGGAAGACATAAATGTTCTGGATCATCCAGTGTGCTATTTTTCTAAAATATTCAACACAAGAGAAATTATTCTGCAATCAAGAAGGAATGTTTAGCTTTGATATTGTCTTTCCAACACATTATTAATTCAGCTTCTCTGATTGGTATATTCCACAATCACAAACACATTTATTTCATTAACAAAATGAAAAACAAAAATCCAAGATTGTTCAGGTAGTTTGATGTTGCATGAATAAAACACCGACATTATGCATATTATAAAGAAAGATCTCATTGCAGATGTACTCTCACATGTATAGAAGTACTATACTGTTGTATTTTGTGTATATCTTGTTGCATTCATAAGACATTTGACTCGAATGTAAAGGAATGCTCTATTTAAAAATCTTTCACTTTCTTCTGATGAGTGGATGTGTTATGTATATTTAATTTTGTATTCTGTGATTGACCTTTGTCCACAATTATTGGTAGGCGTTTGGGCCTACCTGACTGATGTCTTTTTTGTGAAGAATATATGATATAGCAAAGTTTTGTCTGTGACTGTATCTTTTAAGATTATTTGTAGGCTAACATGATTACTGGATTTGAGTTCAGGATGTTGATTTCCCCTTGGGAATACCTGGTGAACCTGATATTTGCCATGTTCCTTACAATATATTTAGTAATAGACAAGATATTGTTAACTATCTTCTAGAAATAAATTTTTGAATCTCATTCTGACCCTCTCATTGTGTCTTAGGTTTTATGTTTGAATTAATCTTTCCTATCTTAACACCTTGCGTGGAATCAGTCATTTAAAGGTGTTTTGTTTTAAATTTAGAGGATTTATTTCACTTATTCATTGGAATTACAAACTGGTCATTTTTACATTCAGATAAAAGTACTCTTTTGGTATTATTGTGAATTCATTCAGAGACATTTTGGATTACATGATTGTGATGCATCAAAACTTAAAATATCAACATTATTCCAAGCTACTGGTGTATCAACACATTCAAAACTGGAATTCACTTGGAACAATCTATACTTTTGGACATGCAGTAGAACCTTTATGACTATTTGTGATTTAAATCACAATACTGTAAACAAATTTATAAAATGTACCTTTATATTATAGAGAAATAAATTTTTTGTTAATTTTACTCAATTTATTGGATTTTACTATTTTCTATTAGTTTAAGATCTTATGGTTGTAACATTTTGTTTAAAAGCAGAATCTCTCTCTCTCTCTCTCTCTCTCTCTCAGAAATTTTTAACACTAATAAAACAAAAAACTTGTCACCTCTCATAATACATATATTTTAATGTGTTTGAGTGGGAAAATCAGTGAATATTAAGTGGCATTGTTTCAACTTACAAATGAGCATCTATCACTGTGTATTTTAGCTGAGCTGACAGGTAAGTTCCACTAAATGTAGTGGATGTCCACTATTAAATAATTATATTGCTACAACTTCTTAATACTTGATCCATTCACTACAAGCCACAGCAATGACAATCCATGAAGACCACCATGTCCTGTCCATGATGAAAACTGTAATATGGGAACATGGATTTTTGCAAATTCCATGATGTGTGTACTTGCACAAGTCAGAGATATAAAAAAATGGCTGATACATAATTTGGTTCTCATAACAACAGTCATGAACATGGCTATGATGGCAGACTAATACTTGTTACATTTTAATTCAAGGGGAGGCGTACTGCATTTAAAATGAATGCAATGAAAACAAATTAAAAGATAGAATCAAAATACTACTTTCGCTTGACAAAACTTGTTTAGTCAGTATACATGTATTAAAGTGTTGCCATTTCTAGGCATTATTGACATTTTTAGTCAGTATACATTTATTAAAGTGTTGCCATTTGTAGGCATTATTGAGTTTTTTAGTCAGTATACATTTGTTAAAGTGTTGCTATTTGTAGGCATTATTGACTTTTTTTTAGTCAGTATACATTTATTAAAGTGTTGCAATTTGTAGGCATTATTGACATTTTAAGTCAGTATACATTTATTAAAGAGTTGCCATTTGTAGGCATTATTGACATTTTTTAGTCAGTATACATTTATTAAAGTGTTGCCATTTGTAGGCATTATTGACATTTTTTAGTCAGTATACATTTATTAAAGTGTTGCCATTTGTAGGCATTATTGACATTTTTAGTCAGTATACATTTATTAAAGTGTTGCCATTTGTAGTTATTATTGACATTTTCATTAATCATAAATTTTCTTGAATATTAGATTTTACTCTGTACAGTACTAAACATGTTGTTTGGAAAGAAAATTTAACGAAATATATTATTTCTACAAATTTCATGATGTTGAATTAAATTTCTGGGCCACACGTTTTGATATTAAAAGAAACAATATATCATTCACCAATTTCTGAGTCACACACTTTTTGACCTTAAAATAAACAATATATCATTCACAAATTTCTGAGCCACACAATTTCTTTACATTAAAATAAATAATATATTCATTCACCAATTCTGATAGAGATTTTTTTATGTCTAAACATAAAGGGGCGAATTCTTAACACAAAATAATTTTCTATTTTTTAAAAGAGGGATCCTTGACTGTCCATGGATTATGAGCAGGTCTGAGAATTATCTGTGGAAGAGTTATAAAGTGAGCTGTATATAAGTTTTCATGAGTTTAAAGTTTAAGGGTATAACTAAAGAAGTGAAAATACAAAAATCATTGAACTTATAGTGAAAGAAATAGGCCATAATGTCATCATTTTGGCATGACTGAGCTACTCTTTCTAAAAGGCATCCAAATACAAACTTTCGAATGTGTAGTGAAATGGGGTCTAAAGATATGGAAGATGTCATGAACAAATGAATGAACCATTGAACAAATGGGCAAAATGATACATTCCCTTCCAGCTTTTTCAGCATGGGGATAATATAAAGGTTTTCAACATATAAGTGGACTAAGAAAGACCCTTGTAAAAAAAAATATAAATTCTCCAAGATATTGTAAGTTTGTTTAACTAAATTCAAACAATCTAACAAAATAACTTGAAAAATGCAAATGGAAACTTTGTCAAACTGTTTAATCACCAGGATATTATAAAAGATTTACAAACAACCAAATACCATCAATACAATGAGTCCAACTGCAAATTCCAAACATCCATCTCTGTCATCAGATAATGCGCTTAGAGGCTTGGACTATTTGTAAGTAGTATTTTGGTAGAATAAAAGATTAGTGTACATGTTGTTTTGCAGTTGGACTTTACTTACAGTGAATATTTATTTAAGAAATGTACAAGTTCAGAAAATGTTATAACATTTGTACACATGCTCATTATTTACACTGTCAGCACAAGATTTATCTTGTCATATTTTCTGTGATGTTTGGTAGACAATGTCTCAATGAGCCAAATAATTTGTACATAATCCCTGAATGTTCATGCTCCCATTTGATAAAAGTTTCTTAGATAAATAAGGTTTAAACAAAACTTTTGGCACAAACATGGTACATCATACAGCTGCGGTAACATTCCAAGGCTGCATATTATATGGACTGTGTATCTACAAGCTACAAAGTTTTCCTGACTTAGCACTGTACTAACGATTAAACCTATCAAAACTGACAAGTATTAGAACATCTGTACAATGAAACTTAGGCAGACACAATCCCCTGATGGCATGGACATATTGGTAAGGCTACTGAATTCTTGGTAATGAATGAAATATTCTGCAAGAAAATTCAAATTCATCAGATGCTTTTACTAGAAATACATTATGATACAGTGCCTGGTACATTATGATACAGTGTCTGGTACATTATGATACAGTGTCTGGTACATCATGTTTAACTAACATCACTCTCAATATTCCATGACAGAAAAACTTTACTAGCTTTGGAAAGCAAATATTTTGCAACTTTGAAAAGCAAATGGTGGCAAGATCAACCACAAAAACACTACAACATGGTCAGAAGGAGTAAGCATTCATGCTAACATTGGATTAAACTAGATCTAGCAATTCTTCATGAATCAATATTGATACATGAAGAATTAATGGATGAATGCATTTTCAATTGGTACATGGTAGTTTTTCTTAGCAGTTCTCCCATCCCATGTAAAGCATGTAGTAGTGTCTGTAGAGTAAATTTATTGAAATCTTTGCCATTCAAATGCAATGGGGTTTAACTTCTACATGATACCAGGTTCAGCTTTTGGCAATTATCATTAATTTCTCTAAAACTACAATAACCAATTGCAAGACCAGATGCAATATTTTTAAGGTAATCTTAAGAATTGGTAGATCTAAAATCTTCCACAATCATGAAGAGAAATGTTGCACTTGACTTGCAAAATATATGACATATCAGGAAACAACAATTCAGTAAAGAGATGATTGCCAAAACATGTAATTAAATTTGCTGCAGTGATTTGTCCATATTTAGGCTACCTTATTTACATTATATTACATTATAATAAATACACAGCTTTTAACTTAAATTAGGAAAACATGAAGACAGATATTTTGGTAACAGTTTACTGCATGGGCTTAGATCAGGCTTGTATAATCTGGTTCAAACCCAACTTTCTAAATCAACTGAATGTAAAGAAAAATGCTTTGTCAGTCAATAATAACTATCAATTCATTGCAATTATCTGAGCTGGTCAAGGGATATACTGTTGCCAGAGTGTCAAATCACTACTATTATCTCAGCTGGCCAAGGGATTTACTGTTGCCAGAGTGTCAAATCACTACTATTATCTCATCTGGCCAAGGGATATACTGTTGCCAGAGTGTCAAATCACTACTATTATCTCAGCTGGCCATTGCCAGAGTGTCAAATCACTACTATTATCTCAGCTGGCCAAGGGATATACTGTTGCCAGAGTGTCAAATCACTACTATTATCTCAGCTGGCCAAGGGATATACTGTTGTCGGACCAAATGACTAATATCTCAGCTGGACATGGGATATACAGTAACCAGAGTGTCAATATACTGAAATTATTTATGCTTGAAAAGGGACTATAGCCCTACATGAACACAGTAAGTTCAACTGGGGGAACACAAAGCAATTTACTGTGGATTTTTCTTAACCATACACCAAGTGTACACTGCAGTAAAACAGTATTAATCTCTTTGATCTATGTGAAATTACATGACACACAACAAAAAAAAAAATATTTAACAAGACATATAAGCTGATGGACAAGAAACTTTAAAATTTCTACCAATCTGACTAGATCAGTGGTGGTTCTATCAGGCAAAGTGGAATGAACAATATTACTTTTTACTGGATTAGTAATGGGTCACAGCCGTCACCAAAAACATTTACAATGTTATCTGAAAATATCAGATGGATTGCTGGTAATAAAAATAACATACATGCTATACTAAATATAATGTTTTACTTGATCACAAGATCTTTGATTTTACAAATATTTACTTGCAGATCCCAATATAAAATACACACACTGCAGGTATAACCACCTGCTGTATCAACTAGGAGTTCATGGATAGTGACACACATAAGAAGAATAATGAATATAGGCTAATTTGAATAAATAAATTTAAGCTTGAGCATACGGTTAAAATGGGGTCCAAAAATCAGATCATTGACTAAAATAATGTTCACTCCATTCTTTTCTCATTTAATTTGTTCAGATTCAACTGACAGCACATTCCAGGTCACCATTGGGCCCAAACGGGAGATGAAGCTGCTTGGCTACAGCACGACACAAGTAGGACATCGTACCATATCGGCCACTTGGAGCACTGTCATAAAGATGCTGACATATTCCTGCTGCACCTCGATACTGATCAATCACATGTCTGGGCACATGCTGAAAAGTAGATATGAAGGACTTTAAAGATGTCAGTGGGTATCTAGAAACTCGGAAACCTGCCTCTTTTGATAATAACCTAGTAATAAAATGTAAAAAACCAGGTACATATTAAACATTATTTTAAAAACATGTTTAAACTCAAAAACATGTTACATCAAGGAAAAGGACAAATCCTTAGCATATTAAAAATTTTGAAAGAAGCATTTGACAGCAATGTAATACAGCATTTGACAGCGATGTAATACAGCATTTGTTCATTTGTGAACTTCATGTCCATTCAGCAAAAGTGACACATGTTGACTAGTTAAGTGCTATGCATAAATAATGTATTTGTTTTGCATTGATACTCTCCTACTAACTACTAAACCACATGGATTTACTCAATTTGTGACAAGAATTTTTACTGCAGATCCAGGTAAGTAGCAAGAAGAAATGCACATTTTTCATACAGTTTTCTGTTCTAATGGCATGTACTATATATGCTCAGATTACACTGTTTGCCACTTATTTTAGTAATAAATATGTTTACACCTCTCTTGGGGTTTGGCATGTATGAACCTACAAAACAGTTTAAGGTCAAATGTAATACAATTTTCCCTTGATTGGATACCCAGGTAACTGATCCTTTGGATTGACTAGTACCTAGTAATAGTTTCCTAACATTAGGACAGCTTTAAAGGACTAAAAATATTTTGAAGCTTATTTGTGTCATTATTCATGCTTTCTCACACGGCTGCAAAAATGTCACTATTTGATTCAAAACATTACAATTTCCATAATTAAACTAGGTCATAATGTTGCATAATATAGTTCAATCCAGATAATTCTGTGCATCAGTTCAGCTTTAGTAAATACACAAAATCACAATGTTTAAGACAAGAAAGTATATTTATAGAAATTTAACACTATTATATTTCTAAACTTATGGATGGGAAATTAAACCTCATTTATCATCCTAAGCATTATTATGTACCCTTTTAGTATGATTCTGGCCTGAACACAAGTCTCTTTGTGGTAAGATATACATTTTACATACCTAACAAATAATGGAATGCGAAATCAATATCCAATAAAGCATGATCTCTTCTGGTACCAGCTGCTTTTTGAAAATACATCTTCCATATTCCATGATTTCTATGATACAAAGTAATGTAATCTTGAACTCTTTCTCTCCATTTTATTGTACCTGCATGGCCATTAATTTCCAACATGCCAATAACTCATGTGTACAATGTATGTCATTTAGCACATGAAAAATACAACTTCCATTTTTAAAGTAATGTCATTTTGATGATTCTGCAATGCTTTATTGTACCTGTAATCTATGTAAACCATCATGGTTTCTAACCAAAGTTGCAACATTTACAAAAAGTCTGAACATTTACATGTAACCAAACTGATGCCATTTAACTAAATGACAACCCAATTTCCCCATATGTACTGGACTCTTGCTGACAGCCAAACTGAGGTCAGAGGTAAGTGCCCTTTCAGACTGATATGAAGTTTTATAACTAATAGATATGATGGATCCTGTTTTTGATTTTTTTTCTGTTAAGGGCTTTTAGCACAGTACTGGTTATATCATGCCAAGGAAATGGGAGCCAAAAGCCTTGGGTAATGAATCCATCACCCTTGATTTATCTGGAAACAATACTCTAGTATTATACCACTGTCATTAAATTCAGCTTCTTACATCACATACGACATGAAAGTAGTTCTTACATCACTGACATCCACTTTTATTTACAGTTACCAATTTTGTAAATGTTCATAATTTGGAACATAGACAAAATTTGTATAAATTAACTTGAGTTTATACTGCCATTAATGTCATTACATGCTATTATACATGACTGCATCATTTGCAGTAAACAGATTTGAATATATTTTCAATCGAGTGAGTTATTGATTGACCAGTTGTAGAGCTGATTGGTTGATGATGATGGAATGTTTGACCATTGATTAATTGGTGGGTTGACTGACCAATGACTGGTCACTTTACTGGTAGTCAAGTTACAGAGTGATATGCTGTATCTTCATATATACAATGGATTGTAGGTGTCATTTTACTGTGGGTTAATATGGGTTCTGATATACCCAGTGAGCTGTTGTTGGGGAGGAGACTAAGACTGTCAATTGGTGAGGAACCAAGGCTTCTGACCAATGGGTTATACAGATCTTAAGGTAGACTAGGAGGGGAGGACCATTAGTGGTGGCTCCTCAACCTCCTGAATGAATGGCTGAGTGGTCTAAAGTACATTCCGTTACGGATCACTGCCATCTCACCTCTGCGTGGGTTCGAGTTGCAGATTCGGCTAATGTAGTTATTGTCAGTAGCTTCTTGTTGGTCAGTGGTTCTTTCCGGGGTTTTCCCGGATTCTTCCTCCTCCAATAATACTGGCCGCCATGTATAGCCTATCATGTGCTGAAAAATGGCATTAAACCTTACAACAACAACAACAACCTCCTGACATTGCATTGGGACTGAGAAGATATTTTGCAATTCATTATTTGAATGAAAAACTCCTACCTTTCACTATCTGAGTAAAACATAATATTTCATGCAGTTCACTATTTGAGTGAAATACAACATTTTACTATTTGAGTAAAGCATATCATATTTCATTGAACTGTATCATTTATTATTATTTGTGTGAAAATTGTTGACATCTATGGGAATCATTTGATTTCATTGTGTTAAATCACTCTGAATCATAAATCTGTTACTATTTAAAGTTCTTTTCTTACATATCAATTCACAATTTTATTTACACTGTATTACAGTACCAGGTTTCCATTGAATCATTCATAAATAAACAATGTATTTTTGTTACTGTCTATGCTGTTTACTCCTAACAAACTGCAGGTACTCAGATCTGCTTGTACATTATGTGACAGTAGATCTGAGTCTGTGAAGTTAGAAACTGCACACATCTTTTAAGCAAGTATATATGGTACATGGTCCCAACATACATGTACATACCAAATAACATATAACCTCTTGCAATATTCTTTTCTAAAACCTGTCTTAGGTGCAACAACATAAATCTACTTCTTACCTGATCAGCAATGAACAGGTTGTTAGCTTCTTGTACCAGCCTGTCAACATGTATGACATAGCGGAGGTTTATTTTACTACAGTCATCCTCTGTGAGCATCGTTAGCACCATCAATGCCTCCACCATTAGTTGTCTATACTCTGGTTGTGGAATCTTGTTTAGTACTGTCTCCACCTGCAGGGCAAACTTGAACTCTCCTGGAGTCATCTGTGATTGAAAAATTTGAAATTAGTCAATTTTAGGCACCCATATATATATATTGAATTATAGACATCCAATAAAAGAGAATTTACTGTTTTCCTGTCTTTTACTGCAAATTTGTCTGGCCATGAGGGAATGTTCTTCTTCTAGGTAGGAACTCAGTGCTTAACTTGCCCAACTGATGACCAGAATGGGGCAATTTTAAATCCAGTGCAGGCAATGCCAGATGAGTCATTAAACACTAACCAATCATGCAAAACAAACAAATAACACACATTGTCTGTAAGGTAGTTGCTGTTCTTTTCTTTTTTGAGTAACTTATTACAATAGTGAACTGTAAGACAGTTGAAGATAGCCTACTAGGGCTGTACAAATTGAAAAGCCTAATGCCTGTGAATATTTCCATTGGACAAATGCCTAATGACAAGAGTTTAGTTAGGGCAAGTGAAATTTTCAAAAACAGAAAGTTATAGTTTCATTTGCACAACTGATGCATTATATTGTTTCATTATAAATTTATTTTGGATCAGCAGATTTTTAATTAATCTGTGCTGCAATTTAATAGCAGATTTTTAATTAATCTGTGCTGCAATTTAACAGTCCAGAATTATCTTTTCAGTTATGTGTCAATATGGCATGGAAATACAACTTTACAAATCTGAAGAAAGAAATGATAAACTGCTTTATTTTAATAAAACAATACATAGGTTCACTAGGCACTTTATGGCACATATAAAATAATCTTTGGCATATTGGGGGCAAGTCCTGTCACAGCACACTGCACCAGCCCAGCTCTGAATTTTTGTGTTGCATAGCAATGCCTCAGGAAGAGAGACCTGTGGGAGTTTGTAGTGTAGTAAAGTTTGTCTGTCATCTGTATGTGGAGCAGTAAGAGGCTGATGTGAAGTATATATGGACCCTGATTCCCGAAACTCAACGAGTCTGATACTGATGATACCATGGCAACAATCATCAGCCAATACTCCAAACATGCACCGTAGTAATACAATTATAATATTTCATTATTTGTTTATAATCTGTGTAACCTTGCATTTTGTTTTCAGAAGATATGCTAAAAGTCCCAAAGGTGCTGTGAACTGTTGCTTATTTATGATATGTATATAAAAAGTACACATATTTTGGGAGTAGCTAAGTGTATTGGTCTTATATATGTTGAAATTAATTTTAGACATCATATACATGTATTTAGCAGTATATTAAAAAATCTGCTTTTTCTATGGAATATGAACTTGATCATTTTTTGGGACAACCTCTATTTATTAAAAATCATAATACAGTACAACACTGTACAAAGGTAATTATACAGGTAAAATGAAAGATAATTATACAGGTAAAATGAAAGATAATGCAGAGCAAAAGAATGAATGTAAATTGACCAAAGAGGGAATGCAAACAAAATACAGAGAGAATGCAAACACAATTATGAAAAGAGAACTCAAATACAGCAAACAGAATGCAGAACAATAAATAAGACAATGAAATAAAAAGTTCATTTGTAATTGGATTTTACAATTTCTGACTCCATTGCAATGGCAACTCATCTTTTTGCTTGATAATCAATGATCATACATTTTGTTTTACCTTAACAGACTATCTTGTTTTTACAATAACACAATAATTTTGTTTTTATAATAACAGATAATTATAGTTTTAGAATAACAGACAATTTTATTTTAGAATAAGAGACAATTTTGTTTTTACAATAACATAATTTTGTTTTTACAATAACAGATAATTTTAGTTTTACAATAAGAGACAATTTTGTTTTTACAATAACAGACATTTTTAATTTTACAATAACAGACAGTTTTGTTTTTACAATAACAGACAGTTTTGGTTTTACAATAACAGACAGTTTTGTTGTTAGAATAACAGACAATTTTGTTTTTACAATAACAATTTTGTTCAATGCTTATAAGCCATGTAATTGCTATTTTGAAGATGGACATCTACCACTGATGTGATGAAGTCATATGATGTGATTGCATCTATGCAATTTGTACCTGAAGGAAATAAGATTAAATTCACTGTAAGGAAATAAGATTAAATTCACTGTAAGGAAATAAGATTATGTTCTCTGTAAGGAAATAAGATTAAATTCACTGTAAGGAAATAAGATTATGTTCACTGTATGGAAAAAAGATTATTTGTTTTGATTGTTTGTGTGTTTATGGTTTAACGCCATTTTTCAGCACACGATAGGCTATGTATGGTGGCCAGTCTTATTGGTTGAAGAACCCGGGAAACTCCCCGGAAAGAACCACCGACCCATGAGAAGCTACTGGCCAGCTTTCTCACATAACTACATTAGCTGAATCTTAGACTCGAACCCACGTAGATAGGTGAGATGGTAGTGATCCATAACGGACAGTGCTTTAGACCAATCAGCCACTTGGGGCCCAGAAAAATTATTAACTTCACCATTCAATTTGTACCTGAGGGAAATAAAAAGATTAACTTCACAGATGAATACTCTACAAGTGTATTTTGATTTAGTGTAAATTCATTGCTATTATTTGCATTTTATGATTTTCTATGTTCTTAAGAACTCTTTTAAGATTTAAAAACATGTTCTTCCCCTATATCTCATACCATCTTAATTCCAAACGAACAGAAACAAAAGAAAACAACAGAAGCAATAAACACAAAGTCAACTAGATTTTTGAGACACTAAAGAAAACGTAAAGATGAAAGACAAAAATGTAATGAATGCAAACATGACATGAAAGAACAAATTCTGAATGCATTTCAAATGCATATTCAATGCAGATTCAGGGTCTGTATATGAATTTCTCTGGCATAAGAAAATAGCATTACAAAAAACAAAGAATATGTCCGTCATTTTAAATTTTATTTTTTTACCAATATAGCTTTTAATAGTGCTCATTTGCTCCAAAAAGAAACCTTTGAAACTAACCTCTCTCGTCAGGCTCTGTGGAAGGAACTGACCCTCAAGGGAAAGTCCATCACACTGAAATAAAACAAAAAATAGCCTTTTGATATGGTAACTTTATTTTATTGTTTTACGGAAAATGACTTAGCATATAAAAAATTTAGGCTTTAAAAACAAATTCATATACATACTACTTTTCAATGATTATGCCATCCATTTTGGTACATGGTAAAAAATTTAATGGCCAAATCTGATCTAATAAACATTTACCATACATGACCACTTGTCATTTCAGCAAAAATCATGATGCATGGTAGATCAAACCAGATATAACCACTACAGACCTTTACTTAATTCTTCTATCATAAAACTAGATATAAACTAAACAGACCTTTACTTAATTCTTCTATCATAAAACTAGATATAAACTACACAGACCTTAACTTAATTCTTCTATCATAAAACTAGATATAAACTACACAGACCTTTACTTAATTCTTCTATCATAAAACTAGATATAAACTACACAGACCTTTACTTAATTCTTCTATCATAAAACTAGATATAAAGTACACAGACCTTTACTTAATTCTTCTACCATAAAACTAGATATAAACTACACAGACCTTTACATAATTCTTCTATGGTAAAACCAGATATAATCTCTACAGACCATTTTAATTCTTCTATCATAAATCTTGATATAATCTCTTCAAACCTTTTGTAATCCTTCTATCATGAAACCAGATATAAACTCTACAGACCTTTATTTCATCTTTCTATCATAAAACCAGCAAGGCAGTGGTTAGTAACCATTTTTATAAGTCTTTGGTATGACTCAGCCAGGAGTCAAGTCTGTGACCTTGCACACTGAGGCAGACACTCTAATCACTAGAACACCGGAATGGTCATGAGGAAGGGAAAGCTTTTAATTATTCATGCGGTACAAGTGAGTACTGATAATCGGTAACCAATGAAACAATGAGACTGTTCCCATCCACAGTTCATTTGCTTTGCTTTGCATACACAACACTTATACCATTGGATATATGAAGCAGACAATCTTGATAATGTGGAGAGTTTGGGGATTATGGGGATTATTTTGATTCAGGACCAACTAGACATCATAATTAGTCTTCTGTTTAAAACTGCCATGCCAATATAGCATTCCATTTAGAAGTAGATTTTTAAAATGGCTGCCATGGTGGCCATCCCGGTTGTCAGATTAAAATGCCACCAATTTTTCAATTTTAGACCAACTAAATATCATGAAAAGTCTTTCAGAGAAAACTATATCTTGATATGATCATGCATTCAGGAAGAGTGGCAAGAACATGATTTTCAAGATGGCTGAGCAGCACTGTTTAAAAACAACAAGACTTTAGAATGAATGTGTATGCGCAAAGTCTCATTGAAATCTACCAAGTAGTTTAACAGTATTAGTACACCACTCACTCCCTCCATAACTCGCGCACATTGAGGTCCAAAAACATCGACCGCACTAAAGTGAGGCACGAGTTATTGAGGGACCTATAATAACAAAAGGATCAATACAAAGGCAAAAGGGTGGGTGGGAGCAGATTTTTTAGCTTTTAATACTCTCTTCATAATTGTGCTGTGATTAACTGTGAATAAATATCTCTTCATATTGGTGTAGTTTATGTTTTCTTCATAGAGTAACATTAATTTCAGGATAAATTACCATATATAGATGAGTTAATCGAAAACATTATTCCACGTGGTTTCCGTTCGATCACAGGAGTCTGACGTTTTATCAATAAAGTAAGGCGAAATCTCTGACAACATGAATTCCCCTTATCGGTAATACATATTTAAAAAAATATTACCGATAAGGGGAATTCATTTTGTCAGAGATTTCGCCGTACTTGATTGATAAAACGTCAGACTCCTGTGGTTCGATTAACACGTGTACCAATTCACACAGTGTGTATTACGTCACTAATTTTTGTGCTGAATTGGATACATTCTTCTTATATTGTTTGTTACAAAATAGACGTAATTTGTTTTATTTATTTTATATAAAAGATCGACTCTCTTTTCTTTGCCACCTGTTAGCATTTACCGGACGTTTTCATTGATCACTATTTCACCAGACTGTTTATTTATGGCGATTGATGACGGTGTATCAACAAATAAACCCGAACATAATATATGACATCTTATTTAGAATTTGCACTAATATATGACATCTTATTTAGAGCGTTGTAATATCAAACTTCAGCTAATAGACAATGTCAAAAGGCCATCACATAACCTCTCCTGGTCATGAATCATGTACAGCTAACAAGGCAATGATAATTAAATTACTGATTTTTTTTCTCCCTTTTAAACTCATGGTAGGTCTCTCAAGACAATGTTTTACTCTATCAGCTTCAAATATTACTGCCATGTAAAAGCTGAATTCCTCTTTAAAGAATGATATAAAAAGCTTCACAAAACACCATCTTCACAATAAGCCTGCACAAGCAATGTACAAGCAACATGCAGTGTTGTTTTTTTGTTCATACAATTAAGAATGTACAACTCTCCTAGTTAATTACTACAAAATAAAATATTTATATACCAACAGAATGTAAATATTCCAGAAAATTCCAAACCTTTTCCAAAACCTTCCAAACTCTTGAATAAAACCCAACAGGAACTCTGTTGAGGGCTCCATCAAGCCTTCGCCTGCGCAACCACTGTCCCTGCCTGTCTTCTGAATTCTCACTATTATCAAATAAGACTTCATTGACTGAAGAGTTTCCAGGTGGGGTGACAACTGTAGGTAGATCACTCCGGCTCTGTAAGAGGAAAGATCTATTATTCACATAATGGTCACGATATGTTTCATATTCAACTCAAACTAAATTATAAAATTGATAATCAGCTGTAAGTAACATATTTAGTTTTCAAACATTATTACTAGTCAAGCAAATGTCTTCTTTAGCCTGGAAGAACAGAGTATTTGTTATTACTCGAGGATATGCCACCATCAGCATTATCAAAAATATCACTATCATTTTCTTGTACTGGCATATTGATACAGTATCCATCCTCATATCACTATATTTGTTTTCAACATCCTCATAATACAACCATTTCCATTCTATATCACATTTGTCACGCTTAATCTCATAAAAATACAATATACATGTAACATTTTTGCAGTGAATAGCATCTTTTAATTCATATATACTACCCTTAAACATAATTCAATTCCATCGTTGATTTTACCAATGACTTTATCAATACATCATTGAAGCAATAATTTACAATGTGCAATATCCCCCAACCCAAATCAAAATTAAGCTGACCCCAGAAATCTACTCCCAGAACAAGCCATCTTATTTATTTAATGCATCTTTTATACATATACCATTTAATGGACAGACAGATCATCACACCTACACGGTAAATAAACAAACAAATTTGAAATTACATTTTATTATAACAGTATTCTATCAATTAGCATATTCTATACTGATGACAAATGCATATTAAAAAATACTTTTGAATTCTTGTATAGATAAACAAGGGCCAATGTACCATTAACTACACATATTTTTTACAAGAGAACAGGGCTATCTTTCAATTAGATCATCCATGAAAATAAGCCAAATAAAAATTACTACTAAGACTATTAACAAACCATGACTTTTTTTTAGTTTTCATGATATCAAAATCTCATTGTGACAAACATGGCATCTTGATTTCACAAAATCCAAAGATATAAAATAAAAATGTATTTCAGTCATTTAATAACAAAGTCATGTTTTGTATTACACCATCTGAAAACTGACAGAATGAAATCAGTCCTCTTCATTATGTTATAAAAAAAAAGGTTAACATTAGCCATTTAAATGATTGGATTGTTTTGGTGTTGTAAGGCAAATTAACAAAATAAGGTCGCTTTAGTACCATGGTAATTCCAATAAAGTTCCTTGCCCAGGAACACACTTTACTAGCTGACATGGGCTGGTCCAAGGGGAGGATTTAAAATCACACTTTCTTTTTGTGTGAATCTGGCACACTAATCACTGAGCTACAATGGCTTCTTAATTCATATGAAATCTATAAAAATGAATTTAAAAACTGATTTCAATCTTTTATTAGCCATGTCTAGCAAATAAAAGAAATTATTACACTCATTGCATAACATATTTTTTTTTGTATGCTATGTATACTCACCATCTGACTTTTACATCTGTCAGCACTGATGATTTTCTCACCAATGTTCACTGAATCAGCTTAATAGAATCAAGGGAGATAAGTCAGCTTATTACTCTTTACTAATATCACAAAATAGTAAATGAAAAGGAAGATTGGAATAAAATGACTGTTGAGAAAGCTGTAAATCTAATGCAATGTAATATATCCAGAGAGGCAGTTCACCCCATTAGCACATACCTTTGGACGAGGTACACTTATCAGAACCAATGTGGTCTTACATTACAAAACACATAATATAACATAGTTCAGGTTTCTAACTATGTAATTGTTCAGCAAAATTAAGTATTAAAACCCGATTCTTATGTAGTTTTAAAATTATCCATAAAAGCATTGAGCTTTATCTGCAAAACTCATGGCATATGATTTTGACAAAGCTAAAACAGAAATACACGTAGGACCTCTTGTGTCCAATATTGGAAACAATGTTTCCAAATTTGAGATTTTGATTGAGTTAATTTTGCGCTCATTGAAGTTGTATGCTTGTGTAATCCAACAAGGATAAATTCAAAGGACTATTATATTCAGTGTGGCATCATTTAAAACTATTCCTCTTTATGACCCTGCAAGCTTTAAATACCATATTAATTAATCATTCTTTTGCTACTTACTGTTTTTATTTTTACCCATCATGCTCTAAAGCTACTTATTGTGATTTGACCATCATATTTTGGGTGAAATGCATCCTGGGAAATGACAAAGCATCAAATAAGCAGGATACAAAGAATTCTTTTTTTTCAAGTGATGAAATACACAAAAGTATGAAAATACTGACTTCTAGAACTGAATATTACTATCTAGCAAACAAAAATATTCATACAATGTTCTACAACACAGAAAATCATGCTGCAGATACAAGGGTTGCAACAGCATCAACTGAGTTATCTCCCTCGACATACATTAGTAAGAAATACCTTAGAATGCTTGATTAGTATATAGAAGAGAGAAACAAGCTGTTAAACTAAATCAGTTAGAAATCAGAAGAAAACTAAAATCAACATAAAGCCTGAATCCTGCTGTGTATTCCTAAAGATATATTAATATCTGGATGTGCTTTATAAAGTATGGCAAGATTCCACAGCAGAAAATCTGACATTAAGGTCATTGTAAGTGAGCTCACAATGAGAAACAAGAATACATTTTTATGCTTAAGTTCTGGCAAATGTTTAACTGGAGCACACAATTTTTAAAGTTAGAAAGGTTCAGGGAGATTAATTTGGCAATGAATTATACTTTAATTAAACTGATATTTTCTTAACTAAACATTGCACTGATCATTTGATTTCACCTCCAAGAGTGATTATCAAAATGTTGCCTGTGCCTATGAACGAAAAGATCTTTAAAGAGTCAGGGATTAGATACAAGATTAGATCCCAACACTATTCTCACCTGCTAGTGAATAATTTTAACGAATTCAAGCTGATCACATCATTCTACCAGGTCAAGGAAGAATGTAATATTGCAGAATATTAAAATGTGTGGATGATTTCAAATGTCTGGAAATCACTAAAGGCATAACAAAGACCCTCTATGTTGGTCTTGTATTACCATGTATGTAAAAGGTAAACTTGATATTCCAGTTATTTTTCAGCCCACCTTTTACATAGGTAGAAAAATATGTACTAACACAAAACCTACTCTAGAAAACTTAAGATATAGAATACCCATGAATGTGGACAGACAGACAGACAGACATACACATGGATGCCAAAGTGACCACTATGTCTGACTTCCATCAAAGTGGGCTTTACAAAATGGAAAGCTGTACTTTTACTACTGTGGGTGAACTTAATTTGAAATTAAACAAAGTTTATCAAGACAAATTGTGCAAACAATAAAGATGTTAAATAAAAGAAGCTTTTTATGTATAATCAATTCCGTTTAAAAATAAACTGTGTGAAACTGATAAAATATGTTCATATTCAAACAAAATAATCATTATTCCAAACAGGGAACATAATCAGATGAATTTAAAGTTCTCTTACATCTGTAAATTTGTTTCAACTTAATTCATTATAGATTATAGAAAACAGAATGTGCATTTTCTTTTAGAATGTCAATAGTTTTAAACAGTGTAATTAAATTGTTTGTTTTAATCATACAACATCTACGTCAAGATGATTTTGGTTATTTTTAACTGTAATTAATCTTGAAGTCCTTTCCAAATTTGCCTAACTGATATAATATTAAACCTGTCTCTGATAAATTAATTAATGGAAATTAAATTAATTAATGGAAAGTCATTGTCCTTTTCTTGGTCAATTTCAAGCCATTTTGCTATTAATATCCAAATCTTCACAGTAGGAAATACACAGCACGATGTGCAAGCTTATATGTATAGGGTTGAGACAGATTATGAAAGGTGCATGGATTTTGACATGCATGCAAAGAGGCAAACATGAGAGACAGTAGCAATATAAAAACCTTAGCTGGGGGTTTGCTTAGTCTGGCAATAGATTTGGTTTCATCTCCCGTTTGCTTAGAAACCACAGACAATCGCCTCTCATCTTCCCATTCTGTTGGGGCTGATGGGGAAAAGAAAAACACTGCAAAGGTTAGTAAAGAGGCAGTTTTGGAACAAAACCCAGTCAGTGCCAAGACCTAAGTTCCAGCTTAAGGTCTACAAGTGGTCACAAAAAAATGCATGCAGCTGCACACAAAAAGAACATGGTAATATGTAATGTCACACACTGAAGGTTATATATCAAAACCAATAAAGATTATTACATAATAAGTAACAGCAGTTGAAACTGCTTTGACATGTGCATTATGGAGCTGAAGGCAAATCTCTTGTTCCACAAAAAAGTATTTTTTTAAGTACATGTAATCAGCTATAGTCAGCACAAGTTGGCAGGTTTACCAGAGAAAGAATTTAAACCATAAAACAAATTCACTTTTGGTTCACAATCATTCCTCAATAGCCAGCAAATGTACATGGCAGTTGATCACATTACAGTTTCGGTTCACAATCATTCCTCAATAGCCAGCAAATGTACATGGCAGTTGATCACATTACAGTTTCGGTTCACAATCATTCCTCAATAGCCAGCAAATGTACATGGCAGTTGATCACATTACAGTTTTGATCAGCCAAAGTTTGACAAGTTTATATCTTTGCTAGTGAAAGAAATGAAACCCCTTTAGCAAGTCCACCTTGAATCCAAAATCTTTCCACGTGTACTAGCAAATGTACATGGTAGTGACATAAACTTGGTGACCACCTACAGTCTACTAAATTTTTATATTTGCTAGAAAAAGAATTTTACCATTTTGGTGAGTCATATTAACTTCAAAATCATTCCCCTGCAACAGCAAATGTACGATCTGTTCCAATTCAAGATCTACTGATCCATATGTAGCTGTGACAGATGAGGTTATATTATGGTGACCTTTTGCTTCACCAATCAAATTGCAGCTTTCATTCTGCTTGAAAGTGGAATACATCATTTGGAATATATGATGGACCAAGATTAGTCTGTATAATATAAAATATATTTGAACTGATATCCTACTAAAAGAAACAGGGTGGACCAGGAATTCCAAATTCAGCAATACCTGAAACTTTATCAGATCTTCGTATGTCAGTAATCTTTATTTAAACTGACAAATGTATGAACTTTGCAACCATGTAAACACTCATTTATATGTCAACCTGAGGATAAGTGCACATGCACACACACACACCAATATTCAAATCTGCAAAAAATGTTAGTTCTCTAAGTCACTTTAAAAGTGGGTTGACTTACCATGAAATTTCCAGAAAAACCAATTTTTCCTAGTAAAATAAGTTTCTTCAAAAGTACTTACCCATTCATAATACCTTAAGAAAACTACCACTACCTCATAAATCCAGTCATCCCAGATACTGCATTTAGCTAAAGGGAGGTAAAAGTTGTTGGCCAACATATTTGGTTGTCAGGCAGAGTGATATCCCCTAAATTATAAAACTTGGCAAAAATATCTGTTATTACTGGAGCAGAGGGTACACTGCAAGGAATGCAACTGCAAGGATGCTTGGTTCCACTTTGGGCCTAAGGTTAGCATTTCTGGCTGTGTATACAAAATGTTTGGTGAGAAGGCTAGATAAGTCCTGCATTCATCCGATATCATCTTTGCTTCTTTTTTTTTCTTCTTCTTTTTTTATGGTTTAAAGCCATTTTTCAGCACACTATAGGCTATACATGGCAGCCAGTATTATTGGTGGAGGAAGAACCTAGGAAAATCCCCAGAAAGAACCAATGACTCACGAGAAGCTACTGGCAAGCTTTCTCACATAACTACATTAGCCAAATCTTAGACTCGAACCCACGCAGACACAGGTGAGATGGCAGTGATCTGTAACGGACAGCGCTTTAGACCACTTGGCCACTCGGGGCCCCTGTCCGATATCATCTCTCCAATAAGAAAAGGTGCTGGCAATGGTGGAGTGTTAACCTTAGATTGTACTCAGAACTAACTTGGTCTCTTGATGGGCTAGAAGAGGAAGTGAGTTATCAGTGGTATCGATGCCTGAAGAGGTAAGATATGTTCGTCTGTGCACCATTGGATTAAACTGTACCACTGATTTTGAATGTTTTCAGAGTGGAGAGCCATTGAACCTGAGCGATTCTCTCCATGACTGGTTGCAAAAATGTTAGATTCGAAGGACCTGTTTGAGATCATTCAGGCATGCTAGTTCATTGCTCCCAGTCAAGGATGAAATAACTGCTGCCATGGTTATATGAGTAAATAAAGGAACAACTGAATTCTGCGGGGTTTCTGATGCAAGATTGATGAGATTGTAAACCCACAGCACCTTCTGTGTGAGTGGTGTGATGAACTAATACACTACACACACACGCATCCCCTAAACACCTCTGATTCCAAAGTGATAAAGAAACCAAGGGAATCAGTCAATATCTTTATCACTTTGGAATTAGAGGTGTTCGGGGGTGGGTGGGTGTAGTGTATGAGTTCAGGTTGGTCCAATCCAATGGGTGCCCACTGCCGAAGCTGCAAGGGCCATGATGGAAGAGACAAAGGAATGTGGTTTTGGTATTCACAATTGTTGAAAACAGGCCCACAAAATAGATCTGAGTGAGCAACAAGCCATGGAGAGACGTTTAGTACTATTTAATTGTTTCATGATGAAGAGTCAGTCAGTGCATTGAGGAGTCCAGGGATATGGTGAACCTGTGTGGCTTGTTGATGACAACACCACTTCAAGAAGTCCCACAGCATGATGCAAAGGTTTGCACTGAGGAAATAATTAGCATGCAGATTGGAGAAGTCTTCAGTCTGAGATGTATGTTATTTGCGCTTTGCAAGTTAAAATAGGGCAAAGCAGATACAAATGTGGCCCTGCTCCAATCTTAGAATGCAATGTACATGCAGAGCTAAATCATTAAATTTAAACTGATAAAGCAAGGAAGCAAATCTAATGACAATTCCACATGTTTATAAACCTGTGTGACTGACTACACATGTGATATCCAAATACCATGCATAGCTTTACAAATTGATAGTTAACTAGAAAAAGTGATAGCAGATGATTTCAATTATAATGCTTACCTATTGGTAAGATCACAGACAGCCTGTACAGGTAGAATCAATGAAGCCTGGTATTCCAGGGCCAAAAGTACCATGGTAAAAGAACTCACCTTTATATACTATTGATATATAAAGAGTTTTTCAGAGCATAAAGACATGCACACATGTAAATAATATAGCCGAGATGCTATGAAGGCCTTGGATAGGAATTTACCAATATGTACCCGTTTGTAAAGGAATTACACATATATAGGAGTTATATGAGCACTAGAGACTTGCACGTATAAAACAAGTAAAGCATGAACTGACCGTGAAGTTGCTTAGATTCCATGTGCAAGTACATAAATGTGTGATGACTACAAAGTGTGGCGACTTGTAAAGGATGAACTTTGTCATGATAGAAAGAGAGAAAAGAATTGGAAACATAGATGGAGTACATTTTCCAAAGTGAATAACTCCTCCAACTTGCAAGTGGTATATCTTCCATGGCTTTTGCAAGGTCTTGCATAACAAAATCATGCTTAATGGCACAAGCGGAAGTAATAATTGGGATATTCTCACACTGTGCTGCCAAGTTTTATATATAAGAGGAGATCACTCTGCCTGACCACCAAATATGTCAGCAGACAACGTTTAGATCCCTTTAGATAAGAGTAGTATCTGGGAGGGCTGGTTTTTCTCCTATGGTATTATTATTGGGTAACATATTCAAAGAAAAAATTAGTGATGATATTATTATATTAACAGGTGCTCTTTCTATTTTCAATAACTATACTGGCATAATTATGTGTCAAGGTTATTTACGAATAAAATCTGGCAAGAAAGAAGAGATAGTAGTCAGAAGCTCTCTTATCATTAATTGTTACCTTCAACTGTTTACACAACTTGGTCAGGATTTTAGACTTAATATTTATAGTTCTTGCATTGCAATTCTTACAAATATATAATGAATATCTTAGGCAACCTTCTGTAACTCAGAAAGTAAAGACAGCATATTAATTTCCACTCCATGTAAACAATTTGATCATACAACATCGAATTCCAGATTATTTAATGTTTGTTGATTACAATGATCTTTCATGTGCTTTTTTTTGTGAACAAATGAATTATGTTTCTAAATGAAATTATATGGTTTCATCCCTAAATTACTCCACCAATTACACGATACAGAATGGTAACCAAGGCCTGTAGTTATAATAAATGATCCCCTTTGTTGCAGAGCCTGCCACTGTTTAATTTAGCTACAAAAGAACGTTTTATCTAAGATGTTGTGGACAGCCACAGATGGACGGACACATGATGGACACATGAATACACATGGATGCAAATTATTCCAAAGGAATTTTGACAAACAATAATCAATAACAAATTTTACTAATAGAATATAAAATATCTGACACTGATTGGCTAAAGAAAATCATTTAACCCATAGTTTGACAGTGAAATATATTCTTTCCAAACTCAAGAAAGAATTACAAAAAATTCAGTATCTCTTTATCATTATCGTAACTTAAAAATTGTAGAAACAATATAGGAAATATAAATAGCATTTACACAATGACATGCTAATGTTACCCACAGAATGACATCTTTTTAACTAATTGAACAAATAAATTAACCAATTATGCTAAAAAAAACTGCAAATTGATGCTTGATGGACAGCTGACAGATGTCACAGGACACTGGACAAATACATCAAATAAACATAAGCGTAAGATGACAAGTTACTGCTATAAATTAATACATGTATGATGAACAAAATGGCAATATTTAAAGCTTGACAGAAACAGACACAAAACTATACATGGATATATTAGCTCGTTACACATATACCAAATTTATCTTTTTAACACTCCATTAATAAAAATCATCTACTGTAAAATCATGAAAATATAAACTGAAGCTTTATAGGTTTGCTGGCATTATGAGTTTGTTGATGGCATTAGAAAATATATGTTTTATATAAAAATGTTGATTTTGACAAAGTTTTTTTTCTAGATAATGAGCACTGCAGACAGCAAAACCCACATGTCAATTATGTACCAAGACAGTAAAATTCTTTGCCTCCCTAGAGTCAAAAGAGAAAGAAAATTAGTGATAAAAGAAAATCAATCTAATCTGCTGAGAGACATTTTGAGAAGTTTCTTTAAAGGGTTTTGCTTGTTTTATTATCTGTGGTCAAATACAATGGTGGAGCAGCATCAAAAAAAATTGGAAAGCCTCACGTCAGTATGCTTTATGATTTTTGAGATATCATTTACATTTTGTTTACTTATCAACAAGCATGTTTTTGCAACTATTTAAAAGCCCTTGATGCCTAACGCCACAAAGTCATTTAAATGTTCTTTCGATTTTGTCAATCTGTGTTTATCTGTAAAGTTTGGTCAAATCTGGTTTAGATGTATTTGAAAAGAAACAGTTGAAAGGATGTTTTACCTTAACTTAATGACAGATTGGAATCATTTGTAAAAAAAAACATTAAATCACTTTATGCCAGGATGTTTTATGTCAAATTTGGGGTAAATTATGTTGAGTGGATTTTGAAGAAAAGAAAAAGAATGTTTCTTATGCTGGGATGGATGGTCAAATTATGTTAAGTAGTTTTGGAAAAATTATTTTAAAGGTCATTCTTTTTTTAGTAATGGTGGCCATGTTTGCTTGTAAACTGGCATCATCATTTGTAAAAATATAAAAGCCCTTCATGCCAGATACTTTATGAAATGTAAAGAATTATTATTCTAATCAGTTCAGGATTAGTCATGTAAAGCAGACATCTGCAACTTCTTCCAAGGCATGGACCAAATGAGAGACATTGTAAGCAAAACCTATGATGTATATAAGCAGATAAAAACAGGTCACATGCCATTTGTTGTACATTCCTGGTTTAATTAAAAAGTTCTTCCATTTTCATACCAATCATGGCCATAGCAGATGGTAGATTTACATTGTTTATAATAAATTTCAAAACTCTAACGTCAAAATGTTTTCTGTAACATTTGGTCAAGCAGTATTTAAAATGAAATTGTTGAAAGGATTTGTTTTTGCTTTAACTTAAGGGCAGATTGGCATATATTTTAAAGCACTTCATGGTTGGATGCTTTCTGTGAAACTTGGTCAAATTATGTTGATATTTTTTCTTCCAAAAAAGTGATTTTCAAGTTTTCAAGTTTTTTTCTTCTTCTAAATTTAATAATGGTGACCTGACAGCAGATCAACATCATTTTTTTATAAAGACCTGAAAGGACTTTGTTCCAGATTCCTTTCTGCCAAACTTTGTCAAATTATTTTTCTTCCTTTTATTTTAATAATGGGAACCATATCAAACAAAATACATGTATCAGCAGAAATTTTGTAAAGACTAAAAAGATCTTTTTAACAAAGTGTTTTCTTTCAAATTTGGGCATATTGTGATGGTGGCTCATCTGTACAAACCTTAAATAACTTCATGCCAAGATCCAACCATACAAAATTACTCAAAAGAGGTTTTTGAAGAAAAAAAGTGTTTCTATTTTACCACATTTAAGATTCTTTCATTTGTCACTCGATAAAAAATATAAATTTTATCTAAACATTTTATAGTTTATCTTTTTTCTTCATGTTCATATGTATTTGGAATACCTTTAAATGTTACCTTATAGTCACTACTGTGCTGCAGTGCTGTAAAATGCTACTGTATTTATGCATATTAATGGAAAACATATCTGAGTGGCATTTTTTGTACGCTCTTAACTGACCTTCATTGCTTTGCTTGTAAGGAACTATAATAATACTAACTATAAAGTGAGAGTTTCTGAGCTGACATTAACTGATTACATGTGCACAAATTCTATAAAATCTTGTGTCTAAAAACACTCACAATATGTGGGTACACAACTGTGCAAGTTTTACAGATGGAAATATTCAGTTAAACCTTAAAATAGATGGCTCAGCATTGTATGAATCATGACTTGTGCATTTTTGAATGAACTGCAAAGTAACGTCAGCATTTGACTTCTGCCTAACCTCTGCTGATGCTTTGTGCTTAGGTATCAGTCCATATTATGTTCATCAACAATTGTTTAGTTGTTTAGTTTAGCATTTTTAAAATTATTGCCTTAGGAGTCATGTAACATGATATCCAGATGCATCAAAAGAGCGTCATTTAACAAAACTAGGTCAGTGTGCCCAATTTTTTTCATTCCAATCATTTACTTTAAATCTGGAATAAAGGTCAGTTTCTCAGACACAATAGCTTTCACAATCATGCAACTTGATAAATAGATAACTCAAGGTGATACTATCTCATGCAAATAAAACAGTATTTGTAATCCAGCCATACAAACATTGGTAGTTTTCTTGTATGAATATTGATGATTGAAAAAACTAGTAATCTATTGCATATGTACGAAGAGTTTAGATCTTTTACATTATTCACAACTCTGCAGAACACTACAAAAGCAATTTCCTGTTAACATCTATAACCGTTCCTTAATAATCAAGGAATTGAAAACACTGATGGCTTGGAGAGTTAAAGCAATGCTAATTTACACAGACTCACATGGAAGGACAACACTCAAAAGACACAGTGATTCAAAATCAATTTTAATGTCATAAACTGCTCTAAATAACTCCTACAAAATTACAATACATTATCATCATGCATTTTCTTTTTTCCTGTTACTGGGGATTTATATTAACACTCATATAATTGTTTGGGGAAGTACTGTGATTTCTTTTTCTAATATTATTTCCAGTATTTCCATCAGTAGAACATCAAGGGAGATAACTACATTGTATAGTCTTTATCTAGAGTTACCTCCTTTGACAAAACTGGCAGTGGATCTTCATTACTAATATTAGTAATACCACACAGTTTGTTATTATTATTAGTAATAGATACTATAATCAGTAAAAGAGAAAGGACACTATGCCAAGCACATGGAGGGATTGAAATCCATCCAAACCAATAACACTAGATGTACATGCAATCTCAGACACACATATCCCTGCACTTGAAGCTTGTACTTCTGAGGTTGTTTTCCTTACACCCAAGCAAAATGCATTCATCCCCCTCAGTCACGACTTTTTGAGCAATCAAAGATCAGAATGCCTCCCATGCATACAAAAGAAATCCGTTTAAAATAGTAATTCAAGAAACCATCTCTAAAATGAACCAGAGAAGAAAATGCTAATTATATACACTAACCACATATCCCACAATGTTTGATTAAAATCCTAGAAATGGTGATACAAGGAATACCCTTTTATCCAAAGCATTTCCAGAAATGCCTTCTCAACTGAGTCAGAAGAAAAAGAAAAACCTAATAAACGCTTTCCACATAAATCCTGAAGGCAGTGTGGGAAGAGATATAATGGATATAACTAAATTCTCAAATTACCCCTGGCCCTTTTTGCAAAAGTATGAGAAACTCCCCCAAAATGGGTTGGAGGAAAAAGAAAGTAAAACCCTGATGGGCATTAATGCCAACCAAATATGAAGATTACAAATAAATCTTCCAAGCAGCATGACCTTGATTCCCTTTCCTGACAACATTTCAAATCATTTGTCCTTTACGAAATACAGTGCATAAAAAACTGTTTTTACACACCTACACAAATAACAGCAATAATTTCCTGCCACAACAAAATCCGTAAAGCAGTTTCTTAAAAGTGTCAATGGCAAGTGAAATTCTCAAAATACATTGTATTCTATGGAACAGGCAGTATGAAAAATGTACAACTATACCAACTATATAACTAGAAAACAAAACTTCAATAAACTTCTCCAAGTTGCATGAGAGAGAAGTGATGACAAACTCAAGTTGCATGAGAGAGAAGTGATGACAAACTCAAGTTGCATGAGAGAGAAGTGATGACGAACTCAAGTTGCATGAGAAGAGAAGTGATGACAAACTCAATTCCTATAATATCCCAAATGTAAGTGGTAACTAAAGCTATGTTGAGATAATTTCTCAAAATAACCACTTTTCAACAATTTTAAAAGAAGAAATGTCTCCACAAATGGGACATATGACAAATGTTACACCTTATTATACATGAACACCAATTACAAAATTTCAATAAAATCCTCCAGGTAATGTAAGTATCAATCAACTTATCTCCCAAAACATCTCCATTTTATCCAATGGTTAATAAAACATATCTCCAATAATGGGCCAGATGACAAAAATTAAATCAACCATCTGTCTAGTATACAATTGTTACAATTATTTTGTACTCCAATCAGAGTGGGAAAGGAAGCCACAGCAAATTACCACTGTTTTTGACAACTTTTCAAGAAATTCACCAAAAATTGGCCGGATTTAATTTTTTTCTTTTACTGCATATCCCCCAATCACAATTTACCTAGAAAGTATGATTACAATTCTCCAAGCAGTGTGGGAGAAAAAATTATAAGTTTTGTCAGAGACTGATGGACAGACAATTGCACTGGGAAAGTGACATTATATCTGCTCTTCATGTAAGTATGGAAATAATATTATACTTTGATGTCTGTAGATGTATGTATAAATAGTGTTAAAAATAATTAGATGCATTAGTGCTCATTTGCACATCTGACAGAAACATACTGATATAGGTAATAACATACTGCCATAGGTAATATAACTCAGAAAAGTTCATTTGTATCAATCACAGTCAAAATAAACCAAAATTTTGAAAGTGACAAGCATTAGTATGTTTCAAATTGTTAAGTATGTTTCAAACTGTTAACAGTAAATGTCTTTGAATAAATGATAGTGAAATAATACTCGATTTCCATAATAGGTATTGTAAAATGAATGGCCTTTTGCTTTGATCAAAACGAAAGGAGAACAATGGTGCTCTTTCATCATGATCAATAATGTTACTAGGGTCTGTAATGAAAATATAATGTCTACATTTACTGGTATAAAGCACAAGGGTTTAATTTTAAAAATGTGATATTTTAATAATTACCTCTGAAATCTGATAGAACTAGAAAAAGGAGGTGAAAATAATCAACAGAAAATATTTGTCATCAATTTCTCAGAGAATACTTACCTGATAATAACATTAGGAATTTACTTCTACTACCTTCTGATGCCAGATCTAGTAGAAGGAAAATACAATCTGCCTTTCCCGACTATATACAATATTAATGCTAAACAAATATATCCATAGGAACTAATTCATCCATGATATTATTATAATTACATCCCCTTGTCACCAAAAGGTGGCAAGGTATATGCCAGAAATTCTTCAGTTTATCTATTGGAACAAACTCATCTATAATACTATTATAATTACCTCCCCTTGTCACCTAAAGGTAGCTAGCTATATACCAGAAATTCTTCAGTTTATCTACAAGAACGAACTCCTCCATGATACTATGATAATTACTTCCCCTTGTCACCAAAATGTGGCTAACAACTATATACCAGAAGTTTACTTTAAGCTAGAGCCCTACAAGAAAGAGTTTATAAAATTTGTGATTAAAATTTCCTTTGTCTGCTTAGTACATAAAACTTTAGAGAACTGATAAGAAAAGAAAACACATCAGTACCCTACCTCTATAAATGTTGACATATTCCTTGTTTCTGCAGCTGTTTCATGTACCAGCATTAATCATCTACCATGTCTCTTGCAGTGAACAATACTCAAATCAACACACTATGTCCAATAATTATATACAGTATAAAATTGCAGCCTTCTCTACTTCCTTTTATTTAATCTGAACAGTCCTTTCTGTATTTCTGTGCTGACTGTTTGAATGTTTTGTTACATATTTCTAGATATAATCAAATGCTGGATCATGTCAGAAATCTGCATGAACAACATTGTGATATTAAACCATCTGAGGTACTCCTGTAAAATTAGTCTTGTCCCCTAACCAATTCCACTTAAGCCAATATAAGAATGCTAATCAAGACCAAAACCCAGACAAGAAATATCCAGATTGCAACACTTGTATTTTTGTCTTTTTCTGCTATTATTTCTGCAGCCAAAGTCCAAGAGATCTTTGTTATGGTCTATATCCACTTTCTCCTGATGTGTCAATCATGAAAAGTAGCATTTAAATGCCAGAGATGTAAATTCATCAGTTGTGGAACAGAGACCTGTGTGATCCTCTCCAAAACTAATTTTCAAAATATTAATTAAGTGATCCACTTCACAAGCTGGGAGGATTTCTGAAGGATTCCTACTGATATGCTCTATCTATTTTAATATTGATTCTGGAAAAAAGATGTCACTGACCTGAGAAATACATCTGGATAAGAGCACATACAAGTCAGATGTGCTGAAGAAAATATATGGCCACACTGCATGGGGAATTTTATAAACTTCCTCATGAAAATTCATGTCTACTTTGGAGACCACATTGATGAGTTTTATAATCTGTGAAATGAGAGGGAAACTAAATTGTGACAAGCCAGCAATTCCATGCCAACATTTTAGCATGATCAACAGAGAAAATGGACAGCAACCACTGATATCTTGTACATGACTTGAACTTATCAAGTGTTTCTGAATACAGGTATCGTACACTGCATCAAGGCCAGTCTCGAGTGGTGATGCAGGCAACTGTCTTTGTGAAGGCCAATGGACTGATGGCTAGTCTAAACAGAAATGACCAAAATAATAAATAATACATTTACCTTAGAACATGAACCAAAGAAATTTTATGATAGGTTAATTGGTATATTAAAAAAGCTGTCTGTCAAGTTGAGACATGGCAAACTCATCCCTTTTTATGAAGCCATATTGAATGTGAAATCTCCATTGTAAACATGCCAGACACTTAGGTAATAAGCTTGTTGTAGAGGCTCAAGTCATCCACTGGTTGGAGCTTTCCATACATTTTCAACACTAGGAAAAGAGGTGAATAAAAACTTTAAAAGTTATCACCACCACCCACATGTTGAGAAGATTAAATCTCTAGCCTCTCTAAAACAACTTGGATCACCTTTTTTGTGTGTGGTTGTTACAAACAATCAATCAACAGTGTCAAAAGATGCCCAATGCCTATTGGGATTCTGCTGACAGGTGGTATGTGCCAATTATCATATCATTCCTATCTAGTGGTTTGCAGAAGGAGAAATTTGGTCTTCTCTAACCATGTATGATTATTTTCAGTACTGACAAATCTTGCTCCATTCTAGTTGTGCCTACAGCTGTCATATGAGACATCCACAAATCTTCACCCACTCTGGTGGTCTTCTGCTTGGCTGCCTGATGTTGACTGTGTCAAATAGGTCTATGTAAGCTTCTTTCTCATGGAGCACTCAAGGTTTCTTTTGGGTGAATACTTCCCCTATGTTGTTCATTTTAATGCCATTTTGATCAAGCTGTCTTAAGATATGTCCAAGCCATCTCCATCAGTGATTTTTTAAATGTCTTCTGATAGAGGCTTTGCACTGTACAGTGCCATTTGTTCATCATTCCATATCATGTTAGGTCAAAGAATTGTTTTTATTCTTCTGAGGAAATCGGTGTGGACTAAATCAAATTTCTTGCTGATGGCTTGTTAGGTTTTCCAGCATTCACATCCATATAGTAACAAATTTAGTACATTTGATTTGAAGATTGTTTCTTAGTTTTGCCATGAGGAAGAGCTGTTCTGATTTACAGATTTCCAAGTAGCATAGCAAACATTTGGTTGGCTTTCATCAACCTCAATGCGACCTCTACTTCACAGTCACCGTCTGTTTAACTTGTAGATAAAATGACTGTTGTTGATCACATTTTGTCAGTTTCTCCCTCTGATGAGAATCATCCCCATTAGTTGGCGTAAGATTAATGTTGGCAAGAGTAAGGCAAAGACAGCTGAAGAGGTCATTCATGTTTGGACTGCTTCCTTGATAGGAGATGTAATCTGCAGATGAATGACTGAAAAGTCCAATGGATTTCAGGAGGTACACTGGTATGATGTTACTTGTACTGAACAAAAACTTAAACTTAAGAATATCCAGTATATAGGCTATCAGCTATCACTGACAAGGGGGATACTTATATTACTATTTTGAAGAGTTAGTTCTCATTGATCCTATATTTAGCATCTGTACATAATTTAGACAGGAAAAACAGGTGTTTTCATCTTACTAGGAGGTTAAATACTTGACAAACTTGATGTAAGAAACAAATGGATGACTAATAAATCTATATAACACTTGAAATGTGGTGTTCAAACATTTATATTTTTTACTATCTCCAAGTGATCAATTTAATAATCACCCTTTTGGAAGAATTTAATAAGTATGCTATGTACCCAAATTATAGTTTCCATCTGCAAACAACATAGAGCCATATATTTCATTGCAAATAATAATATGAAAATCATGAAAGATTAAGGCGCTGAGCTTTATTATAACTGAAGTTTTAAAATTGTACAACTCTAGAGCTTGGGTTTTTTTGCTCAGCAAGTTTCAAGAATATAAGGCAAAAGCTTAAGGTTTTAAAGTATTTGTTCTCAAGCAATATAAACAAAAATGTCTGAATCACATAACTTTCAGATTTTCTTTATTATTTCCTCCTTTCCTAATGAATTTTATTACTGCCAGGTTACACCAAATACAATGATATCATTTTAGTGTTTTGCATGCCGAATTTGAGAACATGGGCCCTGGCATGTAGATCATACAATTCTAGTCTTCCTCCATCAGCCAATCAAAGACAAGCTTTCAAAAGTAACAATATTTGTTACTGGTCAATTTGAAGCATAAACTCATGTTCAAGAGTTTTATGACTTCCAGGCTGTTTCCATGCTGCCTGCAGTTGGGCATACCTTACACTAACAGTATAAAACTATACATTTATTATGTAAGTATACATAAGTTTGAATAAAAATCTAGTTTAGAAAATATATGAAACCTCAGCATGATGACCTGGAAGAGAGAAACAAATCTGGATAATTCAAATGTTCTCATCTCCATAAAGTTTCATATACATCTTGTCGGGGCTTACATTCAATTATTTCCCCTACCTCTCCCAAAAAAATTAAAAGATTTTCTGCTGACCATTTGACAGTATATCTCAGTAGTAAAACCTTACATGACCCATTAATATCATCCATTTTGTAATGAAGCTACATTTAACTGTATCATACTGACTGAAATATTTAAGGCCCTGCCTACAGGCTTAACATAATTTATGAACCTAATGATTCTGATGTTAATTACATCAACAACGCAAAGTAATTATTTTGACACAATTAACAAATGAATCAGAGGTAATCCAGACACAATTACGACAATGACTCAAGTTTCTTTTTATTTTGCAGATAGGGGCCAAATTATTTACACAATCATTGATTTGTGTGTATCATCATCAAAAGCAACTATAAATTCCCTAATGATTAGTACCCAAGAAAAGACACTAAATTAACAGTAAGCAAATGATATTTCTACATATGAAACTCAAAAATATTACAATTTAACTCTGCCTTTTCAAGTAGCAACAGGAAGACATCAAGCTATTAATAATTTTCACTTTCAGGTCTCCCACTGAAAATTAAGATTTGCAAGCACATGCTCTAAAAACATGCGGATCAGGACAGTTTTGATTATTTATATGTTAGATGCTTTTTAATTGATAATTGCAAAAATGAAGAATATTTTGTTATTATAAGGTTTATAACAGCTGAAGGTTAAGAGGTATTCTACAGCTAAGTCAATATTAATTTATACAGAGAATGAAATATATCTGGCAATAGCTATTATAGAACTAAATTTTCATCTTTCCTTCAAGTTTTAATTGTTCATAAAAACTAATTGTACATATAATTTCAATGCAGAAACAGTTCTCTATGTTAGATGGGGTTTATTACTGCATTATGTAATGCACTTGAATATATATTGAGAACAGCATTATGGTGTATGTACTAAAAGGCAGGATAGCAAAAATGAACACAGATTTATCATATAATATTGTTTTATTAAGGAAATAACATATTACTGAGTTCTATGTTGTTTTCTTTCAACCCATACTGTCAAATATTTGATAAACCAATTCAAAAGTACTGGTTTTATTTTGGCAATAGGGTCCATAGTGATAATGTCTTATATCTGGAATCACAATATAACTAAGTTCATTACAATTAGGTAAAGATTTAAGATTCTTAATACAGGGGAGTTAACTCAAACATGATAGGTAACATAACTTACCACTGCTAATGACAAACTCTTTGCCACTCAAGATGTGATGTAGTAAGGTTTTCAGCTCATAGGGGCTCAAGTTCACAAGGTGGTCTGATGCCTCTTCACCTGTAAAATCAAGAATAAATGCCAAGAGTTACATTTTCGCCAACACCATAGTGTCTAAGGCTTAAATTAAAATATAACTGTTATATTTTTTCGACATGGATTTGTGTGGTTGCTCTAAACAGTAAGTGTTAGGATCCAACAAAAGAATGAGCCACTTGCTTTTCCCCATTTGCTGTCCAGAGATTGTAACAACAATGTACATGTTATTTATGCAAGAAAAACATTATATCTACTACCCAGTTAAAAAATAAATATTTCTCAGTTTTAGTCTTAGGGCAAAGCTTAACAATGTATACAATCTACATACAAAACTATATAATATTTATGAATACATTTTTACTAATTATGCAGAGTAATATTAATTTTGACCATAAATATACATACATCATAAATATATTACTTTACTTAATGTACACTTCTTACCACTTGAAAAACAAATCCATCAGTTTTTTTTTAACCCACTGGTAGTACCAATACATGTTAAAAACATATTATTCCTTTGATATCAGCAGTCTAACTCATTTACTATTTTAATATTGCAGTTCTCCAGATGAAAGGGATACTATAATTTGGACATCGAAGCTAATTATCTTTATCTCTGTCCACATAAATAACGTACTAATGAAATTGAATAATTTTCCCGAATATTATCATGAATGTTACAGGCAAGTATAATGTGCACAAAGGAAAACCAGGGTGCATCACATCGTTTCTTGCCAATATAGAACAAGTTTCAATGTTTCTTTACAAATAACTAATTCAGGGTGCATTTCTGGTGTTTGTCTTTTCTTTTGTTTGTCAAACTATATCATTTGATAGGTTTCAGTGTGAACCTTTGTCTGAATATTGTACAAAGTCTAAAATTGTTTTATAACACCAAATTTTTTTTTTTTTGTTGCAGAATGCATCACTGAAATATTTACACACACACCCCCCACCAATTTGTTTGAGATCATTGTGGGATAGCATTACTTGATCTCCCAATATATGTATGAAGACACACGTGTAGGTGCATTAAGCTATGGCAGATCAGAATATTTGTTTGCAGTCTGACTTGAGTTACAAGTAAGTATATACAGTATTTACAAACCTGAACACTTCAGTGCTCTTGAGAGTTCCGAGGCCATCACTTGTATAATCAGTCCCACTCTTAATCGCAACATTTCATTGAACAGCTTAGGTTCAGTTCTGATGAACATGGCAAGGTAGATCAACAACTCCTGTAAGCATAATAAAGCAAATGAGTATGACCTAATGTCCAGCATTTGCAATGCCAAAAATTACTTCAAGCTTTTGCAATGCCGGCCTAACTTCAAGCTTTTGAGATGCCAAAAATTACTTCAAGCTTTTGCAATGCCATAAATTACTTCAAGCTTTTGCAATGCTAGCCTAACTTCAAGCTTTTGAGATGCTAAAATTTACTTGAAGCTTTTGAAAGCCTGCCTAACTTGAAGCTTTTGTGATGGACAAAAATTTACTTCAAGCTTTTGCATTGCCATACATACATTGCAATACCAGCCTAACTTCAAGCTTTTGTGGTGCCAAAAATTACTTCAAGCTTTGCAATGCCAGATTCAACAGAAAATTTAAGAAATCAAAGAAGCATTTGCTCCAATTTTCAATTCATGCAAATGTTTTAAGCTGAATGCATGCCAAAAATAAATAAAAAATTATATAAGTACAAAGCAGAATATGATATCTGCATTCTATTTTTTAACATTATTTTTACGGGCCCTTTACTTAAATATTAACAAATGAAACACAAAGTCAGAGGCTGAACCAAATAACCTGTCAATTTCACCTTTGGAATATTCATAACGAGTACTGGTCCATTGCATAAATAGGTACAGGAAAATCTATAATGAAAGACAACTCCTGACA
This sequence comes from Unio pictorum, assembly GCA_030141615.1. Taxonomy (NCBI): domain Eukaryota; kingdom Metazoa; phylum Mollusca; class Bivalvia; order Unionida; family Unionidae; genus Unio; species Unio pictorum. Next base: position 1,137,663 of record JARLTB010000378.1, on the reverse strand, counting down.
AAAGTCATGCTCTTCCATCAATTAATCAATAATTTTGTGTACTGAGTCTCATGTGGTCACTAACAGCAGTGTTTCTTTCAAGACAGATTTTATTGTACTGTAGTGCACACATCAAGTGTGTGGAGAGAATTTTTGTGGCTCAAATAAACTTGTTACTCAACTTGACAATGTCTCTGTCGCATAAAACAAAACAACTATGATGCTAAATCTGATTACCAGCTGGAACAGTCCTTTCTTATTATTCCTTTAAAATGAGAAGGTGGACAGATATGTAGCTTGATCTACACACCATGTCAAGAAAACTTGATGGATATCAAAGCATCAACAGAAATACTCATTACTGAACATATGTACATTATGACCCAATTAACACCAGATATTAATGTTTTTTTCCAAGATACTGAATCCCTGGATTTAATGAATAGTCCCTTAAAAATGAATAAGTGTGCAAAACTTTTGCAATATCCATTTGCTCGAGTCAAATGAAACCTGCAACATCATTAATATTAAAATCCTGTAACACCACTAAACCTGTAAAATCATTAATATTAAAATCCTGTAACATCACTAAACCTGTAACATCATTAATATTAAAATCCTGTAACATCAGTAAACCTGTAACATCATTAATATTAAAATCCTGTAACATCAGTAAACCTGTAACATCATTAATATTAAAATCCTGTAACATCACTAAACCAGCAACTTCATTAATATTAAAAGCCTGTAACATCACTAAACCTGTAACATCATTAATATTAAAAAGTTCAACCTGGTCATGCATGTGACTTTCTGCAACTACCGTATTTTCGCGCATATATCCCGCGGGTTATACCAGATTTTACAAACCCCGCAGGGGGGGTGCGGGTTATATAAGGGTGCGGGCTATATCACAATTTTTTTACACATAATGATATTTCAACATATTGTTTGAAAAACGTAACTACATAACATATATTGTTCTAGTTTTGTTTTGCTAGGGTTGGATATTATGGCTACTACGGTGACTTTACAACAACTTACGGTATCGGGACCAAATCAACATTTCGGGATAAAAACTTAAAATTTCGTATCCGTCACGTTTTCATAATCAATATTTTCTGTTTTCAATCGAAATAACTACGGTACCTAATTTTACCGCTGGGCCACGATCCACTGCTTCAGGTCAGCTTCAAGGTGAGGCCACTTTGCTTTAGGTCCGCGACGAGCAGGTTTTCGTGGATTCATCTTCTCCAACGTTCCTTTTTCTTTTCTCCAACCTCGGATTACACTCTCATCAATATCAAATTTTGTGCCTGTGGCTCTATTGCCATGCACTTCAGCATACGCAATGGCAGTTAGCTTGAAGTCGGCTGTGTAAGACTTTCGTTTCGGCATTTTTTAAATTAAACAGAAAGAAATTATTTAAACTCGAATCTACACTTCACAAGAATACAAGATTATTTAAAAATGTCCCTGTTTATGTAGCCTGTAGTTGAGGCACAGCTCCTACGCACACAAGCACTGTGTACCGTGTTTTTCCTGACTTTTATTGAGCAAAGGTCGTCGGCTTACTTTGATGATGGCGCCGCTAAAGGCTCCAGTTGAAGGGTGAAACAAATACCTGTTTGTTATTGCTGCGGCAACTTCAGATAATTGTAGAACATTGAAACAGATTTGTTTTATTTGTTTAGTATATATCAGTGCTTCAAAGGTAATCAGTTCTCTCTGAAGTGTCAGCAAACGTATTTTTGCTTCTTCCATCTGGTATTTGTTTTTAAATTAGTGTCATCTGCTTGACTGTACTCATTTTACGTTTCCGCCTTCTGCGGATTCGGATTTTGACTAGTCAGTTGCATAAAGTAATAAGGCCAGATATAATCATTAGCGGATTATGATATAACAGTGCACTGTTAGTGTGGCTTGCCAGTATGAGACAAGGACTTGTTATTTTAACAATATATTCCAGTACATTGTTTCCTGTCATGGTGCCTTTGATTTTCTCTACTCCAAACGCAAGACTGTATATACGGTTTTTATCAGCCAAAATTGGTGTCGCCACAAATATCACCAGATGGTATATTTTGTCACCAAAACGGAAAACAGAATCGCAGTTTGCTACATCAGCGAAGCCCCGTGATCCTGTAATTGATTTCATTTCCGATTGTAGCTGTATAAATATATCTATGGTTGCGGGTTATACAAAGGTGCGGGTTATGCCAACGATTTTTTACACAAAACCCCAAAACCCGCGGGCTATATGAGGGTGCGGATTATCTGCGTGTGCGGGATATATGCGCGAAAATACGGTAATCAGTAAAAAATTTAACTGATTATTTGTAATCATTGGAAACTTGGCTAAATTGTAATACTATATACATGCAGATTTAAGTATTTTGTGGTAATGTCTCTGCTGTTACATGCAGTTCTAATGTGTAAGATATTGTGTCATTGTTACAACACTTGACAGCTGCCCCTGTTTTACCTTTATTCATTACAAGTTACTTATCACAGACATTTAATGCAGAAAACAATTAAGTGGTATATTTATGGACACTACTTTAATATAAAACCTGCCTCCTTCCTTTTAAAACTAAAGAATTGTTAAATGAAGATGCCAGAGGGGTATTTATTCCATCATGTGAAAATCTAAGGATTGCAGAACACTACTCAGCCACCTGGGCCCTTAGGAATGCATCACATTACCCAGCCACCTAGGCCCTTAGGAATGCAGAACAATGTTCAGCCACCTGGGCCCTTAGGAATGCATCACATTACTCAGTCACTTGGGCCCTTAGGAACGGAGAATACAACAATAAAATAATTCAAGGTGTGGAGTCCTCTTCTGTACTCTAATTTGATCAGCTCGGGCACATTCATCTTCAGCTGGACTTCTGAAAGTCTGTTCAATCACTTGATCATAAGACTTTCCAAACAATACTGGTTCAAATTTTATGATGTTTCGACATGTAAGTGAAAATATTATGAAATGACTAACCTGAGTTAAGGAAGCTGTGCTTAGATCCTCTCCACAGGCATCATAGATAATGGCTGCCAGTTCATCAGGTGGTAATGGTCTTGAATATAAATATTGCTAAATCTTGTATAATAAGTACAGTTTCATAATATTATGTACAAGAGAGCTTTAAATTACTGAACTGCAGTAAAATGTTATAATTTAATTTGTATGTGTTTCATTTTGTGGTTGATGCAACCAAAAAATTTTAAAAAATAAACAGTGCACATATATGTTTACATTATTTTTTAGAGGAAAGAAATAGATGCATACAATTTAATAACTACCGTATATACTCGCGTATAAGCCCGTTCGCGTATAAGCCGACCCCCCAAACTGAATTGGTAAAAGTGGTATAAAGTGCATGACCCGCGTATAAGCCGACTCATAATTGTTATACAAACGTTACATCACAAGATGCACAAAGTGAGCTCTGAATACGTTTATTTAGGTAAATCACACTATTAAATAAAATAAAAGTAAGAAATCTAGTTTATATGTTGAAATAAAAACAATTCTGAAGTGTTAAGTCTTAATGGAAATTTAATTAATCCTCATTCTAAAATCATGAATTATAAAAGTTCGATCACTTTTAGAATCCTTCAAAATCGGTCTCTGTATCAGACTCGACAAACCGTTCACGAAACTCTGCTTCTGTTACGGGCGCGCTTTCATCATATACGTCCTCCCCCCGTACTTGCGTATCGTTCACAACAAATTCGCGTGCTGCAGCACAGTTGTTATTTGCTTCTGCATATTCAATAACTTTAAGTTTGAATGCTGCATCATAAGCAGAACGCTTTCTTTTACTTCCAACACTATTCATTTTATCCGATTGAATTGAATATAAACTTCTAGAGAGATTAAACTGAAATAATTTCTTTCAGTAGTAGTATATTATTTATATACCTTATCCTGTAATTATTTACATGTGTGGTTGGTTTTCAATTTGTATTTGATAATTATTTATCATTGTTATTTGTGTTGTATTTTTTAAACTACGGGTAGTGTGATTCAATTGATCAAACTATGATTGGTTTCAGCGTGGACATTATTCAAGTATTGTGACAGTTTATAACATTGAGCAGAAACCATGTCCACTACCTATATCTCATTAAACAATACATCTGAGAGTTGGCATTTATTAGTTAAGTCATTGGCATTGTGCAACAAAACAAACGTATTATCCCCGAGGCATTTACCACAGATTAAGCATATGGTAGCTATTGTACAACAATCTTCCGCTAATAAACCACTTTGCTTTACAAACAACTAAACAATAGTTGTATATAAACTGTGGCTCCCGATTACTTCTAAAACACCTGTCAAAGAAATCCAACAAATTATATTGTTTTACAATTATTCACGCTGACTCGTATATTGCACTGTTATTTACCGTTCCTAAGCGTGCGCGCAACAAACCCTTACGGAGCCTCTCGCTATTGTTTCTTGAAGACTGTCATACATGTATTTCTACTCTCGATCAAAATGTTTGTCGCATATATCTTCAGTATCTTAATTCTTTTATTTTTTTTACATAGATTCTTTTCATATGTACACTGAAATAGGCTAGCGTGCATTTCTACGAAACCGTAGAGTTTAATTATTACTGATTAGCTGAGGGTTAAATACTTGACCAGAGATTATTAATATGGCGGTTCTTTTGGAAAATACACTTATTTCCGTAGTTCAAATAACACGTATGGCTGTATACCTTCAGTATCGTAATTCTTTTATTTTTTTTACGTAGATTCTTTTCATATGTACACTGAAATAGGCTAGCGTGCATTTCTACGAAACCGTAGAGTTTAATTATTACTGATTAGCTGAGGGTTAAATACTTGAATAGAGATTACTAATATGGCGGTTCTTTTGGAAAAGACACGTATTTGCGTGGTTCAAATAACACGTATGGCTGTATTTTCTGGTGGATGGACATCTGTCAAATAGACGTCAAGTACGTTAATACATGTTTTTCATTCATTATCCTACCACTTATGTTAGAAAAAAATATTTGTTTTACTTCACGACAGGACAAATCTTATCAGCCATGTGGCATCATTAGGCATGTGATCTCATATTCGGCGATCGACGGAAACAATAAATATTGAAAATCGAGGGGAAAAAGCATTATAAATTTCAGATTTGGAACTTGACCCGCAGATAAGCCGACCCCCCTTCTTCCAGGCCATATTTTTGTCCTAAATTTCTCGGCTTATACGCGAGTATATACGGTAAACATGTGTCCATGCTTACATAGATGACCCTGCCAACCTGATGTAATGTTCTAAGTCAAACAAATGTCATAACTCCATTCGATTTTCCTGAGGAAAAAAATCCAGTGGAATTTGATACTTGTTTGGTTTTTAATGGAAATTTCAACAAAATACTGGCAACATCATGCCAAAGAAATGTAACAACTTGAGGCAGCCAACCTATGCTGTACAATGCCGGTATAAAACCCACAACTCTTGGATTATGAGTGTGATGCTCTACCAACTAAACATCTGCAACTTCCCGATTGAAACCTGAACATGTTATAGGTCTCATTAATGTCCTTCAAAACTTCTTGAGTGGAAATCACATTTACACCAGACAAAAAATTGACAGGATGGGACAGACTGAACAGGATAAATTGATATCTATCATAACATCATATTATTCCTTCACAAATATGGCAGTAGCACACAAATTATTAGTGCATGGTAGATTTCTGTTAGATTGTATTGATTGACTCACCAACAGAAATTACAAAGGTGAATTTTTTTTTTTTTTTTACAAACACTTGTGTGGAAACATTAAAATCAAGTATTAACATTTCACAATTTAAAATGAGAGTAATTTTTTCAAGGAATACAAGACAAAAAAAGCTTGTTAAATTGTTTAAGTCATAGAATCTGATAGCTGAAACAATTTGTAACTAAAATGAGAAAATTCTATTGTTTCAAATTCAATCTTCAGAAACAAAAAGTGTAGAATTGTGTGCCCAAAAGCATGTTACAACAAAATAAGAAAATTAAAATGTTTATTTGATAAATGAAAGAAACTAACCTTGAATTGTTATCTTTGATTCCTATTTTATAATCTTATAAGCAATTTTATTGAAGACAAAAATATATAAACAAAATCCATGTAGCACATGAATACATTGTGTGTTTTGCTTATGTCAAGTAACTTGTGATACATTGTTCATTGATGTGAATATAAAGAAATGAATCATGTGTAGTTTTCATCATAAGTTTGAAAATCTTATAAGATTGAAAGTTTGAAAGTGCATCCAGTAAAATTGCAAATGAGAGAGAGAGAGAGAGAGAGAGAGAGAGAGAGAGAGAGCGCATTGGTAACAAAAAGCAACACAATCTGGAGTTTTGTGTGCAGACATCGATGGTCCAGCATCTGCCGGAAGATTTGGAGGAGAAAATAAAATCATTCCATGAGTACATTAAGACCAGAAGAATATGACTTTGCCAACAATACAATCATCAACACGGATGAAACTCAAATGTACAGTGCACAAATAAGATTAGCTTAAGGTGTTCCAACAAATACAGTGTCCTAAGATATACAGCATCTCAGGGAGAGATAAAATGATCAGATGTGTGCATTTTCAGGCAGATAAAGAGTTTAGAGTTTGTAAAATACATTCTCAATTTCATTACTGTCAAGCTGGTATATTTTATTTTCCATGGCAGACAAGACAAAATTGACTACCTGATAAAGCAGCAAGTTTCAATAAATGTTGAAAGATAAAATAGTTTTCATTTAAGTTGATATTGACATTTTAAGGCTTGTGATTTCAATATTTTCAGGATATCTTCATTCTATTTAACTCTCATGGGCCCATCTGCTTTGCAAATATACAAGGTCAAACACAATGTATTTTTTGGCACAAAAGGTCATGTCATCTATATCAATTACAATGATTTAACATCATAAGAAGAAATGTGTAATATTTATAGCTTTTTATTCATTGTCATATTACAACAGAAACAGCTAATGGTGTATAACAAACAGTTCAAGAGACAAGGGTGTAATACAGTACTGGTCTTGTTTTGTTATAACACTGGTAGGGATACTTTGCAAAAGTAAAGGTCCTTACTAAAGTTTCGATCTTTGATCCATACAATAATATGCATATGCAGCATTCTGTGCTAAACTCATTTACAACTAAATGGTTTTCAATAGAACATGTCTTGACGATAAGAAAAAACACCATAAAACATTTTATGACTTCGTTACTGTAGCAAGTTTTTTGTTTTATTATTAGCCATAGATCATCTAAACAATGGAAACATACAGACACACTTACCTTGTGATAATCTTCTCTCTATGAGGTGGGAGGCCCACAGATAACTGTTTTTGTCTTACCAACAAATCTGTTACTGCCTGCAACAGAGGATTCAATATTCTTTCGTAATTACAAACAAACATTGGTTAATCATGTGAAAATTACATACAATTTCTCCAGCATCCAAACAAACAGAAAGAAGCTGATCATTTAGATCATCCATCCTTTGGAGCAACAATGAATTCCTTATACAATCAACAATAGCTAACATGTTAGATCAACCATCCTCTGGAGCAACAATAAGTTCCTTATACACTCAACAATAGCAAGCATGACTGATCTACACTTGATGATGCATCAAACCACATAGTGAGCTTATTTGGCATAGGGAAATTTGAGCAAATATCATCACCATGTCGTAACTCTGAAACTATAGTAACTTTTATCATCATAAGATACTGTTATGCAAGTTAATTTATCATTAAACACAACCAAACATCATTGCCATTAATGTATATATATAACATTATATATATATATATTTTTTTTTTTGAGGCCTTACATCTGCGAATTTATCGAAAATTATATATTTCTCGTAATAAAAGTTTAACACCATGTTGTTGGGTAAGATTCCATACTAAAACTTCATACTGTCAAAGAAAATAAAGGTTATCACAATATGTTAAACTTCATACTGTCACAGAAAATAAAGGTTATCACAATATGTTAAACTTTATACTGTCAAAGAAAATACAGGTTATCACAATATGTTAAACTTCATACTGTCAAGAAAATACAGGTTATCACAATATGTTAAACTTTATACTGTCAAAGAAAATACAGGTTATCATATATGTTAAAACTTTATACTGTCAAAGAAAATACAGGTTATCACAATATGTTAAACTTCATACTGTCAAAGAAAATACAGGTTATCATATATGTTAAAACTTTATACTGTCAAAGAAAATAAAGGTTATCACAATATGTTAAACTTCATACTGTCAAAGAAAATAAAGGTTATCACAATATGTTAAACTTTATACTGTCAAAGAAAATAAAGGTTATCACAATATGTTAAACTTCATACTGTCAAGAAAATAAAGGTTATCACAATATGTTAAACTTCATACTGTCAAGAAAATATAGGTTATCACAATATGTTAAACTTCATACTGTCAAGAAAATATAGGTTATCACAATATGTTAAACTTCATACTGTCAAAGAAAATAAAGGTTATCACAATATGTTAAACTTCATACTGTCAAGAAAATAAAGGTTATCACAATATGTTAAACTTTATACTGTCACAGAAAATATAGGTCATCACATTATGTTAAACTTTATACTGTCAAAGAAAATACAGGTTATCACAATATGTTAAACTTCATACTGTCAAGAAAATAAAGGTTATCACAATATGTTAAACTTTATACTGTCACAGAAAATATAGGTCATCACATTATGTTAAACTTTATACTGTCAAAGAAAATACAGGTTATCACATATGATAAACTTTATACTGTCAAAGAAAATAAAGGTTGTCACAATATGTTAAAAGGGAACAATCCTAAACCTGAATTAACTGCAAATCTGGGAGAGAATATTGCATATTTTCAAGCATATAAATAGTGAAAAATAGTTTCATTTTGTTTACAATTAAATACATCTTCTTTAATATTTTTTAAAAAAAAAAGAAATTGTGTTAACGTCCAATAACTATGCTAAAATTTGGGCAAAAAATGTCTGGCAAGTGCAAACATCTTTGGAAGTTTTTGGTTTTGCATTTTTAACTGAATCAATCCACAGGATTTTATTACTACATACATGTAATATGAAATGTCTCATTTAAATTTAAAAGTTAATTTCCACTCTCACGTTCTGGTTCTGGCTTAATAATATGGATTTGAAATCTATGAAATATATGCATTAATCAGGCAAGTGTCTTTATCTACTGCCTTGTCACTAAACAATATAAGAGTCATCTGTATCATTTTAATACCTTGTGATATAGAAAAAGGATATCCTTTAAGATTCAAATAGACACAACAGAACAATCCATTAGGTTCTCATCCTTCTGTGATTCAACATGTCCAATTAGTCACATCTCTTACAATCTTGCTTACATATTAATATTAATGTACTTCCAATGTCTAAGGTAATATCTATTATTTCATATTTTGTTTAACATATTTGCATGTTATGTCCTTTATTTGATAAATGAATGAGACTACAGCAGTATTATTTTCATGTACAGTACACACACAGTGTCCTTACCATCTTTCATTTGTGCTAGTGTAGTTGTCACCTAATTACACCCCACTTTTAAACAACATCATCCAGCTGTTACTGCTGAAGTCAGGTGTGTGCTCCACTGTGGTATAGGTTTTAAACTGATAGATTTATGGCAGGCAGGATTATCACTGTATTTTTTATTTTGAGTCAAATACACAAGGTAATCCACTAATTGGCCATGCAGACTCCAATTTAGTCCTGCAATGTTGATTGGAATTAGCACCTGTCAAGCGATGTACAAGAATTGCCTGAAATATTCTAGTATGTCACTGAATTACACTCAATATCACTCTTCACCAGCACAAGTGTAACATGGTCAATCCAATCTGTGTGTACTGTATAAATCAATTATTCATTTTACACTTAATGAGAATTTCCATTAATTTGGAATGTCAGTTCTGGATAAATCTGGGAAGAAAAGGAAGAACATACCAGAGCTAAATCTTCTACTCTTTTCCTAAGCATGCCAGCAGAATGTCGTACTAGCCACCACTGCTTCCAGTGACCAGCCTGTAAATCAAGAGACAATCAACAGTACATTTCACAGGCAAATTTGCAAAGAACAGCCTCTGTCTGGACAGGCAAATTTGCAAAGAACAGCCTCTGTCTGGGTAAATTAAGTCACAATACACTAATATAGCTTTTCAAAGAACAACAATTGTCAATCTATTAACCTTACCTAATTATTATACTTTTTTGTGTTATGTATAAGCTCTGACCTTTCCTTTCCTTTTGTCAAAACCAAAATGTATAAAACAATCGCTGCTCAGCTCCATGAAACCTTTGCAGTCTCCAGCATCCATTGTAAACATTCATTACAAAGAAAAAAATTCAGATTAAACTAATATTACCACCAACACAACGTCCCAATAAAAGAGGAATAAAAGACCTATGATATTTTAAAAAATTGTTTGTATGATATCAAAAAAGGGTACAATAACATGCTGATCAAATTTTAAGATTTTGTTTTCTTCTTTTATATCTATGTTCTTAAACTCTACTTGAAAGATATTTCCACTGTCCACTGCTGTAAAACAGATTTTACTAGGTGAAAGTCACAGACTCTGAATACCCTTGGAGTGACAACCAGACTAAATATAACCACTATCAGAAGCAAAATATATGCATCAGAAGTTCATGCATCAGCAATAAATATACTGAACCTAGGCTAGTGAAGCATGAAATATAGGTCATTGTGACTTCTTTGATCGTATGAGTGTATTACTAATAAAAATGCATCTGATTAACAAGTTTAATAATTATAATAAATTAATTTAAACATCCACAACATCACTAAAACAAAATACAGGTCAGAGAAGTCACTTTTTCCAAATTTAAGGATACAGCACTTATCAAGATGCATCACCTAACAAAGTTACATGATTTTAGGTAGAAGAATATATACGTAAAAGTGGCCATGTGCTAAATGCCAGAAAACTTAACCAAAGTCTGGAAAAGATGACACATGAGTGACGGTGAGCTTCTAGTGGAACTAACAGTGATGCTTACAACCATAAAGTGAAAGATTCTTAATTAACTAAAAAATGAAACTTCAAACTAAAATATGTATGCCATGTCATAAAATACATTTCTCTGACGTCCTACTTGAGATAGGATTATCATCTACAGTGTACTTACTTCTGCAATGAGGTAGTAGTGCTCATTCTGATGCCCCGCCCCCCTCAAGACATACATTAAGCAATCCATACAACAACATGTTATTGTAATCTAAACAAAATTTAATTAAACAAAGCTTTGCAAACAGATGCCATTGCAGAAGGCACATCTCATTCGGCCAATGAAACTGTTCATTTGCTATATATAATGTGCCATCATCTCATCATCAAAATGATAAATTACAATACTTCATCTCTTCAGCCAATCAAAATCACTTGTCCACATGTTGAAAAAAAACTCATTTTAGCATTGCAAGGATTTGTTTTTTTTTTCAACTGGATACTCATTTGGCAGAAATCTCATGGAGCCATATAAGAGGTCTGATGGAGCAAGACTACTAATATACTGACCTTTTCATACAGTTCCACTAAAAGTTCTCTCACTGTACAACTGTTACCTCCTACTTCTGTATCCCAGTCCGGGCCTCTGTTGAAAAAAATAATCTTGAATGTTATTTAATATCAGACCCCATGGGCAGATTTTCTCTATTGGGTCTGGGCAGATTTTCTCTATTTGCAAATGACAGTGCCATACACACTGTACAATTTAAGTTTCAGCTCTCCACACAGAAAATAGGTCCTGGTATTCCATTTAGTTTGAAATTGTGATCATGCTAGTAATAAATTATCAGTACCAAACTTAAATGCTCAAAACAAGTCTTGTAGCACTACCTCTTAAGCATAATGCATTTAATATCTCAACTGTAATGAATATCAACATTATCTGAGCATGAATTTGGACTATAAGACATACCAATAGCTTGGCATCTACGTCTTAGTCAACCGAGGTGAAAACTTTTTTGAAAACAGTTTACCGATTCCAATAACAAATAGTGCCATGTAAATAAACTTTGATAGAAACTTGTCACTAAACAGTCACACACGTTTAGACATACAAAGAAATCCTGCTATAACATACTTTGTTATAATAATAATTAAGAAACAACATGGTTGCATCAGGACTCAAAATTTTTGTCTAAGATGTCACTTATTCAATGACACTTTTCAAAACATCATCCAAGATGACAAAGAGATAATATTAAAAAACATTCTGTTACGTTTCAGAAACATACAGTTTACAGATCATAACTAATAATTTTCATCAATCATAGTGCAGATTTAATCTAGATTGCCATGTTAATTGATAAGCTATACAAAGATTAATTTATGTTCGACTAGCATTTACTGTTTTTGCTATTCTTCCACAAAAGAATTATATACACAATCATCTAATATTTATTACTCCCACTATACTACAGTTTGATTAATTATGTGGCTGGCAGTTATGAACCCCAACGACCATGTTATTGCAGGTTTCCTCTTTAATACATGTTGTTATGGACCCCAATTAACAAGTTATAGCAGGTTTCCCCATCATTGCTATGGACTCCCTGTTATTGCATGTTTCCTTTGTAATGCACTGTGTTATGGAGCCCAACTACAATGTTATAGCAGGTTTCATCTGAAATACATTGTTATACACCAATACTACCATGTTATAGGTTTCCCCTGTAATACTATGAATTATGGACCCAAACACCATGTTATAGCTGGCTGCCCAAGTAATACATCATATTATGGACCCAAACTATGATATAACAGATTTTCCCTGTAATACACTGAGTCATAGATCCCACCTACCATGGCAATGCAGGTTTCCACTATAATACATGGTGTTATCAACCCTAACTACCATAAATTCCATGTTATGTCAGGTTTCTCCTGTAATATACTGTTTTATGAACCAAAACAACCATGTTAAAGCAGGTTTCCGATGTAATACATTATGCTATGGACCACAACTAAAATGCTAAAATAGGTTTCTGCAGTAATAAAATGTGTTATGGACCCCAAATACCATGTTATAACAGGATGTCCCTGTAATACACCATATTATGGACCCAAACAACCATGTTATAGCAGGTTTTCAATGTTAATATATTGTGTTCGACAGGTCAGGGAAGAAAGCATTAAATACAAGTCCCAGTGACTTTCTATTTCAGCAAGGGTGCTATATTTATAAATATGCATGCCCTAAAAATTCTTTCAATGCAGCATTAAAGTCTGGCTATAGATTAATACCATGTACACTACTACATAACTATGCACACAACCAAAGAACATGTATATTTCCTACTCCTACCATATGACAGAGACATAATGAATTTAATGATTAAAACTATTAAAACAAGACCATAAAGTCTCATTTATTTAAACTCTATAAAGCTGGCACATAACAATGTTGTTGATAATATATACTCTAAAAATTACTAATATGACATTTTTTAGGGGAACATCAGAAGAAGAAAACAAAGATCCTTATCCTAATAATGTAGATTGAACCTAATCCCAAGTAAAAATATTTGTAACTGTTCTGATAATAGCAAATTACTTCTGAAAATGTTATTCCCCATTTTTAAAAAATGTTCAAAAATGATGACCTCAATCCCAGTCAATAAACCCAACAAAATCAAAATCAGCCTATATCAAAGTTTAAACCAGAGAAAGTAAGTCATACAAATCCTACAAAGTGTTTCTACCTGAGACCAAGAAAAAGCATCAAGTGGCAGAAATAATCACAAGAAAACAATAAACAAACAAAATAAAATAAATTACTAAATACACTCACAGATTATTTGGACCAAACTACATACTGCACACACCCGGATTTGCCCCTGAATAATTCACCAATCTGGGTCTGGGTGTACGATTTGGATTTTTAATGTAGCTTTAACAATTTTGCAGTCATAGTGCTATGATGTCTGCATTGGGATTGTTTATAGTGATGTCTAGCACTCTGGCATCATGCCCCATCCAGTCACATTATCCTGACATAAGGCTGACTAGTCCTAACAGTAACCTCTTAATGCTAACTGCTTAGTGAGGCAGCTGTAAGTACAAAATTTGTAAGTCTTAGGTATAACTCAGCCAGGGTTCAAACCCGTGACCTGCCACATCTAAAGCGGATGCTCTAAACCATATGACCACCAGAGTGGTATCTAGGTCCAAGAAGTTTGTTAGCGGTCCAGGTGGTGTATCGTGGTTGAGGAGGGTGCAGAAGAAGTCCTGCCAACGGTCCAAACGTCCTGTGTTGGAGCTGATGAATTTTCCGGTCTTGTCTTTGATGTTGTTCTCAAGCGGCCGAGATTTCCCGGATAGTCGTCGAATGGTTGAGTAAAGGGTTCGGAATTCGTTCCGGTTGGCTGCCCCTTCCATATCTTTTGCAAGATTTTCCCAATACACGGCTCTATCCTCCTTCAAATGAACTCTGACTGGACCGATGAAATCTGTGGATGCCATGGACGAGTTGTCTGCGCTAGTCGATGAGTCTGAACCGTCTATGAAGGAAATACGGACTGCCATCTTAGACCTGAAGAACAACAAGGCGCCGGGCATTGATGAAGTGACACCAGAAGCCTTGAAATACGGCGGAGAGATCATCGTCGAAAGATTACACGCCCTGCTGAGATTGATATGGCGATCGGAAGCGGTACCAACATCATGGAAGAAAGCCATCATCGTACCAATCTTCAAGAAAGGCGACAAAACGGACTGTAAGAACTATCGGGGCATCAGCCTGCTCTCCATACTTGGCAAAGTATTTATGAAGATCATCCATAGAAGGGTACTCAAACGGCGGGAGGAAGCAGCACGAGAGGAACAGGCTGGTTTTCGACCTGGAAGAAGCTGCTGCGACCAGATCTTCACGCTCCGTCAAATCCTCGAGGAAAGAATTCGGTGTGGAAAACGCACAATCATGGTGTTCATTGATTTCTCAGCAGCGTTCGACAGCGTCCATCGCCCTGCCTTGTGGAAAGCCCTGGAAGCGGAAGGATACCCACCAAAATACATCCGGCTACTTATCAACACCTATGATGGGTCAACCAGTCAAGTTAGAGTCCAAGGAGCAAACACGAAGGATTTCTCGGTGAAAACGGGCGTCCGTCAGGGATGATTGCTCTCACCTAGCCTCTTTAACATCGTGGTCAATTGTGTCATGCGCAAGGTATTCCTGGGACATAGAGGGATCACTTTTGGTGCAGGGCTTGATGAACATGCAACAGATCTAATGTTCGCGGACGATAGTGCATTTCTCACTGAGGACGAAGCCGAAGCAACAGAAATTCTGCAAGAAATCGCCGATGAAGCAGCTAGATTTGGGTTAAAGATCAACACCGCCAAAACAGTTGTCATGACATCGGACAACACCCCAGCGACCGTCTGCCTTAACGGAGTCTATCTTCAGCAAGTAGAGGAATTTAAATACCTGGGGTCCATAATCCGAAGCAGATCAATAGCGGCCTCCACCGACATCTCGCATCGCCTGGGACTGGCAACGTCTGCGTTCGGGTCACTAGCTTGGTGCATATGGAGAAAAAAGGCCCTTTTGGTGGTGACCAAAGTGCATCTATACCGCACTCTCATCCTCCCAATACTACTATATGGAGCAGAGACGTGGGTCCTCCTAGACGCGGACCTCAAGAAGCTGGAGGTATTTCAAATGCGCTGCCTCAGACGAATACTGGGAGTAAACCTTCTGGACAGAATCTCAAATGTGGAAATCCGGGCCCGATGCTCTCACCAACCGACAGTGGAATCACTGATTAGACGTGCTAGGCTTCGCTGGTTTGGCCATGTCTGCCGAATGGAAGAGAGGCGTCTACCGTATCAAGCCCTGTGGTGCACCAGACCGGAAACCTGGAAGGTCTCAAGAAATGCACCAAAGAAAACCTGGATCAAACAAGTGGAAAAAGACCTGGCGAACTATGGCATGACCTCGGCACATGCCAAAGAAAATGCCACGCGGAACCGAAAATGGTGGAAGGAAATAATTGAATTCATCTGCACGGGCAATTTTCGAGCAGCACCCACAGTTTCCTATCAACTGCGACCACGCTGATTGGATGGAAACTACGGGACCAAATTGATTGATTGATTGAATTGAAGTTTGTTAGCAGTAATCAGAATCATGATGGCAAAATTGGAACCATTTCAATTTAGGCCCAAGTGGACATCATAAAATGATCTGGAATAGCAACAGCAAAACTTTTAAGATGACAGTCATGACAGTTTTACTCAGTATCAACAATACATCAAAAGGAGACTTGTAATGAAAATTCCATTCTAATATGACCATCCTTTCAGGAGATAATAAAGACAACAAGATTTCCAACATGGCTACCATAGCAGCCATGATGGATGTCCAAGAAACAAACCTTTCATTTAGGATGAAGCAGCCATATGGGATGTCCAGGAAACAAAGTTTCATTTAGGATCAAGGAGATCTTAAAGTCAATATGGGTAAAATTTCACTTCAATCTTCCAAGTTGTTTAGGAGAAGAACCAATAATATATGACCAATGACATGCAGAATGGATGTACAATATACAAGACAAACAATTAACAGCAATACATCCCATAAGCTCTTCCTGTAGTGTGAAGAAAAACAATATAACACTGTTGCACAATTTACTCTAATATGCTAAACAAAAAAGCATAGAAAATTCCCAATAATACTGAAGCTGAGCTGTATAACAAAAATCTGTATGCTCCACAAAAATTGCTTGAAAAAAAATAAAAGTGCCAGGACCTGCATGTTAAGCCCACATACAAATGAAAAATTTAAAACAACATTGTAGCAAAAGTGTTGACACGTCAGTGCCACAGAAAAACTGCACTAAATATATTACGTTAACCTCAAATTCTAACCCATAAATTTATTGCTTATGCTCCACTTTTTAGTAAAGGCTTATATTCGAACACACACACACACACACACACACACACACACACACACACACACACCTACTTATACCTACTTCTTCACAAAGAGAAAATGAATCACATCAGCCTGTTCTGACAGAACTTCTGTTTGGTTCAATTGTTCCAAAAGTTCTGTGACATTCACATTCTCGTATTCAATATCTGAATGGAAATGCTTTGGATCCATGAAGAGATATTTCCGCTGCATCGTGGGTGATCCTTTTGGACTAGGACAAGGAGAACCTTTCAAGTGATGTATGGAATGGTTCTCTAGAAAAGATTACATTATATATTTTAAAATTGTAATATTAACTAAATATTTGATGAATTTTAAGGTCACTAGTTAGACCCATGAGATAATATTTATTAATAATTAAAACTTTTATGTATATGCATAAAGCACAAAAATGAAGGTCTTTTGAATATTTAAGCATGTCAATATACTCATTGCTTCTAACCTAGTTTTGAGTTTGTGCTGATTTTTTTCAATGCATACCACACAGACATGGTAGCTTTCTCTAAATAAATGTCACAATTACATATAAGCCTTTTTGAAGTTAGCATTACAATATACTTCTGCATCTCACAAAGAGGATGTACAAGAGAAGATGCAGAGAGAAAACATCATTTACTCAACACAGTTGTCCACATTATGATTCAAGACTTTATCCCAAAATTCTTGAAATTTTCAGGCATGATTCTGCTTTAAAAAGTTCCAAATTTAAGACATCCTGTAATTTTAATTTAGGTTAATACAATCTTCCAGATGAACTAAAACTTTGATTCTTCTTTCAGCCTGTTTAGCATGTTGATTCTTTAATTTGCCTATGCAGAATTTTTTCTGCACAAAAATTCTGTAGAATAAAGGATAAGTCCTGTTTTTCATTGTAATAATACAACAATGAATAACTTTTCTTAATTTGTGACATAATTACATAATAATTTATGGAGAAGACAGATTTTCTTCCAGTTATATTTAAATAATATATTTTTGTACAAACAGTAGAAGAGCTGTGCCAGCAGGACACCATACAAATATTACTGAAACAAAGTCATTGGATAGGTACTATTATTTCCCGTTTGCTTCTATTTAGTTACATACTGGCAAGCTCTTTTTTTCATCACAAAGTTTTTCATAAACATAATCAGGACACAAATAGTGTACATCATCGTCATTTTCAAAAACAAATAGTTTAAAATCATCAGCTTACTTTGGTGGCATTCTATGGAATAACTCCCCAAATCTATATGATGCGAAACAAATCTAAATGTGTTCAAAACAAAATTATATAAATTTAATCTCAAAAGGCTGTTTTCATTGTAATTCTTAAAATACATGCATTCCAATTTATCCTATTAATGCATTTCACATACACTGTGTTTTTGTAATTAAATGTTATTGCATGTTCTACAATTGTTTTTTTTGTTTTTATATTCACAATAGCTTGCTCCTCTGAGGGCCTCAGGGTAAAATATTATAATAACTGAGTAACCTTTATAAGTTATTCCTTTTATTATTGCTAAGAAATCCTTAAGAGTTTATCAATACCTGTTAAAAGCTGGTAATTTCAAACAGGTTTTCTAGTTTCCAAAACCATAAAATCCTTCTCATGTTATACCAGAGTCACTCAGCGTGATTACAAATGTGATAACTTCTTGTACAATCATAATAAAACAGTCCAAGCTGAGATTTTGTATGATAAATGTTGAATCTTAATAAATACAGTATTTAATTAGGGTAAACAAAAATGAGACTCCTCAACACGTTTTTTATTCACAAATTTAAAAGCTTATGTAATTTGCACCTATTCCCTTACCTTCACTTGGGGAGTGGAAAATACTGTATTTACTATTCTGTCCATCTGAAGTTAGCAATGAAAGAACAATAAAACAGTAGTAAAAGTTTTAGTATGCTCTGTTCTGCCAGTATTAGTGGAAAAATGAAAAACCACTACTTCTACACTGATACGCTTGTAAAATGTATTTTCTTGGACCTCAAATTCTTGCCCTGTCCTTTGAAGAGCACATTTTAAGAACACACACACACACACACACACACACACACACACACACACACACACACACAAATGGTTCAGTATACGTGTAATTGAAAACCCCTAGAAAAAGATGTCTGCCATATCTTGGATCAACCTCCTGGGCACAATTGTAAATGGCAAGAATTGATGTCATAATTATGACTGGTGCTAACACTTTAAATGTGATTTATTCCAGGTTTGTCTTAATAATCTATCCCAATATTAAATAAGATGGATATGTTTTTTAAAAATCATTCAAGTTATCAAAGAAATTCACAAGATCTAATTTTGGCTTATGGGAAAATGATCCAATTGATGAATGGAAGTCATTTCAAGGGATTATTATAATCATATGATGCAACATGTAAATGAAAATATAGTCACTTAAAGGGAGATAATTATATAAGCTTATGATGCAACATTAAAATGATCTACAGTTGCTGTGAAATTCAAAGATGCAATTACTTAGTTGAAAAGAAGCTGCAAATGACTGATGTGGTAAAAGGTCAATCCTAACATAAAATAAATCCTGCTCTGGAAGTTTAGAATCTCTGTATGACCTGCACACAATACAACAGACTTTCTGGGTAAGCACCCTACCTTGCTGAAAATCAATAACTTAACAACCATTAATTACCATTATAAATACACTGCCATGCTTTTAAAACTCTGACCACATGCATAATATGCAGTGTTATATTTAACACATGCACATTTTTAGTGTTATTTCCTGATTGATGAAGTGAAACACAACATTTAACTTAGTCATGTGTTTGAGTTTATGTAGTACTGTGGTATACAAGCATGCAATTCAATTGGAAAAAAATTGTATTTTTAATATTCAATTTTTATTCTAAACAAATTCTTTTTCTTAGACTCTCAAAAATAAGCATAGGATGTGAAATGCACAAAGTATATTTATGAACTTTAAATAAAATAATTAAATGACCTTTCACTATTTATAACTAGATTTGGGAAAATTATTCAGAAAATATATTTAAAAGCAGCTTAGTGGAATAAAATCTTAAATGGATATACATGTGGAATGTGATGCTAAGCAATGTTATAACAATGTGATTGTGATGTGAAATTATAACCAAGGTTATTAACAACTGTATATTCATACTATATTTTCATACATAAAAGCATGGCCAAATGTTAATACAACAGACCCAGATACGCTCACAGATCTTCATTATATTTATAATATTAAGTTCACAGTGTATACCCTAATTTGCACATAATTTACCCTAATTTTATAAAATTAAATTCACAGTGTATACCCTAATTGGCACATAATTTACCCTAATTTTATAATATTAAGTTCACAGTGTATACCCTAATTTGCACATAATTTACCCTAATTTTATAATATTAAGTTCACAGTGTATACCCTAATTTGCACATAATTTACCCTAATTTTATAATATGAAGTTCACAGTGTATACCCTAATCTGCACATACATTATACAAAGGCAGATAAGATTTGGAATAATGCCTTTTGCAACTTACTAATATACTGGTACATTAATTCATAACTTACTATATAATGACACCTGAATTCATAGCTTACTAATGGTACCTGAAATCTTATCTTTATCTTTGACATCAACCATGGGATAGTTGTTGTTGTTATTGTAGCTTTTGAGCCATTTTTCAGCACATGATAGACTATACATCATGGCTACCATAATTGGTGGAGGAAGAACCCAGGAAAACCCTGGTAAAATGCACCAATCTACAGGAAGCTAATGGCAAGCTTTCTCACAAACATACATTGGCTGAGCCGGAGACTCCAACCCATGCAAACAGGGATGAGATGGCAATGATTAGTAAATGCGCGCACTTTCGACCACAAGGCCACCTGGGGCACTTTAACCATGGGATAAAGCAAGAAGTCAATGTTATCAAATATGAAGAGGTAACCAAGTCAGTATTTACACATATATTGACTCTAACTTCATTGATTGATATTATTTTGAAATTGTATTCATTTTTATGAAATTCTTTTCATAAATGACATTAAAATATTTCCTTTTCAAAATTATTATTCAAAATTTCCATTAATATTCACCCTCCATCAAGCTTACCCACAGTCTGTACCCTCCTACTGATTTTGAAAATGAAAAGCATCAAGGATATATAATTTAAAAAAACTGCAAATGAACTGAATTCATCAAGCCATCATTTCTATCATGTTAATTATAATAATATTAATAATAATGAGGACTTTGTATAGCGCTTAATCTTTTGAAGATTTAAGTGCTTTACAACATTTATAACGATATGACTACACACAAAAAACAAGAAAACCCCCCAAGAAATTAGAAAACATAAAAATCCTGAAAATATTTAAGGAAGGAAACATTATTATGTTTTTAAGTTTGTTCTTGCAGTCAAAAAAGGTAAAAGGTGTGTTTTAAGAGCACTATTGAAAGAGATCACTGTTTTTTTTGTGTCTATTTTCAATTTGCAATTCATTTCATGTTGCTGGGCCTTGGTATGCAAATGAACATTATCCATATGACTTTGTTTTCATAGTGGGAATAATGAGTTTATGATTGTCAGAAGAGGAGTGTAAGTATCTTGTTGGTGTGTACACATGGGTGAGGCCAGATAGGTATGTTGGACTGGAGTCCGTCAGTGAAATATAGCACAGAGAACCAATGTTTTTGTTTGATTCTGGATTGAATGGATAGCCAGTGTAGGGTACAGATCATCTGTGAGGTGTGCTCTTATCGTAGTACTCTAATGATGATCTGAGCAGCTGTGTTTTTAACTTTTTGAAGTTTCTAGAGTATATATTGAGATGAACCTGACAGAACTGAGTTACAATAGTCCAGTGTCGAAAGTACTAATGAACACAAAAGTGTCTGAGGTAAAGGATGTGAATGAGAAAGTCTTTGTGTTGTGATCAGAATGGCCTCAGTTGTATCATCATTCATCTGCAGCTTTTTAAATGTCATCCAAGATTTCACATAAAAAAAATCTACCTCTCTACTCCATGGATGGTAGCATCAACTTCAGTTCAGTTGGGTGGCTAGACTTGTATATTTGGGTGTCATCAGCGTACAATTGGTGAGAAACTGGATGATGATCTATGACACTTGAGTGCAGCTAAGTGTAAAGAATGAAAGAACAGGTCCAAGAACAGAACCCTGTGGAACACCACAACATAGATCATCTGGGCTGGAGTGTATTCCATTTACAGTTACAATTTGTGTCCTGTTGACTAAGTAGGACTTGAAACACAATAAGTCTTTATTGTGAATGCCAAATACATGCTGGAGATGGTAAATATATCATGGTCGATTGTGTCAAATGCTACAGACAAATCAAGGAGGGTGAGGACTGTAATCTTTTCACTATCTAAAGCAGAGAGAATGTCATTAACTACTTTCAGAAGAGTAGTTTCAGTACTGTGGCATGGGCAATATGCAGACTGTACATTGCAAAAAAACTGTTTGAATTCAGATGAGATACAAGTTGGGTTAGAACAATTTTTTCTCAGACTTCTGATATGAATGGGAAATTAGAAACTGAGTAGCAGTTCTTTAAATCGTTATGGTCGAGTGTTGGTTTCTTCAGCAGAGGCTTTACAATAGCAGTTTTGAAAAATGATGGGAATTCCCCCGATGAGAGAGAGTTATTAAGAACATCAGTTAGTGAAGGCAATATTGGATCTCAGCACTCAAGCAGCTGTAATGTTGGAATTGGATCAAGTTCATATGACTTTGGTGCACTCACGATTGTCCATATAAATCCATAGAGAATAATCTAATTCAAGTTATAATTTCTAACCTGTTCGTCACCAATGGGTGACTGTCATCTTGTTTTGAATTTCAAACCAAATGAGTTTCTTTACTCACATGGCCACCATAGTGAGTAATTTTGCAAAGAGCAGAAGTAATTTTTGTTGATAAATTTTGATAACTTCATGTATTACATCCTTTGAACCTATTGACATAATAGTGTCATTTTTATTTTGCTCACCTTTTTTTATAAATATTATTTACTGTAGATTGCAAATTATTAACGTGGATGACACAATTTTTTGCCTTCTATGCATCAATCAAAATACTTTTTCGAGACTAGAAAAGATCGACAAGCAGGCTCACTGTTTACCTTCTGTTTGGTTTGAAATCTGAACAACACAATTGTGTTAGGGACCACCTGGTGACAATCGGGTTAATAATAATAATAATAATAATAATAATAATAATAATAATAATAATGAATGAATGAAAGGACTATGTTCTAAGAATTTATCTACAGGTGGTATAAAATCTATAGGTGGCATAAACTGCCAGGTGGGTAAAATACTGTAGCTAAATAATTTAAATGAAGGATGCTGAATCAATCTGAGTAATATAAAAAATGTTTTTTTGCTCAACAATAAATTGAACTCCAATACACCTAATAAAATTCATTGTAGGCTTGGACTGATTTGGTGTTTAACAGCACAGCCTCACAAGTAAGTTATTTATTGCTGAAGTGATTTCAGCAAAAAGCTTTGTTTATACACACACAACAACAGTCATACCCAATCAGTAGGATTAAAACCTGCACCCTTTCAATCACAAATCTGGCAAGCAAACATCAGACACAATGGATTGTGTTTCTGTTAGTCACCTCTTACAACACACAGGAGGTGCACATTGGGCCTGTTTTATATCCCAGATCCCACAGAGGAATACATAATAACATCTGCATTCACTGTACACTGCCGTACAATGCAACTGACTCTCTGGGAAATGTTCATATCAACTGCAGGTAATTACAGCTGCATTTAAACTACACCACATTACATTGCAATGGATTATGGGAAGTGTCCATATGATCTGTACATTATTTTAATATCAAATAAAACCAAATTTTTCTTTTGTCATAAATGCAACATTAAAAGGTTTCCATATCAATCTATCTCTGAAACAGAATTATGACAAATCAGACACAGTTACAAAATAAATAAGAAAAATTTACAAGTGAATTTCCTAAAAAATAATCAGTCCTAAGATATCTCAATGACAGCAGTGTCACCTACAGTCAAAATGGCCTTTTTTTCAAAAATACAAAAATGTTGAACAACAGACATAAAATTGTACTGGGAAAATATGTAAACAGTGTCATGTACAGTCTAAAAAGCCTTTTCTTTAAAAAAAAAAGTAGATTAAGTACAAATTATATGGAAACAATCCAAAGTGCAATAAAGTAGAAAAAGAAGTGCATGGAGGAATTACATGACTAGAAGGTAATAAAAATGTAGCAAAACTTGGCTTGTAAGATTAAGCACACACAAATGGAAAAAAGCAAATTGTACTTTGTAGCCTGTAATTTTATGTTCATTTAATTGTTACACCATCTCTCTCTCTCTCTCTCTCTCTCTCTCTCTATATATATATATATATATATATATATATATATATATATGCAATAAACTGACAATGAACAGTGCAAACCTAGTATATAATAAGCATGAGTGCTTTTGACTCCTAATGAGTTGTTTTTTCAAAAGGCAAATACAAAACATAGACAAGACAAACAAATAAAACAGACACACCATTGTGTTTGCAAAACTTTACATGACTATTTCTACAGGAATTATATTACAACTAGTTTATTTCAACTTGCCTTTGAAATAGACTCATTATGAGTCAAAAGAGCTCAGGCTAGTTAGATACTAGTTTTGCACTGTTTCTTATCAGTTTATTGTATTCATCTTAATCCCTTACCACATGATCCAGTGCACTTGAAAGGACTGCTATTCACCATACGATTTATTTAATTGTTACACCATATATATATATATATATATATATATATATATATATATATATATATATATATATATATATATATATATATATATATATATACATACATACATATATATATATATATATATATATATATATATATATATATATATATATATATATATATATATATATATATATATATATATATATATATATATATATAAACCTTTCTCCCAACATATTCTAATACAATTATAATATATACATCTAATGAATTCCCCAAGATACAGGCTGTAAACAGTTTCAAAATAGTTTTACCTAGTTAACAATTCTGGTACATGTACAAGGCAGACAGAAAAAAAGTCTTGAAAATGAAAGTGAATTGGTAACTTTATATGAGCAGAAAGAAGAAAAAATGTGTTCAAGATTTTGGTCAGCACACTAAGTTATACAACAAAGATTTCAGCAAAGGGATGTACCATCTACACACTACAACATCATGAGGAAACAAACCAAAAGTTAGTAAAACGATTTTGCCTATCACCAAATACAGAACTAAACAGAAATCTATGAGTAGTCAATTTGGACTCATTTTTATACCGCTCTGACATCTCTAATAATTTTATTTAAAAAAAAGACTAATTCACAATTCTTTACTATTTTGGTGGAGAATCTGCCACGATCAAGCCAATTTAATTTTGAACTGGAGTATTGCATTCTTGTCCTATCTAATTACATTTACAGACATCATGTAACAAACTGAAGAAAATAACTGTGTGTGTGTGTATATATAAAACTATAAGTAACTCAATATGCTGGCACATATATAGAAGAATTTGTAAATTCAACAGGAAATTGGTAATATGTTCATTAATTATTTCATATTTAGTATACTTAAGAATATTATGTTACTGGTGTCCTTTTTAAATTAACTATATATATATACACACAAACACACACATACATACACACAAGAATCCCACCACTATGAGAAAAGGTATCTTCAGGCAAGTAACATAATATCAGATAATGTTACAATAAAGTTTGGTCATATTTAACCATTTCCTCACAACAAAACAAGCACTGACTCCTACAACAAAACTGTATTATTGTTATAGTTTAGTAATATTTAATGATTAACTCAAAAACACTTCAATTCAAATCAATTAAGTTTACTATATTTTCCCTCTAAATATTTTGACAATTTTATTAACACAATTAAAGTGAATTTTACATATTTTATTTTACTGTCTAGGGATAAAATCTTTTCTTGTAGAAGTAGAGACACATCTTGCCTACAATATTAATACTAACCATTCGTGCTGTTTAACACAGATATAATTCCCCTTCAAAATCAGATGTGCAAATTTAGCATTAAGTTTTCATTAAAATAGTTTCTGCTGCTGTACTCAAATATTTTCAGCTGAAATTCTAACTTTTAATTTTCTTACGTGTAGCTGTTTTTATATAAAAAAAAACAAAAAAAACCAATGAGATAACAGTTCAAACTTTTATTCAAAATTGTAAGTTTAGAAACTTAAAGTAAACATAAATGCTGTGAATTAATAATTTATAATAATTTGTAAATACTGCTAATCCCCCCCCAAAAAAAAATATAGCTACGTCCAGATGAACTTTACATTTTCTAACACAAAAAAAGACGTACATAGGATCAGTTCAATTTAAGATGAGTTAATACTGAGTTTTAAGTGTCGCCCCCCCCCCCCCCCATCTCCAATTCTTGTCATATATCTGTCTATGCTAATACATCAGGTTAATTGTAAAAAGGGATACATATGTCATCTGAGCTAAACTTCACCATGTAGTAGCAACAACACATCTTCTGGAAGTTACAATTTTCAAATGTGAAATTGGCACCTTTGGTTCTTTTTACAGAATGAGTTTCATATTGGCAAGTAATTCCAGTACAACAACACTTTCGAAGGTGCTTAAAACAACAAGGTAATTTGAGAGTCATCGAAAATAATTTAGGATTAACTTCCTAATTTACTGGCATGGTACACATTATCATATTCTAATGGTAGCATTGAGGTAGGATAAAGCTAGGTATACAGGTATCTTAGATTTTTGTTATATTTGCAATGGATGCAAAAATTAGACTGACATAAATGTTGATAGACAGATATCAAGACAAAAAACAAGAGTCCTTTGAAGAGACTGATACTTTACTCACCAAAAGAATTTCCAGGAAGCTAAGATGTATCTAATCCTTCTTGTTAAGTGCTGAGTACTAAAACTGTTTCTAATATTCTTGAGAAACTCCAACATACCAAATTTGGTAGGGAATCCATTTTCTCATGTAACTGCAGTAAAGTATTTTTTGTTGTGCTTTTTAACCTTAAGTTTGTAAAATGGATCAAAGATCACTGAGTGGTCTAAAGAGGTCTATTATGGATAACTGCCATCTCACCTTTGTCTGCATGGGTTCGAGTCTCAGATTCGGCCAATGTGGGTATGTGAGAAAGTTTGCCAGTAGCTTCCCATTAGTTGGTGGTTCTTTCCGGGTTTTTTCCTGGGTTCTTCCTCCACATTATTACTGGCTGCCATGTATAGCCTATCATGTGCTGAAAAATGGCATAAAAATCCAACAACAACAACAAAGTTTGCTGAACCAGTCAGAAACAAGGATAAGATATAACCACATGCCAAGTTTGATTCAATCTATAACTATCATTTTTTTTTAGGGGAAAAGTTATTGATGTGGCCTCATTCAAGTTATTCTTCTGATACATCCACAAACTAAGTTCAGTGATTCCATGCTAAGAAACCAATATAGCTGGCGTGCCAAGTCGATACCTTTGATCTTAAAATCAGCAACATTGTTGACTATAATCTTGTTCACTGGAATGCAACAAAATATGTCTTGTCAAAATTCACTTGTATCTGTACAAATAGATGTATCCACATACTCAAAGAAATATAAAAATGCCAGCAAGGACCTCTGACTTGGAACCACAAATCGAAATAGATATGGTTTTCAAACTCCTTCAAAAATTATGGATATGCTGCTGGTAAGATCTTCAGTGCTTTCATTCTGAAACAACTGAACATTGCAAGAAGGGATTTAACTCATTAACCCCACATGCTATATTTAAGTTTCCTTCTTTTCAACCCCCCTAATGTCGATATTATTCATGATACAACAAAGTGAGTGGTATTACCGAAAAGAGGAAAACTTACAACCTGTCTTGAAAGACCACCTCTTTTGCCAAGAAAATATGGTCTCTCAATACAGGTGGTCTCTCATAACAGATCACAATGTTACATAATCTATAAATTTGTGTATTGAAAAGGTGGTCTCTCATGACAGGTGGTCTCTCATAGCAGTGGTCTTTCAAGACAGGTTCTACTGTATATGATATCAAATAATGTAGACTTTCTACTCATGTTAAAACCTAGTCAGAAACTAAGACCATATATTTTTAACCACAAAAATATGAGAACCAGAGTTTGTGTTTGAATCTGAGATGTTTTGATCTACTAAATTATAAATTAGATAGGTCTGAAATATGCATAGACTGATGAATCTTGCAAAAGGAAAGGTTTCAGATCTGGGGTACAATGGTACCATAATATAAAAAAAAATATGAGTCCATTACGCATAGAAAAGAAAGAAGTCCAGTTATTACCATTCTGCACATGCATGGCAGAAAGAGCCAATCAAAAATGTCTTGTATATAGTTAGATCTGGATACATGAAAATCTCTAAGAAATAGATGCAATTGGTTCCATTCAGAAGTAACCCCAAAATGCACTTTCTACCCCAATTTCAGGTAAAAACAAAAAGAACTTTCAGGGAAAAATAAGTTAATAATGAGATGTTAGTCTTTTGTCAGTATGGTGTAATAAATATGAAAATATTTCATATGTATTGACCTGTGTTTTTGATTTTGTACTGCATTCCTTTAAAAGAATTCCTTATATATTTTAAGAAATGTAAAATAAATTCCAGACACATTTGAAGAATTTCCATGTTCTGACGAATATTTCATATCAAATATGAAATGATCATAATAATAAAGTAATGATAATAATGATAATAACATGAAGACATCATCTGAAGGTCTCTTTTCTCATGGGTCATATGAGATACATATATCCACTGCAAAATAAAGATGATAAATACAAGAGCAATAAAAACATATTACATCTTGCATTAGGTCACTCAAACATGCATCTGAGTACAATTGTTAGAAAACTATAAGGTCAGCTTTAATATAAGACAACAGAGTTAGTGGGTTGAAGTAATGTACTATCTACCAAAGTCAAACCACTAGGTGGCAGCACGTACCTGCCGCAAGGCGTTCCTGCATCCTCTTTTCTAATTGGGCATGGATTTCTCAAGAACAATATGACAATACAGGTAACACAATAACACAGACAGAACATTGTGCATATCAATTTAGAGAAATTAAAATTATCACAGTCCAGTCCTACTGATATGTTTAATTATCTATTACTTTAAACTGAGTTGTAAAGTTTAATGAATAACAATTTTAAAGCACATATTTATCTAATGCTATAACATATTTAACATAATTTAATGGAAAGATGATTAAATCAAATGAGATGATTTGGAAGTCAGGCTAATGTAGAATGCACACTAAACTGAAAAGAGCATAGAGCCGGACCTGCCATTACATAATGTGCCAGCTGATGCAAGTGTCTACTCTACTTTATAAACTTGCATATAAGTTGGGTCTAACTGCTAAAAGAAAAAACAAAACAGACCCAGATCGGTTAATCCATAATGTGCCAGCAGATCTGGGTCTCTGTTGTTTGTTCGACTATTTAATCACAACAAAATGCACAGACCCAGCATTCCTGCTGCATCAGAGAATATGCAGTTTACAGTTGGATCAAACAAATACACAAGTATATAACGGTGTTTATTCACATTGTATTTCAAGTAAGCAGCACAGATCCAAACCTGCTAGTGGAATTTGTAACAGCAGATTTGGGTCCATGATGTTTTGCAGTACAGGACGCTAATACCTAAAATAATCTGATGGTGTTTTTCTTGAACTGAAATGTTTTATGCCAAAAAAAACAAAATTCTGACCCGTCTTTAGTGTCAAAATAAAAGTTATAATTAATGTGATTTTTTTTTCCTATATAAGCAAGCTAACTGAGCTGATATGTTGTGTTTTATTTACCTTTATTCTAAAACTCTGTCTCTAGTTAACACAGTTTAACAATGAAATGACAATTAATTTTCAAAATATATAATGGCCCAGGAAAGGAAACAATTATCTGATGTAATTTCAGATTTATATTAACAACTTTGGTTCAAAGAATGATTAGTGAGAATTTATAGTCAGAGGATATTTTAGAATCCTACAAGCAATTAGCATCTGCTTCCTAACTATTTATACATGTTTGTTCCACTCAGAAACATGCAGACTAAAATCCTTCAATGTTAAGAAACTGAATCTAGTTTTAAATTTTCAATAATACAACCTAATGTTAGATTTCTGCACAGATCCTGCACTGTAGTTTTAATTTGAGTTGGCTACTGCAAAGGACTTATTTATTTAAATATAATAAGGACAAATGTTACACAAAAATCGGATACGATTAAACAGATCATGACCAACAATCTCTTATTGGTCTGTTATGGGAACAATGATACAAATATGGAACATGCAAAAGAAATTGGTGGATGGTATACCAAGTTGAACATTATGACTACATGACACACTACAGTCCAACCTGTTTTAAGCAGCACCTCTGGGAAGTATAAAAACTAGCCTTTAAAGAACAACATAATCTTTCATATTCACTGGTGCAAGTTAGGAAAATACTCATCCTGATGCTGTTGTAATTTTCCATACAAGCAACAATGCATGATGAGGGATTATCTTTCTCACATTCTGAACAAAAAAATGAGGACAAAGTCGGAATGGCATGTACTGGATCCAATTATGACTTTATAATACCAAAACATGCACTGACAAATTTTCTCATTATAAGATAGGATGCAAAAAGTTAGGGTCATAATATTGAACTCTTTACATCATTCAAAGACCATTAAACACAGCATCTAAAATAAAAGCGTGCTTAGGCAATTATATGAACATCACAAGGACAAAAGATAAACTCAACACTTATCCAAAAAATTAATCATATGGTCTCTGATCAACTCTAATTTAACTCTAATTTAGAATTGTTATTCCTTTCACAGCAAAAGACAAACTCAATAATTATTCAAAAAGATTAATTATATGGTCCTTGATCTCAGCTTTAATTTATAATTGTTTTTCCATTCATAGACAAAAGATAAACTCAACACTTATCCCAAAAATTAAATAAAATATTAATCATATATGCTCCTTGATCAACTCTTATTTATAATTGTTTTTCCTTCCATAGACAAAAGACAAAGCCAACACTTATCCAAAAAGATTAATGTTATGGTCCTTGATCAACTCAGATTTATAATAATACTGTTTTTCCTTTCATAGACAAAAGATAAACTCAACACTTATCCAAAAACTTCCTTCCATACAAATTATGAAATGACTGAAGTTGAAATAACAAGAATTACAAAAAAATGTTTTTCTCTTGACTCAAACCCAGATTACCAAATATGTAGATGTTGGCAGGTTTTCAAACCCCTAACTTCACCCACTGTTATGGAATACAAATGTATTGCAATTTAATGTTTATCTTGATTACTGTAAAAGAATGTTCAAGTAATGATAAAAAGCGGAGTTTTTGCCAGTTTAAGAACATTTAGATCACAGTATAAATCTAAGTGATGAAAGAGAAGTCACAAGACGAAAGATTAGCATTATTTCCATCAATTTTGTACATTATATATATATATATATATATATATATATATATATATATATATATATATATATATATATAAGTATGTGACTGATTTAGTGGCTTAGTGTTAGAGTGTCCGCATTGAATGTGGGAGGTCACGGGTCTGAACCCCGGCAAAGTCATATAGAAAACTTTTTAAATTGGTACTAACAGCTGCCTTGCTAGACACTCAGCATTAAGAGATTAGTGTTAGGACTAGTCGGTGTGGTGTCAGGATAATGTGACTGGGTGAGACATCACGATCATGCTATATGTCTGCCCCATTGCTAGACATCACTCTAAAACTGTCACACTGCAGATATCATTGCGATATGACAGAAAAATTGTTAAAGCTACATTAAAAATCTAAATCACACAAACACATCAATATGTGAGAAAGGTGCTTTCTTTATGGCAGTTCATTCTTTCAGTGATTATAATCAAGGGACTTTGAAAAGCTTTTCTGTCAAAGACAGGTGATTGCTTAAGACAGGTGACCTTTAAAATGGTTTGGGTACTGTAGCAAAATAGGAAGACTCTAAGGAATTATCAAACACATGTACCATACATCCAATGCCAATACTACAGACAATATTTTCATGCATGCAACATTCGATGACCTAATGAATATGCAGTTCTAAATTGTGTTAGGTATCCTCACAAGTTAATATTTTTTTTTATTATTTATACACTCATTTTTGTCTCCATTAATTCAACATTATCAGAATTGTGCAGTGTTTCTGCATACTGAATTGCATCACATGGCACAACATGTAACTCACATTCATGGAGCTATGCATGAATATGAGTGTATCATAAGTGTGTTACTATATTAAAATGGAAAACTATGAAATCATTTTTTCTGAGCAATACTACACTCCCAATGCCCTGCAGTATTACTCATATTATTCTTATTTTTCCATACAAATATAGCAACATATCTGTCAACTAAACCACGTGACTGTGTGGAATTACAACTACAATATGTCCTTACATATAAAGTACAGGGGAACTTCTAATAATTAAACAAAGAAACAAAAAACAGAAAATAAACTATCATGTTTTGAATGCATCAAAAAGGGCAATTTTTGCTAAAGCTAGGAAAGAAAAAAGATATGATGGGAGAAGACTAGAAGAATAAGATTATAAACAAAACAACAAATTATTTTAACTAAAATTACGCTACATTAAAATTTCAGGTCATTCACATTGAACTGTAATTGATTTTTAACAACTGTTATTAAAAGTTCTTTATATGTAAGAAATTATATGTAATAAATAGTATGATAGTGATTGTTTATATTGTTTTATTGATGGTGTATGCACAATCACAATTTGAAAAAAATACACTATTTCACATCAAATATGATTCATAGTTGCTTGTAAGTGAAATCCAGATGCAAACAACACAGACCTGATCTGCACTTGCAAAATATGCCAGCAGATCAAGGGCTAGTTTGATTGCTCTACTAACTGTTCCTAATAATGACATTTCTGGTATCAGACCACTGAAATTAAAATTTCTGACATCAGACCACTGGAATTTAAATTTCTGGAATCACACAATGGAATTTAAATTTCTGGTTACAGACCAATGGAATTGAAATTTCTGGTATCAGACCACGGAAAATGACATTTCTGGTATCAAACCATTGAAAATGAAATATCTGGAATCAGACTGATGGAATCAAAATTTCTGGTATCAGACCATCTGAAATCAAAATTTCTAGTATCAGACCATCTGGAATTGAAATTTCTGGTATCAGGCTATCTGGTATTAGAAAAGGATGAATTAGAAGTTCCTCTGTAACTGCACATTTATACAATCTTCTAGTTTTCTAGTAAAATATTTATATGACAATAAAAGAATGGTGCAAAGAAAAAACATACAAGATACGAGAAAATACTGTAAATTTGGAAATTACTGGCAGATTGAAATTTATTTTAAAACTACAACCCTAAAGCATTAAAAGAAACTGTAAAACTTAATATTTTTAAATCTCATCATAATGTAATATAAGTTTCCCTTAATTCCATTTGATCCAATAGGAGCACACATACATTTATATTCATAAATTTGTTTTGCGGTACAAACTTGCATTATTTTCAATTTGCATTAGTTTCCAAATGTACAGCAAGCATGCATGCTGCAACCCACAGATGCTTTCCGGACATTAATGAAAATCCCATATCCCATTCAGTCTCGCCTGCACCATGTGGAACATTTAGATGTGAGACACAGGGAACTTTTCATCAAAATTGGCATCAATGTTGACATTGCATCACAACAGGTCATGGTTGGTATTGACCTGTCCGAGAATCTTCTCGTAACACCACCACATTTTTCTGTAACACTTTACTAAAAACATGCAGAATGCTTCAAGTGCCCCAGCCTATATACGTCTCCCATGGCAAAAGTGATAACAAACGATATGCCCATCAATTTCAAATAATTGAAATTGTCATACTTATTTTTCTTGGTACTAAAATATGTAAACAAAGCAGATGATACAACATACAACACTCCCTCGCTATAAGGCCCTTCATTATAATACAGTTCTTATTATAAGGCACACCATTTCACAAAGTAGTAAAATAATATGTAAAATTCACTTGATTTTATATGGTATTCTTACTGTAATGATATATACAAAATTCACTTGATTTTATATGGTATTCTTACTGTAATGATATATACTGTATGACTCAAATGAGTGGTGTTATTTGTGTTATAAAGAGGGAGTGTTGTCTTATTATTAATATATTCTCAACAAGTATGATGACAAAAATTAAAGTAATTAAAAATGAAATCATGTGTATTTATTCAGGATGAGCTCTATAATTCCAAAAACTCATCCACAGTTTCAACAGAGGCTTTAATTTTTGAATGAAAAGTACACTGCAAAGAAAGATCAGAAGATTCCTCTATATTAACACAATGAAAAATCAGAAAAATTTATTCAATTTTCACTGTAAATCCATTTTATGGTGCATATCCAAAAGGTACAGTGAAACATGACAGTCCAACCTCTCTTAACAGCCAACTCCTTGCACCTACCACCTTTACTACCCAACCATGTCCTTGTTTCCTCTCTTGTACCCTCCCCAAAAGAGATGACTTCCCTTAACATCATCTTGTCTAAACAGCCAAAATTATCATTTTCCTTTGCATGCTATTTATGAGAGGTTGAATTGTACATGGTAGAAAAAGATACCTGCTTTACCTTTCTGATATTGAAATTGACAGTACAACAAAAGAACTAAATACAAATCTTTAACACAATAAATAGCTACTTCAGCAAAAAAGGTGACACTTTTCCCCTTGGAATCAAATTTTAACTAATTGGCTCCACCTGCAAAGTTCAGGTAATGAAGAAACTCACCCTGTGACATTAGGTACAGTCTCTAATGGCAGACAACTGTGACATTAGGTACAGTCTCTAATGGCAGCCAGCTGTGACATTAGGTACAGTCTCTAATGGCAGCCAACTGTGACATTAGGTACAGTCTCTAATGGCAGCCAACTGTGACATTAGGTACAGTCTCTAATGGCAGCCAACTGTGACATTAGGTACAGTCTCTAATGGCAGCCAACTGTGACATTAGGTACAGTCTCTAATGGCAGCCAACTGTGACATTAGGTACAGTCTCTAATGGCAGCCAACTGTGACATTAGGTACAGTCTCTAATGGCTGCCAACTGTGACATTAGGTACAGTCTCTAATGGCAGCCAGCTGTGGCAGTGATAATGTAAAACTTTGAAACAATTTAATTTATAGAAATATAAAAACAATGTCCATTATAGAGTGAAGATGTCATGTCTTCTACATTATATATGTAGTAAATGCACACAATATTAAGCTTAAAGAAAATCAGGACAGATAGATGTATGTGCATGTACACTGAGGGATCATGCCACAGATATATAGCATCATGTCCCACCCAGTCACATTATCCTGACACAAGGCCAACCAGTCCTAACATTAACCGCTTAATGTTGCAAGTCACACGAGGCAACTGCTAGTACCCAGGACAGGTATATAGCCTCTAAAGTGGTAACAAAGTCAGTCAGTAAGATGGAAGAGTACCTCGCCAATGGACATTAATTCATCCAAGGTCATTTTGACATAAACTGAAATAAACATTCATTCAAAGTCTGACCAGAAATATGGTCTACTAAACTGAAATAACCTAATCCAATCTGACACCAGAATGTCTCATTATTATGGGCAGATGTTACTCTTGATCCAACTCATTTAGGTCTTAAAACTGTAAGCTCACATACACATATCAACTTTCATGAACTTCTGATGATACTTACAGGCTTAATTGTGTGGATTCTGCCAATCAAATGCCACAATTACTCATATATATATATATATATATATATATATATATATATATATATGAAAGTCAAAAAAGTCAAGACCTGCATGTCAGGCCTATGATCAAAGCAATGCTGTAAAATGTGTGACATCAACCTCCAAGTCAAAAGGTGAAGTGAGCATGTTGCATGATGAATTTTCTTAGGCTCATGATGACACATTCAATGTATGAACAAACTCCACCATAAATACAAACATGATATCCTTCTTTTGGTCTCTGTGACCTTGATCTCTGACTTTTTTAGCCTGACATTAATAGGTTTCCTATCTGCACTAAATGCATGTTTTCTATAAAGTTTATTGAACAATGATCTTCCAATCACTTCAAATGGCCTCAGAATACTTAGTAGTTGCATTTGTATTACAACATCAATAGTTATCACTAAAATGGCATTAAATAATTAGAATAAATACTAAAATGTCCTTTGACTTTTCTTTACAACTATAAGCTATGTCAAGGCTGGAGGCAATCTTGATCAATGAGAATCTTGATCAATGTCCCGAATGATAAAATCAAGTGTCATGGTGAATTAGATAACAGATCAAAAGTTTGTAATAGATATTAAATGTGGCCACCTGAATTTTACTGTGATAGATGGTGAAATGTGCAACCTGGCAAAATCACAGCATAAGACAGCTGTCCAAGATCCCATGATGCAGATTACATACAAAGTCTGATCCCATTCTGATCACAATTATGGCCACTAGAGAGCTAAGAAGCAACTATTGATGGAAGAATGATACATGATACCGTTTAGATGCAGAGCTATACCAAAAACTCACATTCCCTTGGCCAGGTGAGCTAAAAGTGCTATCTAACACCCATAACCCTTCTACAATCACTGACCTTCTGCTGAACTATTCGCATCACCTTTTGTCCTGAATAGTCCTAAGATAAGAAATAATATTTAACATCACGGAAAAATGAAATCCTTAATAAGAAAATGAAACAGCTGATATCCTGAATAACAAAAAATGTATGACTACGATGAGCTGAATTTACCTGGAATTTGCTCTGGATCCACTTGAATTGAGCGAGTCCTTCTAACGATCCCTGCCACACTAGCTGTACTACGAGTACTTAGATGACGCTTTTTACTTTTGCGGGCCTGACTCAGCAATCTTGGCCTAGGACATGTGTCAATCAGGACATCTCCAATCATATCCATAATCTGACTCTCCACTGAAAAATTTCAGAAATTTTTAAGATTATTAATACAATTATGTAGCAAATTTAGAAAAGAAAATGATTCAAATGACTGCTTAGCAATTTATCCATTAAAATGCTGATCAAGCAGAAGCCAGAGAAAACAGTATACAACAAACCATGGTTATCAGTGAGGTAACAGAGGCTGAACATTCAAATGCTTAAGTCAAAATTGCAATTTAAAAGTTTTATCAATCAAGTCAATTTTCCAATCATTCACCTGCTTTTCTTTCATGAAAATAATGTTCATTTCAAAAATATTGTCAACTTTGCTCAAGAAATGTTGGATTTCATATTCATACTTTCCACCAGAAGTTTGTTTTTCAATTTTTCTTTATCAAGCTACAAGACTTCACTCTTCTATTTAATACTAAAAGAAATGTTAACAAATAGTTACAACTGGTTTTAAAAGGGACACAGAATAAGTTCCAGAAAATAACCTCACATAGAACTGGATTAAGGTCATTAACATTTGCCAAATTGTACATTTCTATAATAGCTATCTGAATGTCAGATTATACTAGGCAGTAAATTACGCATCCACTGCATGTGTTGGCTTAAAATGGAACATAATAAATATGATAAAATATGTGGAACATGTAAATCACAAATGTTTAGTCAACGTAATATTTTATTAAATTTAGAAAAGAAGCTATATTCCTAAAATACTTTTTGTAAAAACATATTTGTTGCTAGCAGGCAGAAATGACTGAATTAACAAAAAGTGAATATTAATGATTTGCAGTACATCATTAACTACATTGAACTTTCTTTTAGAAATAGAAAATATATCTTTCAGACTGTATAACAGCTATAAAAAAAATTTGATAAGAAACATGAAATCTGACAGCATATATTGTACCAATCCTGCTGATTAGAATTCTATGGGAATATGAATTTTCACTGAAATCTTGATCTACAAAACTTGACCTATTCCATATTCCATGCAGGTGTCAAAAGTTACAAGTCAACTGGTCCACTTATGTTTTATATTGTTTAACCAAAATGTTAACAAACATGGTCTCTTCAAGGTGTCCGTCAGATCTCCATTATTTTGGTAATCTTAATTTTAATCATTTTGACAAATGGTATTAGCTTAATTTTAGCTTGTTTATTAAGCAAAATATAATCTAAATTTGTTCTCCACGGTAGTACATTCTCAGACAATCATATAGAAGATTACCTCAATCAGATCTTGTTTATAACCAAAATCATCCAGCATCTTGATGATCTAAGACTATTTAACAACTTTCATCCAAATCAGATCATATTCTCAAGTGTAATATCTACATGTTCAGCCAAACAGATTCAAGATCACATCAGTAATTTATTTGGATTTTGCTCTTTACCAAACATATATGACATCAAATATATGATGTATTCCGAGTTTGATCAAAATCACATCAGAGATGTGGACTACAAAGTGGAAATGAACTCAACCAATCACATGCAAGATCATCTGGTATTGATTGTCAAAAACATCTGAGATCTTGATATACACTTACATTCCAAGTTTGATCAAAGTCAAACTGCAAATATGGTCTTCAACTTATAATTAACTTAGCCAATCAGATGCAAGATAACCTTATTAATATGCTTGAACATATCTCATTACTAAAAGCTTCAAAGATTCAGGAGACAAAGATAGTTTCTAAGTTTGTTCAAAATTTGGTGCAAGATCAACTCATCCATAAGCAATTAAAATAATCCAAAATCTTTAAGATATAAATCCATATTACACGGATCTCACTAATTTGTTGGTGATCATAAAGTTATAAGCTCCATGTTCCAAATTTTATAAAAAGGTAAAAAGGATTTTTATAAGAATAACAAACTTAGCCAATCAGATAATCTCAATAATATGTTTATCTCACTAATTACTGAATTCATTGGAGATTTTAATGATATAATCATATATTCTAAATTTGATCAGATTTAAATCATAAATCTAGTCTCCAAAGAGCTAAGAAGAGCAGCTTTCACATGCATGATCAGTACTTTAACATGCATTGATTTTGTTAATTATTAAACTCATCTGAGATCTTTATTAGGAAAGTCCATATGCTAAATATTGCTAATAACTGGACCAGAAATATGGCATCCATTGTGATAACAAGCAATTACTGACAGAAGCACAACACACAAAACCTAATGGATGGGGACCATACTATACCATAAACTCACTTGGCCTTACTGCAAGAGACTGATAAAAAAGAAATCAAACAAAT
Organism: Unio pictorum; assembly: GCA_030141615.1. NCBI lineage: Eukaryota > Metazoa > Mollusca > Bivalvia > Unionida > Unionidae > Unio > Unio pictorum. The sequence continues at coordinate 1,098,193 of JARLTB010000378.1, read as the reverse complement.
ATTCAACTGAATGAACAAAGGTCAACATTATATATGCATTCTTTGTTTGTCTGAAACCCTCATAGTTCTATTTTGTTGTTTTAAAATCCCCCTTTTTCATCTTGTGTGGCATTTAACTCTAAATTTTATGTTCTTAAATTGGGCATGTTCAAAGGATCAAAAATCAATTATGTTATGTAAGAGAGAATAGATCCATAATTCAACTATACATATTGTTGAATAAAAAAATATCACACTATCCTCAAGCAACTACAATATATTATAGTCAATATGGAGACAGAACTAACATGTAAACAATTTAGTCCTACAATAAAATTACTCTTATCTTGCACATATCTTCCAAAATGTGTGAGAAATAAAGTCACAGCTCACAAGGAGTTTTTGAGTCATAACATGATGGTATTTTGTTGATAGCAAAAAGGGGAATAAGGTTGCTAGCATTTACACTATGGTAGCAGGTTGCTAGCATTTACACCATGGTAACGTAGGCTGAAAGCATTTTGATAAAATAGGTTGGTAACATTTGCACCATGATAAGCAGATTGATAACACTGGTACTATGATAAGTTAGGCTGATGACATTTACACCTCGATAAAGTAGGCTGATGACATTTACACCTTGATAAAGTAGGCTGATGACATTTACACCTTGATAAAGTAGGCTGATGACATTTGCACTTTGATAAAGTAGGCGGATGACATTTACACCTTGATAAAGTAGGCTGATGACTTTTACACTATGATAAAGTAGATTGATAAACATTTACACCTTGCTAAGGTAGGCTAATGACATTTACACCTTGACAAAGTAGGCTGATGACTTTTACACCCTGATAATGTAGATTGATAAACATTTACACCTTGATAAAGTACTTTAATAATATTTACAGTATAATCAAGTAGGCTGATAACAATTACACTTTGATTAGCTCTGAACAGAAAATCTGATTAATGGTTTAAAAAACTGGAATTAACCTAAATCATACATCTTGACATCACACGATGCCTTTTAGCAAGCATGTACATGTACATATGTATGCAATGGTGGATTCATTAATGCTATGGGATTCATATGAATCATAACTGTTTGTGATGTGTTCAAAATAATGAAATATTGTCCATATACAACTGTTGCTCTGTTTATTATCTGAGTACTCATTAGTCATGAAACTGTTGCTCTGGGTCTTATCTGCAACATCACAATTATAATGAATACATATATTTATCTTGCACAAAACATTGTTTTGTAAGGTATGAAAATTATCTGTTCATAAAATTTGTTATTTCTTTTGTCTAGCAACGGTGTTTGAAAAAAAAAGTGATTAAACCTGAAAAAGATCTATGCACCTATAATTCTTGTAACTATTAGGACCCTCTAATTAATAGGACGCTTGTTTCCTATCTGAACTAGCCATATAAATCATAATTAATTACGTTAGCTGCTTTGCCTCTGGTGACAATATCAGTATTCTATTAATGCTGTAGATTTAATGCCACTTTTTTCAGCATATGGCAGGTTATACACGGCAGTGAGAATAATGGTTGGAGAAACAATTAGGAAAAAAAATCATAAACAACCACCAACCAATGAGATGCTACTGGCAAGTTTTCCCACATACCCACACTAGCTGAGTCCAAGATTTAAACCTATGTGGACAGAAGTGAGATGGCAATGATCTGTAAAGGTGAGCACTTTGCACCAGTTGGCCACCAAGGACACCCCAGTATGCTATTATTATAAAAGCATCATTGCTATAAACAGAGCATCTAACAGTCCATACAGCTTACAGTGGTTTTGCATGTACTGTATAATTGGTCTGAGTCACATTTGCAAATGTACTATAAAATAATTGTATTCTATCTGGCGAGGGATATCCAAATATAATCTAATAGTGGGCTAAACTTAATAAACACATGGGTAGCTTTAAGATATGCTTATCCATTACATAAATGTGTATTGACACATGAGTCATTATCTATTGGATGTAAAGCTATATTGGTATGTGATTGACAGGGTATGAATAAACAGTTTGAGAATCAGATATAGCAATCTTTTGATAAGGCACTGATAATGACTTTTCTTTCCTATATGTGATCATGAGTTAGAACATCTTGTAGTGGCTGATAAGAGAACAAAAATGTAGACTACAGCAACATGTCTTAGTCATTGCAAACTTGAATAAAATCATGTAAAAAAATCTGCCAGCTCTATGAACACTGAAACACTTATTAAATTTAAAGACAATATACACAGTGCAACCATGTTATGCGCAAAGCTGCATTAACAGTCAAGGGCAACAATGAAAGAGATCTGTGATATGTATGAATCAGCTAAATGGCAACATGTCAATGAACTTTTATATTCAGTGATGAAATGCAATACCAATCATGAGCCAGGTAATAATCAAGACAGATAATTTCAACATAATAATAAAATGAAAAAGACTACTTTGATAATCTCTGATGTGAATTCAACATTTGAAAAAGATTAGTACAATAATGAGAAAAAGTCTTTGTTTGTAATTTTGCAAAGAATTAAGGTGATTATTATCATTTTTAAAAAAGCCAGCACAAAACCTAAACTAGACAATGATGTCAGTGGGTTTTGTTTGTAAAGAAAATTAAATAGACAACCATGTTTGTGTTTCTTGAAGAATTACAAACAGCCAGAAAATCTTTGTTTCATATATGCCAAGCCAGAAGAATTACAAATTCCCATGGTCCATGTATTTTATTTTTCCATAAAAACAATGCACGCACAAAAATTACTAATGATCTTGTCTGTGTTTTTAATTTTCTAAGCACACAGAAAAATTACAAAAGACAACCATAACTGTGCTTCATAGATGGCTATCTTACAAAATAATTATTAACACTCTCATTTGTTTTTGAACTTTTTATAATCTGGCAATTGTACAGTTGAAACTAAAGAATTACAAATTGATAGCCATACCTGTGTTTTATATCTGCCAAGTATATTGAATAATTACCAATAGTCATGCCTGTTTCCTATCTGCCACATACATTGAATATTTATTTACCAAAATAAACAGCCATACCTGGGCATCATATCTGCCACACATACAAAAGTATCACACAATGACAGCCATATCTAATTATGCTAAGCAAGACATCATTAACATTTGTATCTCTGTTCCTTATTTGCTAAGTATATAAGGGAATAAAAAAGTAAATAGCCATGTCTGTATTTTTTACTTGCTAAACATTCAGAAGAATTAGACAGCCATGTATGTGTTTTGTACTTCCTAAACTCACAGAAGAATTATATACAGTGGTTCCTTGACTTACGAGTGTCCCAACTAACAAGTTTTTCGAGGAGATACGAGCCATTTCTCGGCTGATTTTTTGCTTTGAGTTGAGAGCTTAAATTTGGGTTACGAGCCAGCTTCAGATACCCCACCACTATTTGTGCAGCGAATGCCACAGCAAATGCCGCAACATCCGCCCAGCATCTCGTGTCTCATTCCTTCACTTTAAGCGGTTAGCTTGCAGTGAAAGCATCGGTGTTGTTCTCACAATTGTGCTTGCAGTTATTTTGCAAAACTACATTTTTCCAGCCATGGATCCGAAGAAAGTGAGTGAGTGTGAAGGACAGTGCTGAGAAGATGATGTGCATTGAAATAAAGAAAGAAATTATCGAAAAACATGACCAAGGTGTGTATGTAGTCGACTTGGCAAAGCAGAATGAGCTAGCACTTCTACGATCTGCACCATACTGAAGCAGGAGTTGATACAGGCTATAACACCTGCCAATGGCATTAAAATAATTTCTAAACAGCGAACATCCATAAAAATATGGAGAAGCTGCTGATGGTGTGGTTGATGGAGAAGCAGCTCGCAGGAGATACCATGATGGAGGCTATAATCTGTGAGAAGGCACGAGCTATTTAAGCTGATTTGCTGCAGCAGACCCCAGGCACTTCAACAGACAAGGCATCAGGCGAGCCATTTAAAGCCAGTCGGTATAGGTTCAAGAATTTTAAAAAGATGACTGGCATTCACTCCGTTGTCATGCATGGTGAGGCAGCGAGTACGGATATGAAGGCAGCTGATAACATCAAAACTTTTGCTGGAATTATAGCAGCAGAAGGATACATCCCCCAGCAAGTTTTCAACTGTGATGAGACAGGACTCTTCTAGAAGAAGATGTCAAGGAGGACTTATATAACGACAGAGGAGAAGAGGATGCAAGGCCACAAACCCATGAAGAATAGGCTAACCCTCGCAATGTGCGCCAATGCAAGCGGCAACCGCAAGATTAAGCCACTGCTTGTTTATCATTCGGAAAAACCCAGAGCCTTTAAGTTACATAAGATTCTGAAAGAAAAACTGCAGGTTATGTGAAGGGCAAACCTGAGGGCGTGGGTCACCAGGCAGTTCTTTGTGGAGTGGGTGAATTTGGTCTTTGGTCCTGATGTTAAGAAATATCTCCAGGAAAATAAACTACCTCTGCAAGCCCATCTCGTCCTGGACAATGCACCTGCTCACCCACCTAAACTCGAAGATGGCATCCTCGAAGAGTTAAAGTTTATAAAGGTTCTCTACCTTCCACCCAACACCACCCCTATCCTGCAGCCTATGGATCAGCAGGTGATTTCTAATTTCAAGAAGCTCTTCACCAAGCACCTGTTCTGATGGTGCTTTGAGGTGACGTAGAGCACAAATTTCACACTTCGAGAGTTCTGGAAGGACCACTATAACATCGTGATAAGCCTCAAAATTGTCGATATTGCAGTGTTTTTTTTAGGTCTGGAATGGATTAATGGCATTTCAATTCATTTCAATGGGGAAAATTGATTTGACATACAAGTAATTTGCGTTACGAGCTCCGTCACGGAACGAATTAAACTCGTAAGTCAAGGAACCACTGTAGTTATTTCAGTATTTTTTATTTGCTAACCATACAAAGAATTAAAAAATTGATAGCTATGTGTCAATTATTTCAAAACTAAACATACAAAAGAATCACAATTACAGAGCAATATGTATTATTTGCTAAACACACAGAGGAAAAGCAGATAGCAGTGTATGATTATTGTTTGAAGGAAAATAGAAAATAAACTGAGATCCATGTGTTGATTTGCAAAACATATAGATTAATATGTTTATTTTTATTTTTTGTGAAGCATACAGCAATTAAAAATCGCAAAAAAGAAAGCAATTTTTTATTTATTTTGCCAAGTATACAAAAGAATCACAGACAACCATGTCTGTGTATTCTTATTTGCCAAATGCAAAGAAGAATCACAGAGTGACAGCCACGTCTTTGTTTGCTTATTTGTCTAATGTACAAAAGAATCAGAAACTGACAGCCATGTCATGTTTCTTAAGTGTTAAATGTACAGAAAATCACAGACTGGCAGCATGTCCATCCTGTCTATTTGTAAACAATACATTTGAATCACAGACAGCAGTGTCTATGTTGTTTTTGCCAAATATTTAGAATCACAAGCGAGACAGCCATGTCCAATTCTTACTTTTACTGAATATGCACACAAACGAATCCTGGACAGACAGACAGACATGTATGTGGTATTTATCAAGTAAAGGTAAAAATTAAGCACAATGAGACAGCTAAGTATTTCTGTATTTCTTTTTTGTGTTGTATACAAGGAGAATCACAAACAAACGTAACACAAGAACACAAGAATTACAAACAAACACCAACAACAAAGTGGTTCATTATTTCTAATGAATTCTCTTGATTTTAAGCAACATAGCAAAGCATAACCTTTTCAGGAAATCAAATACCACTTACAATTAGCTACCTTAATTTGTCCATGACCTGAAAATACATGTATATGCATGCAAAAGAACTTTATAGAACTAGATTTCTTTTTTAAACACATATGCCACCATTGCAGACAAATACAGAAAGGTCCAAAACAACAACAAAATCTGAAACAATGCAACAATTACAGAAAAATCTAATGCAATCATCTGCAAATGTGCCTACCACATTTACTTTCATTGTCTATTGCTTGCCTATTTGCACTAACAATGTTTTTTAAGCCAAAAATATTATAACAGTCCTGAAAGTTCAAAACTAAGTATAAAAATATATTGAAAACTTGCTATAATGGAATCAAAATCTAAAAAGACATCTACATATGAATAAATTTCATTAGTATAATTAAAGTGATTTTTGCTCAAGTCTAACAATGCAATAAATTGTGGAAAAACTGGAAACAATGCTACAGTAGCCTGCACATTAATTGGGTCATATACATATGAATATAAATATGCCAAGCAAATTTCATTTGTCTGTCCTGTGCTAGCAATGACTTGTCCAAAAACTACAATAATGTGTACACCTGCACAATAGTCCTCTTTGTAGGCACTGGTAGTTCTCAGTTGCCTTGATTTTTGTTTTTATGTGGTCTTTCACTAAATAATATTCAGAATCCATTTTTTCTTTGACCCCTGATATTTTAGATTCCATAGTCTCCAGGTTTCCTTATTACCATAAGTGCATGCTATCCAATGTTTGGTCTAAGAAGTTACTTTAGAATGAAAATTATTTCACAACATCAATATTTTAATATCGAGACAATGACCCTGCCCTTTGACCTTTTGACCCCCAAAACTATAGACTTCCTCAATACCGTCAATGCTAAGCCCGCTACAAACATTCCTGAGGGTATGAGTACTAGAACGAAGTTGTTTATGCAAAAGACATTTTTCCTATTGCAGTCACAGTGACCTTGGCCTCTGACCGAAAAAGAATAAGCTTACACAGCATGCACATCATCCACAAACTTTGGTGAACATTATGGTCAATAACCAAGTTCTGCGCATAAACCATTTTGTCTTATTTCAGTCACAATGACCTTATGTCTCATTCTTTTCTTCAGAAAACAAGTCACTTTGAAAAAAACACTTTACTTCTTTCAGTCCCAGTGACTCTGACCTTAAATCATTTCGATCCAAAATCATCAGGTTATGTAAAAATGTCCCATGACAAATTTTGTATGTCAATGTTGTTATGGTAATCTTGTTAACAAACTTTTGTGGAGGATGGATGGTAAGAGGGATGAATTTAACCAAACCAAGACACTCTTGCTGCAGGCAGTGGCAGCATACAAATTTACTGCTAAAATCCTTAAAAAGTAAATGTATAAATTTAACATCATATTTGCGGACCTCTATATAATGCTTGGAGAATCCTCATTATTTAATAATACTGCTTGATCCTTATAGCTGCAACTGAACTTGTAAAGTCTAAACAAAACATATCTGTGATGAAAGCTAACAGATGCCTTCGTCCATATGAATTAAACTTTCAAAATCAAAAGTTTAAGAAGTGCATTTCATTCTGATATTTATATTATTACTACATTAATGAGACTTCTTAAGGGCTGTTTCATTTAAAAACAAATGTTTCCCATTGCAAACCATTTTTATAAAATATATGCCAGGGAAAACTGATTACTGATCAAGTTTTTATAAAAATGACAACAAATTCAAAATTGCAACTATAGAGGCCTAATCCACAATAAAAGTGACATCTCTGGATCCCAAGTATATTTTACCGGAACACATCTAACTTGATATTTTACATGTTAGAAATGAATATTGTACTGACTACATAAATAATTAACAAAACAAAAACTGGCAATAATTATATATGTAAGCAATATCCATATACTGCATGCTATTATCAATTTAAATCAATTTCAGCAGGTTTATATCAGTAGATGTTTTGTTTGGGGGGAGGGTATTTAAAAAAATACTTTACCAAATAGAAAAGCTGTAGTGTTATTACTGATTATATAGTTCACATCTACCAAGCAATTAATGAAATCCAATAGCTACAGTAAATATTATTTATCATACAGAAAATAAATTCAGACTAAAGTTACCTAGGCAACAAAATGCTCATACTTATCAAAATAAATTAATAAACATTTTTTCATCTTTATTTTAAAACATAACTTTCTGTCATGACTATATAGCCAGTATTGTCATTATACATACATGAAAGGATGTATCTACTGAAATCTGCTGAAAATGAATTTACTGCATATCAATCTCATTTAAAAGCAACAAAAAGACAAATGATATAAAGATAAAACAGTAAATACTGAGTCTGCCATTAAAACAAAATGTTGGAATACACAATTCTTTTCTAACCACATTGTGTAACAAATATGACTATTCATCAGAAATTTGGGAAAGCTGATATAAAAATTGTGACAAATGATAAATATTTACAATACATGCAAACACGAAATTAATTTTCAATATATTACCTTGATTGGAATCATCTAATTGATGCACAAAACTCAGTTTTGTCACACAAGAGGTAGACACAAAGTCTGAAAGGGTTCCAAGGTGAACTCTGAAATACACACAGAAAACATAAACAAGTTATCTATAAACAAGGATGTCCATTCTTTTATTTATACTACTTTGGCACTCACCACCATCACCACTAAACAAATGCATCTGCTATCTAGCAATTTAAGATTCAATACTTAACACCAATCATAAGCCAACCAGCTAAATGGAAATGTATGTAACTTAATAGCCTAACAAAAACAGTTCCGAAGTATGTAATTTATCATGCTGACATGCTAAAGTTAGTCTAAAAAGTTTTAAATGTATAATGAAGTAAAATTCATCTTAAATTGCCAAAATAGTATCTACAATTGGACAGGAAAATGCTCCAATCAGATTGCAAATCACATTGTCCAAAGAACATATGAAAGTAGCCAAAATAGTATCTACAGCTTAACAATTGGACAGGAAAAGGCTCCAAGCTGATTGCAAATCATACTGTCCAAAGAACATAGTTGGTGATAATCACAGCGACTTCTGCAGGTGAGACAGGTTGTATACAAGCTCCTCTAGTTCACATACACAATTTTCTTTTGAGTTGAAGCATGTGGTTATTAGGGATAAAAGCCCCATCACACACACACACACACACACACACACATGCACACAAATGCTTGCTACTCTTCAATGCACAATACAAAGCCTGTAGAAACAAATGATGATCGACCATGGATAACTACTACTAATGCAGGGAGATTGTGGCATAAATATAATTGATTTCCTAAAACAACTTAATTCTGGAAAATTATATAGTTTAGGACATTTACATCAATATTGTCTCTCCCCCAAATATGCTTTAGGACTTTAAGCACAGAAACATGTACAGGTATCATGAAAGTGAAAGAGGGTAAGTAAGACAAACATACAAAAATGCACAGATAGACAAGCAGATGCAGTGACATCAACAATGACAGACAGACTCATGAAATGACAAATTACCTGGTTCCAGCTATGTATCCACTCTGAAGTTTCTTAATGGTTGCCACCAGTGTGCTAGGTGGTTCATGAAACTGATCTGTTAAAGGGATAATGAGAGACATTTATACATTGAATACTGATTACTAATGAATCATGTTAATTATGTTTTCTATATATTCAAAAATTATTTTGGTCTCTTAATTTGTTTTTAAATTTAATTTAAAAAATTTCACTTGTCAAATAATTAACGAGTCTATAATCATTTTCAATATTAAGCAAATATTGTAAAATCTTTTCAACCAAAAATACATATAGATAATATAAATATCAATACTAGTATATTCTAGTTATCTAATCATTTATAAACAAAGTCTCTCCAGCTGATTCCAATGCATAAGTAATATCAGTCTAGCTAATAAGTACAGTAGTAACTAGCTTCTGACAAGATCTTTCTTTAAACAAATAATTTATTCAAAATTCTCTTATTTACCTGCATACATGTATTTATGTTAAATTAGAGTATGGAAATTAGTAATTCAAAACTGCACAGGTGTATAAATGCTTAACAAGAGAATACTTAGAAAATGACAAGTAACAAACCAACAGCTTTCAAATTTAAAACAATTATTATAACATTTCAATGTTTAAAATCAGATATTTTTACAGTAATGATTCCTTTTAGTGAATAACAGAGCTTGCCTGCATTTTCCAACTTAAAAAAAATTCTATATAAATCTCTAAATACTGGAATAAACCCTCATCAAATGGAAACATTATATGCTTAAATTAAAAGCAGTACTCTCAATAATTTATGATATTTTCTGTTGAAACTAAATGATGGTCATGTGCCTCTAACATATATAAAAAAAAATTGTCAAGGAATACAAAGAAATTTAAACACCGTTCATAACCACAGATGAGTTCCCACTATTAAAATATCATGCCGACTTCATGATAATATGTAAAGAACCAAATTTTCTGATTACTAAGCAATAAATGATTAGAAGTGCTGAACATCCAAAAATATATGAAGCTGGATTAAATCACAATATGACTGTTTTGTTCCTTGAGCGTTTGGCCTTCACAAGAAATGTAAATTGCTGTAAATATTTCAATTGTTTCTATTGTGGAAACTCATCTATGGCTATACGACACAGTTGTTAGCATTAAACACAGAAAGTAGTATTGTAAACAAGCAAGAGTACAATGAACAGACACCACTTCTCTTCTTCCAGTCTGTGACCTTCCACCCAATATCACTAGGCTTCTTCCTAATCCAGAGTGCAAGTCATCCACAAAGTATTGTAGTTATAAAGGATGGAGAACTCAAATCATTATGTAGACATGTCTTTCATTCACAATGACCATAACCATTGAAACTAAAACTGTATAGGTTTAGGTTCCTCTAAATGACAGTCATCCACATAGATTTGTAGTGATAGATGATGGAGAACTCAAGTTATTTGTTTTATTCACATTGAACATGACTATTAACCTAAAACTGTATAGTATTTTTCCTTCCTCTAAATGCAAGCCATCATCAAAGTTTGTGAACATATGATGGTTGACAGCTCAACATTATTGTACAGATATGAAATTATTCCACAAAAATGAAATGATACATACAGATCTGTAGATGGACAGATCGTGGATATTATCGTCGTAACATAATGGCAGGTGTACACAAAGTTGAGACAGTACAGAATGTTGATTGCATATCGTAACATAATGGCAGGTGTACACAAAGTTGAGACAGTACAGAATGTTGATTGCAAGGATATCCAAAACAAGTTTCTTACAAAATTAATGCATTCTTTCTTGATTAAATGGCTATAAAGCAGTGTTCCTTATTAAGAGTCTTTCAAATTTGAAAACAAAATCTATCTGCCCCCATAACTAAGAGTAACTATGAAAGCGAATAAAAGGTTTTCTTCCGAGTCCTTACTCAGCTTGAAAACCGTTTTGTCAAGAATTTATTTTTATGGGTATATAGGATTTTAAGCAAATCATGTCTTATTGATAAGACAATAATTCAACAGTTACTTTGATACGAAGATATCAGAATTATCCTATTTTTCAAATGACCCACTCATCCTGTAGAACTACTGATGACTTCAAAAGATTTAATCATCGTTATATAAGACATGTACAGACAAGTACAACACATGTTCTATCTTGCCACATGCTTAATTTATCATAACCATCTCGTTTAGGAATCAGTTTTCAAAATTTAACTTGTTTGGCTGCACAAGCATTGTAAAAAAAATTTATTAAGCTTCATCCTTCTGCAACATTTTAACACCAGCAGAAGCACTGAATTATGTAGGTCTACATAGGAATCTGAATTCCAATATATCAAAAAACTGAGAATACTAATGACTCTGGGCTAAAGTAACACTAAGTTACAAAAAATAATATGGAAAAAATAACTCCAACAACATTTCTATACATGTTCCTTTTCCCTTTTGTAAAAAAATACTGCATCAAATAATTTAAATAATCTTCTCTAAATTTTCTGTTCTTTATTTATAACATAATTATTTTTATTAACATTTGAAAGTATTAATTTTGAATTTGTAGAATTACTGTAGGGATTTCAGAGAAAAGGCATTTCAATCATTGTTTCAAATACAGAAGAGCCTTGTTAATCAGGACACTTTCATTCGCAGTGAATATGTCCGGATTAATGAGTTTTCTGGATAATTGAATCATGCACATTTTTTATTTTACAATGTCATCATACCATATACATGTACATGATATGCTAGCTATAAATATATGATTCAGGCGGTGAACACGGAGCAGGCAGGACCGGGACGGCGAGCTGTCCAGTGAGTGTGGAAATAAGCTACCATTTAGGAGTGCTAAGGAAATAAAAACGCACCCATACGAGTAGATGTAAAGAAGCAGTAGTGTTGAGTAACCTCCACTACAAATAAGACTTCAAATTTTTCCAGCCACAAGAAGACAGACGACCGTAAAATCTATACCAAGCTGAACAAGAAATGGTGCCACGTGGAGAAACAAGATGGCCGCCGGATTACAAGGCTATCATAGAGCCATCATCATTGGAGGGACCCAGTACCACCACTGAAGAGTACTCACGGGGATTACATTTCGACAACCCAGTGTTCAGCGAAGTAGAAGATAGAAGTTAACCAGTCAGCAGGGATAATAGGAGGCCACATGAGACAATTCTGTGGCTTCCACCTACTGCACCCCGAAGACGAAGCCTGCGTTTACAATGGTGTTTTCATTTGCCTGAATAATAGGGGACTCATTTGGTTACGAGTACCCCTCTTTGAACAACTTTCCGTGGCCCTAAAAAGCTAATTTGACTTTATTGGTACCTCCATAAAAATTCATGACCAAAAATTACCTACCATTGACTACACTATTATATGTCGTTTAGACATTTTAACTTCTAAAATTGCTAGGGACTTCATTATGTACGCTTATGTACTACTTCTTTAGAAAGGTAGGATGATAAATACAATTCTTCAACTTTAGTATTAGAATAATTGCACAGGTGGCTAACACGATATTGGATGTTAGGCTGTCCATTAGTAAAACTGGACTGAATTTGACTTAGGTATGGCTCTTTCCTTTCAGGTGTATGCTGCGTCCGTGGCCTTGCTGTCCCTTTCTTTGCGTGCTCTGCTGTGTGTTGCTGTGCCGCCCGCGCCTCCTGGACCAGGGCCTTTTCCTCCTTTGCCGTTCCTGCTCACAAAATTACTAGCGAAATGAGGAAACATTTCCCCTCGCTACCTTACAACTGCTCGATTGGATGATAGGGGTGGGTGTGTGTGGGTACTATTCCTACCCACCCCCAATATAGGCTTTCATTTCCCCTGATAGTTACTTTTTAGTAATTCAGGGGAACGCCTTAACTTATAGTGCATTTAAGCACTTTTAAGGGAGGGAGTAACACCCCTCCCACCTAAATGGGTACCGACATGGTACCTATAAAAGATGTACAAATGCCCCTAGTGGGCGGTTACATCTATAAAACACCCAAAAGTCAGTCAGTCTATAAATATACTGTATATTCAATAATGGTTGTGTTAAGGTAGACTAATAAAATGCAGTCATTTTATAAGTCGTAACTTACAACTGTTGTAGATGCTAATGAGCTGATAATTGACATCCCCATTTTATTCTGAAATGAATCCCTATACAGTCCACAGCTTAAATTAGGGGCCATCCATAAATGATGTCACGCGTTTTTGGCAGATTTTTTACCCCTCCCTCCCCTATTTGTCACAAAAAGTCAGACCCTTCAAATATGATGTCACAAAGCTCTGCTCACCCCTCCCCCAAGTCAATTAAAATCACTTTCAAAACTAAAAATATTCGCTGGGCGAAATATTGCAGAAAGTTCGCTTATCACTAAGTAAGTTTTGGCATGAAAAAGATCATTTCAACCTTGCTTTGTTGACACCAGCGGACTGGAAACGAAAAAATGCTATTTGGAAAAAGCCACTATTGAGGCTAGTAGGGGTGTTGGTGGTTCGAAGACAAGTCCATGTTAATTTGAGCTCATGCACGACATGCGTGAACTACTTAAAACATCATTAAATAAATTATAAGCAACATAAAAAAATTAAGTGGAACTTTTTTTTAAAGTTGCGCATTTTGATGTGACATCACATTTCTTAACCCCCCTCCCCCTTGTGACACATCGTCACAAATGTGTGACCCCCCCCCCAAGTGCATTATGTCATTTATGGACAGCAGCTTAGTCAACTGTATTTGTACAGCCATCAATAAACTGTGATTGCTACATACAATTGGTAAACAACAAAAAGGCTACATGAAAAACTTAAATTATTAACCATATGTTATGTCAAAAAGCATGGAAGATTTGATCCAAGTGTGTTTATTTAGTTATTAACTTATTAACACCCCCAACTAAAAGCTAAAATGGACACTGCTATACAATTGCTGGTTACAATAAGGTCATGCTACTTAGTTTTTCCACACACATGATCACATCATGACCAATTGATAACTTTAACATACCACTAGAATTTGACCAATCAGAGACTGATACATTGACACACATCCAAATTTGCATAGGTGAATCTGTGTTATCCGACTGACTGTATTTTTATATATGATTTTTCAAATTTTTTTATTTTTGGCAGATTATTTCTGGATTATAAAGACAAATTTGATAGTAATTTTACGCTTTGGTCCCGATTTTGATTTCCAGATCTGTAACGTTCATTTCTTGATTAATGGAGCAAATTAATGTTTAGGAATTCTGTTGAATTATGTCTGGATAGTGATAAACAGAGTCAGGATTAATGTGGCTACACTGTACTACTATCTGTGAGAAAATATCTATCGAAGACAACTACTATAACAATAAAGTCTAATAAGTTACCATATCTGAATTGCCATCCTCAACATATAACATATACGAATTACCTGAAAGGTCATTGGATCTAAACTTGATTAATAATTTATGCAAGACAATACAGTTTACTACTATTATGAGTAATACATACTATATTTAGAATGGACACTATGCCTTACAAATGGAGAGACTGAATCCATGCGAAATAAAGAGCCAATCAACAAAACTTGATTCTATGGAGTTGAGTATTCAAAAGATAAAAATAAATATCAATGTTCACTATCGTAAAACAATCCTCAAATGACAAATCCATCAAATTCATGTCAAAATATCAAAACCCCATCTCAGATAAACCTGTCCTATTAAAAATGAATTGTATGTTGATCCATATGTATTTCTACAATTTCGTCATTTTCACAAGACATATGCTAATAGACAAGGTGTCTATGTACTAAATCTATCTCCCTATCTTGAGAGCGGCCTTAGGCCAACTACTTCAACATTTAAAAATCATTTCAGTTTAAGTTTTAGTAAAAGTGTCCTGCAATATAACATCCTAAGCAAAGTAACGAATTATCATTGCATATATGAAAGAAATACATACTGTATTTCAAAACAAATGTTTGGTCAAACCTCCGAATAACATTGCCACTTTAAGACTGCAAAAACACTTAAATGGGGGTGGGAGTGGGTTAATTGTAATTTCAAACAAGTCTATTCATCCTGGTCTCAATAGTTTTATAGCCATCAAATCACAAAGTGCAATCCTGATTAGCAAGGCTCAAGGAGTTGCAAAAATGGTGTGGGCATTTGAAATTTGGACAAATAAGTCAGTATTTGCATAGAGTAAAACCAGTCAATTGAGGTTTGTCGTTTTGGGGGTTTAATGCCATTATTAAACCCAAGATAGGCTATAAGATGGCAGGCAGTTTATCTGATGGAGGAATTAAGAACCCAGAAAAACTCCTGGAAACTGACCCTTGGGAAGCTACTGGCAAGCTTTCTTAAATATCTATGTTGGCTGAGTCAAGACCTTAATCTGTGTGGACAGAGGTAATAAGTAAAGACAAGAGCCTTACAACAGTTTGCCTTTTAAAAAAAACATAAAAGGGCACCAGTATGGTGTTATTTATGGACAGAGTCTATTAAAAAGAAGTAAAGAACGTATGTAAGTAAACCTAAGGAAATAGGTCGCTAAATGTCATCAATTACAAACCAGGTGTACCTTGAATGGATCTTTTGCTTAGAAAGGTTCAACCATACAGTGTTCACCATCTTACAATGACTAAAGAGAAGACACCCCCACCCCCAATCACAGATGACCATGTCCAATACTGAAATAGTATACCTTTTACCTTTAGTCCATCTTATAAAAGCTAACTTTTTATTAAGGGCACCATTTCAATACAAAACATGTGCCTTCATAAGTTGGGTATAAAAAATAGTTGAAAAACTGTGTGTTGGTCTGGAGGAGCTTAAATGTTTGCAAACTGTGTTTCAAATCATACACGTTGCTATGATACTATAATTAGTCATAAATAATTATCTCATTTAGCCTGGCCACAGGATGTCATGAAGGTCAACAACCCAATCAGTAATTATACTGACTGCATGTGTCTAAAACCCCATGTGGAAAGTTACATTTTACAGACATTCTTCGACACTTGATCAGTAGTTCTGGAAAAATGTTATCAAGAATTCTGATAAACATAGAATATAAGTTACTCATCAGGTCTGGCCAACTAAGATGAAATCCATCAGAAAACATGAGGCCATAAAACAAATGAATTTGTTTAATTATCTTTTAGCCCAGTAAAATTAGGCATGCAAAACAAAATTAAAAACACAAAAAGGGGAAATCCTTAAAATATAAAGTCAAATTGTAATAAATCACTCTCTTTTAAAAAGTCCATGGAAAGTTCAATATGAAAATTAATTCCTCAAGAAAGGAAATTCATTCGGGACTACACTATACTGATTTGATTTATAGTGTGAGAAAGTGTACAATAAGTGAGCAGTTAGATTAAAAAGGTTAATATTAAAAAAGGTCCATGCAAAATTGGGTAACCAAATCAATAATATATATATTTTTTAATTCAAAATACATTAAACAAGAAAAAAATTATTCAGAAGTCAAACTTCCCATTTCATGATAGAAACAAAGTTTAGAAAGTTTGCTAAAAAATTGTTTACTCAGTTCAAATTATGGTTATAAATTTTACTTCTGGCTGAATGTTTTTTGAGAGAGATGAAGAAAAAGATTAAACAGAAAATTAACATGCTACATTCCAAGGTCAAAAGACTTGAAGATATTAATCCCTACAGTAAAAGCAAACTGAACAGCATCACCATGTGGGTCTGATAATAATCCCAAGCATTTTAAACATTAGATTTCATCAACACTTCATTATAACTAAATGTATTTCATTATAACTAAATGCACTTCATTATAACTAAATGTACTTCATTATAACTAAATGTACTTCGATATAACTAGATGTACTTCATTATAACTAAATGTACTTCATTATAACTAAATGCACTTCATTATAACTAAATGCACTTCATTATAACTAAATGTACTTCATTATAACTAAATGGATTTCATTATAACTAAATGTACTTCATTATAACTAAATGGATTTCATTATAACTAAATGTACTTCATTATAACTAAATGTACTTCATTATAACTAAATGCACTTCAATAAAACTAAATGTACTTCATTATAACTAAATGTACTTCATTATAAATAAATGGATTTCATTATAACTAAATATACTTCATTATAACTAAATGTACTTCATTATAACTAAATGTACTTCATTATAACTAAATGCATTTCATTAAAACTAAATGTACTTCATTATAACTAAATGTACTTTATTATAACTAAATGCATTTCATTTTAAATAAATGGACTTCATTATAACTAAATGCATTTCATTATAAGTAAATGGACTTCATTATAACTAAATGGACTTAATTATAACTAAATGTATTTAAAGAATGTAATAATTAACCATATGAGTAACGGTAATGAAATGAATAAAAAAAATACTGATTAGCATATATCTGACAATGATGTACTGATATAAAAACAAAGCAGTATCATATTTAGGATAAAACTTGCATCAAATCTGTAACACTTTGTTATTGAGTAATTTTGAAAGAAGATACAACAAAGAAATCTGTAAAGTCAATTCTAATTCACTGACAAAAAGAATAAATAATCTTAAGCTCTTTGATACTAATAAACTGACAACCCAACTACCATATATACTCGCTTATAAGTCGAGTGCAAACAAAGATCCTGGTCTGCCATAGCTGATCAAGTTCTATGTTGTTTGTTCTATTACTGCAGCTGCAAACAGCACACCCACATCTGCCAGTGCATCATACAATGGCAGATCTGGGTCGGTTCAGTTTGCAGCTGGACTTGTCTTCAGTGCAAATATACATGGTAAGTGAACCTGGTGATGTTAAGACACGGCAGCCTTATAATGAGGTACATTATAGGTGATATACAATAGATATGTTGTATACACAGGCATGCATATGTATGTTCTGAGAAATCACATTAACATGACTTATATTAAGACAGGATTAAAATTCATTAAAATCAATTAAGAATCAATTTGGAACAGAGAACAATCACCACTGTATAATGGAATCCATGGTCAAACCTGTATTATAGCAGGGACAGTGTTAAATTAAAGTACCTTACAGTGAAGGTCCACTGAACATACCTTTAGGGACAGTGCTATACCAAGAAATCTTACAGTGAAAGACCCCTGTTTATGACCATAACTATTATAGCACAGTGTCATTCTGAGAAATCTTAGAGAGAGACCACTGGACATGACCGATCCTGAACTTTTCACCAGCTCGATGAAATATATCCATTATTTGCTGATTTCAAGTAAATACCCTCTCCATATAAAGGCATCTTATAATGAAGAACCACTTGATAACCACCATACCTGTCTTATAGTAGGGACTGTATTATTTTGAGGCATCTAAGAGTGAGGGGCCACTCTTTACCATTGCTAACAAATGTTTTATGTTATCTGTTCTCTGAAAGTATACAGCATAAAAACTAAGAAATTGCAAAATTTGCTTTATTTCAAATATCCTTGAGCAGTATAAGGAAGAATAAAAAAAGAATATTATATATATATATATATATATATATATATATATATATATATATATATATATATATATATATATATATATATATATAGATCTGGGGTATACAACATACACCTCTCCCTCAATAACTCATGTACAATGGGGTCCAAAAACATAGCATTACAAGCAATGGCATGTGTTACCAATATACCTGTAAAAAATGAAGAAGCTTGTCCAATGGCTGAATTACTTGTTACAGTAATTATGCTGAGAATAATTGTCAATAAACAGCTTTATTTAATGAAATTGTTTGCTTTTCAATATAAATTAACTTTAATTTCAAGTTATCAAATCTATAAAAGATTGTGAAAAACATGTTTAAAAGAGGTTTCAACACAGCAAGTATACACGTGAGTTGATGTTTACCTGCAAAACATTGTAAGTCAGTGCTCTTTTACAAGATTCTTTTTGTTCAGAAAGTGGAGACATTTGTGAAAAAGCTGCCAACTTGATTTGTTAAAATTGTTTTGTTACAGAAATACTGATGCCATAATTTCATTACAAGCAGTAGTGAAACTTCTCCTCATCCTTGATCAAATCTCTGAGTGCCAATTCAAGAAATTTAAATTCACAACAAAACTTTGGAATCGACTTCTCTATAATGAACAACATCTATCAAACAAAGCTTTGAATTCACTGTTTGGTACACTTGCTTTTTGGATCACATGAGTGAATGATCATTATACTTTAAGATCGTTTAATTGTAGCTTGCATACAATATAGCATTTAGGATGATTACACTGAAAAAATTTAAAATGTATGACTAAACACAAATTTCACTTGACATAACTTATTTCAGTGCTATTTATCTATTAAAGTGTTGACACTGGTACACCTTGGTGACATTTTCACTATGTGAAATTTTATCAACAATTGTTACATACCATATACTAAGTAAATATAACAATTGTTACATATCATATACTAAGTAAATATAACAATTGTTACATATCATATACTAAGCAAATTTAACAATTGTTACATATATACTAAGTAAATGTTACAATTGTTACATATCATATACTAAGTAAATGTTACAATTGTTACATATCATATACTAAGTAAATGTTACAATTGTTACATATCATATACTAAGTAAATGTTACAATTCTTACATATCATATACTAAGTAAATGTTACAATTGTTACATACCATATACTAAGTAAATGTAACAAACTGTTACATATCATATACAAAGTAAATGTAACAATTGGTACATACCATGTATTAAGTAAATGCAAGAATTATTACATACCATGTAATAGTAGATGTAACAATTGTTACATACCATGTACTAAATAAATGGAACAAAAGATAGAACATCTTATTACAAGTTCAGAATATGTTGGTTCAAATTTCCAGACACTAATTAAAATATGCAAGATAAAACATGCAATATATCACAGTTTCATTTACCAATTCTGACTGCAATATTCTTCACATTCAACAAATAAGGTTAATTTCTTTTGCCTTTTCTAAAACGAAGTAGGGGATCCACACCTGCCATTGCATTATAAGTGGATTTGCAAATTATCCGGGCAAGAGGTATCAAGGGATTGGTGTATTCTGATTATATTGAGTATACTCTACCAAATACACAGCTGTTGTTTGATTGAAAGTATATCCTGCGAAGAACTTAATAAAATCTTGAGTCCCTTTATGTCAATAAAAAATTTGATCTCTGTTTATATCAATCAAGTATTTTAGCAACCTATCTAATATGGAATATGAGCGTGAAAAAAAAAACAGTGGCTCAATTAGACTAAAGTAATGATTCAGAAGCAAAACACTTTTGTGATGAATCTGCTTAAAGATCAAACATTCCCAAAATACAACACTTCGAAACAAAAGCATATACAGTGAAACCTATCAAGAATGTAATCAAATAGGAATGTATTACATTTAGGGCTTTTAAAAATTTTGGTTTATTGAGATTCTTTGTAATAAAAGAAGAATGAGATGTAATCAGATGGCCTTTCATGTATAGAAAAACTTGTTCCAACAGACCTCAACTTACATCAATGAATGTGGTCTCACACAATGGGAGACTCTAGTTCAGTGCAGGATGGCTAGTTTTCAAGGTTTAAATTCAACTTGATTTAAGAAAACTACACATCACTAAGCTACATATATATTAAGCTCATTCCTACTTCTTGTTAAAATATTACAATGCAATTATAACAAAATGTATAAATATTAACAAAAATGCCTATATCAAAAGCATAATTCATTGCAACATGACCTTGGGATGAATGTGTTAAGTTATGTAGTATGCCTCACAGTAGCTTCTGAGAAGTAGTTCTAACTTGTATGGACAACAGATGCATGAAATTATAGGTCTACTGGTCAAAGAGAACTACCATGAATCCAAGACTGTTTTTGAGTGTTGAAACCATCTGGTGGTCATAATGAATGCATGTATTTGTGTATGTGTGTGTGTGATTTGGATTTTTAACATAGCTTTAAAAACAGTTTAAGTTATATTGCTAAGATATATGCAGTGTGACAGTTTATAGTGATTTCAAGCATTAAGGTATCATTCTGCAGGCATGTAGCGTGATGTCCCACCCAGCCACATTATCCTGATACCAGACCAACCAATCCTAACACTAACCTCTTGATACTGAGCACCAAGTGATGCATATTGCAAGTACCATTTTTATAAGTCTATGGTATGACATGGCCTGGCTTCAAACCCATGACCTGGATGTTGAATTAGCACATTTTTCATTAACTTTTTTTATCAGCACCATTCTCATTTAGATATCATGAGTACCTTGAAGTGAATGATACTCGGCAGACAGAAATAACTTCCAGAAACCCAAGATCTTTTCTTTTAATTTTATCTGCTGAGTGTTGAAACCATCTTGTGACCATGTTAGACCTTATACAAGACCAAATAGTTTTCAACTGTAGTCTTTTTATAAATAAATAAAAATTGATATGACCGTCTATTTAGGAGCAGTAATGGCATCAAGATTTAAAAATGGCTGTCAGGACAGCTAAACTGAATGTATTATGTCTGAGACGCACCATTTTCATATAGGATCAACTAGAACTGGGACAAACATGCCAGTAAAAATTTTGTGGCAATACAGTAAAACCTGTCTTGAAAGACCACTGCTATGTGAGATCACCTATCTTGTGAGACCACACTCTCTGTGCACAAATTTAATGATTATATAGCAGTATTACCTGTTATGAGAGACCACCTGTCTTGAGAGACCATATTTTTCTGGTAAAAGAGGTGGTCTCTCAAGACAGGTTCTACTGTAATCTGAATATTTTAGGATGAGTAGAGACTTTAAAAAAATGATAGTAATAATGGATGCCAGAGAAGACAAATGTATGAAAGGCCATCACACAAGGTATTCTTGTCCATGACCAGCAGAACTATGAGTGTGTGATTTGGATTTTTAACATAGCTTTAAAACATGTTCAGTCATACTAATATGATGTCTACAGTGTGGAGGTTTATAGTGATGTCTAGCACTGGGGCATCATATCATAAACATGTAGCATCATGTTCCACCCAGTCACATAATCCTGACTGACCAGTCCCAACACTAACCTCTTAATGCTTAACACCAAGCAAAGCAGATGCAAGTACCATTTTTATAAGTCATTGGTATGACTCAAATGAGGTTCAAGCCCATGACTTCCTGCATCCGAGGCAGACGCTCAAACCAATCGGCAACAAGAGCAGTCAAGAGCAGAACTAAAAAATGATGCTTGATATGCATTAATGTGGAAAGAAAAGACCCCTGACTCTGGCATGTTCAACATTGTGAGGTTTTAACAAGAGTAACAAACTTGTACAATAGCTATAGAATTACAAACAAATGGAAATAACATGAGAAAAAGATAATAATCCCATTCATCTCAGTTGTTAGATATAACAGGCCCACAAACAGTTTAATGCAGTACTTGTAACACTATACATTGAAAGAAGGCTGCGATCTTACTCCATGAAACTATCTGTACTGCACAGATTTTCATTTCACAACAGATAAACAAATGGTACATATCTTTGACTATCTATGGGCATTCGTAACTGCCAATTCCTTAAGACATCAATCATGATAGGAATTTAGAGGATTTTACATTATAACAGTTTGTAACACACTTAAATCTGGCTTACAATCATATAATTTAAGAAAATTGACAGCCTAGCTCTCATTATTTTAAGTTTCTCAATCTTTATGATCTGCACTCATCCTGCTAACTCAACTCAGTGACTGTCATCACAAATGATGAAATAAAGACCTGTAGTGTTTTAATCTGGTTTTACAATATGTTCATTCAAGGCATTATTGAAGTATATAATTACCAAAATTTCACAACTACTGATCCAAGCATGATTATATTTGTCATAAATAAAAGGTGATCATTGACAGCAGATGTAATTCAAATCAGCTTTTACTATAATAGTAAATCGTTGTATGTTTTAATAAAAGTTCTAAAGCCAGTCAATTTCTGTGATAATCAGGATTTGTTAGCATCTGTGAATGTTTCTTAGTCAGACTTTATTTTATTTAGTATGGCTTTAGATGTTTTTAGATAACCGTCTGGTTATATACTCTTACTAATTTTTTGTTATTGGAGCATTTTAATATAAAATTGTTATTTGTGAACAATTTTTTTTATTACTTTTCATGATGTAGGATATTCAATTTAAGGAATTAAAGTTTACTGAAATCAAAGAAAAAAATTCTGGACAAGAAACACAACATTGTTTCAAGGGGATTTTGGATTACTGAGATGTCAGTCTTGAAAGGTTTCAATGTATCTATTTGTCAGCTGCACTATGTTATTATCACATATTGGTTAACATGAATATAATAACAATGAGGAGTGTCATTAGAAGTCTGAGGATTTTCCGTACTGATTTTTAGCCTAACCGTGGCTATATTGATGGGGTATCATTCAATCATTCTTTATATGAATAAGCCCCCAATCTCCTTCTAATTTGCTCAATGTCCATCTACATCCACAATTAATGACACCCCTGAAAACTAGGCTCCATTTCAGCACCATCCTGGCATCTGGAACATTTTTACCTATTACTAGATCTGATTTTATAAAATCATGATCATGCGTAAAAGTTAAATCTAGATGATTTAATTCTTCCAAACTTACAAGTTCTAAACCATTCTGTTCTGCATTAACATAATACTTAATATCATCATCTCATGACCCTATGAAATTACTGCAGCTGTTAATGCTAAAACAGAACTTCTGCATTTTGATAATTTTAATCTCTGGGTATTATTAACACTTCAAGCTTATCAGCTAACTACAGATATCTCAGCAACTTGCTTTAAAAGTCTGAGTACACAGGCAGATCTGATTGTACCATTCTCTTTGATAACCCAGCTTCCATTTCAGGAAGAAGCTATGTTTCAACACAAATCAGAAAAGTGTCCATATGATATGGATGCTCCTGGCAATATTCTGTCACAGAAAGTCACAAATTTAGGTCAAACAGGGCAATAAGTCAGTTCAGTTATGAAGGTTATAAATAACCAGGATGTTCTTGAATGTCTTCTATCAAATTTGACAACAATCCATGAAGTCTTCAAGAGTTACTGAGTAGAATTAAATTTGCAAAAGACAGACATTGGTGGGATGAACAGACATGGATAAACTTGTGTCCATGTTCAGATATGGTGGGGAACACATATACCAATCACTTCAAATGGACCAAAAAACATGATAGTGTTTACAGTTATACTGAGAAAACTAGTTTAGAACTTGAGTTAGGAAGGAATAAAATCACACTGATCCGATTTCCTGCAAATAATGTTTAAGCTGATGCCATAAAATGCAGTGAAAACTAAAACTTATGGAGAAAAAAAATAATTTTGATCCATTTACCAGCAATAATGTTCTTGAAACTGATCATATCTAATAATAAGTATCAGATAACCAGGGGCTACAATGGAACAATAGTTTGGCACATAGAACAGACAGCCGAGTGAAGTTGCAGACTGATTTGAATGCCATTTCTGAGTGGTCTGGTTCCCTACATAAATTCATGCTTACCTAACAGGTGATAAGATATGCAGAAAATAATTGTTGGTCGGCCTAAACCCCGCCAACTGTGCTTCAGGTACGAGACCTCTGTTCGCAGATGATCCTGCACAAAACTCACATCAAGAGCAGTATAGTAACGCTGAAGGTCCAGCCACTAGGAAATCAATACAGATCGTAGATATTAAATTCAGTATATCAAAAACATTCATGTTTTGGTTTACCTTACTACATAATGTAAATCCAATCCTTAGATATGGTACTTTCACTGAAGGGCCAACACTAAACAATACAGAATACAATGCCTTAAAAATGATGCTCTCTTTCAATGAAGGACCAATCCAGAATATTACAGAGAACATAACCTTAACAATGATTCTCAATTTCTATGAAGGCCCAACCCAGAAAAACACACAATACATAGACTTAAGAATGAAGCTCACTCTAAAGGAAGGTCCATCCAAATACAACAAAGAGTACATTGACTTCAGAATGAAGCTCACTCTAAAAGAAGACCCATCCAAAAACAATAAAGAGTACATTGACTTCAGAATGAAGCTCACTCTAAAGGCCCATTCAAAAACAACAGAGTACTACATTGACTTAAGAATGAAGCTCAATCTAAAGGAAGGCCCATCCAAAAACAAGAGTACTACAATGACTTAAGAATGAAGCTCGTGCTGAAGGAAGACCCAAACCCAGAACAACAGAGTACATTGACTTAAGAATAAAACTCACACTAAAGGAAGGTCCAAACCCAAACCCAGATCAACATAAAGTACATAGTATTACAGTGATGCTCACATGAAAAAAAAAGGCATAACACAAAACAACACAGAGTACATAGCCTCAAGCTTAAATTTTAATATTCTGGCTGCAGCTGATTTATATAAGAAAATGTTTTCTTTTCCCTTGTAATTTGTCAAAAGACTTTCTTCCTGTATTACAACTTCTACAATTTTTGCACCCTAGCAAATTAACATTTATATAAGAAGTATTAACGGTACAAGTGCTGACTCATTTAATTTTCTTAAAATGTCTTGTGTAACAAAAGTTCTAGCTCAGACTAATAATCTTTAATAAAATGTGCATCTCTTTATGTTTCAAGTTTGTTTTAATGTAATGTTTATCAGAACAATGTTACTTGATAACATAAATGTTGTGTCTACTTTATACAAACACAAGTGGGTCACACATAGCATTTATCCTGTGTTAAATATAAATTACTCAAGTTTTTATTATGTATGTGAAATTTCACACTCGAATGTAAAGTTTTAAAAAAATGTTTGGCCATTGTCGTAATCTTTCTCTGTAAGTTATGCTTAACAAATGCTATAATTTCCCTAGTCAACATTTTTGTTATGAATTATTGGTTGTGATTAATTGACTGGTTGATTTATTTGTGGTAAACAAATCTACTAAATAATTAATTACCATATTTTGGAAGCGATTTTATAACAATATAATTTATTAATAATTAAATAACTGGGTAAAGTTTAAGGATCAGCACTTGATTAATGTTAGTACATTTAACTTTCTTTAAAAACAAATACTTTTTCTTAGATATGGGTCCAAACAGGCAAAAAATCTAAGTATTATCAACAATCACACATCTCACCCCAACATAGATTTTAATAGTCTCAGGAAGACATTGTAAACATTAATAATTAATCAAGCAGAAAACAAATTCGGACTTATGTGATCTTGACAACAAAATGTTTACCTGATTCTAACTTAACCTTTCCTGCAACATTTTACTTATTTTTAAATTTGAAAATTTAAACTGGCACTGTATAGCCAGTTTTGTGCTGCAATGCTGTGAAAATATATACCTACAGACATACTGTGATGGAGAATAAATGATAAAAACAATCAAAAAGAATATTCCATTTAAATATATCATCTGAAATGTAATGAACTGATAGAACCATAGATTAATGCCGTTTTTGTATTTCAATTAATATTTTCTTAAATCTGCATCAGATGCTTTTATAAATGTCCATCAACAGATGTTACATTTTACTGGGTGAAAGCCACATGCTTTGAATAACTTCAGCATAACATCCATTATAAAAGCATTGTTCATGCATTGATAATAATCTTTATTAGCCATTCCCAACTGGTTTTTGCATGTACAAGAATATTGCGATCCACTCATTTAATTCATATACACAATCACATATACAATATACAGTTAACCCCTTCAAGGAAACATATCATAATAAACATAAACTATTAATTATATTAAATATTTACCACCAGACATAAATATTCATTCCTATTTCTAAATATCTTGGTCATAAAGGGCCTTCTGAGTAGACTATGACAAATACAGCATGGAAATATCTATATGGTCATGAAAAACAGAAACACTTCACCTATCATTATCTTAGCAAAGCACAGAATGTAGGTCACGGTGACCCTTGGTTGTACGGGTGTAAAACTAATATAGATTCATCAAATTACATGTATCAATCTGTATTGGCATATAAACAGCACCCACTATAAATGAACTCTGAACACAACATTTCAATAAATTATTGGAAGCTTTAAATATATAAAAGTCACAGTATTCTCTATTGCAACAAGAATGTAGAATTTGTCAGGATGGTATGCATATAGCATGCCAAGAACTCATCTGGTCAAGAACTAAATGCAATAGTTTAACCAAATCTAAAAAAAGATGACATACTGGCCATAATGAACATTTATTGTTCTAAGGTTTCAGAGATGCATATGATCATGTTTTCACAGTTTTAGCATCAGCAATTTCCAAACACAACATTTACTCCAATCCAATGAACTGTAACATGTGAACCAGAATGTCCAACTATTATTGATATGAGTAAGTATTGTTCATCATGATACATCCTCTCACCAAGTTTCATCATAACAGATGGAATAAATTGCAAATATCATGCAAAAAACTATTAATAGAATGCAAATAACATGCAAAATACCTATGAAAATAGAATGCAAATAACATGCAAAAAACCTATGTGGTCATAAATCTGAGGCAAAGAATTTTAATCTAAGCTAGTAAAATGTAGGTCACAGTGACTATATTATGTATGTGTGTGGTATTATGAGAGATGTTTACAGTTAAAAAGTATAATTAAGTATCATCTATAAAAACTAAAATATTAACTAATGCCAATGAATTATTAAAAATGAGATAAAACTGACTAGTTTATGAGTACCAATTGTCCAAACTAAACTGACAACAGTTTTTGAGTACTAATTGCCCAAAAAATGTGATAGAACTGACAAAAGTGAGTACTAACTGTCCAAATATGAGTGATAAAAATGACAACTGTATTTGAGTACTAACTGTCCAAATATCTGTGATAAACTTACAAGTATCTGACTACTTACCATCCAAAAATGAGTGATAAAACTGACAAGTGATTCAGTAATAATTGTGGAAAAACCTGATAAAACTGACAAGAACTCCAGTACTAAATATCCAAAAACTGTGATAAAGATGACAACAGTTTTTGAGTATTAACCGTCCAAATAATGTGATAGAACTGACATCAGTAATTAAACTTACAAATGTGTTTGAGTACTAATTGTCCAAAAATAAGGACTGATTGAACCATTAAATATTGATCAAGACAGCAGATTGAAAATTAAATACTCATCTCACCAAATACACAAATGGTTTATCTTAACAGCATTACTGTGTGTTTACTCAGCATAAAGCCAGTTTGTCCAATTAATGACAGGTCATAATCAATACAAATTTCCCAAGGTTTGTTTGTTTGTTTGATTAGGATTTTAAATGTAGCTTAAAATAATTTTTCAGTCATATCGCTACGATGTCTGCAGTGAGGCAGTTTATAGTGATGTCTAGCACTGGGGCATCATGTCGCAAACATGTAGCATGATGTCCCACCAGTCACATTATCCAGACACCAGGCCAACCAGTCCTAACACTAACCTCTTAATGCTGAGTGTCAAGCGAGGCAGCTGTTTGTACCATTTTTGTAAGTCTGGTAAGACTCTGCCAAGGATTGAACCCACAAGATCCCACTTCCGTGATGGACACTCTAACCACTAGGCCACTGGAGCAATCCCAAGGTCTTGCTTCCTTTTAACTGACATTATCTCTTCCTTTCATTGGACCATTACTGCTAGTATTAAAATTATATAAACAGAATTCTTTCCCATTAAGAAGTCACAAGCATGGAATCTGTATTCCAATCTCTCCCACATTTCATAGCACTACAATACACCTTGGTGATGTCATATATATGATGTCATAATATAATGATCACATCGTTTCCAGCTGCATGGTATGAACTGATTTTGAATATGCCAACTACCTTAATTATTATCTGTACATAAATTAACTAAGTTTTAAATGGTTTATTATTACTTGCAAACATCACACAATTTGTCATTTATTCCCATATGATGCAGATATACTTAAAAACATACTGTGTGTCAATGTGTTTAAAAATTTGATAAACACTAAAAAAAATCGCACAAAATCTCACAGAATATATAACCACGGCACAGTTCACAAATATGATTTCAAATCTGGCTGATGTCAAATATATTTATGATATGTGAAATAAATTTGACATCATGTACTAAGGCACATGTACTAAACCTCATTGAAGCCTATGAAATACCTGGTGAAAATTGTTATTGGAATCAATCTGACTCTCCTGCTATAACAAGCAAGACAAAGATAATCACATCTTCAATGTCACTGTAAAGTAAATGTCAAGCCTTGCAGTTATCTTGCATGACAATGTATTGTGATGTTATCCAAGGTTTTTCAGTCAGAGCTTTCTAACTCTGACTCGCTGAAAAAGACTGAAGAATAATAGTTGTGTTTCCCAAATTAGCAAGCAATTTGTGGATGAATATCTGCAAAGAAAAGATCCTCATGAAAAAAAATATATATATTAAAATAATATTTAATGACTTATCAACCATACATGAAATTCTTTTACTTTAAATTTTGTATCTTATTCCTGCATCCTTGTAATGAAAATATATTTTAAAAATAATTAACAGCTATAAATAACTGCATATATTGCTGTACATTAAAACACATCATCAAGTCTTCATCATATAAAATAATTACATTATTATGAGTAAAAAGCAACCTTAATTCTGAAGGCAGTTCAAAATGGTCTTTATCTGCATCCAAGTCTTCTTTTCCTAGCATACGAGTGAAAAGCTAAGTTATTTCCAACATCAAAGAATTTTCCTTTATTGGGAGAGAAATTGAATCTGGCTAAGATAAATTAATACTGGCAATGCATGCTTCTCATTCTCACAGAAAGTCCTATGCATGCACAAGTCTAATCTATGGCAAAAAACTAAATAATTACAACAGATAATGCAAGAGACTACTAAGAAACACATGACCATCTTTTAGAAAATTATGACTATGATAGGAAATATAAGAAAAAGAATTCTCAACAGTCTTTGTTAAAATTTATAATTTGCAAACCAATTTGTTCACTACATAGTGAATTTGAGAATGGAAAACCCAATGTTAATTATTTCATCATAAATTGGTGGTAAGGCACACAAAAAAAAAGATATGGTGAGACATTAGTGATAATTGTCTGACCTTGTAAAACATTTGTTGCAGGCGAAACAAAATTCACGGCTGTGCTTTTTAAAGCTCCTTCTTCAAAAAACAAAATCTTAATTTGTTTCTATTACCTCCTCCCCAAAAACAGTTCGTGAAAAAGATCTACTTTTATTACACATTTCATGAATAAAATATTAGTGTGAGTTTAAGTTAAATTAGAAATATTATGATTAGTGTCATTTTTATTAGAAACTGAACCCCATATTAATGTATTTTTTAAAGACAATTAAAAGACAATAAAAAAAATTATCAGACTGCAATCAGACCTAACATAGCTCCATTGACAGGAAATATGAAGGTGGGACGTCCCATCATCCGCCAATTTCGGGCCAAAAAATCCACATTATTTTTCATGTGATCCACAAGGAATTCGATGTCTAATGGCAGATAAAATTGGTGTTGGTCTACAAACTGAAATGATTCAAAAATGTGTCTAAAAAACTATCACCTGAATTTAAGCCAGAATGCTGCACCAAAACATATTTCCATGCACTGTGGTGTCTCACCTGTGCTGTCAAACAGCTATTAGCACTGTGTCCAACTTGAAAGTCAAAAGTACTGAAAATACTAATGGCTTTCGAGGTTGAACAAAAACTCTTACATTAAATGTCTGTGCAGCATTGTTCTGCATTGTGTGACTGTATCCATGTATCAACATTGGATTTCAAACAACACTGGTTTGCTGGTATGTTGCTGTACTTATGCGTTTGCCCAGGTTGCACCCATAACAAATGACTCTGCTTTCCTTGTTTTGTGCATATCGGCTAAAAAAACCACAATCCAGTTATGTTCTCCAGTCACACAGGAGATAAATATTAAAGGTAGAAACAAAAGATGTATTGTCTTACAAATAACAATGCATGCCAACTGGATTATCAACTCACCTGCTTCAAGGAACTGGTGTGTGTCCTCATTTGTGCATCAATCAAAATATAATGTTCAAATAAGCCAAACATCTTATAGCTGCTGTATAACATAGTAATTATATGCTATGCTAAATGATTCACAAAAAATATGGATCATTAAAGTTGTCTCTGCGACATGGTGCTTACCAACATCTACCGTTATTATCTAAATGAAGGCATGTGCCACTACAAGAAAGCCAAAGCACTAGATCAGTACCTTCACCTGGTAAATTTAAAACTCCATCTGAAGTTTTTAATGAATATTTTTTACTGTGAAAATGGTGATCATAATTTTATTTTACCCTTCATAGGATCTGGCAAGTGCTGATACCAGAAAAACATGTCTTATCCCAATACTGATTTACATAAGACCTGAGGAAATAGCAAAGCTCCACAGATACAACTTTTTATTGCTAATTTTACCATTGAAAAAAAATATTGCTCTAAATAATCAGAAACACTATCACAAAATAATGTACATTATTATTAAAAACAATTATCAAGAAATTACGATGAATTCCTCTTAAAGCATTTTCTACTGTTTCCAGTTTTACCATCAGAGCATCAATATCCATGGAAGAAAACTGCATCATTTCTAATTTAGTTACTTCTCTTGAAATATAAACTGACACGAAAGACCAGTTTAAATACATTGTTACTAATTTAGTAAGACCATAGTCTGCTGCTAGGATCCAAATCCCTCCAATCCCAAAGTTAACATAAAATTTTAATCCTGTGAATGATTATGTCAACACCAATACTACTAGAAAAGTGATACCCGTATTTTACCTTTGCAAATAGTGAGAAAAAAACAAAGACCATTCATTTTTGGACAACATGAACCCTGCTTATCCACAATTTAATGTGACAACAGAAGAAGGGTAATGTGGTTCTGAAATACAACATAAAAAAGAAGTGTGTCTAAATAAACATGTACCAGAAATATGTTGTCAATACATCAGAAGTGTGTCTAAATAAACATGTACCAGAAATATGTTGTCAATACATCAGAAGTGTGTCTAAATAAACATGTACCAGAAATATGTTGTCAATACATCAGAAGTGTGTCTAAATAAACATGTACCAGAAATATGTTGTCAATACATCAGAAGTGTGTCTAAATAAACATGTACCAGAAATATGTTGTCAATACATCAGAAGTGTGTCTAAATAAACATGTACCAGAAATATGTTGTCAATACATCAGAAGTGTGTCTAAATAAACATGTACCAGAAATATGTTGTCAATACATCAGAAGTGTGTCTAAATAAACATGTACCAGAAATATGTTGTCAATACATAGGAGGGCATAGGCTGCATTTTATTAACCATGGGCCCTACAGGAAGTAGTGTATGTGTGTGTGTGTGATTTTTGGATTTTAACATAGTTTTAAAAAATTCTGTCATATTGTTACGATGTCTGCAGTGTAGCAGTTTATAATATTGATGTCCAGCACTGGTGCATCATGCCACATGCATATAGCACGATTTCCCAACCATTCACATTATCGTGACACCAGACCAACCAGTCCTAACACTAACCTCTTAATGCTGAACACTAGCTAGGCAGCGGTTAGTACCAATTTTTTTATGTCTTTTGTATGACTCTTATCCAGGGTTCAAACCCCTGACCTCATGTATCCAAGGTGGATGCTCTAAACACTCGGCCACCGGAGTGGTCCTACAAGATGTAAGAAAAGAATATGAAGTTATATAAGTCTCTTTAAATTATAATATACTCTATAATGGCCAAATAAAATTACCAGAATCCAAACTAAAAAAAATTTCAACTACAAAATTATTCAAATCATCAACAATGTTCTTCAGAGGCTCCAACATATCAACGCTTGTAATTAAAATATTTTCTTACATGTGTTTGTTAACATATGTAGTTGATATTCTTAAATGCATTCCTTGCTATGACCTAGACCTTGATCATAATATCAAAGATAGAAAATCAGTGAACTTGACAATTGATATACTCGTGTGGTAAGTTTAAGTAAACATACATCTAATGTGTCTTGTACAGGGGCAGTTATTTTACCAGCATCAATCGAGATGCATATATTTCCACAAACTTATTTTGAAAGAAAGTAATATTCATATTTGTTTATGCCATCATGCTCACAAGCCTGTACAGCCAAAACCTGAGACAAAACCTTTGAATTTAAAATCAGTGACAAAGTGTTGACTAACAATATGTGTTCTTTGAAGCTGAACTAAATACAAAGTCAAGACAAAACTTTTTGTCTTCATAAGCTCAATAAAATACAAAAATACAAACAATTACCTTTCACTTAACTCCAAGATCAATTCGGACTGGTTTCAAAAACTCCTTCACCAAATTGAAGATAAGTCAATGGTCAGATCAACATCATTTCCATTGATAACCAATCAAATTTTGCATAATTTGTTTGTGTGAAAATCCTGTCAATGCCATGATGGTTGCTAGCAAACTGCTGCAAGTCAGATGAACACCACATTCATTTAGAACCAGCATCATACTGATATGATAGTGTGTTAGTGGAAACAATGATGTTGATAAAACTATCCATTCAAGAGAAAAAGCCACATAAAAATGTTCAAATAGGCATCTGTTTGCTAAATCAGCATCATTTTAATAAATGAATAACTACAAATTGCAAGAAAGGTCTGTGGATTTCTTTTATGTTGATATTGCCATCTATTTGCAAAGGTAACTGTTACAGATTTTTCATATTTTTGGAGATCACTTTGGTACCACTGAATCATGGGAAATAGTTCAAACTTATACTGTATTGAAAAACAAGGACTTGAAACATAAGAGACCACCACAACGACCACACTACAAGGAGTAGAAGAATTAAAATTCATAAATTGTGTTTTTATATTCTAAACATAAAGCAAAACAACCAATAAAAATACATCAAGAAAAAAACTTAAACTAAAATCTATAACCAAAATGTGTCCTGATCATAATTCCTCATTCCAGGATCCCACTCTGTTCTAAGGCAGAACCAAGGGGACATAAGTGATGAGGCAGATCCAAGGGGACATACGTGATAGTATGTGATGATATTAATTCAAGGGGGTACAGAAATTTAAGTTACGGAAAAAAACGTTTAGAAAAAACTTAAACATACATGCCAACACAAGCCTCAGAGGTATAAAATGAAATTATAGCTAAGTGGAATAAAATTGCAATTTGAGCATAAAAAAGTTTAACATAAACATTGCATGCCAATATTACAGTATGTATTAAAAAGATTTATTTTTACTACTAACAAAGTTCTGCTGGTCAAAATTCTTGCCACAAATGTTGATTTGTCACTTTTTCTGATCTGACAAGTTTTAAATTTTGAAAAGATCCATCTGCTCTTACATTTTCCATCAGATAACATCCACAACTCAAACCATAATGCATTTCATTTAACATGTCACCGTCTTCTCGAAAAATATAGGCTGGTTCACTAACTAGCTAGAAAACCAATAAAATTAATCGGTTAGGCAAAGTTTACTTTTGAAGAAACCCATCTGTTTTCTTGGAAATGGGTCATATACAGTTGTTATAAATATCAAATAAGGAAAGTATTCTTACCCTACTCTTACACAACAGTCACCTTTTTAAAAATATTCTCTATTTTATATGAGTGGAATTAAAGAGATAATAATAATATTGACAAAAAGTATTTCTTTCTGTTTAATTTTTAATTTAATTTTTCATGTAGCAAAAATGTGTATTCCATTAACAATCTAGCAGAAAATGTAATTTGGTGGGGGAAAAAGTAATGATACACCAAAAGAACAATGGTTGACATGTATGCTTCCATATATAAAAAAAAAATGACCAGTATAACTAATGGCCAGGGGGAAGAAACCCATAAATAAGTGACATACTTAGACAAGGGTAAGGGGTTATGGATATATGTTATTAAAGACTTACACCATAAGCTTTGAACAAATGTGTCCCAATATAATTCTTGATGAAGATGATGACTAATGAGTTATGACATGCAAACAGGCAAAATTCTAAGTCTCAAGCAGTAAATTCACAAAGATGTCAACTGTTAGATAAGCGTTAAAAGTAGCCCCTTACTCCATTTATGGCAAATAATTATTGATTTGAAATGTTAGCAAAGCTTTAATGGCAGCATCTTATCCCAGTTATGGCAACTACATAGTGATTTTAACTACTACCTAAGCTTTAGTAGTAGCCCCTTACCCCATTTATGGCAAATACATATTGATTTTAACTACTACCTAAGCTTTAGTGGTAGCCCTTACCCCATTTATGGCAAATACATATTGATTTTAACTACTACCTAAGCTTTAGTGGTAGCCCCTTACCCCATTTATGGCAAATATGTGTATTTTAGTTATAAAAACTGCAATATCAAATAAAAATATACTCACTACATGGGTGAAGAAGAAATATTGAATTTGACTTGCTTGCTAACACAACATCTACATCATATATACAACATCTTGAAACATAAAGGTGGGAGGAAGGAGAGTAAATCAATTTCAGCCAGAACATGTAAGTGCATCCAAACAAAAACTAAATTCAAACATTCTGAATCAGAAATTAATGACTATATGGCTTGCAGATAAAACATTAAAAAAAATTACAAATGTATGATCGACTTCAGAAATAGTCATGAAAGCATGCATTTAATCAAAACAATTCAACATATCACAAAAAAGTATCAGGATTCTAACTGAAAATTAGGAATGATCACCAAGATATGGAGTTACATTAAACAAATGGATAGAGGAAGCCACAAGTACTGCACTCTTCGATCTAAAAAAAAAAGGCTAAAGTTATTAGTTCAAGTACTAACTAATTACAACAACTTTCAAGACAATGATATCAAATATTAGTTTAAAATAATATATCAAATATAATTTAAAAAGTATATATATATATATATATATATATATATATTAGAAAGGCCAATTACATGACGTTCTCTATTATGTACACTACACATGCAACATATAAATGACCCTGTCTTGGTATAATGTGAGACCTGCAGATGAACACATCGCAAAAAGCAAAGTGGATGTACACAATTTGAAAGCATTACATTTATCAATGCAGAAATTATTAATTCCATACATACAGTTTAATTTCCATTTGGATTTTACAAAGTAATGATAAAGAATGGTTAATAAATTCATGAAGAATAAATAAAGAAACAGAGTAAGTCAATAAAATATTGCCTCTTCCTAATGCTTTCCTTTATCTTTGATTCAAATTCTTCTGGATTTAAACAGAGCAAGTAACCATTTCTTGTAGATGCTGAGCTATGTACTAAATTTTAGGTATAAAGAAAACCTCGAACACAATAAACTTAAAGTGTAAAATTACCTTTCATCTCCTGACATTTCTTTACAAAAGAGTTTAATAAGTTTTGCAATTGAGATAAAGAACAGTTATGAATACCTTCATACCGAACAATTTTTAAGATGGTCATGAGACATTTTGACATCTCTGACACAATTGGTTTTATTTATAATGCAAAATAGCATTATGTTTTGTAACTGACAAGCATTTTTTGATGATCTGATAGACTATATTATTTCTGGATAATCTGATAGACTATATTATTTCTGGATAATCTGATAGACTATATTATTTCTGGATGATCTGATAGACTATATTATTTCTGGATGATCTGATAGACTATATTATTTCTGGATGATCTGATAAACTATATTATTTCTGGATGATCTGATAGACAATATTATTTCTGGATGATCTGATAGACTATATTATTTCTGGTGCCACAGCAAATAGTTCACTCTCGTCCATTTTTCATCCCTTTTCATTTGAACAATGAATGGTCCATATCATCCAGTTTGTGATTATCATTAATTTTATAATCACATTCTTTTATTTGGAATTTTAAATATATAAATATTTTACATATCTTAACACATTTTTTTTATAAAAATACCTATATTTACTTACTATTCTCACGACTATTAATACATTTTTTAAGATTAACAATTTACCATTTTTTTTTTGAGGTGCAATATATTATACTTGCTCCAGATAGCATTTCATCCAGTGAAAACTTGCGACAGCTCTGAATATATATTTTACTGCAAGCACTGGTACCCATGCTCGTTTCTTTTTGCCTCATTCCAGATATTTAATGGAATCATTGAAATACCACAAAGAAATTCTTCGCAATCATATCAAAATGGACTTGTGTGAAATGGGTAATTAACCAGTCAAAATGGACTGATGTGAAATGGTTAAATAACCAATCAAAATGGACTCGTGTGAAACGGGTAAATAACCAATCAAAATACACTATGTGAAACTGGTAAATAACCGATCAAAATGGACTCTTGTGAAATGGGTAAATAACCAATCAAATATGTCAGTTAGAATCAAAGAAGCGTAACATTATCTGATGTCTTGCATCATATCTCACAATCAATAAAAAATAAATTAGGTTCTGATCTTTGCTCTCATAAACTACTCATGTCAGGCAATGCTTACAGCAACTAGATCATATGTCTACATTTTCAACTCCTCTAAATTAAAGCGCATTTCTTTCAACCTTTTTTCAGAGAAATGTTTTGAAACTTTCAGTCATATTTTATTGTAAGTGTGTAGAGCAATTCATATTTATCCAAGATTAAGCACATTCCAAGGATCAAGTTTTAGAATGCAATAGAAATTAACCAAAAGAAGAACAAACATTGCAAGTTATGTAGCCACTGGCTGCAAGGTACTAAAAAATTATAAAGAAGAAGGACTGATAGATTTAAGCATATACAAAAACACTGATACACACATGGATGCACAATGTGTGCCCTTCACTCACTGCTTTCAAACTGTGGTGTCTGTGTTTTGGATTTTTAATGTAGCTTAAAAAAAATATGTCAGTTATATCACTACAATGTCTGCAGTGGAGCAGTTTAATCTGTATATTTATATATATATAAATTTCATTAATAACATCCAGATTTGATGACAGAATTGGTATCATTCATACATATTTTAGAATCCCTCATGCTAATATGCTTTCTATCAAATATGATAAATTTCTTTTCAGCAGTTTTTCAGGTCATTTAAATGATTTGTATTTTCTGTAACAGCAGTTATATTTACTGGTGAATGGTAACCATAAAAACAAAAAGCCTCCATGCAAAAATGCTTGCTGCAAAATTTATTTATGCTCTGAACTACCGTTTTTTGTATAATTAGTCATGAAATAAAATCTATTTTTTTAAAGTATTATATGTAATTTTTTATGATGAATTAACCTCTTTTGTACAAAAAAAAAAAATTAAAGACCTTCATGCTGGGGTGTTTTTATCAAATTTGGTCAAATTCTGTGGAACAGACTTTATGAGGTTTAAACACATTTTAATTTTTAGCAATGACAGCTATATCTGACAGCATATAGGCATAAACCGTATAAATATAAAGTCTTCACAAGATGAAACTTTCTCTAAAAATTTAGTCTAAATATGCAGACTCTTAAGTGATTTCTGAGAAATGTTTTTAATTTTAAAAAATTGTTGTAAAATCATTAACAGACAGAAAAAATTTTCATGCCAGAATGCTGTAAGTCAAATTTGGTCAAATTTTGTTAATATGTTTTGAAGAAAAAGTTTTTCACATTTTTTATATATTTTCAGTAATGGTGGATATATTTGATGGCAGATTGGCATCACATGTACACAAAAGCCAAGATGATCTCTGCCAATTTGGATAAAACTGAGTGTTTTCTTGAAGTGAAAATTGCAACTGATGATGGAGATGAAATGGATTATTGATTTTGGTCTTACCAGCAGGTGAGCTAATAAAATTGGTTACCTGAGGAATAAAGGCCAAAGTCTGATCCTGTAGAACATATAGCTTACTAGTAGCCAGCAGACCAATCTCACTCGATGGCCGGCCTGTCAAACCAAGATGCTTGTTCTTCCCTAGAAACAAGAAGAATAAAAATAAAAACTATCAAAAACTTTCAGTTTTCATAAAAACTATTCCTTTAGCCAATTCAAAGACTGCATTTTAAAAACTGGAGACACCTAAAGAAAACATTTTATTTAATTATTTACACTGCACATGACTTTTTCTCTCAGGTCATGCAAAGTGACCTGATGCAGCCAAATATACAGCAATCTGTATTAACCATGTGCTAATTCGCAATATCTTCAAAGATGAAAATCCCTGAAAACCTACATTTCATTATCACACAGGGTACTTAAATCAAAACATATCCTTAACATTGTCCCCTGCATCAGCATCAAAACCAACAACAACAAAAATACTGACCAAGTAGTGTGTTTTAATCTGATATAGGTAAATGCTTTTTATGACACTTGACTTCATTATTTTTACTCTGATTGTCACACAAATATATGAACAATAGGAGAATAAAGATATAATAATTATAACACTGGTATGGAAGATTTTGTAAAATTGTCTAGTGTAAAACTATGTAACTGTTATTAATTTTTATTAGCTATTGGGAAATACAATTACTACACCATTGAAAACACATAAAGGATTTTGTAAAATAAAATTGGTCAGGCCTGTATTATTGTGGCTATGCTATACTTTTCTGTGCAACTGCTCAAATAGAATTATTGATTGCCATTTACTGTGTCTAATTTTCTCTGTACCAGAGTTAGTATATTATAATGACTCCAAAATTTTATATCAAACATTTTACCATTGATGGTACAGACAGTATTTTAAAAGGATTTATGGATATATAATCATTTTAGCACACCAATCCAGTGTTTTTAAAATTACTGGTAACAAAGAAAGCGTGAAACAACAAGCTTTATAAAATTTAACAAATAATTTATTTCCCTGGAAAAAGATTGTAAAAATGGAAAAAGTACTTAAAATTTTAAGAATAAAATCCAAAAATAATCCACAAAATAAATTACAAAAGTCCTGGTAATGAAATGTTCTAATAGATTTAAGTTCAAGATCTGTTGGAAAATCCAAGATAGAAGATGATGATGTAGTTTGAGTCTTGTTGGAAAATCCAAGATGGAAGATGATGATGCATGCGGAAGTCTGTTTAGTGTTTATATCTATATTTCCTTGTAGAATCACAAGATTTAACCCTGAGTGGCCAAGTGGTCTAAAGCACTATCCATTATGGATCACTGCCATCTCATCTCTGCATGGGTTTGAGTCTCAGATTTGGCCAATGTGGTTATGTGAGAAAGTTTGCCAGTAGCTTCTCATGGGTCGGTGGGTTTTTTTCTGGGGGGAGGGGTCCCGGCCTCTTTCTCCACCATTAATACTGGCTAACATGTATAGCAAACAAATGGATTTACTGGTAGTGATAAAGAATATTGAAATATGATATAAGACCCTAGGAAATGGTGGCATTTCTGTGAAGAGTTATTTTGATGTAAAGATACAGAAGCCATAAAGTCAATACTCGAGGACAGCATAATAATCATAAATAATTTCAGATTAAAAAATGAACACAATAAAATGTTTGAATTTCTTGCTTGTGAGCACACAACAAATGGTGAGTTTCGAGTTGTGTGATGCCCCATTACAGGTGGTTACAGATGCAATGCACAGTTCAATTGTGGGTCCTTGACATGCCTGTAGAAAATTAATTATTAAAGCTGTCTCAAATAATAATATCATGTAATGAATTTAAGGCTGCCAATAGCACAAAGCTTGAAAAAAATAAAGAGTTTGACAATTGTTTCTGACAGTATTCAAAGATGTAATTAGCATGATTTATATGAACATGGTACTTGATCCATGGTATGCACTATCACTGGAAATTTAAATATTTCCCAAGTAGATATTTTTCTATGATTAAAAGACAGTTGTTCCAGTTAAAAAGATTAATTAGCAATAAGTGTAAATCTTGTCTCTGATGCAATTTGTGAAATTGCCACAGCATCCACTGCTGGTGTTGTGATAGAAAAGGTAAGCAAAACAACTATCATAACAACACTAACTAGAATTGTTTTCAGAGCTAAAACAACTATAAGTGGTTCACAGATGGTGCTGCTAAAATTTCAGAGACAAAATAATTAGCCTGGCTAAATTTGAGAAAGTGTTTGTGTAAAAAGAAAACAACCAGTGACTTCTCTTAAAGTGTTAACAACCAAAAATAGGTAACTGATTAACATACAGACTGCAAAATTGTTTAAGTGATCAAAGTTGAAATAACAATATTTCCCGAATACTAAAATTAATATTTCCAAAATATTATTAACTGCAACAGTTTTAAGCTAGCCAATTTTACTATGTCAAATCTATCACACTAGTAGTTTAATTATATTTTCATTGTCTTATAGTGCATACACTCCCATGTGATGAGCAGTGTGAAAATGATGGGGCACAGAAGTCAATGACCTATATCCATGCCCAAAATCTAAAATGACTATTATCACACTACTTGACCACCATGAAACAGAAATGTCCATACGTGATACCAATATCTTATTTATGCTCCACAGATGTGTCTCCCAATCCCTGAATTCTGCATTAGTACCCCCCCCCCATACTAAATACTTACCCAGCAATGAGTAAAGCTGACTAAGCACTCTGGCAGGATAGACTCTTATTGGATCTACCTCTGGTACTGTCTGAACCTCAATGCCTTGATATGCCAACTTAGACTGGATCAATGAATCCTCTGCCAAAATCACAACTGCAAACAAGACACCAAGAGTAAATTATAATGTAAAACAATATTTGACTTGTCAGATACTATGATACTAATAATACTAGTAATCATTTAACTACTATACTTTATATACACCGCTAAGTATTGTTGCCTTACAACAATAACTGAAACATTGATTCACTCACTGATGACATTATTGGGAAATTTTAGTTAAATAATGTGCTAGATTTATGAATGTCTTAGCATTAGGAGGAAGGGTTAATTTTCCCCTAAAGTCATGTGCCATTTCAGCTTTCTGATATATTCATTTTTACATTTTAAAAAAAAAGCTTATTTGAGAGTTATTAGGTATTAAGGTTGCCAATTCTAAACATTCACAATTTGGCTCCAGAATCTAAAACCACATCTCAATGCATAGTACCCTCAAACAAGGGCTTATAATCTTTCACTCATGTGACCCAGACCTTTGACCTACTGATCCAAAAGTAATTAGTAATATGTGTCTTGTCTCAAATGCTAGCCATCCAGTGTTTAGATATGGCTTTCATGACAATACATTAATTTGTGGAAATCATTTTCCCTCTTTTAGTCCCGACAATCTCCAAAATCAATGTGTCTTCCTTGCCAGCGATCTACAAAGTTTACTGAATGCACATTTTACAGAATTTAAAAGTTTTGTGTGAGGAAACATTTTGTCATACTTCAAATTTCTCTACAAACACTTATACAATTAACTTAATGTTAGAAATAAACTTCCAAATCCAGCCCTCCCAAGAAATTAAATATATTTGTCCTTACAATTTATATACAGTACAGACTAGTTTTCTTTCTCTCAGCCAATGCAGCCTTGAACTTTGGCTGAGTATAAAATTGATTGGTTTCTTCCTTGTTCAGATTCAAGCTACTTTACATCGCTTAGTAATGGCAGACTGTGCAGAACAAGTTATTGTGAGGAAATGAATAGGGAACAGATTGACACAAACTGAGTGGCATCATAACATGATGATTGATATATATTAAAAAAAGACATGGACAGAAAATATAAATACTGATGAGTTACAAACATGTAGTGAGATATGCAATGTGAAGAAAATAATTAAAAATGTCTTTATATTTATGAAAACTTTGGCAAAGATTTATGATTCAATTACGTTGAACCATAAATTGATCTCCTTCATATTAGGTCAGTCCTTCTCCAGCAGTAAAGTGACCTAATAAAGGGGTTCCCTTTCTTTGAAAGGGATCACACAGATGTGAGTAATAATCATGTATAACAAAACTAATTTTCCACTGAAAATCATAGGCATAATACGAATTTAGTATGATAAAACTTATGTTAATGTTATTTAAAATACAATCTTTCCGTAAAAGCAGGGTATAAACATATGCTTATAATTATCATTCTCCATCCAATAAATTCTCCCTCTGTTTAGAAGGTATAACTGAACATGTTTATTTGAATCTTTTATAATCTATGCAGTGATCTTTTCATTTAGTCAAATTGTTTTGGCATTTCCACATAATCTGAGAATATCTCATGACATTTTGCCCATTTTGCAATAACCTGTTATTTCTTTGGCAATCTGTAGTTATCAGTAAAATGCTCAGTGTTTATAAAGGACATGACTAGTTTTACAGTCTGGTTTCATTTAAAAACATTTCACAATGTACGAAAGTGATGCCGCTAAGACTAGCAGGCTATTTTTACTTTATGGTGAGCTGATGCATGTTAACAATTGCCAGTAATTATCCATTATTTGTGACAAAAAATAACACCTAACGACAGCATGATATTCTGATTATTTACTGCTTTGTATCAGTTTAGTACTTTATCAGTATGTTGAATAAAGTCAATGGGTTATATTTTGAAAGCAACAAATATATGTGAGATTTTTATCTGTAAATGCTATTATACAGCCACTTATGATAGGTTCCATTTACAGTTATTGCACTAATAAGCATGCTGTTGGTCATGACAGAGGGGTGGCTGTTCTATCAGGGTTATTTTTAATACAAACTCATCAGTGAAGGGATTCTGGTTCTATAAAGAGGGTGGCCACTGGTCAGGGGAGCACCGTTGAAGAGGTAATGTAAGTAATAGAAAGCAAATTAGAATCATAATGGTCACTACAAAGATCTTACCCTGTACTACAACATCTGGTTTGGGTTCCATCACTAATCTTCTATTCAATGGATCTAGTTCACCAGGAGAGATAAAACCCTGAAACAAATGTTCAATGCATACAATTTCATTTAACCAACAAAGGAATTCAATGTTTGACCAATTCCCACTGTTGAGCTATATTATGTGTGAATTAAACTTTCATAATTTTATACTACATAATGACCTTTAGATAAATTAATTTTTCACACATACACTTAAATATTAAATAGAAAACTACTGTTGTGCTGAGCAATTCAAAGACATAATGAATGAAAGCCCTCGAGATATACACGCCATAGCTGCCAATCCCCGAGTGCAAAAATACTGATTACTTGTGACAAAAATACTGATTTTCAGGAACAAATACTGATTTTTAAATTTCAATGCAAATGTATCTATTTACAACATATACAACCATCAGTAAAGTTGGACAGTGCCCAACATAATTATTTAATGTCAAAGATGCACATTTGTACCTTCTGGATTTGCACGCGTTCCATATAGGTGCCCAATTAAAAGGTGCAAGAGTGCAACACACTCAAACACAAGCTATTTATAGGAGCCCTTTCCACGCCTTATTTTTTTTTAATCATTGATT
Source organism: Unio pictorum (assembly GCA_030141615.1). NCBI lineage: Eukaryota > Metazoa > Mollusca > Bivalvia > Unionida > Unionidae > Unio > Unio pictorum. Next base: position 1,053,410 of record JARLTB010000378.1, on the reverse strand, counting down.
TCAATGTACCAATTTTCATTTATTATCTCAATTCTGTAATTTTCTTATTGAAATGTTTTCGTTCAAGCATAAAAATTATCTTTTGCGATTTTAATGTCTGAAAAACTTGTGCAAAATAAATCGCCAACAACACTAGTAACTGAAAAAGGAAGGTTTATTTCTAAAAGAAATTTAATTTCGATCGATGTACATTAAGGTTCTCTCTGTCATTTATCTACGTCGTAAGTTCAGGCTGAGTTGTGTGTGATGAAGCAGGAAGCTGAGGTTTATTAACTTTTTCATGCTCTTGCATTTCATGGGCGCCTCCGTGCCCAATAGTGAAATCACGTTACACAATTTACAAAACGTCAGTTTTTCTCCTGTACTATATGGTTTCACAAATCTATACAAGACGGCACAAATATCCTTCCAGTTGTCTCCTATTTCTTCTGGAGAAAATTCTGAATAGTCTGCCTTCCAATTTATCATGATTAGAAGCTGAATATTACTTAGACTAGATACAGCAACAGCCGTAACTATTGCGAAATCCAATATGGCGGATAACGACAGGCCTGGTAGCCTCGATTTCGAATGAACCAATCGTATTGTAGAACTTTATTCGTATATACAGGTGACATATTCTGTCAAAATAGAACCGGGAGCACATTCTAAACTGACAATTCCAAAGAAATTTTATTATTATTTTTTTAAATTAAAAAACGTATTTTTTGCAAAAAAAACGTACACCCGTATTCAGGTCCAAAATACGGGACAAATACGGAAAAAACGGGACAGTTGGCAGTTATGACACGCCTTTATATCCACCAAATTCCAGCACTTCTACTTCCATTCCAAAACACACTGGGATTCATTCAGAACCTTTGTTGTTATCTACCTAATCCAGGCCAAATACGATCGATCTCCTTCAATCAGTGTAGAAAAGATATAACAGGTTAAAGCAAATATTAAAGGTGTGGGCTGCATCTAGATTAAATTCCAACATCATATCAATTATAATAGTTCAAGAAACAAGGTTGTGAGTGATGGACACAAAAACACCTGGATAATTTTATGTAGGCAGATAGATGGACAAGACCATAACAATATATCCACAAATGATTACACAAAGCACCCACAATCAAATTAATCTGAGATGATATGGAAAAAATGGTATGGATAAAAAATTCACAAGCTAAACAAACCAAGTAAGGACGCAAATAAAAATAAAGTCTAATTGACATCAGGCTGCATACCATTTGGTTAAGATCCCAAGGGAATTTAGGTGCTTATGCACACAAAATGAGGCAATATGTTTTCTGTGTTAATGGTTTTTAGAAAAAGATTTTAAAAATTATGCATGTTTAGCAATAGCAGCCATATCTGATGGCACAAAAGTGACATTTGTTCAAAATTATAAGCCCATCATACAAGAATTCCTTAAGTCAAAATCTGTTGTAAGGTTTCTGAAATAAAATTTAAAATTTATCCTACTTTTGATAATGGGAGCCATATATGATGGTGGATCAGCATAGTTTCTGTAAAATTTGGTCAAATTTTGAAAAAAACCTTTTAAATTTTATTTCTGGTGTTTTTTTCTAATGGTGACTATACTCAAGCTCAGAGATTCTCAAACTATGGTACACTGAAAAATGGTGGTCTGTCAGCTCCATTCAAGTACAGTGTGTAAAAGATGTAATGTGACCTAATGATACAATCAACACTAACAAGATCATTAAGTCGTCTATCAAGACACTCTGCAATTTTAAAGTGGTCTGCAAAAAAAAAACAAAGCTTGAGAAACACTGCTCTAGTGAATCATTTGTATAAATTGAAAAGCTCTTCATGCAAGGATGTTTTCTGACAAAGAACTATATTGAATAGTGGCTGTTTTCTGTCGAGCCTCAAATTTTCTTCCAGTGATATTTATTTACAGGTATGAAGTTGTGTTTTGCAGATAAGATACAACTTTCTTAGAGAAAGCAAATTTTGTAGTAAATTATTTTTCTCCGAGAATACTTACCCAATCACATTACTTTAGGGATATTAGCCTGCTACCTCGCGAATCCAGCCCTACCAAAAGACGAAAATTCGTCTTTCCTGTCTATGTCATATAGACAAAGGGCAATAACTCTTGCCCCTTACCTCCCCTTGCTACCCGCTAGGTGTCGCTGTTTCTTTAGTTTTTAAGCTGAGCGGTATAAAAAACACGAGGATGCTCGCATGGCGGGGTGGTTGGGAGGGTTTCTTAGTAATGTGATTGGGTAAGTATTCTCGGAGAAACATAATTTACTACAAAATTTGCTTTCTCCTTTGAATACGTTCCCCAATCACATTACTTTAGGAGAATAAGTAATAGGAGGAGGGAATGCGGTGCATCCGACCTCCACCCCGGGTATCCTCTAGGGAATGATGGTTGGATTCCCCATGTGAATGATAACCCGGTCTCCTAATTTTCAATCAGCAACACAGCCCAGGGTCACGTGATATGTGACCCCTTTATACGGTTAAGAAGATAGTTATTGAAATCTTCTTACCTACGAAAATTTATCTGGCGAATCCAGCGAAGCTAATAGGCTGTGCTGATTGTTGCACATGGGTCTGGTGGGCGTCTGGGCTGCCCAACACCGGACCTACTAGAATCAATGTTTGCCTCTGCGAGTACAAACTTGAAGATAAAACTGTAGAAGGTTGACTCTGCATGTCAGCCAACAGCTTCTATAAGGTGACTGATTTGCGAATTCTCAGAGTACGCCGAGCGTATAACCCACTACAGCCATGACGCAAGGGCTTGAATGGTGATATCTCATATCCCAGCTATCACCAGAAGAAAGAGGTGCTTGTATGTGACCTGACTCACCTCTATGCATTGAAATGGTGCTAGAGTGCACAAACAGGATCTTACATGGCTGTTGATCCTGACTTATCTATAAAGAAAGCGACCTAATGACGACTCGTTGATCGCCAATGTATGGTAATCTATTTTGGACTACGAAGCCTGGCTGCGTCAAGAGGACCATCAAACCCTCTGATCGGAACGGAAGAGAGTTCGGGTCACTAGAAAGGACATGTAACTCGCTCACCCTGCATGCTGAAGCTAGGACTACCAAGAAACCCAATTTGTATGATAGTAGCTTTAACTAATCGTGGGTTAAAGACTCAATACTGTCTGAATTGAGTCATGTTAAAACCCAGGACAGATTCCATTTGGAAACAGGGTGAGGGATATAAGTCGATTGAATTTTTAAAATGTCTAAAAGATCTGACAAATCTTTGTCATGGCTGATAGCACATGTACCAGAATGGCGGAATGTGTCTGATATCATGGAGCGGTAGCATTTGAGAATAACTGGAGCCAGCTGTTTCTCCTCGAAAAGCCAGAGAAAAGTTGGCCAGTTGAGGGATTGTGACACTCAGAGGAACAATGTGAATGATATGGTACCAGTCTCTGAAAACATGCCACTTGCCCTCGTAAACCTTCAGATTAGAGGGCCCTCTTGCTCTCGAGATTCTCTCCGCAATCAAAGATTTAAATTGTTTGTCTTGCAAGGCTGTCTGGACAAGAGCCAAGCTTGAACATAAAGACGGTCCGGACAGGGGTGAAACACCCCTGGCCGCGGTTGCTTGTGAATACTTGTGCTGACTGTAATCTTCCTGGGTAGATCTATCGCCTAGATTGAGTAGATCGGAGACCCAGGAGTTGTTCCATCTGAGAGGGGCAATCAGAACCATCTGACAGTTCTGACCCCTTAACTTCTGGATTAATTTCAGTACCAAGACCGTGGGAGGGTAGGAGAATGACCACAACCCTTCCCAGGTGATTGATCGAGCATCCACGACCCAAGCTTCTGGGTCTGGAACCTGTGAGATGAAAGGTGGAGAACTTGCGATTCCACCTTGTTGCAAAAGATCAATCATCGGACGTCCCCAAAGTGTGTCAATTGGAAGAAAGTCCGATTGATGGAGTGACCATTCTGTGTGAATGACTAGATAGAGTGTCAGCCAAGACATTGAGTCTGCCAAGAATGTGTCTGAATTGTACATTGAGGTGGAGATTGTCGAACCAATGTAGAAACTGCCAGTTCAGAATGCACAGGTCTGGTGATTGGTGTCCCCTTGTTTTGAGGCAAGGCACCACCACAATGTTGTCTGACATAATGAGGGCAGTTTGTAATAAGAGTTGATCCTGCCCGAAATGAAAGGCATTGATGACAGCCATTATTTCTGAAAGGTTGATGTGGAAAGGGGCTCACCCCTGGCACCCACGTGCCGCTGACAGTATCGAAGTCCGGCAACAGGTGGGCACCCCAACCGTAGGTATTAGTGGAGGAACATACCGTTATCCCCGCTTGGGGTATCTCCAGAGTAATCCCTGTGGACAGCCTATAGGGGTTGTGCCATTGACTCAAGAATGATCGTATCTCTGGCGTGAGCATGACTGTTTTCTGGGATCGAAGGGACTTGAAAAGGGCGCAATTACGCTAGCAACGTCCTTTGTAAAGGGCGCATAAAAGGACAGCTGAGCGGGATCAAGTCTGCTGCCGCATTGAATAATCCGAGGATCTGCAACTCTCTCGCTAAAATGCGCATCCTGTCGGAAACGGACTCTACGAGTGCAATTATCTGGATGATCGCAAACTCGAGGAAGCCTTACCAGATTCAGATCGGGAGAAACTCCACACCCAGATGGACCAAAATCCGGATTGGACAGAGATCAGACTTTATCCAGTTCACGAGAAAGCCTATATGATGTAAAGTGATATAAGATCGTTTCTGCCTTTGAGCAGAGTAGAACTTGACAGATGTTTCTGGAGGATGTCGTCCAAATATACTGCCGACGCAATAGATGAAGTCGAGCGGAACAGGGTGACGACGTAATCCATAACCTTGGTACTAGCCCAAGGGCTTAAATTAAGGCCAAAAGGTATGACATGGAACTGATAAGCCGAGTCCCGACAAGCACAACGGAGAATGTCCGCTACTCGTGGGATAGGGACGTGAAATGTGCATCGGTCATATCTAGCCAGCTTATGATGGGGTTTAAGCGACGTGCCCTTCAGACATGCGTCACGACGTATCAGGTCTAGGTTGGCAGAAGCAGTCAGTGCATTGGCCATGGAATGGTGAGCTGCCCTGTTAAGAACCCTAGCTAACCGGGCCGTCGATTCCCAAGCATGTTCATTGCCAGATTTTTCAGCAATCCTGAAAATGGCTAGGGAGGCTAGGTCTAACAGTGAAGACGTAGCGACTACATTTCGAACCAGCTTGGACGTGGCATTGAACACAGTTTTGTCCACTTTATAAGACAATGCTGCAGACATATGGACTGCTGCCATATTTTATCCCGAGCCAGGACCTCAGTACTGAACGCATCGGAGTGAGATTTGTACCATCGACCTGAAAACGACGCTGGTACTTGGCTTTCAGAAAAGAACGCCTTAGCATTTCCTGGATCCCCTATACGTGTCGACAGACGGTCATTAATTTCCTTAATTTTTGTCGACTGGGGAAGGAGGCGGAAGGATAGAGTCTCTTCCCCCTCATCCAGATCGACCGACGCTCTAACCCTATAGTCGGTAATGGCAGCAGGAGGTGGAGGGCATTCTGAAGGGGCCTTAACACCCTATAAATTTCCTCCACTGCGGCTTTGAAGCTGAACTCAGTCCGTTCCATAGTTGGATCTGCATACAGCTGATTTGCCTGCGATTCATCGCACTCACTATGTGCATAATCTTGCTCTGGTAAAGCATCCATATCGGGGTAATGCATACCAGGTGGCATAGATGACTCGATTCCATAATCTCTGATAAAGGCATTCACTCTCCCTTGTGGATGAGCTGTTAGCCTATGGACGGCCAGCAATGCCGAATGAATTGATTGGCATATGTTTGGCCTGAACGTCTGCGACGGGCCGGCTATGACCGGCACCGATTGCTCGAATGGTCGGGTTGGATCGAGAGATTCATCGCCAACATCTGTGTCATGGTAGTGATATGTAACCGGTAGTACGGATTGACAGACGGAAACATCACTAGAATCATCGTCAATCCGATTGTGCGGGTTGCGGTATGATAAAAGTCCCCGTGCTGGTACAGCGGTACAGTCGGACGGACTGGTATATGACTAAAATCTCCATACGGTTGGGCGACCGGTGCCTGTTGGGCTGGACGGCCGGAGCCGGATGGACTGTCAGTGCCGGCAAGTGTCGGCTGGAAGCTTGGCTGGACGACCGGTGCCATTTGGGTTGAACGGTCATTGCCGGATCGACGCCCGGTGCCGGTTAGTGCCGGCTGGAAGGTCAGCTGGATGACCGGAGCCATATGGGCTGAACGGTCATTGCCGGATGGACGCCCGGTGCCGGTTGGTGCCGGCTGGAAGGTAATAATAATTACATAATGCTTATGTAGTGCGGCCAGCACTGTGCACCCATCTACCATTCGCTCAGAGGGAATGTTGGTCCTGGTACAGCTTGCATATCTGTACAGCATACCAGGTGACCTAGATGACGCAATTCTGTCATAATTGACACTTTCACTAAATCTCCCTTGTGGAGAAGCCGTGAACATATGGACGGCCGGCACTAACGGCTGATTGAACTGGCGAATGGTCGGCCTGAAAGTCCTGTTCTGGTAAAGCTGCCATATCTGGGTAGCGCATACCAAGTGGCATAGATAACTCAATTCCGTCATCTCTGATAATGTCACTAATTCTCCCTTGTTTTAAAATCACACCGTCACGTATTTGACGTGACGGAAGGTATACACCGGCAATACCGACTGATTTGTCTGGTATATGGTCGGCCAGAATGTCGGCGAAGGTCCGGCTATGACCGGCACCTGCCTCTCGAATGGTCTGATTGGACGGAGATACATCTATAACATCTCTCTCATGGTAGTGATATGTAACCAGTAGTACAGATTGACTGACGGGTACATCACTATAATCTCCGTAAATCCGATGTACAGCCGGTGCAGGTTGATGCCGGCTGGAAGACCGGTGCCATTTGGGCTGAACGGCCGGTGCCTGTTGATGCAAGCTGGAAGGTCGGCTGGCCGTCCGGTGCCATTTGGGCTGAACGGACGGTGCCGGATGGACGGCTAGTGCCGGTTGGTGCCTGCTGAAGTGCCGGCTGAACTGACGGTGTCGGCTGGACGGACGGCTGGACGGCCGGCGAAAGTGCATAATAAAATGGATCCAATTGATCCAGCCTAGACTCCATGCGTCCGGACTTACAGGCCCGAAAGCCATGCACGGACCTGCGGTGAAATTTACATCCACTGGGCAGCCTAAACCATGTCAACATAATTTCCTCCATTTCCACATTGTCAACACCCATTTTGCCATTCATGCCTTCGTTGTCGACTTTGCTACTGAAACGACAAAAGAAGAGAACAAAGCACAAATTAAAAAATTCAGCATATTATTAATTCGATAATACTATAACCGTTATTAACGAAGTAGTCAAATTATTCTGTGCCATGTTAACTCTTAATGACCACACTAGTTATCGCCGTGAGCGTGTTGCAATATGTCGTTCAAGACGAAGTCTACTGAAACGAAAAGATGATAAACAAAGCACATTTAGCAATTCAACACGCCATTAAGTCGCTATTACCATAACCGTAACTAACGGAGGAAGCGAAATGATTTAGTGTCGCGTGAACTCGTGACTACAACACGAAATTCCGCCATTAAATAGTCGCAACTGGTCGTTCAGAGACGAAGTCTACTGAAACGGAAAAGAAGATAAACAAAGCACAAATTACCAATTCAGTACGCTATTAAGTCGCTATTCCATAACCGTAACTAACGGAGGAAGCGAAATGATTAAGTGTAGCGTGAATTCGTGACTACAACACGAAATTCCGCCATTAAATAGTCGCAACTGGTCGTTCAGAGACGAAGTCTACTGAAACGGAAAAGAAGATAAACAAAGCACAAATTAACAATTCAGTACGCTATTAAGTCGCTATTCCATAACCGTAACTAACGGAGGAAGCGAAATGATTAAGTGTCGCGTGAATTCGTGACTACAACACGAAGTCCGCCATTAAATAGTCGCAAATTGGTCGTTCAAAGACTTTTTTGAAGTCTACTGAAACGTCAAAGAAGATAAATAAAGCACAAATTATCAATGCAGCACGTTATTAGTCGCTAATATCGTAAACGTTACATACGGAATAAGCGAAATTATTGAGTGCTACATGTATTACATGCTAGTACCGCCATAAGCGTGCTTTTGACCATGTTGCAACCTGGTCCGAAGTCTAGAAAAGGTGACAAAGTCACTCAAATTGGAAAATATTGTAAAATAATGTATACGACCTGTAGAGGAATGATTATCCAACACAGTAATTCCAAATTTAACTTCGGATGGTCAGAATTTACACTAAGATGGCTTGGATTCATTGGAGGTCTAATTGTACGTGTTTTCGCGTACAGCGAAGCTAAAAAACTAAAGAAACAGCGACACCTAGCGGGTAGCAAGGGGAGGTAAGGGGCAAGAGTTATTGCCCTTTGTCTATATGACATAGGAAAGACGAATTTTCGTCTTTTGGTAGGGCTGGATTCGCGAGGTAGCAGGCTAATATCCCTAAAGTAATGTGATTGGGGAACGTATTCAAAGGAGAAACCAACAATGAATATTCCCAGCTTACAAACTTTTGAGTGCACTTTTCATTGTAAAGTTAAAGATGCCATTAAGTTTCCAATAAAGTACACAGATGAAAATCTAATATTTTTCTTAATGCCCTCCATCATGGGTTTTTGTTTGTTTGATTAGGATTTTTAACGTAGCTTTAACAATTTTTCAGTCATATCACTATGATGTCTGCAGTGAGGCAGTTTTTAGTGATGTCTAGCACTGGGGCATCATGCCACAGACATGCAGAATGATGTCCCACACAATCACATTATCCTGACACCAGGCCGACCAGTCCTAACACTACCCTCTTAATGCTGAGTGCCAAGTGAGGCAGCTGTTAGTATCATTTTGTAAGTCTTTGATATGACTCGGCTGAGGATCGAACCCACGACCTCCCACTTCCACCGCGGATGCTCTAACCATTAGGCCACCGGAGCGGTTGGTCTTCATCATGGTTACTGAGCCACATGTTCTGATGCTGAATCACTGTTACATAGTGTTTTACAATAATGATTGATGTTGATGATTCTCTACTATACTGAAGTTTACATTTATTTTTTAAAATTAATAATGTAATGATATGACAAAAGATCAAAACCATGAAACTTAAAGATAACTTGCTTATCCTTACTCTTTAAATACTTTATAATTTTTTTTAATTTCAGGAGTCATAAATACCATCAAGAATAATGATACACGAGACTCAAAACTGATTTTAATGTTTAACAAATATCAAAGCCTTTCATTCCAGGATGCTCTCTGCCATGTTTGGTTGTTTGACTGAAAGTGATCCACAGGATTTTTTAAGAAGAATGTGAAAATACCCAATGTAATTGACATGTGATAAGCACACAATGCAAGCTGAATTAATCACTTCAGAAACAGTACCATACCATTTGACCACTAGACCACAGAGAGTGGTGATCTAAATAACAATGTACACCAAAAGTTAACATTGATCAAGATCATCTGATATTACAAACACACACATCTCAACCTAGCTATATTCTTTAAATATTCAGACTTATAAACAGAATCAAACCTCATCCACAATTCTTCCAAGAATGTACATGGACTGTCCCCACATGTTGGGGAGTTTACCAATTGGATTTCTTTTCTGACTGTTAGGTTTCTTGATCTCCTGGTCAACCTGTAAGGAAACATAAGGCACATGTCATACTCCCAATATAAAGAAGAAATAATACCAATGAAGATACGATTAACAGTAATGGACAGGTTTAAAATTAAGATTCATTAGTCTAATATATGGTCCTAAGGCTGACTGGTGGCACAGGAAAAAGAAATTCATATCCACCAATTACTTCTATGTAACTATTCAGAAAACCAATGCAAATTAAAAATACACTAGACAATAAAAAGAAAAAATATGTTTCTGAACTACCACTCTGGTCTTTTGTTTCAAATTAGACTTTAAGATATAATTTCTGTCTAAACAATTGGTATTTCTGTCCAGTTCTAATATTTTGGAAAGATACTTTTTGGCAGATAGCAGCAAAATGAAAACGTTTTTTTTAAAAAAAAAACTAAACAAATTCTAACTAATAAAAAAATATTCTGTAATTTTAGATTTTAAAAAAAGCAAACTTGTCTTTCAATTGTTTTGACTGTGTGCAAAAATAATTCATATTTAGGGGTAAGAAAATCAACAGAATTCATTAAAAAAAATGTTTTACTCGAAAGTTACAAGCTACACAACATCCCTCTGTCTCTCTGTCTTAAGAAAATCATTAGTTTTATTTTATATTTATCATTTATATATGTTTATGGCACATTATTTGTGTCATGTGTCTTCTAAATGTTTGGAACAGTTGACATTGAGAGGATCTCAGATCTCTACTTTTTGAACAAGTGGAACAAAAAGTTCATTATTCATCTGAAATTTTTTGTCTTTACATGTACCTTAGGTATCCTGCATCTAAATATCTTGTATGTGCTACAGATAATTGTTTGGTGCGTTTGGTGCTTCATGGTACAGTAACACAAACAGGTTTTTAGTGCTAAGGATACTGCAGAAAACTGCTTGCGCAATGACACACCACATTAGAATACCCAAACTGACCTAATGGTATGTGTGATTATAAAATCAATTTTTCAGTCATATTGTTATGATGTCTGCAGAGTTACAGTTTATAATGATGTCTAGCACTGGGGCTTCATGCCACAGACATGCAGCATGATGTCCCACCCAGTAACATTATCCTGACACCAGGCCATACAGTCATAACACTAACATAACACTAACAGTTAAAACACAGCTGCTCGGATCATCCTTAGAGTACCACAATCTGAGCACACCTCCTTGCTGCAATGTACCCTACACTGGCTATCCATTTAATCCAGAATCAAACACAAAATGTTCTATGTGCAACATTTCACTGACAGACTCCAGTCAAGCATACCTATCTGGCCTCACCCACGTGTACACACCAGCAAGACACCTATGCTCCTCTTCTGACAATCGTATATTCATTATTCCAACTATGAAAATGAAGTCATATGGACAACGTTCTTTTGCATACCAGGGCCCAGCAATGTGGAAAGAATTGCCCATTAAAATTATACACAAAGACACAGTGATCCCTTTCAAGAGTGCTTTTAAAACTCACCTTTTTTGACTGCAAGAACAAACTTAAAGACCTAATAATGTTTCCTACCTTAAATACTTTCAGGATTTTTTTAATGTTTTCTAATTTCATGGTGTTTTGATTTTTGTTTTTTGTAGTCATATCATTATACATGTTGAAAAGCGCTTAAAGCTTTGACAGATTAGGTTCACTACAAATTCCTCATTATTATTATTATTAATCCTTAATGCTGAGCGTTTAGCGAAGCAGCTGTTGGTAACACTTTTGTTAAGTCTTTGGCATGACTCAGCTGGGGTTTGAACCCAAGACCTCCCGCTTCTGAGATGGACACTCTAACCACTAGGCCATTGGAGTGATACTGATCTACTGATAGGATTTGGCATCATAACCTCTGAGCCACTGCAACTTGCACAAATAACTTTAAATTAGAACTCTGTGTCCAAAAGAATTACTCTGCATCCTCACCTTATCTGCTGGAACTGTATACAATTCAGGCAGCATTGGAATTCCATCCTCTGTCTTGATTATTACTTCCTCAAGGTAAGCTTTGAACTCCTCAATCTGGAATGGAGGTCAAAAATACTTTCTCATCACCAGTGATTCAGAGAAGGTTGAAAGCAAGGAAAGTCTATACCAAAGTTAGTGAAAAATTGAATAACTGAAACCTAGTTCATAATATTGATATTTCTTTGCAATATGTCTCATAGAACATATTTACCATTACAAAAATAATCAATTTAAAATTGATCACTGCAGAAAAAGTGTGAAACAGAGATAAAAGTGACCTATTTTTGCTGAAATCATGATGTACTCCATGAAATAATTAAAAGCATCCCAAATAATACAATGATTGCAAGTTTAACAATTCTAATATAAAATGCACGTGAAAGACAAACTTAGTAACCTACTTTGTAAAGAAGAAGTTGGTGTAACTTTCACGTCAGAGTGACCTAGTTAGGCTTCATGATATTGTATTACAAGGATGCTTACCTGTGCTAAGTTTCTTCACTGTGTCATGCAAAGTACTGGGCATAAACAGAAATATACTATTATAATGCATTCATTGGAGATGGCATAAGATTATGGTCTTAAATTTGGGTTTCACAAGTCCAATAAATGAGTCTTGAGCAATTGGAAATTGGAGCATAGTGTAAAATCTGATGCAGTGATAATATTCACATTAAGTTATATTCTTCAAGTGTCATTCACCTGACAGATCTATAGATAGGGCTGTCAAAAATCACGGAAAACTGATCCGGGTACCCATTACGCTGTTTAACGGGTACCCGGGTACTCATTGGAACATGTAAGACATGTACAACCCTTGACCAACAAATTGTTTTCCCCACTAAATTATACATTATGTGTAAACGTATATGAATTACGCTTTTTCAGTATATCCACCTTCCAAAAATATCATTTCTATTAACATTCCATTAATCCCACAGACCATATTTTAGAAAAAACTGCTTTACGTAACTACAATATAAGAGTACACTTGTCCCTGGACTTGCACTTTCCTTACAGTATCATGTTCTATTTATAGCAAACCTTGTTCTACTTTCCCTCAAATTCTATTTATAGCATCTGTATAGCTTAATGAGGAGAGTTTGTTTGTTTGATATGGGTTTTTAACGTAGCTTTAACAATTTTTCAGTCATATCGCTACGATGTCTGCAGTGAGGCAGTTTATAGTGATGTCTAGCACTGAGACATCATGCCGCAGACATGTAGCATGATGTCTCTCATCCAGTCACATTATCCTGACACCAGGCCGACCAGTCCTAACACTAACCTCTTAATGCTGAGCGTCAAGCGAGGCAGCTGTTAGTACCATTTTGTAAGTCTTTGGTATGACTCGGCCGGGGATCGAACCGACGACCTCCCGCTTCTGGGGCGGACGCTTAAACCACTAGGCCACCGGAGTGGTTTAATGAGGAGAGAACAGACTATATTTATTTATGTGGCTACTATATAATATGTCCAAATTATTAGTACAACAACTTTGGAAATTTGTTATTGTCGATATCACGTGACTGTAATTACCTCTGATGTCATTGACAAGTAGGTTCCGAGATTTGTGTAGTCACGTGACTAAGAATGCAAATGGCCAGATCCGGGTCAAATTTCAACAATGATGTACTTTCATCTCGTCTGTCAGCGGATCAAAAGCATAACAAATGATATGCTCATGATTTTTGAGAAAATAAATCATATTCCTATCGATTTCATGCAGGTATATCTCGATGAAAGATCATTCAAGTTTGCTGCGCCGGCATGTAAGCGGTTACCACATGCCAACATCAAATGCTGTCGGCAAATTCCAACTTTTCAATAGGAAATGCTCTCTGACCCAACACCCCAACATGAATGTCCAAATATTAAAACTGGGGTGGCAAGGGTCAGAGGAAACTTGGACTACTCAGACCAGTGTGCTGCTGCTGATATATGATATTTTGATAGGGTTGTCAACAACTTAATTTTGTGAATGGGTACTAGTCATTTTCAATGCCCAGGTTTTTCGCTACAGTCGTGTATACCCGATTACCTAGGTAACCGTTGAATGTAGCTCAGTAATTCCAAATGGTAACAAGCAGAGTTGTCTTTAGCCTGGATTCAATCTGGTTAGGTTTCTTAGTTTCAGATTAATGGCATGGGGGCATGTAGAAAAAAAAAAACAAGCAATCCACGGTACCTCTTGCATTAAATAGACTAATTTCACAGTCAATAACTCTGATAAAACTATCCTAACTTCTAAAAATACAAATTGTATCTTCACAGCCTCATTTTGAATTGATTGCCATATCTATCTCCGGCAATTGTTAAAATGAAAGAAAAAAAGTTCCTTGCCAGTCTCTTTTACTGTGAGCTTTATTGCAATGGAAGATACAATTACACAAAATGGCATGTGCAGCAGCATCTTTGCCTCGTTTTGAAAAGGTCATGTGCCAATAGAATTAATTATTACAGGAAACACATATCACATGTCCCCAGGCATCTATATCACCACTATCTCAATAAGCTGATTATAATTATTGATAATCTATTTTCTATGTATTTTCATTGGAGGAAGAAAATGAAAAAGAATACTTTTGTAAAGCAATATTTATTGACAACTATACCCAGGTTAGCTTGTCTTAGTCTTATTCTATGTGGATTTATTTTTGATTTTATAAAGAATAATCTGTATTGACAAAGGCACCTGCAACAAACCAGTACTCTAGTGTGTGTGTGTGATTTGGATTTATAATGTAGTTTTTAATAAAATTCAGTTATATCGTTACGATGTCTGCAGTGTGACAGTTTACAGTGATGTCTAGCACTGGGGCATCATGCTGCAGAAATGTAACATTATGTTCACCCAGTCACATTATCCAGACAAAAGGCTGACCAGTCCTAACACTAACCTCTTAATGCTGAGCAACAAGCAAGGCAGCTGTTAGTACCATTGTTGTTAGTCACTGGTATGACTAGGCCTAGGATCAAACCCACAACATCCTACATCCGAGGCAGATGTTTTAATCACTATGTCACCATGGTAGTCTAACCAGTGCTCAAGAGTAAGTGAAATAGTGGTAAGTGTCTAAAAATGATTAATATGTATACTGATAAGATCCTCCTGCAATAATTGCAATGTTTTATGAATATGTGGGATAATACTCCAAATTAACAAAAGTTCATATCAACTATGATAAAAAAATTCTTATTTTCTTTTCTATTTGATAAATCTTACAACTGCTTAAAACCTTTTACTAACCTGTTCATTGTTAGTGTTGAAGAGACCATCCAGCATAAAGTAGGCAAAAAACATAGGCCAATGGCATTCAATTTTCTCAAACATCTGTAGTTCCCAGGGTTCATAATGAAGGCGTTTGGAATCCTGTAACATCATGTAACATACTACATTGCAATAAGAATCTAGTGTTATAGATTTCATGAGCATGACATTTTTTAATTTTTTTTTTAAAAGCAGAAAATATTATTCATCTAAACGTTTTCCCACAGTACTTACTAACAAATGCCATAAGAAACAAATATCAACAATTTCTTCATATTTATTGCTGCATGGAATGGATATACCACATTACCCCCATAAGATAACATAGCCTTATTAAGCTTTGAAAAACTAAGTCCCATACAAAATCCAGAGCTCTTAATTTTGTTTATGTGTAAATTTTATAACAAAACCAATATGCAGGCTAACACTTTAATGCCAATGTGTATTACCTGTAGTAAATGATACATTTATCACAATTACTTGAAATTAAAATTACAATAAAACTAAACAGAGATACTGATACATACAGAGTTAGCTCTTCTTTAACTGAATATGTGACATCATGCATATTTAATAATTTTCATTACAATCAGGCAAATTAATTTACCATCTAACTATGGTTAACGCTAATAAGTAATAATTAAGCACTAACAAAAGCTGAAACTTTGATAAATAGATGGAAAAAGTCACTGCCCTTTACAACATTAAACAACATACCTCTCGAGCAGTCTTGTATCCATCACGAAGAAATCTTGCAAAACCATACTTTCCCTATTAAAACAATAAATAGCATGAAACTATACAAGTTCTAATAACAAGAAGAGGAGAAAAGCCATGAAATGATTGACACAAAAGATATAATCATTATATTTGCTTAAAAGAAGTTTGTTTCATTGGTTTGGTTGGTTGGTTAGTTTGGTCAATCTGAACAGCACACCAACACTTGCAATACTATGTCATGGAGGTAATATCATTAAGAACCCTGCTTAGAGACACACTACAGTAGCCAACCCAACATTTCTGGGCAGGTTTTGAACCATTGACTTTTGTTGTCAAAGTCAGATACACTGATAACCAAGTTACTACATCTTCCTCAAAAAGGTATGTATAGTTATTTACCCAAAAGCACAAAGTTATGTATCTGATGACTATGATTTTCAGGGATTGAAAATGTGTGAAAATAGAAATTTCAAAAGATATTCTTAATGCAAGGAAATAAGAAATAATGCAAATGACAAAAAAGGATCTGAGTAAACTTCCCAAACAGATTTATCTATAACTAATGTTCAAACCATGCAAGATTGTTTGCGATTCTGAGGAAACTTTACTAATTGTAAATGATACATGCAATGATACAAACAGAGGCAACAACAAAGAATTTTTATATCATTTCATGATACAAAGCCATAATTTAAAACTGTGTGCATGAATGTGTATGTGTGCGTGATTCATTTTTCATCGATAAAGCAGTATCTTTCCTTTCCCTAAAATGTCAGAATATCAAGTCATAAAATTAATATAAAACTAAAAATATATAATTTGTTTTTACAATACATCAAACAAAACCCTCAACTTTCACACTGTAATTTGATTCAATATTTCTGTCTTCTGTTATGTTAAGTTGCACTTCTTACACGCTATATTTCAAGAATAATTTCATGTGATAATAATCAGTAATTCTTGCTTACCATTAGCTTAGTTTTTATGTCCTCTCTTGTACGATTAATGATTTCTGGATCATCTACAGCAAATGCTGGAAAACTTATCACTGTAATCAAGCCAGCATCTATTTCCTGAAATACAAAGACTCTGATAATCTTCTGTTTTTAATTTATTAAAGACTAAATATATGGCCACATTTTGTCAAAGACATCATTTTTTACATCATGTGATATTATTGCCTGAAATTATCTCAAGTGTCAATGGATGGATGGACAGAAAAAAATGAAGCTCATTAGAATCACAGCGGAGTCCCATGACAAATCTGGTGGAATTTTTAAAAAATTTATCCTAAAAGCATAACCCACAATCATTCTCGTTTGCCCTATCCACATTTGACCAACAAATCTTGTGCTCAGTATCATTCATTCTCAACTGATCAATAGCTGTCTGTAGAAAAACATTTTGGAAAATGTTTTACTTTTGATTTCCACTACATACTGCACTTTACAGTTCAAACAACAAACTACACTTATCACAGTTTTTAGAATACATTAAATATCTTTTTAAAACTTTATCTCTTTCAAGACTTTTATAAAAATTAAATTAATTAGAAAATCACACAGCTTACATGCATTAAGTTTCAATAAAACAACAAAATTTGTCAACACTCTGTAATTTACATCTCACTAAAATGTCTCAGTTCTTGTTTCATTTATATGCTGTAACAAAAGTGCATATTACAAAAGCTTCAGGAAATTGTAGTTGCAGATCATAAAAAGTTTTCCAACATACTTCAATACGGATGCCGAAATTAAATGAAGAGAATTATTTCTGGTATTTTTCTCTGAATATCTATTCCTTTTAATTTTATTAGATTTCATTTTTCTATCTCCTTCAATTTTGTAACCTCATTCTTTTAGTCCTGTCAAATGCAACGAACATGTGTAATTAAAATCGCATGCATTGTTACAAGTCCAGCGAGATGCCAGACAGACAGACAGACATACAGATAGATAGACAGACAGACTTATGCATTGTTACAAATCAAGCGAAATGACAGACATACAAATAGACAGACTTATGCATTGTTACAAATTCAGCGAGATGACAGATAGACAGACTTATGCATTGTTATAAATCCAACGAGATGACAGACAGACAGACATACAGACAGTCAGACTTATGCATTGTTATAAATCCAGCAAGATGAATGACATACATACATACAGATAGATAGATAGATAGATAGATAGATAGATAGATAGATAGATAGATAGATAGATAGATAGATAGATAGATAGATAGATAGATAGATATACTTTAGAACTTGACTCTCTAGGAAGCATGGAGTGTAAAATAGCCTGGCACTGTTGAGCCTCGTCTGGCAGCACATGGATAATAGATGCAGGGCCACCACGGGCACCAAACAGGTCTGTCTCATTGATGGCTTCTAGAGCTGCCTAAAAACATCAACCCAAAAAAAATCATCCCATTAATCATGTAATATTTCATAACTTCTAATTTGCAGAACACCATCTATCCATATTGTTGGTAGTATGTATCATATTTTCATACATATAACAATAATTTTTCTCAAATCTATTCAATTTTCATCCAAGAAAGTTTTAATACATGATTAAAATCATATATTAAACACTTATTTGACCTTTTCCTTTTTTCTTGTTATTTGATGTTTCATATTTCAATCAAGAAAGTTCTGCATTTCAAAAGTCTTCCAAAAACCTACTGTATGACTCTGCTGTGTTAAATGAAAAGGTCTGATAAAAACTAATATATCAAATGTAAATATGTGTTACCTTTTGTAAGTAGTTAGGTGAGGAATTGAATAGAAAGAATGGAAAAATATATTTGTATTGCTGCTAATACTGTAAATTATTTTTGTGTGCCCATAGCCTGGTTTTACTTGGCTACATTTACATAAGACGGGTAAATAAAAAAAATTGCTATGTGCCCTTGATAAAGCTAAACATGCCTGCAATATTGTTAATGAATGCCTTCACTAACTCAACCACTGTCACAAGAAACACAGATACCTCAAGAGCTACATCATAGCTGAGAGTCTAACCAATGCTGGATGAAACAATATTTGCATGCATACATGTGTTTGTGTGTGTGAGAAAAAGAAAAAAATTAACAATCATTGATTAATTGGTCTGTCTCCATCACATTATTTTAACAACCATGTTAAATGAATTTACCATTAATATTTAGATGATGTGCAAAATTCACAATTTTTAATGAAAACTGTGATCACTTTGATATCATACTGATAGCCTCACTAATTTGATTCCAATTGTGGGCCTCTTGTATTCTATCAGCTTTGACCACTGCACAATAACTGGACAACTTTGTTTCAGCCAAGTCTCAATGGATATCTCGTTAGTCTATATCATCTCAACACAGCAATTTGTTTGGCATGATATGTCATTGGCTCTTGTAATTAAAATAAGAAACCATTTATTCAATGCTGCTAATTAACAATGGATATAACCTATAGCTGTGTCCTGGTACAGGATGGTCATAACCACATTGTAATCATACAGACTGATTACATCAACATGTAAATTTTCCAACACAAACACACACAAACACTTTCATCCATCGATGCAAAAAGAAATATTTGAAAACAAATCAAATAAAAGGAAAACAAATATTTTCCTTTCTCCATGTCTTTTTCTGAAATATTCTAATGATTTCATACTCTAATGATACCAATGGTCGTCTACTAGTCATACCTAATATTTTAATCACCAGTTTTCAAACTTGTTAACAGTATCATTATATGTCTGCCATACAATTATAATTCTTAGTTATCGAAAATCATTCATCTAAATGTAAATGTTAAGGAAATTTTGAAAGATAGAAAGGCACATCTTGACTAGACTTTCGATAAAATTTCTAGCGTATTCAAGTTTCGAAAACAACAGTTACTTACTGAAACTCTATCGACAATTGAGAGCATTATACCTTGACACTGTTCCTGGTGGCATCTTGAACTCGATGAATGTTTTGTAAATTATTATATTCTCTGATCCTATAACCAGTAACAGCCTGAACTCCAGGATAGTTTTAGTACATTCTCCTATTCTGTGATTCTATACCTAGTGACTTTCTTAACTTCATGGCAGTTGAGTACATTCTTACATAATTCGACTATATGCCCTGTGATACCAATAAATATAAATACCGGTACTGCATTGCAGCTAAATGAAAACAAAGCTTTGCACCTAAAAAGCAACTTTCAGGAATTAACTGTACCATAAGATTTTCAATGCTGTTAACTATTGGTGTTTTCCACTACACTCATCCAGATAAATATAATTTCATGTCAACATGAGAGCAATGATGAGTACATTATGTATCAATTGTTAGAAATTGGTGTATAATCAAAATATAATAAATTAAAGTTTCAAACACTTCTATCAAAGCCATGCAGAGAATCTTATCCAGGAATAAAACTGATACAGATTAGGAAATTGATGACATATCCTTTCTAAAAAATTCAAAATAAGATGTTGCTGATTTCAAGAAAACATGGAGCAGAAGTTTCCACCTAAACATACTTTAGCCATTCCAATGGAGCTTGAATTCAACTCAGGAAGTCCATGATTTGTCTTGTCACCTCTTTCCCATATACCATAGTCCTGCAAAATATACATAATACATCCATATTCCAAGATTTTATAAATGAAAGTTTTAATAAAGTGTGAAGGTTGAAGAAGGGTGGTTAATTGAAGTTTTAAGGTACAGTAAAACCTATTATGATAGACTGCCCCTTCTGCCAACTAAAAGTGGTCTCTCAAGACAGGTGGTCTCTCAAAATGTGTTTGAAAATGGACTGGTTTGCAAGTTCAATATTTAGCATTGTTGAAGAAGAGAAAATACCAATACTCACATGTATCATATCCTTTATTCATGAATCTTGTTAAATATTGCATGCATTCCTCTCAAAATAACTTTATATAATAAAGATATACATCTATCAAAGCACATGAATCGAATTAATATTTGAGCATCACATAAATATGTATATACATTAGTACATGTATATGTATATGATTGGCAAAATAAACAAAGGTAATATATATAATATCCATAAGATAACCTGGCCATAAATTCTAGAGTTGTTTCAAATGTTTAAAAAACTGCACATTGATATGACATGTATATCTTATTCTATGCACTTAATCACTTTTCCTTAAGAAATCCAGTATACTTCTTTGTTGACATTTTTTTTCCAGCTGTTTGGTCTGAACATGTACTTCCATTTCTGAGCAAAGAAGCAAAAGTTTGAGATTCATAACATTCTGAACTAGCGGTTTACTTACATTTAGGCTGGCTACTATTTTGCCATCATGATGATGATAATATTGATGATGGCAAAAATGATAATCATAATATCTGGTATATATAATTTGTTTAAAAAAAGTTTTAAAGATAAAACTGTGTTCAAAGTTGTACCTTTAGAAATGTACTTACCGGATTTCTATATGCTGTCTCTATGTAAAATACAAGATTCTGTATGAAGGCAACTTCATCAAGGGTATAAATGATCTGTAGACCTAATAAAATAAAATAAAAGTATTCACTGTTTGGAAAATGAACTAAATGATTGTGAAAACAGAGACTGAAATGGTTGTTTAACAATATAATTTTTTAAGATTTTCCCAACTCATTTTATTTCAAATGAACATGAATATTTGTGCATGTGTTCAAAACATTTTTCCTCTAAAATCTAATCAACTACCAACCAGAATGATTTTTACACTGCAGGCATTTATCAGGAAAAACATAATTAAGTAACAAGGACAGGTACCAGAATGCTTTCCACACTGCCAGCACTTGAAAGGTAGAAACCAGTATATAAGGTACCAGAATTGATTTTATGTACTTAAAGTCTTGATACATGAACCATTTTGCTTTGCACCAGCCTCTTTTAAGAAACATTTACAGTCAAAATTTTGTAAAATGTTTTGACTGGTAAAACTTTGCACACAAAAAATCAAACAGCGATGAATAAAAAGTACTGACTTATAAACATTCCAAAATCAAACACTAAAGCATAAAAAGTGTCCACCCGTAAACTTTGTTTATGATGTAAACAGTAATTCTTTGTATGATCATTACTATGTATTACATGTATGATGAGCAGAGGCAAGGTTTGGAAAGGAAAAAAATAACATATGCACATTGACCACAGGAGTTATCCTCAGAGACTAGACTACAAAACTACCATATCTAACCAAATTATATTCTCGTGCCCATATTACTCACTGTGGTAGATCAGTCAGCATATAATCAATTGTTGTTGTAGAAGGGTGCTCTTAACATCAAACATTTTTGATAATTTGCTAAATAAATGACTGGAGACACATTGTGTTCTAATAAGTACATGTATCTCTCAACAGTTTTTTTTAAAAAAAAGTTGTTTGTTAGCCAGTGTGCATGGATGTGTAAAACAAGGGCATGAAAGCATACTTTTAAGTGTAGCCAATGGCAGCACCTGATTGAAATGATAAATAAAGTTCTTAAGTGTATTCATACAGTGGCCATTTCCTTAACGTTAATCAATGCCTGTTATTATCACAAAGTAGATATAATTTTTAAGGTGGCAAATGACAGCATACTGTGAGGAACATTTTACATCTCAGGCTCTGAAAATGTTGGAACAAAAATTGACTTTGTCACAGCATTTTATGGCATTTCTAATTTTAGGGAAAAAGCTTTTTATATTTGATCATTTTTCTATGGGCTTATACCCAATCTCATCTTAAGGATTGACCAGCATTTTGATACAGCATATTAGTAAATATTAGTACATAAGTTATTTCTGATATATTTTCACACACACACATACACAGTGTAAGTTCTCCACAAGATGCTAAGTTTATGCTTAAACTAAGACAAACAATTGCAACTTTAAATATTTACACAGAAAAATCAAGCACCTGCATGAAAAGCACAGCCACTGCTGAAAGAGAAATGATGTGTACAACCATCCATTCACAGTCACATTTAATATTATCAACAACACGCATATCAAAATCAGATACCTGAAGCTGTCATCTGAGCCAATGTGAGCAGGTACAGTGATGTAGCATCTATCTGCAAATGTCCCCAGTCATTATCTCCTACCACAACTTTGCTAGTTTTGCTGCAGTATTTGGCATGCAAGGAATCTTTGGGGTTTTGTGTATGCTTGAACTTCTCCAGCTTATCCACCTGGTTCATCATACACAGCAACAGCCCTCTCATTAGTTTCACCACAGACTTGAAAGAAAGAAAATTTAGAGTCCCTTAAAGACACTGAAAAGAATTTATAGTAATCCACAATAATGGTAATTCTTTTTTTTCTCTCCTTTTATTATTTGTATTTGATTATTTAAACCATCTTTGATATTCATGAGAGACCCCAATTTTGGCAAAAAAAATGGATTTTTTAAAACATATTCAAGTAAGTCTATTCATAAGATATCATTAAAAGCAGGACTCAATTTTTACAGGGTCTTAAACCCTAACGTAGGGTTTAACGCCATTTTTCAGCGCATGATAGGCTACACATGGCGACCAGTACTAATAGTGGAAGAATAACCGAGATAACCCATGGAAAGAATCATTGACCCACGAGAAGCTACTGGTATGCTTTCTCACATACCCACATTGGCCAAATCTGAGACTCAAACACAAGCAGACAGAGGTGACATGGCAGTGATCCGTAATGGAGAGCGCTTTAGACCACTCAGCCTCTCTTGGCCCCGGTTCAACCTTGATGCGTGTCTGTTGATAAAAATGACATAAGAGTAATGACCCTATCTAAGACAATGTCAAGATATGTACACACATAATAAGTTTAATCTATAACTACTATTATCTCGGAAGAAAATAACCACCAAGTCATTGAATCAGCATCATTTCCTTCTTTACATATGTCCACAAACTATGACATCTATACTTGTTCATGTTAATATTCTCACAAGCCAGTTAACCTGAAAACATGCACAAAATCCTGGACTTTAAAATGAATTTCAAAATGGTTGCCATCAACATGTTCACTGGAATGCAACAAAACACAATCTGGTCAAAATTTACTTGTTATGCAGAAGTCACTTTGTTATAACTGAATGATGAACAAAAATGCAACCCATTAACCTCTGCCTTTACCCCACTGTCAAGTATGTCTGATTTTCAAACTACTTCACAAAAGACATAGTGTTGGTGACCAGATCTGCACCATTTTCATTCAGTGTTTTAGTTAAAACTCCTACATCAATTCCAAAATTTGTGCAAAAGAAGTACATGTACCAACAACAAGATTTTCAAAATGGCCACTATTGTGCCATGTTGGGGGTTTGATAAGTACCAATTTCCTTCAGACCTGTTACATGTTGATATACTGTATGTTCATATGACCATCCATTCAGAAATGTCCTCATAAGAATTTTCATGATGACTATCATTTTGGCAGTTGGATCAGCATCATTCTAATGTAGAAACAACTACATCTTGCAAGAATGAAAAGATTTATTTAAGAAAGAACAAGCACTGATAAAATGATCTATTCAGAAAAAGTAGATGTAACAAGATCTTTCATATCAGTTTATCATGACACTCTTCATACAAATGGTCAGGAAACAATATGTACACAATTGTGTGAAATTCCATCCAGTGGCTTTTTTTAAGGATATGTGGTAATAGATAGGCAGATATAAGGCACATAATACCCCTGACACTTTTTGAAAAAGAATGGGGTTATAACTGACTGACTGACTGACTGACTGAATGAATGAATGAATGAATGAATGAATGAATGAATAAATGATTGATTGATTGATTATGTTTTCAATTTAATATTAAATTTTCTTACTTATCATACCTGGATATTTTAATTTCTGTAAAAAAATTATTTAGTAAATTTTCTTAATTTTGCAAACAAACTATCAAACAAGATATCCTGAACATTTAAGATGTTAAACCATTTACTATTAATATGCATCACAAATGCCTCCAAGAAATCATGCATACTTCAATTCTTCTTTACATCTGATTCAATAAATTATGCAATTTGGAAGATTTCTACAGATTTCTGAATTAATACAAATATTATTTCTGTATTACCTGCTCAAGCTCATAGGCCTTGGCCAAGTCTTCATCCAGATCAGCTGTTTTGCGATACGCCAGTGCCAGTCCCCACACAGCATAAATGGAGTAAACATTATCTCGGACCCAGGCATGGCTGTTAGTCTCACTGGCTGGAAACAATCCTGTAACAGGGCTCTAAACAAAAAAAATGGTATCAATTTTTAGACTTGTACTGGTACTTCAAATTTGTGTTGAGTCCAAAAGCATGCATCTTCTTTCAAAGTTCTGACACATCTAATTTAGTGACAGATAAATTGACTATGCTTCAATATTGATATAATGATAGGATATGATCTTTCTGAAATTGAGAAAAAAGGTGTCTTTGGGTTTAAAAATGAAGTTATATTATCATATTCTGTAGCTTAGGTTGTATAAAAATAGTTAACTAGCAAATACTCATTGTTTTCATTAAAATCCATGTACTTGTGCAAAAGGACAGGACACTGTCATTGCCCCTAGGCACCCATCAACAAACGATTTTGTCATTTCTACCCCCATACCACTTCGAAGATTTATTAGAAACTTTGCTACATGTATATGGATGATGCAGTTAAAAAATAAGTTTTACTTGCTTCCTCACGTCCATTCTCGAGGGAAATTTCTTGAACAATTGACAAACAAAGGATATTTCGAGAATTCTACTTATCACTACTTTCACCAAAGTGCTTGGAAAATGTTATGGATATTGTGTAAGCTTGATAGGTGATTGATACAGATGTATAATAATTTTTTCCTCTTATTCATCTATGCAAACATATTTTAAATTATAACAAAATGGGTATTTGGGGAATAAAATTTGTCATCACTTCTCATTGCCTGTAAGATTTAATTGAAAACTTTGTCAACTAAATGCAGTTAGTGTAGACTGGCACAATGATTTACTTTTTTCTTTGACCCAATTTCAGATCGTTGTGATGTTCTTCTTCTTTGGGTTTAACATCATTTTCAGTGCACGATAGGCCATACATGGCTGCCAGAATAACTAGAGGAAGACCCAGAAAAATCCAGGTAAAGAACCAACAACCCATGGGATGCTACTGCCAAGCTTTCTCACATACACTGGCCAATCCCAAGTACTCAAACCATCGCAGACAGATGTAAATCTGACCCTTGTTCTGTGCCATGTCGTCCTATATTCAGTTAACAGTTTATCTGAACTTTGTGTAAAATGTCAATTGAAATGTATACAGTTGCAGCATATGCTTGAATAGTTTTCTTATAATGCATGCGCAAATTGTGTATTACGAGCCAGAACTGTTTCATTGTTTCAATATATTTTTGAAATTCCTGTGAACATCTGTGAAAGAAATCCAAGGTCAGCATTTCTAGTTCAGCCTACTTTGTCTATATAAAAATTGGCATACTTAAAAGAATCAAAAATAGACTTTCAGAGCTGGCTTGCTTTGTAAATAAATTAACTTTTTTATCTGATGTAGCAAGCTTGAACAATGGGTTTATATAATTAATCTACCAGGTGTGTTTAGTAACCACCCAAACATGTACTGTTTGCACCTTGATGTTTTCAAGGTACAAAAGCTTGCAATGCATTAACGAGTATTTTTAAAACCCAAACAAAGCAAGAATATTGTCATTTTTAAAAATATTCTTATATTAATAATGTACTCTCAGTTATATTACACCATATACCGTGTTATTGCCAGTACATTAAAGCAACTGTTAGTTTTCTTTCTCTCTCACTTTTGATTTTGTTTGATCCAATCTACAGTTTTTAGTTTGATAACATACACAATTCAGTTATACATCTTTACATCAACAAACAACATATAAATATTTTTACTCAATGTACACTACATTACAGTATAAAATATCAGATAGTGAATACATTTA
This sequence comes from Unio pictorum, assembly GCA_030141615.1. Classification (NCBI taxonomy): domain Eukaryota; kingdom Metazoa; phylum Mollusca; class Bivalvia; order Unionida; family Unionidae; genus Unio; species Unio pictorum. Next base: position 1,026,736 of record JARLTB010000378.1, on the reverse strand, counting down.
TTTGCACATTTCAAGGTTAATATTTTTTAATTAAATTCTTTCAGTGTGTCATTATAAATTATGCATTTTATTTACCTAATTCATTGCAACATGTTAAGAGATTTACCATAAATTATGAGATAGAAAGAATAAAAAATTATGTTATCTTGTCCCAACCATAACAACAAAGGAATTAATACCACATTAATAATTTAAATAATAAATATATTCATGAGAAAATATGCTTTAAAAACCCAGGATATTATAAGAAAAGTTGGTTACCCTTATCAATACTAGTAGTGTAATGACAGAAATGGCAGCATCCTTTTAAATTGATCCCATAAAATGATGACTTAAAATGTTTTATTCCATAACTGCTTTTGTATCTAAGAGACTGTACTATACAATTCTTTAACTTTTAACTTGTATACATACTAAACAGAATGCCCACTTTCTTTTTAGCTATCTAACACAATAATTGCTGTTAAACTATAGCTCATTTTGCACAGAATCTCAAATGATATTCACATCTGTTTCTTGCTGAATTTTAGTGTCAGCATCTTGAATCAATAGCTAAAATTACTGAATTTGTTTTGTGCCTGAATAATCAAACATCATCTGCATTGTCTTTAATTAGCATTCTACTTTCACTCAACACACCAGGAACAGATATTTCATCAATAAAATATATATAACATAAATAATGTTAATTAGCTCTGCCATAAATTTTCAATGACTTTGATTCATAAAACACCAGACTCCAATGCTTAAACTGATCTATTTCATTTGTTATAGATGTCATCTTAAACACTATTTTAAATGATTGCTGAATAGGTTGGGTCAGCATGACATCACAAGCATAGTGATCTACTTTGCGCCATACTGCAGAGGTGAAAACAATTGTTCAGTAACAGTACAGTAATGTTAGTTATGTTCGATATTGCAAACCATTCTATTTACCTACATTTTGTTTATTATTTATGTTTTCTGTTCAGAAGTGCTGCATGGTCTTCTGTACAATCAGGATATAAAACCATGAATGTTGTGTCTGTCAAATATTTTTGTAATATAATTTTGCTTGATAAGGGTGGCAGGTGTGTACATGTTATGTACATGTGTACACGACAATATATGCAAATTAGTGTCAAGGCAGTTTGAAGGCTGTGTTTGTTATCTTGTTTGTATATTGTATAATTCTCATTTATAATATAACAAATATAAATGCAAGGATCATAAGATCAGATGGCTATCAAAGTTAATAGGGAAAATATAGATCAAGATACCATGGAAAAGAACGCATGCACTGACCGACCTACACTCCAGCCTTGCCAAGCCACCTTTCCCATGACCGAACATCATCAACAATTACACGTGCAGGGCACGTCCATTATCCAACGGGCACCTCCAGCGACTCCAATATGACTGCCAAATCAAATAGTGTTCTCTGAACACATAAACGCCTGAGGGAAGCGGCACCATTCCCACCCTCAAGAAAAATCAAATAGCCAGCCTTTGCTGGATAAAATAGTGCTAAAAGACCCCCTCGTGGCCGAAGCACTTAAATTAATCAAACCCCCCCCACTTCAGTTGGCTATTCTTGCAATATCTTACGGTTACAAAGAGACACTGAACAGCAATGCTAATGCATGATATTTACAAAATCTTAAAGTTGTGGAAATTAATGATTGCCCTTATAAATTTTCAGCAGATACTGAGGTAATTAATGCAACAAAATGGCCTGAGATGACATGGCCTGATATTTGCATATCTTATAGATATATCTGGTAAGTTCATTTTTAACAAAATATTTTTTTAAAGCAATTGTTCACCTTTTTCTCAAACCTATTTTTCTTTAAATAAACTATATCAAAATCTGAAATTTTCAGTCGATATTACCTGTGATTCTAGTACCTGTAGTTGAGAAGTCCAGTAAATCTTTTCAATCACACTCACCTTATTTAATTACCTCGATTTCAAGAAAGGACTAATACAATATAATCAGCATAAGCATTACCGTATTTTCGCGCATATATCCCGCACACGCAGATAATCCGCACCCTCATATAGATCGCGGGTTTTGGGGTTTTGTGTAAAAAATCGTTGGCATAACCCGTACCTTTGTATAACCCGCAACCATAGATATATTTATACAGCTACAATCGGAAATGAAATCAATTACAGGATCACGGGGCTTCGCTGATGTAGCAAACTGCGATTCTGTTTTCCGTTTTGGTGACAAAATATACCATCTGGTGATATTTGTGGCGACACCAATTTTGGCTGATAAAAACCGTATATACAGTCTTGCGTTTGGAGTAGAGAAAATCAAAGGCACCATGACAGGAAACAATGTACTGGAATATATTGTTAAAATAACAATTCCTTGTCTCATACTGACAAACCACACTAACAGTGCACTGTTATATCATAATCCGCTAATGATGATATCTGGCCTTATTACTTTATGCAACGGACTAGTTAAAATCTGAATCCGCAGAAGGCGGAAACGTAAAATAAGTACAGTCAAGCAGATGACACTAATTTAAAAACAAATACCAGATGGAAGAAGTAAAAATACGTTTGCTGACACTTCAAAGAGAACTTATTACCTTTGAAGCACTGATATATACTAAACAAATAAAACAAATCTGTTTCAATGTTCTACAATTATCTGAAGTTGCCGCAGCAATAACAAACAGGTATTTGTTTGACCCTTCAACTGGAGCCTTTAGCGGCGCCATCATCAAATTAAGCCGATGACCTTTGCTCAAAAAAAGTCAGCAAAAAACACGGTACACAGTGCTAGTGTGCGTAGGCTGTCTATAGGAGCTGTGCCTCAACTACAGTCTACATAAACACGGACATTTCTAAATAATCTTGTATTCTTGTGAAGTGTAGATTCGAGTTTAAATAATTTCTTTCTGTTTAATTTAAAAAATGCCGAAACGAAAGTCTTACACGGCCGACTTCAAGCTAACTGCCATTGCGTATGCTGAAGTGCATGGCAATAGAGCCACAGGCAGAAAATTTGATATTGATGAGAGTAGCAAAACAAAACTAGAACAATATATGTTATGTAGTTACGTTTTTCAAACAATATATTGAAATATTATTATGTGTAAAAAAATTGTGATATAGCCCGCACCCTTATATAACCCGCACCCCCCCTGCGGGGTTTGTAAAATCTGGTATAACCCGCGGGATATATGCATGAAAATACGGTACTCACTGAGTTTGTTTTGCTTCAGCTTGCACATCGTGCAGTACATGGGAACTTTGTTCTTCTTCTACAAAAATCTTGTTTAATTATCTTAAATTATACAAAAAATATTTAGACAGTAGTGTAGTGGGGGAATTAAATATATTTCTTTTCCAAGACCAATGTAGATTCATAATAATCACTCAAATTAGTACACTGACCGGCTCATTTAACCATAAATCATGGAAAATCAGGGCATAGGTTCTGAAGGTTGTGGTGTACGACCTCCAGAAATTGACATGACTGAAAAACAGAATATGAACCGAATCTTGGATGAAAACGATCACTTCAACAATGTGACTGAACCGAAATCTACTGAGATTCAAGGTAACCAACTCTATGCATACCACATGAACGGGTGCCAAGAACTGGATTTTGGTATACAAGGGAAAGCTCCTCGCCAAGTGGAAATCCTTGCAGCGCTAGAAGTAATGAAGCTAAATATAGGGGAGATAGAAGCACTTTAAAACACTGGTTTGAATAGATACATGCTTTAACCTAAGAACAAAGACATAACATTCTTAGAAATGAACACACTAGTGGTCAAAGGGATGATGGCCACAGTAAACAATTAAAGCACCACCCTTTATAAGAGAAACAGGACCGAGGATGGTTGAGGTCTATGTAACTGGACTCCCAGTAGCAATTCAAGGCTAAAGTTACCTACCACAAAATTGCCACCATATGGGGATGTGTCCCCATCTCATCAGGTGCTAGGGTCCTATCAATGACACAAGATGATGCAAACAAAATTGCCTACCGTCTTCTGGGTCATCGGATTCAGGCTTAAAAGTTGGTATCAAAATTGTGAAGAAGATAGAAAATGCCCAAAATGTGGCCAATTAGGCCATGGGACTGCCAAGCTGAAGGAAGAACGCAACCCAACAATATAATCAACACCTATGCAGGGGTAACTGCAAGAAATATAACAGACGGAGGAACAAAAACGACACAACAAAATGTACCGGGAGGGACAGACGATGGATGGACAAAGGTCAAAAGTCCATGGAAATTGAACAAAGCATCAAGTCTTATAGAGATTCCAGTACAAAATAAACACCAATTGCTGACCAACATTGGAAACGACAATACTGAACCTGAAGAAAGCAATAGAATGGCGATACTGGAATTACCGGGTATGTTCAAACTAAACCAGTTCACACCAGTAGCAGGTAAAAAATTAAAAAAAAGATAAGCCTGCAACTTTTCTACTTCCCCAAATTTATCTGAGATTAGTGAGACGGAAGGTGAAAAGAAAGAAGTTGATCCATGCACCAGAATAAAAAAACCAGACCTAAGGAAACGACAAGAACTAAAGAACCCCGAGAACCCTAATGCAACAAATGAAAGTGACTTAGAAGACCAAACAGAAATGGAAGAATCAAGACTAAAAGACAATATGACGGAGAGAGACACCCTGTACCAGTCAGAACCTACAAGTGACTTTTACTTGTCTAAAAGCAACAACACAACACTAGGGGACAATCCAGTGCCCCCTGAAAAAAATAACGAAGTACCATAATAAAACAAATACATCTACAATAGTCATTAAAAACTAAACAACAACCACAATATATATATAGACCTCAAAGCGACAACCTGTGGGAAAAGGAAAATGGAGGAACAAACATCCATCTACTGTATATAAATGCAAATGGAATAACTAAGGAAAAATTAGAAGAACTACAGACATTAGGAAGCTTTGATATACTTTTTATACAAGAGACACATAATGGTTTTTCAGATGAACTATTACAAGAGGGGGAGAAAGGATTGGATTGTATTATAATAAAGAATGATTTTGTAGGGAGGGATATAAGGGGAGGGGTAGCAATAATGGTTAAAAATATGTAAGAGGTAAAATGGGAACAATTACAAGTAGGAAACTTTTTTAAGGGATGATTGATTTAGAAACTAATGGGAGGAATCCACTTTTTAAATGTTTACATACCACTAAACAGATATAGAAAGCAAGAATTCATTGATGAATTAGCTAAATATTTAGAAAAATTTACAATGGGAAATTTAATTATGGGGGAGACTTCGACTGGGTAGGGGACAAAATAGACAGGACTGACAAACTAACACCAGAAGATAAAAGATTCAAAGCAGACATGGAATACATAATGAAGACACAAAACTTAGGAGACATATACAGGAGACTAAATGACTTGAATTGACTGCACATTTGAATACAAAACAAACAAGGGAAGTAGAATAGATACATTTTGGGGTACCTTGGGGGGAACAAATAAGTATATAAATGCAGGTATTAGTAACTTTAAATTATCGGATCACAAACTTATATACATATATTTTTAAAAATTCAATAGAACAAAATGGGGGAGGGGATATTGGAAATTTAATAATCAAATATTAGAAAATGAAGAATTTAGGACATAAATTAAGGAAGAAATAGAAAAATTTAAAAGGGAAGGGAATCTGGATATATTTATGGAATGGGACAAATTAAAAGGTAAACAAATTGTAACATATTATTCAAGACTTAGAATAGGGAAGATAAAATTAAAAAAGGAAGCCATAGAAAATTTAATAAAAACATGTTCAGAGCAGAGCACACAAAAAATACTAGGAGAGCAACTAAATAAAATTAAAAATGAGGAAAATAAAAGCATGGAAATTTACAAAGATATACAAAAATGCACAGGGATTATATAAAAGGGAAGAATTAAGACGAGGGGGTGAAAAAAAACTTTAGAAACTTTAAATATACAAGGGGAAGGAATAACGACGGACAAGAACAAAATACTGAAGTACATACAAGAATACTACGGCGAACTGTACAAATCAAAGAACATAGAAAACTATTAACGAATACCTACAAAAGACAGAATGTGATAAAATATCAGCACATAGAAACCTATGTGAGGAATTTATCACACAGGAAGAAATTTTAGAAATGATAGGGAAAATAGAAAAAAATAAATTACCAGGATGAGATGGACTCACCACAAAATTTTATAAGAAATTCGGTGGAGAGCTGGCACCAGTTTTTGATTGGTTGTTTGACAACATTGCACTAGGGAATAGCTCAATGTCAAAAAGCATGAGGGAAGGAATAATATTACTGATATAAAAAGGAAAGGAGACAGGGAAGAACTAAACAATTGGAGGCCCATCTCCCTCCTAAACATTAATTATAAAATAATTAGTAAAATACTTGCAGAGAGAATATAAAAAGGGTTAGATAAAATAATTTTAACATAAACCAAACTGGTGGGGCTAAAGGAAGAAACATACAAAACAACATATTAAACATTAGAACCATTATAGAGCATATTAATATAACAGGTCAAAGAAGTGCCATGGTACTCATAGATCAGGAAAAAGCTTTTGATCGATTAGAACAAAACTATATAGAGAAAACACTGGAAAAATTTGGAGTTGGAACAAGATTCCAAAACTGGACCAAAATCCTGTAGAAAGACATCACGTCACATATACAGGTAAATGGGACGAAAACAGGGAAAATTATCATAAAAAGATTGGCGAGACAGGGATGTCCACTATCGATGCTATTATATGCAATAGCAATCGAAATTCTAAACATCAACATAAAAAAAACATACCAATGGATTAAAGACGACACAATAAATAAGAAAAAAAGTAAAATTGAACAAAAAAACAGAAATGTTAACTGGGATAGGGCCTGGGGACACTGGACAAAATTAGGATCGCTAAAGATACAAAGCCTCTGCTTCAAATACATGCATAATGCATGGTTGACAGGACAGGTTGCAGTGAGACAGCATAATTTTGATAGTAAAACGACATATGAAATATAATTTTTTTAAATTTATTTTTATAGAAAATAACTAAAAAGGAAATAGCGCAATGTTTTTGCTTCCAAATTCAAGAATCAACTTAAATAAAAATAAATATGAATATATTAAATTAGGTGACGATCTATTTAAAGGTCATGGTCACCGAACGTGAAATAAGAAAACTGGGAAAAGAAATGTGACATAGAAAAAGGCTATCCAAACAGAAACACAAGTATATATATACATGTATATACTGCATCACATAGACATATAGCAAAATCACAAATAGCATACACTAGCCAGGGTCGACCAAAAAGTTGAGAAGGAATCCAGACATGGTAAAAAAAAAAAAAAATCAGTGAAACCTCCCTATAGAGACATTAAGGAAAAGGAAGAAATACCCCATTCAAAACTTATATATAATCCCAATGGAAATAATAAGGTTAGGAAAGATTAAATCAAAATAAAAAAAAAACAATGCAACACATCAGGGGAACACAACACACATGAAACACAACTTTTTTTTAGCTTTTTTTAAAGGGGGGAGGGCATCATTTATCAACCGCTCTCAAGTTTCATAGATCATCACCCAGTGTCTCACCAATTGTATGCTGATGACCCCCAAATATACAAGTCTAGCCACCCAACTGAAGTTGATGCTACCATCCATGGAGTAGAGAAGTGCATTTCTGATGTGAAATCATGGATGACATGTAACAAGCTGCAGATGAATTATATTTGCAAATGGAATACACTCCAGTCCAGTTAACGTATGTTGTGGTGTTCCACAAAGGTCCTGGTCACCAAACGTGAAATAAGAAAACTGGGAAAAGAAATGTGACATAGAAAAAGGCTATCCAAACAGAAACACAAGTATATATATACATGTATATACTGCATCACATAGACATATAGCAAAATCACAAATAGCATACACTAGCCAGGATCGACCAAAAAGTAGGGAAGGAATCCAGACATGGTAAAAAAAAAAATAATAATAATCGGTGAAACCTCCCTATAGAGACATTAAGGAAAAGGAAGAAATACCCCATTCAAAACTTAAATATAATCCCAATGAAAATAATATGGTTAGGAAAGATTAAATCAAAATATAAAAAAAACAATGCAACACATCTGGGGAACACAACACACATGAAACACAACTTTTTTAGCTTTTTTTAAAAGGGGGGGGGGCATCATTTATCAACCGCTCTCACCCAGTGTCTCACCAATTGTATGCTGATGACCCCCAAATATACAAGTCTAGCCACCCAACTGAAGTTGATGCTACCATCCATGGAGTAGAGAAGTGCATTTCTGATGTGAAATCATGGATAACATGTAACAAGCTGCAGATGAATTATATCTGCAAATGGAATACACTCCAGTCCAGTTGACGTATGTTGTGGTGTTCCACAGGGACCTGTTCTCTTCATTCTGCATATACTCATTGTTCCCAAGGTGAAAACAACGTCATATGGATAACGTTCGTTTGCACACCAGGGCCCGGCAACGTGGAACAAATTGCCCATTGAAATTAGACACAAAGACACAGCTGTCCCTTTTAAGAGTGCTCTTAAGTCTCACCTGTTTCGAATGCAGGGACAAACTTAGCGACCTAATCATGTTTTGTATCTTATATGTTTTCAGCATTGTTTTTCAATTTCATTGTTTTTGTCATTTGTTGTTCTGTAGTGTAGTCATATCATTATTGATGGTGTAAAGTGCTTAGAGCTTCGAAAAATTAGGCTCTATACAAAGTCCTCATTATTATTATTATTATCATCTGTCTGGTGCCCCCCAAGAAGAAAAGGTATTACCTGTGATACTAATTAAATTTTAAAAGTTCTCATTAATTTATACACTTCCATTGTTATTATTCTTTAATTGCCCAAAACGTGTATTTTTTAACATATGTACATGTATCCCCACACGTTTATAACAATTTTTCTTTTGCATCTGATTGTTTGTACAAAGATCAAAACTCCCAATCTTAGGCTCATCTTAATTTGTGCATAAATGTCTCCCACATATTACTTATTTATTTTCAACACCAATATTTAGGTACCATAACTTTACATCATTTTTATAAGCCATTTTATTGTTATTGCACAAGATAAACAATTAATTGTTTTAAATAAATACATGCAAAAAAAATGGTGCCTCGTATTTGAATGGTAAATAACCCTGCTCATTATTTGGAGGATGGTGTTCGACTCCACCCCACTTCCAATGTTCCAACATTTGGTATTAATTTAATCCATTTGTACACTGTTTTCACTTTAAAGATGGAATAATTGTTCAAGTTAAAAATTAAGAAGTTAACACTACTCATGAGAAACAATAGGGGACACAAATATTATTTTGATGGGAGAAATACTCCTTTTTTTATTTTGGCGAAGTAAAAACCACAGGTACTCGTTACAAAGAAAATTAGGAGTATCCATCCAAGAATCAAGTGATGTGGGGTTCTAATCTGAAACAATATAACACAAGGAAACCCCTAATTTCCTTTGAAATGAGCCCATATGGTGATCTCTACGACGGGACACATTCCTTACATACTGACAGTGACACATTACTTGCGTCCTCGAAATTATGTGTCATGTTTACAATAATCCTCTTACCTGATGTTTCAATATCGTCCTGTTCACCAGGCGTTGATAATAATCTAATCTGACACCGGAATTGCTTCGATTTCTCATTGTGTAAACTCTGGAATATGAAATTACCCTGTGTTCAGATTTAACATGATTTGTGCTTTTATGTCGCCTATTTTGCTCAAAAGGTCAACATAAGGTCTAGGTCATTGGGTCGGATAACCGAATAAAGTTCGCATAAAATAAAATATTATGTTTGATATAATTTCCATAAAAATTTAACTTATAAAAATAACGTATATAGCAAAAATAACATCATATTATCTGTTTTCTATCAATTAACAACTATTTTCATCAGATTTATAAGTTACATACTGTAGATCTTTTACGAAGCTATCAAACACTAACTTTACTTCCTTCAAAAAAACAGAAAGAGGCTTCTGTGGAAGCAAGGACGAATTTTTAAAGGTTATACATTCTCGTTATAATAACCTATTCATATTATGTAACAAAAATGTTTTCTGTTAAGATTAGAATACTCTTACATGTGCAAAGAGCTATTTTATCATTACCATTATTGACAGAATGAACAAGATTTATGATGTTTAAGAAAGAGTTTGGGATAATTCGACCCGCACACTTTTCCGTTTTTAGTCTGCTGTTAACGTTATGCGTGTACACACGTAAACTAGTGTAAATGAACAAACGCGACGAATACATTGAGAAATGTAAACAGTAACAAGGTATCCTTAGTCATTGTGCAAATTTACCAGACGTGCCGAATAGGCTGACAAGATTGTACATGTCGGTGTTATAAAGCATGTAGAAATTAAACTCTGCGGCAACCAACAGTTCTTCTAATCTGCAAAGTTCAACATTTTCTGGGAGGAGACCGCAATTTTTTATGGGTGGAGTCCTTATTTTACCTTTAAAATCCTTGCGAGACCTCTGCACAAAAAAAAATGTGTCTTTCACACTGCAAGAATTATGGACGTTTCGGCCCTGGACATTTCGCCCCACTTTAATGGACATTTCGCCCCACTTCTTGGACGTTTCGCCCCACCTGGTACATGGACGTTTTGGCCCAGGACATTTCGCCCCACATCAATATCGGACATTTATATAAATTCATCAACATGGTGTACATTGTCTTCATTTTACTTTAGGGGCCTACCGATTAGATTTCATTTCATACCCCATAATCCTATCTATCTCTCTCTTATATTTCAATTACAGTTAGCATGCCTTTATATCAAACAATATTTCCCCCTTTTTCTTTATTTATTTAACAAGACTGATTAGAAAATCTATCGTTTACAGTGATAGTTTTCTATACTGATATACTTTTATTTTTGCTGTTACACAAACTGATGAAAACCACTGCAATGGCCTAGTGGTTAGGGTTTCCACTGTGGAAGCTGGAGGTAATGTGTTCGATCCCCAGCCAAGTCGTTCCAAATGTATTCACATTATTCTGACACCAGGCCGACCAGTCTTAATGCTAAGACAGCTGTTAGTACCATTTTATAAGTCTTTGGTATGACATGGCCGTGGATGGAACAAACAACCTCCCACATCATAGGCAGACACTGTAACCACTAGGCCACAGAAGCGGTCCCCCACAAATGTTTTAAACACATTACATCCTATTCATTGTTGTTTATCTCCTACCTAATAGCTTTTTTTAAAATGTTGAACTTCACTAATTTAGTTTGCTTATTATCTTTAGCCATTTATTGGCATTGTTACAAATTAAAAATATTTTGAACCGAATATTAAGGTGACAATTGCCTTTCTTAAATGGTAAGCATTTCAGTATTTTGTTTTCGTTAATTGATTGAATTTGGTATGCGCTTCAAAATTTACACTCTGTTGTTAGTTATCCCCAAAATAGTGTTTCATTTTGGCAGAATGTTTTATTTGGATGAATGCTAGAGCTACTAATCTTCAGATTTGTGATAGGGAGAAAGTAGGCAGCGTTCCACGTTTGTTCGCAATTTTTATTTAACCATAGCTTAAGTACATTGAATGCGAATGGCAACCAGCTACTTAGCATGTCTAAATTCTTAAAATATTTTGTTTGTAATGAAATCGTACCTCAGGTTTTGAATTGCACAGGCCACACTAAAACTGAAAAGATATCCATCTTCGTCTAAGAAGACCGTACATGTAGCTTGTTAGACCTGTAAATAGAAATCTTTGCTTCAGATCATTCAGTTCATTCCATCGACATTTTATGATCAAATTTATTGTGAAAGACATTTGATATACTGAAGCGCGAAAAATATCAGGTGAGAAGGCGACACTAGATACATAAAATTATTTAATATTTTAGATTTATTTTGTTATGCCTCTTCATTTGTGGAATGATCGGAATATGATCTAGAAATAAATAAACTCAGCAACATTTTCACGGGCTCTTTACTTGCCATAGGCTGCAGATATATCAATATATGGCTTGCTGACGATGGGTACTGGTTTTCTGCAGTAACTGCACGAAGACATTTTTCAATCTTTTTATTTATTAGATATTATAACAACTAATACCAAGAAAACAAAATACTGCAATTTATAGAGCCACTGATAAATTTCCAAGCAAACACGTGCAAGAGCATCTATACCAAATGATTTGTCGGTCAGTACACTTGAAGAATCATAATTTTTATCCTAAAGCTCAGATATTTGATATACTTTTGATATACGTTGTTTTAAGTATATGTTATTGTTTTTGTTATTAGTGAACACGATTTCAGTGTTGCTATGCACTGTTGCATGTTATAATGAGTGTATTTGGGAGAAATGATTGATGCTTATAATTGGTACTATGAGCTGCCTCGCTAAGCACTCAGCATTACAAATTTAGTGTCAGGACTGATCAGCCTGGTGTCAGGATAATGTGACTGGGTGAGACATCATGCTACATGATACAAGCCTCAAACTGTGCTTGTTAGTCGTTGAGGATGCTCCTGACATTGCTAGATATAATCTTTGATCAGAACTTGGAGATATGTTGTTTTCTTGTCTTTTGCATGAACTAAACAGGTGCCTTATAGCTAATTGTATTACCTGGGTAGTTATGAACAGACAGGTTCCCTAATATCCAGGTACCCGTTCACCCCCACCTTTAATTAACCCTCCAACTAAAAATCTAATGGAAAGACCTGCTAAGTAAATCCCACATTATGAAGATTGTTATTTTTAACCATTCACTAACAATTCCAAATATTACCACAGTTTTACCATCATAACAGATTTATTTTCTTCTCTCTTTTAAATTTTATTGTGATTTTAATTACATTGTACATATATTTCTAACCAATCATTGTGTAAGGTATAATTTTTTTCTTCCAGTTTAAAAATGGGAAGGCATTTTGGAAACATAGCAAAAGTAAGTGGTATTGTGACATACACACTATCACCATTTGAACAGAGAGCATTTGCCAATGCCATTAAAAAAGGAGTACCAAACATGATCAGAAGAATTCGAGGACAGTTCTTTAGAGTTGTTCCACGTAAGTATCTACCCAGCATGCTTTTTTTTCTGTTTATTCTTCTTGTAGCACACTAACCTTGGAGAAGTTTTTCCTGTTGTTTTCTGCCTTGAGCATTTACAAAGAGTCTGGCTGCGATTTCACTTTTGACACTGACATTCCTTCGGATACAGGCTGAATGTGTCGATTGAACTGAATCATTTTGAATGCCCAGTATGACTGTAAAATTTAGATTTAATATACTGTTGTCAACCTAAGTTGACTGTTCTTTGTGGGCCTAATTGGCTAGAGTGTTTGCCTCAGATACAGGAGGTTGTGGGTTCGAACTCAGGCCAAATCATACCAAAGACTTGTATAAATGATATTAGCAGCTGCCTCGCTTGGTTCTCAGCATTAAGAGGTTAGTGTTAGTATTGGTCATCAAGGTGTCAAGATAATGTGTCTGGGCATGATTGCCCAGTGCTAGAAATCACTATAAACTGCCACACTGCAGACATCATATTGATATTCCTGAATAATTGTTAAAGCTACATTAAAAATCTAAATCACACACACTCTACCTCAGTTAGTGTTAGCCCCATGCTAGCTGATGGATCTAGAACAGGGCATATGCATCCTACTGCACATCATGAAAAGGGACTCATGAATTCAATTTGTTTGCTATGCTTGTATATGTGTCAGTGGAGGAGGGAATCCTGATAGTTCAGAGGAGCGGATGGTTATTTCCTCGATGAAACATGCTAATTGAGTCTTATTTTCAACTGGATGGGTGGTAAGAAGACATGCTGATCAATTACCTTGTCACACCAAACTTAGTGGATATGCAGAAGTCAATTCAGTTTCACTGATTCCATAGTTTAAAAGGTCACTATTGTCATGAAAACAAATATGATGCTTGGAACCTTTCAAAGGACACACTCTTAGAGAGCAGTGACCAGGATCAATCAAAGAATGTTTCTTCTTTATTCCAGTATATGATCATGTATTGCCCTAAAATGAGAAATGACAATCGGCATACATCTTTGTGCTCTTGTTGGGTTCAGCAGTCAGGTGTGGAGCATAGGTGATAAAGCAAATTCTTTGATATAGGAAAATGCACAAGATAAATAATTCATCATGAGAAATTGACCCAGAATCATAATTCAACCAGAAAGACACTTGTTGTTTTTTTTAGTCCAAAAATTTGGGATAGTTTCTTTTAATTGAATTAAGTGATGAAAAAAAAAAGCTAATACAGCTATTACATTTTGTGATAGGAAGAGCACTAGAGGAAGTCAGAGAGCTCAGAGTGGTCTAAAGCACTCACCATTATGGATCACTGCCATCTCACCTCAGTCTGTGTGGGTTAGAGTCTCTGGCTCTGCCAGTGTGGCTGTGTAAGAAAGCTTGCTAGTAGCATCTCGGGGGTCGAGAATTTCTTTCCAGGGTTTTTCCCAGGTTCTTTATCTACCATTAATACTGGCCACCATGTATAGCCTATTTTGTGCTGAAAAATGGTGTTAACTACAACAACAGGAAGTCAGCAAAAACATAATTCAGACGAAATACTTGTAGAGTGCAGCTGCAAAACTCCCACCCTTGTCATAAATCTCACAACTCATCTAACGTGATATGCAATCCAGATTTGTCAGTACATACACTGCATTGAGACTAACATGCTCCAAAGTAAAATGAAGTAACATTAACTGTAATGGCAGTTTGATTTTTTTAGAAACAATCAGACTTTTTGACTGTGCAGCTTTGCCAACATTAGTCAAAGTTGGATTCCCATTTGACTCTTTCATCCCTAATCCTTTGCATTGCTTTAACTGACACAAATATTAGATGGCTGAAAAAAGGAAACTACTTTGCTTCAGATGTGTGCAGGAGGGCCTCACTGAATTACGCTGCACAGAGAAAATCTCCAATGTGGATTGCCAGAGGAACACTTCTGAGTCTTCTCTCAATCTAGAGATGGCCCAAAGTGGAAGCACAAGGGGGAATTACAATGGGTAAAGCAGAAAAAAGGCCTGAGCTTTCTCCAAGGCTAGAAAGTTTGTAGAATCAAGTGACAGTGGCAGATACTATTTGAACACAGGCAGAGTGGAGAATAAACCATTCACAAATACTGTCTGTACACAGACATTATATAGAGCTTGAAATTTGGATTTTTTTTGTTGCTAACTCACAGTATGATTTTAATCATAATTGTTATAAATGATCCATTAATATCAAAAAGAGAAACTGTAATTACTTTTTTTCTCAAGAAAGATTTATTGACAGTTGAAGCTTACATTCAGTTTTGTATCTGATACACTATCAGATCTTGGTCCATATATCCTAGTTTCAGACCTATTTTGTGTTGGTTCAACATCTTCATGGCAACTCTCAGTTTATAACCTGTGTTGTTTAGCAAGTGAAGGAGCACTGTAGGTAATGTGATTGAAGGTATGGTTTTGAAGTTTGTTGTATACCCATCAGCAAATGAATTACCCTGAGTACTTAAGTATTTATCGGAACACTTAATACAGCAAATCCTTTTGACAGTCATACTTAAGCCATTCAGATGCATTTTCCCTTGTCCTAATTTCTTTGTTGCCAATTAAACATTGCCATACATAACACACGAAAGAATATAAGTCAGTGTATGATTGAACTAAAACCATTACAACCAAATTGACACTGCCAACATGTACACACATCTATTTTTCGAAACCAGTTTTTTTATATGTAAAAAATGTAACCACCGACTGTATGGATACAACAGTCCATCTTTAGGGTTGCAAATGTAAATTGTCTTATTGTCTGTGTATTTGTTGTAACATTATGCATTGTAATTTGTTTTATTGTCTATGTACTTGTTGTAGCATTGGTTAAATAATATCTGCTTCGCTGTTCTATTTTTATGAGTGAAGTTACAAACCAAAACTTTGAGCTTACAGGAAAACTTATGGAAATGGTTATTCAAGTCACTTTAGACAAGTGTAGTTATATTCCAAATTATATTGGCAAATAATATAACCAAACTGAAGGATTTGTTTTAAACATAATTATGCCGAATTAAATAACCAATACAATTTGGTGGAAAAGTTCAAATTGAAATAATAAGAAAATCATATTTAAAATGTTTATTGTGAGTTTAAAAATGTTTCTATCCTTGTACTGAGTTAAATAGATAATACAAGACAAGGATCATATCAGGTAGGGTCATCCAGTGCTTTGTTGATGTGTACTTGGGAGAGACGACTGATGGCTTCATCATTGATGGATGAAGGGTGATTCAGGAAGCTGTCAAAGTGTTCAGCCCATCGTTGAAGAAACTACAACATGTAGTTTTAACTAACTAAAGTCTTTAGATGGCACATACATATACTGGGCCCTTCTCCATGTTCAATCTAGATCACGATATTGAATTGGTCTTGATAAAAATATTGGATAGCAGCAGGGAGGGCACAACTTCAAATAAGTGTTATATCAGATAAACTTACGTGCATACAGATGTTTTTTTTATAAAAAAACGACAAAAAGCTAACAAAATTAGCTAACCCCAAGAGTGACTCTAGGAGAGAGACCTTCGGTTAGTTAGAGGCTTCTGTTTTGGTTTATTTGTTTGTTTGATTAGAATTTTTAACATAGCTTTAACAATGTTCCAGTCATGTCTGCAGTGAGGCAGTTTATAGTGATTTCTAGCATGGGGCATCATGCCGCAGATATGTAGCATATCCCACCCAGTCACACTATCCTTACACCAGACTGACCAGTCCGAACACCAACCTAACCTCTTAATGCTGAGTGCCAAGCGAGACAACTGTTAGTACCATTTTTGTAAGTCTTTGGTATGACTCTGCCGAGGATCAAACCCATGACCTCCTGCTTCCGCAGAAAGACCCTTGGTTCGTTAGAGGCTTCTGTTTTGGTATTATTGGCATTAAAAAAAATTGTTTTTGTATGAAGCCTTCAGTTTAACAAATAGGACCATAATTTTTATAAAAAGGGTGGGCTCGCCTTCCCAGCATATTTTTTTGTTTCTTTCTCAACCATCTATTGTTCAAGCGATCATTTCATCATAACAAACTGATGTCTGTTTGAAGATTTACGTCAACAAGGACACTAACCTGGCTTAACAAAATACAAAAAAAGCTGATAAGCAGCATTGGATTTTATTAATAAATTGAGATCACTAAAGCCAATTTTCCATTATGTAAAATACACATTCATTCAGTCTTACAGAACATACCGGTATATAATAATTCTCAGCATATATTAATTAATACAATATTACAAACAACAGAAAGTATCACATAATTTCTTTATAAATGATTTCAGATTTCTATCAAATATGGCATGTCTTGCCTCTAAAACTTTATAAATATGTACAAAGATCATTATTCAAAGCCTTGTTAAGCACAGTTTTAAAACATGAAATAAAGTGTATCAACATTAAACTCATGAAGTTCAGCTCAATTGTATTTTGCATATTTTAACATGTTAGAAAAATCGGTTGCAAGAACAATTCATATTCTTAAAATTATCACAAACATTTTCAACATGATTTGTGTCATATTTTATCAATACTTTATGATTGTTTGAAATTCGAACTTTGTCGCTCAAAGTCGGGGCAGGAAGTATTATTACAGTACAGCTTTGAGGAGGAAAGGCTATTGTTTCTGATGGACTTTACACAGAGGGCAGCTTTGGCTTGAAACATACCATAGTTAAATATTTATCCTGGATAGATTTTGTCAATAGGAAGGAATGTTTTTTAGTTCTTAGTATTGAATGGCAATATGCAACTCTGCTGCAGATATCTACTGCTTTCAAGCACAGGTTCTAATGTAATTATATCAAAATTTTTTCATTACAGCTTTTGTTTTAGCATACCTTGTGTATGACTATGGGACGAAAGAGCATCATCGTCTAATGACCAAGGCTGGACAGGCAGATAGAAAAGACTAATATTCTGCAACTGCTGCATAATAATAAACATCATTTGTGTTAAATTGTTGTTAACATGTTACATATTATTGTAATGCCAATAAAGTGAAAGTTTGAATTCTGTATATTAGTTTTCCCCATCTTTTTTCAACACATAGCAGTAAAATTATGATTCTCTTAGCTTCCATCTGACAGTGACGTCATACATGTGTTCTGACTTCGATTTGAGAATCATCAGTTGTAATAAGATAAGGGTAATATATTTATATCAGATATCATAATTGTTGCTGACATCACTTGCATGTAGATAGCAGAACAAAAAGTAGACTTTGCTGGTCTTATCTACTTCTTTTATGTTGTTGTTGTGTTTAACTCCATTTTTCGGCACACAATATGCTATACATGGCAGCCAGTATTAATGGTGGAGGAAGAACCCGGAAAGAACCACCGACTCACAAGAAGCTACTAGCAAGCTTTCTCACACACCGACATTGGCAGAATATGAGACTCGAACCCAAGCAGACAGAAGTGAGATGGCAGTGATCCGTAATGGAGAATGCTTTAGACCACTTGGGGCCCCACTTCATTTTTTATTACATACATATTTGATCTTACATGGCTGATCTAGCTTTAAATACATTTGCTTAGCCTATATAGCACAGCAAAAATATTGACATCACACTCAGCCTGGAACTGCTTATACAACTTGAAATATTCAATAATAGTACATCTATAGTGTATTTGGAATTTATTAATACAATGTCACGTTTTAAAGTTTGTCATTTTAAGATATTTTTGGTGATAATGGGTGCTTTTGGCACTGAGCAGTTTATGAGCATTTCATGGCAGAGAAATTAGTTAAGGTGGACAAAAATATTTTGGACAGAATGTTTGTTGTTTTGGGGTTTAATGTCATTTTTCAGCACAAGATAGGCTATACACGGTGGCTAGTATAACTGATGGAGGAAGAAACCCCATCCCATAAGGAGCTTCTGGCAGGCTTTCTCACGTACCCACGTTAGCAGAGTCTGAAACTCAAACACACAGACAGATGTGAGATGGCAGTGATCCATAACAATGAGCACTTTAGACCGTTCTTGTTTTGTGAGTTTGAACTGCTGATTCACCATGATTTAATGTACAAAGATGTCACTCTGACACGAAGGTAAATCAATAAAGAAAAATTATCAATAACAACGATGCTTGCACTTTTTAATGCTCTATATGGTCAGGTTAATGCGCGATTATAAATATCTGATTGGTCACATGTTACAAACCACCCAATAGCAATAAGTTTTATTTTGATTGCAAGACTTAATGGTGTGAAAAGAAACTTTTGTACATTTGTTTGCCAATTAAATTTATATTTTTCAAGGACCAAAGCTTGTTTTCAAGGTAAAAACAATTTTCAAGGATGAATTGAAATTCAAGTACTTCACAAGGTACCATGCAAACCTTGGTCAAGTGACATTAAACATGAGAGTACTTTGACATTGAAATTTTATATTGAAATTTTTTAAAATTTTGAATAATTACATCTTGTAAAAATGTTGTACCACTCCAGTGCCTAGTTCGAGTTTCTACCTCAAATGTGGGAGGTCTCTGGTTTTAACCCTAGCCAAGTCATACCAAAGACATTAAAAAAATGTAAATGGTACTAACAGCTGTCTCGCTAGACACTCAAAATTAAGAGGGTAGAGTTAAGCCCAGTGGTAGATATCCCTATAAGCTGCCACACTGCAGATATCGTAGCGATATGACTAAAACAAATTGACTTTTTCAACACTGCTGCTTACAGAAGGAACCATGTTTACATTTAATAGTAGCAACTGTTTATCTTGTTGTTATTGCATAACCCATATTTGTGCAGAAACATGCTTCTGTTTGATAAAAATACATCCTCCCACGAGGTGAAGAAGAGTTAGACTGACCTTTAGCACACATCAGAAAAACCACAGGCAATTTCACAAGGTCATCTCTTGTTTACTTCATGCATTCACTGTTGTTTGTACATGCACAGGTGTGTACATAATGTGACACAGCATGCAACCAGGTTAGTTTTGCACCTCAGCATAGTGTTAATACACAGGTGTGTATGCAGTACTGAGTTTTGCAGCAGGGTCCTTAGTCCGTTATGCATCCATGGGTTAGTGGACCTTGCCCTCCCAGTCAACATGATGCTGTGGCTATGTCCCTCCTTGGTCGCCTCATACCTACCATGGCTTCTCAAGACTTGCTGGATCACAAAGATTGATCTTTCATCTACACTCATCTATCACAATCGACCAGAAAACAAGATAGGCAAATTACTTGCTGCAAACTTTTTCATGCAGGTTCAACCCCAGACCAATGTTAAAATTTACCACATTCTCATCAGGTCCATGATGCCATAGTCACCAATAAAGAAGTTCTCAAACCCTACTGTTTTTAACTATTGTAGGAAAGGAGTGGGATGACATCCCTAGCAAATTAACCCATCTCCTACCGTGCATCCCTTTCACAAATATCCCAGTATGTATTAGCCTAAGCCTGTTAGGGTCAAAGATCACAGACAACGGGTGAGCCCTTTCCATTAAAACGTGTTTTTGACTCAAAAACGTGTTTTTGACTCAAGTTTTAGGTACAAACTCCATCTCCCCCATGAAGGACTTCCATTCTGTTCAGTCTGGTGAAACTGAAGGAATAGATACACACCCTTTTGCAGAAAGAGGCAGTTGAAAGAATCTTGAACAATTGGTCTATCTTCTGAGTCACCAAGAAACACAGGATGTTTTTTAAATCATAGTTGATTTCTCTCCTGCCTTGCCTCCCCCCTGTCCAGTTTCTCTTAAAGGAATCCTTGAAGATGGAGAACTTCATCAATCTGAAACACTATGTCTACTCTACTGATCAGTCTCCATTAACCTTCAGGAAGCTTACTTGCACATCCCAGTCTTTTCCTCCACAGTGCAAATATCTATGTTTGCCTAGACCAGAAGGTTTTCAGTTCCGGGCTTTGCTGTTCGCAATCTCTTCCACACCGTCTTTGTCTGGATTTATGTGAGTGGTAATGGACTACATCAACTACTGGAAACATCGCTTCTCCTGTATGGTGATTAGTCCCTTCAACAGGATATGTTCTGCTCTCGGTCAACCAGAATTCTATTGGTTTTATTTACCCAACCTCAAGAAGTCAACTTATTCCTTCAATGGACTTTTTCTTGTGTAGGGATAAACTTTGTCTCGAACCAACTTGGTCTGGGTTCCTTTGGATCGGGTAGATCTAATCCTGGCTCTTCTAGAGACAATATGAGCATACCTGTTATCAGCTCACCTTTATCTTCCCAGTTCTGAACCTTGAATGCCACTGACGATTGGTTCCTTAGGATGCCTCCATATGCGTCCTCTACAGTTCCTCCTCCTTGGAAGGTGGCAATCATGGGAGATTCTCAATCAACCCCGATCCTTCTAGAACAGACTTTTCGCCACTGTTTCCTTTGGTAGATGAATCAATACAGATTCCTGATTGGGGTTCCCATGCATGCACCCAATCCTCGCTCTATTCACTGATGTGTCAGATTGTGGTTGGGGTGCTCAGAGCCAGAGGGCATGGTTCTTGGACTCGGACCGAATTTCCCTCCACTTCAACACCTAGAAATGAAAGCAGCATTTCTTTTGGCTGAATTGTCCCTCCACCTCAACCCCTTTGAAATGAGCAGCATTTCTGACATTGCAAGGGTACATTGACAGAATAAGGGGCCGATGTTTTGTTGCCTCCTCAGATAACACATCCATGATAGCATATCTACAGTGGCACACATGCCCCTTCTTTTGCATGGTCTGGAACCTCTTTATCTGGGCAACCTGAGAGGAATTTGCATACTGAGCTTGCCACATTATGGGCAAGATGAAAATAGTTGCTGATAGCCTATCCAGAACAGACTCTGATGTCCTCACAGAATGGTCTCTTCACCAATCTGCACCTTTACTCCCTCTGGGGAAGACCCCTTGTGGACACTGTTTGCAACCAGGCTCAACAACAAGCTTTCATGGTGGATCAGAGGGCATGGGCAGTAGATGCATTCAGCATCCAGTGAGATTGCCTGTTTGCTTATGTGATCCCACCACCTTTCTGATTGCTACTCGAGCTCTGCAAAAGTCAGAACTTCCTACTACTCAGATCATCCTTTTTGCGCCACTGTGGCCCCAGCATAGTTCAACTAGTTTTACTTGTAAAAAAACTACATTTAAACAACTTTTGGCATGAAAATAGGTTAGCTATACCATCTCAGCAAATTAGTTTTACTCCTTAAAGAAAAACTACATTAAAATTCTTGAGACTGTTCAAATAGAAAATAAAGAAAACAAAATAATACTGCAATATTGTCTAGAATTCTCTTGTTGAAATATATCAGAAACATAGTCTGCATGCTAGAAAACGGCAATCTTCAATTTCTTAAAAATGTATGCTTAAATTATCTAAAGTTCAACATATCAGTAATTTCTGATACTAAATGAAAACAAAAAAGAGCTTTGAATGTACCTTAAATAATGAGCATTCTGGATAAACTTTAATGAATTTAATTTTTCTGTAAATAAAAATATGACATTTTTTTGGAGTGTTCAGTATAGGGACTTCCGACTGGTACTAAACCCATGTTCCATTTGAGAAATAAGAAAAAATTCTCAAACCTGTGACTGCAGATTAAATGACATCAGGCCCATACAATACTGTTCAAAATTCAAAGCTCAACAGTAAATCTATATCTGAAATGCAGACGGAATAATGATGCAGCTGCACAGTATATATCGAGGCCTAGCCCCATCCGAGTACATGTTGAGGATTGTAAAATATCTTTCTAACAATGCCAAATACATTTATTTGTTAAATTCAATACATTTTCTAAACGAATATGAACAAAGTGAGGACAAATAATAAATACAAAACCACATAAAGTGTTTTATTCTGAGTGGAAAAGAACTTTTACAAACATGCAACTTGGCCTGATGGATATTCCAGCAACCTCATCAAACTCGTTTATTCTGCCCACTTGGAATTTTTTTTTTTTGTATATGTAAAGTAATATAAACCAACCTGGTCACAAAGTAAATTCTTTAGTTCTATCATGACCGCTCATGTGGCCTAGTGGTTGGAGTGTCCATTAGGGATGTGGGAGGTCACAGGTTCAAAACCTGGCTGAGTCATACCAGACTCGTATAAAAATGTTACTAACAGCTGCCTCACTATGCACTCAGCATTGAGAGGTACATATTAGGACTGGTTGGCAAGCAAGATAATGTTACTGGGTGGGACATCTGCAGCATAATGCCTCAGTGCTAGACATCACTATGAACTGCCACACTGAAATGTTATGACAGAATTTTTTTTAAAGCTATGTTAAAAATCCAAATCACACACACACAGTTCCATCAGGCTTGCATATCAGTGCCCAACTCGTCTAACATGTTGAAATGTACAGAGGTCAACACTAATGGATCATGCTTGCAGCATGTAGATTCAATATCCTGTCTACTGAAATGCCCACAAAAAATTAAACTAACAATGTGAAGTACAATTTTGTTATTAAATATTGTCCAATTGTTTGAACCCATTATCCTCATTTTTCGTCTTAATCTTCTTTATTCCTTGCCTTTGACCCATATCCTAAAAAAGTGTCAGCTCTTTGTCTAGCCCATGTTCATTATTAAGCAAAATGGTGTTGCTTTCATTTACTAGTGCTGATAGGATCAACAGTATGTTATGGTATTGGTTACAGGTTTTCATTTTCATATACTTCCCAGCTTCATGTGATCCCTACATTTGTTCTCCACTGTTCATATAGGGGTGAGCAGGAAGCATAAATAGCAGGGAACCAGACTAATTATTCCCGGCCTTATCATAGGACACAGCATCCCTCTCACGACTGTATCGCGAGAACAGACAGATACCATTGACCTATATGTAATTGTTAAAACGACTGCTTGATTAGTAATGACCAAAAACAAACTTAAAAGGAATATTTTAAGAAAAGAATTCATGCTACCAGTGATAGATGCTACAGTACGTAAACCAGGCTAATGTACATGTCACAAATTGCCATTGTAGTGCCAAAGTTGACATAGTGGTCATGAATATTGTCTTTTGAGATGATCCCTATTGCTGGCGGGT
The DNA here is from genome assembly GCA_030141615.1 of Unio pictorum. NCBI lineage: Eukaryota > Metazoa > Mollusca > Bivalvia > Unionida > Unionidae > Unio > Unio pictorum. Next base: position 1,002,560 of record JARLTB010000378.1, on the reverse strand, counting down.
GAATAAGGTCATTGTTTAATAAACCAGCAAGAGAGAAACGTTTGCGGGATTCTATTGATAGTGTTCATAACTTATGATGTTGCATTTCCCCCCTAAGTTAAGTAATTACATCCCAATCACAGAAGCTGTTGTCTATTCAAGCTGGTGCCACCAGATTACACACTTTGCTTATTGAGTTAATCTGTGTATGTTTGAATGAAGCTGTTGACTCTAGTCTCTTAGTAAATCGTTCTGTTTTAGGATGAGATAATTGTTAATTTTTATTTCATTAATTGTTGGATATGCAATGCACAGTATAGATTTTTCCATACTTTCCCAAAGCCCAGTCAAAACCATCTTTATGTTTGATTTTACAAATGAACACTAATAATTTTTATACCTCGAACCTTAATAACAATGAATAAAATTCCAAACAAATTTTAAGGCTGGAGAAAAAAATGTAAATGAAAGAAGTGAAAAAGAGCAGACCTCTCACAAACAAGCAGTTTAAACATCAATAAAACAAATTTGGGCTGTTATAAAGCAAAAAGGAGTAATTCAGAAATGATTTTGTATGCTAAACTATGTGATCTTCAAATGTAAATGTGATTTCATGGTTACTGATAGAAGTATATCTTTATTACTATTTAGTTTTGTTTTTCGATGAATGCATACTTTAGCAAGAACTATTAATAAATAGAATATATGTAGTGATTGTGGTTATTTTTCTTTGAATTGTTATGAAACAGGACCTTGGTGTTTTTTTTTTGTACAAACCTTCAATGAGACCACCTGTCTTAAGGCCGCTTTGTGCTGGCAGAAAGGGTGGTCTCTCATAACAGGTTTTACTGCACTCACTTGTAAGTCAAGTCCACCTGCAAACTGCAGACCCATTTCTAATGTATTGGTAGATCTGGGTCAATTTAGTTTATTGGGAGTAATTGGTAGAACAAATGCTGATCCTAATATGCAAGCACATCAAATGACTGCAGATCATGGTCTATTTGTTTGCACCTGGACTTGACATATAAGAGAGTAATATATGAAATGTATATTACAAGAACAGTGTCACTTTAGAGACAGAATAAATTGTAAACTCAAGAATGGAATGTTTTCTCAATGTAATAAATGAGTATACCCTAAATAACAGCTTTAAGGTCTCTTAGAAATGGTTTGAAATTAAATGTTTATGAACACATTCAAATTGGTTTTGATCCCTGGAATTTGGCACACTCTCAAGTCACTTATTGTGAAAAGCTTCCATTATCAGGATTTGAGCTGTTGCAGAGCCTACAAAGGAAAAATCCAGAAGTCAGTTCACTGAACTGCACAAAATTATAAACTAATGGTCAATTTTACAAAAAACTTTATGCATGTAAATTTCTGTAAGAAAACATTGTTTGCATTCAGCTTCAGGCAATGAAACTCTACAAATAATAAACAGTATCTTTTTTATCCAGGGTGGCATAATTAAAATGCTAGTTTACATTATTGTCTTGCAATTAAATATGCAACAAATATAAGCATATTTAGTAAAAACTGGCAAATTTAACGTGTTGCATAAAAGAAAACAAAATGTAACATAAGTAACTTGAAAGCATACAAGTTTCACATAATGTTATTACATAGATATAACAGAGTTAACAATGAACAAATCTTGGTGGTCATATAATCACAATTGCCAATTAAAATATCTGTAGCTGTATAACTTCACCAAAACAAAGGCATCAGGTACTTGTTTATTACCATGCTATGAACTATTTTCAGAGTAAGAAAAAGGTTTCTAAAAAAAATCTTTCTGAACTATTGGTTTAAGCCATGAAAGAAAGAACAACTTTTGCAAAAAATAATATAATCAATAATTGGCATCTGTCTAAAAGTGGCGTAAAGATTTTAACACACCTATGGACAATCAAAATTGCCCTGGCTGGCCTTTTCTATAAGCTGTAATTTCTACATGTAAGATGATTTGTGGGATTCTCCAACCGCCCCAGTCAAAGATCGTGGAAAAACAACTGTTGTACACATTTAGAATCAACCAATCTTACATAAAACCTCTAACCCAGTTTTAAAATTTATACTTTCGTAGATACTTTTATAAAGAGCATTTCAAAGTGGCTTGACCATGATAAAGTATATTGTAAATTAAGAATACCGCAAAGTTTGGCACAGTGAACAGTTTGGAGTTTTGTAATATGTTATGCTGAGTAGATAAAACATTAACTGGTAATTTATTTAGTGTCATATGTCCATATAATAGCACAGTGTAAATCTTCAACAATGCTAATATATTTTTCATTATTAACATAATTTATCATCTGTGTATAAAGACATGGAAAATCATATATATATATATATATATATATATATATATATATATATATATATATATATATATACACACACATACAAAGACTAAAATTTACCCCTGTATTACTTCAAAATGGAAATTTCCCAAATCTCTGAGACAACACCTCTCCAACTCGTAGCTTATAATCTACTATTGAAATAGGATCTAAATTATCACAATGAGGGTTCTGCAACATTATGTGCTGATAATTTGTGTTAAAAAAAAATGTTATGATTAACTGTATCAAAATCTTTGTCAGTCTAAGACTAAAACCAATATTTTATTTCCTGCCATCAATATTACTTTAACCAGCAAGTGCTCTCTCACAGCGGTGATTTGGACAAAAGCCTGATTGACAAAGTTGATCAAATTTTATTTAAAGTCATAAAATGAAAAATAGTCACGTCTTTACCTAATTCTGCTATTAAAAGGTAGAACAAAATCCAGGACTATAATACTGGAGGACATCGATCTTATCTACTTAAAAAGACAGGTAACTAAAGTTATTGCAATCAACGCTTTTTTACATCACCAATGGCACAATGGATTTATTAAATTATAGAAATCACTGGTTCATTAATGTAATTTACTGACAGTTTTAAGACATTCACTAACATGGCATTAAACTTATCATTGATAAAAACTACGAATTTAAGATCCTTTGCAAGAACATGCTGCATTTCGCTGATCATTTAAGATTATCTCCCTTACCATTCAAGTGTTGTTAAATGACAATGTATCTGATGTAATAAATCCAAAAGGACAGTGTAACAGCAAGATAATTATAAATGAACAGTGGCATCTTATATATGTCAATACAGACTCAAAGTTTATATTGTGCAAAATTATTGTTCTTGATGGCTTTACTGAAATCCCCAAGTTTCAATGAGAAATTCATTTTCAATATAGGAAGAGAACAACAAGAGCAGAGTATGAAAGAAACATCTGAACTTTCTGCAACAAGAAATTTTTGTCCATCCAACAACAAATATGCACAAACATTATGAATTAACTGAAGGGTAAAATGTAAATCAAACTGGGGCCATAACTATGAAAATTGTTTTTGAAATAGTGAAAATCAATCTTGGGCTACATTTTCTAAACTCCCTTTCCAATTTGATTTCAGTCCACTAAATAAGAATTTTAATTAATGTGGCATGATGTGATGTGAATGCTGGAGTACCACCATATGCCCCATCCATAAGTATGTAGGGGACAGGGTCTATATTATAGGATCCAAAATTTATCTTAGTTCTTACAAAATTTATCCCAAAAATAAATAAATAATTGCATACCATCTTTGCAAGTCCTCTTTCATTATATCCCTCCTATATTAAGATATACACACATATATTTTTTCCAATGAAAAGGTGTTTCTCCCATCAGTTTTCAGAATAGACCCTAAGATTTTTAAAAGTGTGGACAAGCATATTGTTAAAATACCTTATTGGCACCTTCCAAGCTACTTATTAATTTCTTCAAGTCATCTCTGTTTAGTTCAACTGATAATGTTTCCTTTTGTTCATCATTAAGAACATCCATGTTCAGGGTCAACAGTGGTTCCTGCAGTGAGGAGATTTTGTCACTTGAAAGGGCAAGCTGGAAACAGAAATACATATAAGCAAAACGTTATTAAAACAGCTGGGGGTTCAAAACAATAAATATCCTGATGTCCAACCAATTGGATAAATCCAATGATCTCTGTCAAACACTTTTAGTCCCAATAATATTCTTAATAAAAAGCAAAAATTGTCTACAAAATCTAAATGAATCATATGCAAAAATGTCTACCAAATTTGTCTACGTCACATTGTTTTTGCTTAATCAAAGTTTTGTATAAAAAAGTCAAAGTCTAGAAAGTTTACTAATGTTTCAAAAACTGAAGATGAGACACAAGTGAGTCTTATATTGCTCACCTGATTTACATAACACTAACACAGGTCACAGATGTTCAATATCTCAAAATCACAACCCTATAAAAACTTTATATGTTGTTAATTTCACCTAATTTACTAGTCTGATAGACATTATTTTCAAAGATAACGAAATATCTCAAGTGAACAGACACTTCATTAAGCTTAACCAAGTTTTTGATAACATACATCTATCAAGAAAGTTCATCAGAATCAGCTGAAAAATATAGTATCTTGAGAAGTAACAGATTACTTCATTAGTATGCACAGATCATTATAAGTTTCTTTACCAAGCTGAAGCAAACTCCAATCAAACTTCAGTCCATATAGTGATAACATGGCAGCCAATCCAATATGAAAATGAACATCTGATTAAAAATGGAGTTCCAAATGTTTTGACATGTTCACCAAATCATTACAATGCATAGAACTTGCTCATAAATAAAATTCATCTGACGATGTGATGTTATTTGACCATTTTCCAAGTCGGAACAAAATCAAGTCAGAATACACTGAAAATTTGCTCATTACTGAACTTGTCCAAGATCCTGATAATATTATCACAATTATAGTTAAATCAACATCAGATCAGAAATATGGACCACAAACAGATACAAGATCATCCCATTAATCTGAGTGGAGATTTCTCATTATCAAACTTCTCCAAGATCTTGACAATATGAGCATAGATTCAAAGTTTTATTAAAATTGGAAACAAAATATGGTCTCCAGTGTGGTAGCAAACTCAATCAATCTGATGTAATATTCATCTCTTTAATATTCATGGATCTCGCTCATTAGTGAACCTGTCCATGATATTGAATATATTAGCACATATTCAAAGATCAGAAATATGACACATACAGTGGTAGCGATTTCAACCATTTACAACATAAGATCATCTCAAATAAAAACTGATTGCACTCGTGATCAAACTCACAGCACATATTACAAATCAGATCAGAAATATGACACACGAACTGATAGCAATTTCAGCCATTTACAACACAAGATCATCTCAAATAAAAGCTGATCGCACTCGTGATCAAACTCACAGCACATATTACAAATCAGATCAGAAATATTACCCACAAAGTGGCAATGATTTCAGAAATTTACAACATAAGATCATCTCAAATAAAAGCTGATTGCACTCGTGATCAAACTCACAGTCCATATTACAAATCAGATCAGAAATATGTCTTACAGAGTTGTAACAAGCAGTTGTTGATGGTCAATAGATGCAGGACCAAACTCGCATGACCTTACAACCAGGTGAGTTAAAAATTACTGTAATGGCTTAATAATGTACTCAGGTCATCTGCTTATAACCGAATTGGAGTTTAAAGTTCCATAGCTCTTGTGCTTTTGCAATAAAACAGATCTGACATGCACAAATGGACAGGCAGACATATGGCAGTAAAACAAAATGTCTACCACAATAGACTCATACAAATATTTCTGCCAAAGCTCTTAGTAGAAATTTGAATATCAGGAACTCCAAAGCCAAATTTTGGAGGGATGAAAATTAATTAATTATAAGGAGTCAAAGCTGATTTGTATGGGTTACTTATTTTTATTTTGACAAATTAATCATAATTTTCATTTTATACCCAAATTATTGTATCAACCACCATGTCAAAATGAGCACACACTTTTTCTCCATGTATAATAAATAAAACTCAACACAATACACCCCGAGGCAAGTATTTTAACGTTTCCTGGTAATACCTCAGGTTTTTTTCCTTGCTGCCACAATACTGTTCTAGACAACTGTCCACCAAATTATTTTATGATGTATAACCTTGATTCACTGATAACAATTACTACAAAGCAGTGCTAAACATGACATTTTATTTTTTGTGTTTTCTCAGCAAGAACTTTTCTTTATTATTACAGATGGGACAAATGAAAAAAATTATAACTAGTGTCAGCAGAGCTAAACTAATTGCAGCAAGGGGTTTCCCAATTTGAGCTTTCATAATCCTTTTAATGAATTAAAGAAAGGAAAAAGATTGTTTCAACAGAGACTGCATAATTAGTCTTAAATAATCTGCTATCTAATGATTTGAGTTGAGTATAAAAATGTTTTTTGAAATTAAATTTCATAGCAGATACCTTTAACTTCCAGTCAAAATCAGAGAGAATGGCCTGTGATATATTGTGTGTTTGGGCGAGAAGCTGAGAGCGGATTTCCTCTTTACGGGAACTAATCACATCCACAACAGAAGTTTTGTAGTCATCAGATAAACCTTCAAGTCTTATTAATATCTGCAATAAATAAAAGTATCTTACTGTTAATGAGATCTACAGGACTACCTTAATTTTGAGAAGATAAATGAATGAGAAAATCCCGATGGATAGATTCAGCTGCCACAAAGAACTGCTTACCAAATAATAAATACTTATTCTGGATACTAGACTGGTTACCAAATAATTAATACTTATTCTGGATACTATACTGGTTACCAAATAATCAATACTTATTCTGGATACTAGACTTGTTACCAAATAATCAATACTTATTCTGGATACTAGACTTGTTCCCAAACAATAATTACTTGATCTGGATACTAGACTGGTTACCAAACAATCATTACTTATTCTGAATACTAGACTGGTTACCAAATAATCATTACTTATTCTTGATACCAGACATTTTGCTTTTAGCAAAGAACTAAAGTAAAACTAAAGGTAATGTACATTTTGCATTTTAAAGTTTTTAACATTTAATTTAATAAAAGCAGATGTACACATAAATGTGGTCAAATGTTTCAATAAACATCTAAATATGGTCAGATGTTTCAACAAATGTAAAAAATAGATGTTTCAACTTTTTAAGTCCTGGAAATAAAGACTCTAATTTTCTATCTTTTTCATCTTTGAACAGTTCAGGCTCTTCAATTACCAACATCAAAATATGAATACTGAAACACAAGAGACCTAATGAGATGCCGACTCGAAAAACATTTAACTTCATTTTTCTGTGTAACCATGAAATATTATGCTTAATTACAATTTTCTTTCTTTCCATCTCAGTAAAAAATACTACCATTGGTATTATAAGTCCGTAAGTACTATTTGTGCACAAGTGCTAAATATAAACATATTTATAATATACATGTAGTTAATACATTAACATATCCTAAAAAATAATCTGAAATGACATGTTTTTCTTCTTTTAATCTGAAATGTTTCAAAATTTGGACTTAGCCCAAATATCCTTATCCAAATATAAAATCCTACATCTCGTCCGACTGCCATTTTGTCAGACATGCAAAACAGTGTATTAAAGGTTCAATGTTATTATAATTATAATTGCAATAATGAAAACTAATTTGTGACAAATACAACTATATTGGAAAAACATTAATTATTTTTGTAAAACTTATTTTGTTACAAAAAGTGAAATCTTGCTCTAATATTATTAAATCTGTAACAAGATTACTCAGAAATTTCAATATATATTCCTTACTTGCAGAAACTACCTAAGTACCAGTGCCACAAAAAATGTACCACTGACAAAGGTACTGCAACAAACTGGTAATACAGCACACATATACTGAATAACTCACTATCAATCAGCAATTTGACCAAAATTATTGGGTAAGCCTTGTTTTGAGCATCACAAACATTTGTATTAGACCACTGCCAAATCTCTGTATGGCAAAGACCTTACTGAGGTATGTAAGGGGTCTGGTTCAATAACACTAAAGTGTTTGCAGGTAAACACATCAACATAATAAGCTAAGATTGTGAACATAAACACATCGATTTGATAAACATTTTTTTTTATTTGAAGAATAAAAACAATATTTGCATAGGATACAACAAAACAATATAACCTGATGTGTTCTTTAACGTTTTTGTAACAAACCCATGCACCTGAAGCAGTATTTCTGAATGATTCATATAGAAACTTAGAGTGATTTTTACTTAGGTGGCCACATTGCAATCTAGATTGGTTCTTTTAGTTAAGTAAGTCCTGCACTAACATAATTGAAGAAAACTTAACAAAAAAGATGTCAACACAATTTTGAGGATTCTTTATAAGCGATATAAAAATATTAAATCGTTGGATCTGAAACTAAAAAGGAATATATAAAGACTTTCTTTAAGCCAGAAAAAGATATGCAAGGCAAGGGTAGTCTATCCACTTCATTCCACAATAATGTTGGAATATGTAGCTAGCCAAAGTGACCTCTTCCTAATGAGGATTTAAAACCCACAGCAATAGGAAATCAAACGACCATTAACAGAACTCATTATGTGACCAGTTATGTAACTATGCTAAATTCTGTATCTATATTCCCTGACATTATGGAACACTTGTGTGGGAAATTTTCACATCAGAGAAAATAACATTCAACATAAGTGGTCTACAAATGATGAAAATTTCAACAATATAGATCACTTTCCATCAGCGGCATTCAAACGACGGCAATATATTGTTTTGATGCTCTTATGTTACATATGCCAAAAGCTGATATGAAACACTGTATATTGGTTAATCCTTCTCTAGTAAATTGTACACTTTAGTTAACTTTCCAAAGAGTTAATTAATATAAGCTTTTTCCTTGTTCATTTCAATACCAAAGTGTGTTTTAAGCAATAAAAGATTCTACTTCTCTAGTTATCAACAACTGCATATTCATGTAATTAAAGTTAAATAGTCAGTATATATTCAGAATTTTAATCTACATTACAGTCATTCTTTAATAAATATTTGATAATTATATCAATATGTGCTGGTTATGAGTCAAATATTTTATAAGCATATATTTTAACCTATTGTCTTTTCGAATATATTACATCAGCTGATTGCTTTCAACATTGGGAAAAGAAAACTCGTGAACATGTGAAACAAAGCCAATAAAACAACAATGAACATAAGTATTATCGGAAAGAATGTAAACAACAAATAAGGCAAAATCTCACAAAAAATTATGAATAAACAAGGATATACACTTCAAGTCCTGTGCACTATGGTACAGGTCTCATGTTAAATTATGTGACCCAAGAATTATCAAGTCTTTGTTTACCTTTATTTCATATTAGAGATGTTATATTTTTTTTTCCTTCTTATAAGTCTTGACACGTAAAAAAATTATCATTATTTTGTCCAGTCCCAAGACTTACCCTCAATATGGTAATCAAATCTAATTCTGTTTAGCATGTTCATTCTACCTGATCTTTTGTCCATGATTCTTTGACTGCTGATTTTATCAGGTCCTGAAACGTGTCTACCAATGTCCACCATTCTGACAAGGTCCAGATTTTGGAATACTCCTGATATGTGGGGTGACTTCTATGGCACAAACCATCAACCAATCCATGCAGAAGCTAAAAATGAAATTAAGATTTGTATGATCTTTCAAAACAAATGAATCTTAAAACGATGTTATACATATATAAAACAGACATAAAGAATACAGGAACAGGATGCATAAGAAGGGCTGAGGTAGTTCACTCGTGTGACAATGCCTAACAGCCAAATGTAAGAATTGTTGGCCTAGAATCTGGATCAGTTATAAGATGCTTTATGTTGAAATTTCTTCCAATCCTGTTTGCAGAACATTTCTCTACATAGTAGTGCCCCACTTGAATGGCCCCCCTGAAAAGCGACCACCTGCTTCTTACAGCCAGAATCCCTTGGCACGGACGAGTTTGTATTCAAAATATACCCCCAAGAACGGTCACCACTCTAATGCTACCAGCATTTTAAAACAAATTTAAAATGTTCCTCCTCACAAGCAAACAATCTTTAAAATATTGTATCCAGAACGAATAATTCATGTCGCAACATAAGGTAAGTACTTAGATTATCTATATCGTCGATACATGTCTCCAAATGTCAAGTTTCCGTTACTGAAAGAAGTGTTGACTAAAGTACATGTAACAATAAGATTAATATAATATCATTGTCTATAAAAGCTGACACCTACAGGAAATGTGCTCAACAATATTATGATACAATTTTGGGCTTCACACATCAGTAGAGTTCTTCTCTTTGATGATTATAGATGTATGTAATAATAACAAGGTCAACATAGTCTACATTTAGATTTTGTGCATTTACACACAAGGAGAGCCTTTAACAAAACAAGATACCAGACAAGGATTGAAAAATTATGTGACAACACATTTATTGCTTCCTTTACGAAGAAGACATTTTGTCAGTTTTGTCTGCATAGTTAAATCACATACAGTTAGCAACAATCAAATAAATCATTACCAAACATTAACATGTCATCACATACATGGAGACATTATTTTAGATGTTTTCTGAGCTGTCAAATATAAAATTTTAAAAAATGTCAAAATAAAGGACAATTTCATTTTTCAGAAGATAGCGGGGTTCTTGCCTTGTTGTGATGCTGCTTTCCATGCATGCATCAGCAATTTAAAAATAAGGTCAACAAAAGAGGTATACACAGGTGTTCTGTTCTGACAGGGGTGATTACTAAAAAGTGAGTGCTCTGAAGGATTTAATGCCATGTGTCAAAAGATGATGGTCTTTAGTTACCATCAGCATACCAAGGTCAGTTCAAATAAATTTATTAATTACTAGCGAGCGTCCAATAGAATTACTGGGGAGGTTCACACAGCATAAAACTGCAGTATGGAATACGGCCCAACAGACATATTTGTTGGTCTACTGTATCATTTACCGGTAACTACATGGATTTAAATAGTCCTACATGTAAGAATTCAACACTGATATTTATGTTGTGTGCATCAAGGTCTTACAGCCTAACTAACAGTGCTGTGTAGCATGTTTTGATGTCAATTAACATCATTTCTAAAGTAAAATTTTCAGGAATATTGCACACAACTGACAACTAAAATAACAATGCTTTTCTACAAAGTAAAGTTATAATGTTTTAGTCAGACTTTACTTAATCTAATGTATTTTCTCTAATAAATTCAAATTCTCACAAAAGAAATGGATCTGTTTTCACGTTTCATTGGCCTAAATTTCACTTGGCTGGAACGCGATAAAAGCCACAAATGTCAAAATCCGGTTAAATTCAAATATTATTATTTAATGAAGTGAATAAAATATATTACGCCTAATGGAACTGTAAGCAACATTTCATTTCGTTCAAGAAACATATCCCCTACATGAACCTACTTTGGCATACCTTGACTGCCGTCACATTCAACAACTTCAAATGTATGTCAATGGATTATGAAAATGCATCCATTTGCTAGTGACAGATCTTGATTTCACATGGATAAAAACAGCAGAGTAAGTATATTAATTACATATAACAAAATTGTGGAAGTGTTGATGTGTGCTGCCAAGCGTGTGATACATTCCTTAAGCTTTGACTTTTATTCTGATGTCAACCAACATCGGAACATGTTATACAAGGCCGTTGTCTGGATACAAAGACAGCACTAAAACAAAAAATAAATCCTAGTCCTACAATGTAAGATATTGCACATTATTCCTGTAGGACGTCAGGACATGTACATGGAAAAAAGAACATACATGGTAACTCTAAATAAACATAGAAATTTAAAACACCTATGTGTTGACCACTCAATCTGATTCAATTTATTTAACTTTAAAATTATAACAAAAATAACGATTATTTTACACTACACCATTATTTAAATGTTTAATTGTATTCGTCATCGATTTGATTTTATTCTGCGGATTTGAAATATTACTTTGAATCTGCTTGCACTTGAATATGGTTCTTTCTGTCTTTGGTGGAAATGGTGTAGATTTGGGTGATACTTGGTGGATGTAGGTGTTTCCTGAAACCGTAAAATTAGTGGGTGTTACCCTGGCTGTTCGCGAGCCGAGCCGAGACAAATTTAAACTCTAAAATGCCACGTGTTAGACCTTTTAACAACAAAACTACTTCTAACACGTTGAGTCTCTAGAGTTAGAAACAAAAAATTGATTTACACACAGATGAGCAATCTTTCGAACTGTGTTTCTTCAACAAGTGGATGCTACCATTTTCTTCCGCCATGACAGTCAGTGCGCGAATTTTTGTTACATGAACACTGATTAGATAAATTTTAATGGATCAACCTATGTAAATTCAGTTGAGAGTCAAGAATTTAGAGTGTAGTTAGTCTGGTTCCCTGCTTAGTATGCTCCTTGTGTTTGCACTCCGCCCATGCCTTATTGTCACGTGATCAAAACAAATGACCTCTTACGGAGAGATCGAGTTAATCTAACACACAGGTGCTCGACGCGAGCTTGATGTGAAGAAAAAAATAATAATTTAAAGAAAAAAAAACATACAGAGTGAGAAAAATACCTAAGAGTACCCCCATGACCCATTCAGACATATGACTTTAAATTATTATTTTTTTCTTCACATCAAGCTCGCGTCGAGCACCTGTGATCTAACAGTGACGAATTTATTACTTTAATATTCTCTTTCTTAGTGACACAATGTGAACGTTACTAATACTTTTTATTTGAACTATAGCAGACCTTATATTGTGTTCAAGGTTAACCACCAATTAGGTCATATAATATTTGTTACAAATATTTTTGCTAGTATTCAAAGATGAAGGAAAAGCATACGCATAACGATATTTTGTTAATAATGTATATTTTTACACATCGTCATCTAAAAATTACCTTTTCCAATCGGATCCTTGCTACATTTTACGCCGAAATTGATATGAGGTGATGTACGACAGTCTAAATATAGCCAATGATTAATACAAAAATATCACCCCTTTCACGAAGGGGGTGGAGTAATAATTGTTTTGCAAAAATTGCACACTTCAAACTATTTCACCCTAAATATTCTGGTTGCAATAAATTCCTTGATCAATTTTACATCGATGTTGATCTCTCGCTTTACACGACACCTCAGACTTAAAAAAATATTAGGATTGAAATAGCAACCCTATTTCGAGAGAGGGTGAATGTAACAATATTTGATTCAATATCATGTAAGTTGTAAAAGATTCCATTTGCAATCAATTCCTTGATACGTTTGACATCCAAATTCATTTAAGGCGACAAATGACAACTTTTGTTTGCCAAATATCAAGACCAAATGCTATCTCTTTATGAAGTTAGGGGGAAGGGGCGTGGAGTGTGTTTCTGGGTATCATATGTCGTTGTCTAGTTGAACCCTATTCCGCGAGAGGGTCAATATGAAAATAGTGTGTCCATTATTGAACATTCTGACTGCATCATGTAACAAACATCAATGTTATGGGGTGGTGTATATAATGTTATTATATATCACACCTCTTTCGGTATTCGGTATCTAGGAAATGACCGTCCTGGATATAATTTGCCCGGTTCGAGCTAGAATAAGTAGGAATCTGAATAGATATATAGAACAGAATGACTCGAGCCCCATACAAAAGAATCAAAATTTATTCCATTACAAACAATGGAAAATTAATACAATTCATTAGAAAGATACACTTCTTTAATTCTAATTAATGGTTCTCTGGTCTCAGCTAATGGGTTCAAGATAGATCGCCAGAAATTGCACCGTCACAATCAGTTGCAATCAATCCCATGATACTTTTCACTTCAAAATTGCCGTAAGACAACATATCACACACACACACACACACACACACACACACACACACACACGCGCGCGCGAACGCACCATCTTTTATTAAGGGGTTAGGCTGATAATTTGTACAATATTTCTGTCGCCTAAAATTTTCGTTTGCAATTGATTCCTTCAACAAAGTGGCTTAGCAACCGACCAACCTAGAATTACTTGCTATGCCACTACTTGAACAATTTTACATTGTTGCTGATATATTATTTATATAAATTAATTATATTCACAGTGTGTTATTAGAAAAGGCACGTTACTTGCTTGAACATTATACAAATTGTATTGTGCTGCTTATACACACACACACACACACACACACACACACACACACACACACATATATATATATATATATATATATATATATATATATATATATATATATATATATATATATATATATATATATATATATATATATATATATTAAAATATTAAATAAAAATATAATTTTAAATTACCTACTTAAGCATACAATACTATTGAAATTCTAATTTATACAAGTAAATATTTAATTTGTTTAACTTAACACCATGAAGATTTTATTCCAAAAATTTGGCATGCACGTTTAGTTTTATATAACGACTTTTATAGTTCAAATCAAAAGTGATAGTAAAGTTCATATTGTATCATTAAGAAAGTGTATGAATTATTAAATGTACCACGGTGAGATTCACTAGATCTCCATTTGAGGCCATTTGTTTTGTTCACGTGACAATATGACCATTATTGATATTAATATACTGATGCGAAACAGAAATGGTGACAGACTATTCGATAGATCAACTTATGGGTAAACATGTAAGTCGTTATATATTCTCCAACTTTTGAAAAGAGAGACCAAAGCAAATGTATGTCTTATTTATAAAATCTTCTATTCTGGCTGCATGATAGTTAACCTATTGATTCAACAAGTAGTAGAGAGGGCGAACAGACTACTATATAGAGGTGCCCTTTCCTCGATCTTAAACTAAAACATTTGCTTATATATGAAGTGAACATTTTTATTATATGAGCCTGTTTACTAATCGGAGGTGAATGATTTCATCGAAATTACTGCCAAATTTGGACACTTTATTGAGGTCTCGCCCTCTATGCTGCTCTTAATTTTAACTTTTTGATAAAATTATTATTTTCTATCCAAATATTGTATCAAGTCCGATTCGATATCTTGATCTAGGATCATCAAAATGTATTGTTGTTATTAATCCAAACTGAATATTCTGTACCTGAACAACAACAAAAAGTGTTTGAATTTAATCATGTCCAGATCTCCACAACACAAAGTTTGAAAACTATTTATTTAAATATGAGTATTAACTCCGTAAAATATTGCCACGAAATTAAAATCATCTCTGATTATTTTCCGAATTTGTGTATATCTTTGCGGAACATAAATAATATATTTTTTTATGCCTTCCTCGGGAAAATATTCTGTCTGGATTTGTTTATTTACTGGGGACGAAATATCAAGATGGACAGTTATTTTGTCAATCTGATGTTTCTAACATTGTTGCCGAAAGTGTCAAAAATTATATTAATATAGATAATTGTACACCTACACCGCTCGCAAATTCGCAATAGGTTTGGAGATTCACAACGCAGCTTTCGTGGGGCTTGATCTGTTTTGGAAGTTGATCTTTGGAGAACACGCATTATAAAGTGGGAGACGCAAAGATCTTTGAGAACCCTTTATTCTCATGCCTTTTCCTCGGGTAGTGCCTGGCAGTTGAAGTCCTCTACCGACGACGAGCAATCCAGGCTGTAAGGTTCCAATGACTACCCCAAGCAGAGGACCTATAAATCCTCCTTGTTTGGACAGCTGACTCGCGGATAAGTTTAAAATTAGTCCTTTTCGAGCTGCTTTATGTTTAGCGATGGAATGGACCTGGCGCTGGATCAGCATGAGTCAGTTAGGTCCTGTGATGGATGAGGCTTTAAGTCGGACAGTCACTTCTTTTATGAGTAACAGCCACAACGATACTTTTTCTGATGTGGAGTCGGAGTAACATCCACTAGAATGTATAACGTGATGACGCTATATGAAATGCTAGTATTTGTTTCGTTTCTCACCTCATTGGTCACGACAGCTCTTCTCCTCCCCCGCATACTACTCCCCATGAATGTTTTTGGGATAGTTTTTTGTGATAGCTCATGTAACTGCAGTGATTCATTAGGAAGATAAGACGTTAGCAAATAAATTAGGAGCCATGGATGTCATGATGGAAACGATGGTAGAGACAATGAAGGCTCGGTCATGTCATCGCTGCAGTTGTTTTCTAGTCATGTTGTCTATACAAGGACATTCATTTTTCCATTATGAACGTTCAGCGTCTGATGTGGCCATGGCGTAGCAAAGGTAATCTGCTCCTGGAGCCACTGTCCACCTGATTTCAATGGAGCTGTTCGAGTCTTTAAGGTGTTCTGAATGTTTGGAGACATCGCAATGGAAGATGGAAAACACGTGAGTGAAATCGACTTGTGTTTGTTTGTTTGTTTGTTTGATTATGATTTTTAACGTAGCTTTAACAATTTTTCAGTCATATCGCTACGATGTCTGCAGTGAGGCAGTTTATAGTGATGTTTAACACTGAGACATCATACCGCAGACATCTAGCATGATGTCTCACCCAGTCACATTATCCTGACACCAGGCCTATCAGTCCTAACACTAACCTTTGAATGCTGAGCGTCAAGCGAGGCAGCTGTTGGTACCATTTTTGTAAGTCTTGGTATGACTCGGCCGGGGATCGAAGCGACGACCTCCCGCTTCCGGGGCGGATGCTCTAACCCGTGACTTGTGTGCCTGTGTATACGTCTTGAACGTCTGCATAGCTGCCAACAGCATCAAGTAGCTCGTGAATAATTGCTTGTGCATACAGCGAAATTACACACAAGTACACGCTCTGAATATTGTTTAGAGTTGATGCGGACGTGAATACTAGACAAACTCCACATTGTTAAAGACGTGCTTGTTTTGAGTTTGATCTGTGCGTTGATCAGCAAGTTGAAAGGCTACGAAGACGTGTCTAGGAAATTTACTGCCTCGATAAGTGGCCACTCCCCCCGAAGTAGCGTCTTGAGCCGCTTAAATGTAGATACGGTTTTGTTCGAAATACAGTTTCTTAGCAAATCGGGCTAATGTCGTTTCCAGTTCGATTATGTGTTGGCGACAACGGCGCCACGGTGAATTGTCCATCTGCTAGGGCTGTTGGGCTGTGCATGTATTGCGCGATTAGGTCTCTTTCTATCAACAGCTTGTGTTTGAACCCTCTAAAGCTGGCATGGATATGCCTGTACACCTTGAAAATGCTGCTGAGGATGCATACTGAAGATCTCATGGCTGGTATTTTGTAAGAGTACCTCAAGCAGCAAAACGGGCGAAAACAGAGTGGATAAGATTTTTCCTACGATTTTACGTTGATGTGCACGTGAAGATATCTTTGTTGCTTATTTTAAATATGAACGTTTGTTTAGTATGATCTACCACGCCTGACGTGCAAATACTATGTTATTCTTTTGTTAATGTTATCGACGACATTGCCTGACGAATCGGTCGACCATACAGTGATTTCGGAGATCGCGTACGTGTTGGTGATGGGGTAGTATATGCAATGATTGGCGCGAAGTTGCATGAAAGTGCCTGGTGATAACGTTAATCGAGGTAGAATAAATGAAATTGGAGGCAGCAGCCTTCAGGAGACAAAGATTGTTGGGTGATTGAGCAGTTGGTGAGAAGACTCTTGACATCGGTGATGTTGACGGGCATATGACCTTCGTACACTCCGCTTTGAGTTAGAATGGCTTCAGCGCAGAATCCCACAAGAGATCACATGGAGTTAGCTATTTCAAATCGCACGATGTAATTTTCCGAGAGAGTGATGCGAGTAAGGCTCAATGTTAATGTTGGCTGAGGTGTCTCCTTTGGCGGTGATCAATTGTGAGATTTCCGTGGCGATATCGGCAATATTTTGCGTCCCTCGGGAGAAATCCTGATTGTTTTTATTGAAGCGAGACGTACAAAAGCCGATTTTTTAAACAGTGACATTTAAGAAGCTATTCCAGATTTCAGTGCGGACGAGCGCAATTTCATACGACGATTATTGGTCCAGTTCCAGTAGAGGATTATACCTCACTGTGGACGTGGCCGTTTTGGAGTCAGACCACACTGAGAGCCATGTTGTCGTTATCAAGTATTCGTACAAAGTGTGATATTGATCGCACATCACCAGCGTTTGATTCAGGCGATAATTGAGGATTTCCACTATCTCGTTATCGACCTCCGTACCCACATTTCCCGCTTGTTTAGAAGCAATTAGCAACTTTAGGCGAGAGACTATTTCGGCGAGAGTATGGAAGTAAGGAGTATGGATGCTGGCTGCTTGAATGAGTCATTTTCCCTGTGTGGCTCTTTGTTTCTCCTCTTGTGCCAGCTGATGTAATTTAGCTCCAAGGATCAAGTCTTATAAAGGGGCTCAATATATGTTCGCTTCATAATATGCTTGAACCCTTCATCTATAGTAGGTTAAATAACATACACCAAATCTTGACAAAAATTGTCTCTCTCATCGCGAATTCATTTTTAAAGTTTAAGGCTTCCGTCTTTTTATGTACTCAAGATTTCTCATCCTGGCTTCGCTCGTTTCAGTATCATGTTCTTGAGTGATTGTTTGTAAGTGCTTACGGTTAGTTTCTCAAGCTCTTCAGCTGACTTTGCTTTCTTTCTCGGATATTGGAATCGTGAGGCTTCCAATGCTGTGCTAGCTTTTTCTCCGATTTTTTTTCCCAAGGTATCTAGGGATTTATTGTAGTCTCGAATCTCTTTGACTTTACTCAACATGGGTTTTCCTTCTGGGATATCATATTTATATCTTGCTAAAATCTCATAGCTGTTAGTGATGTTGGTCATGATAGGATGTGCCTATAAGTAATCGTTAGTCCTATAACCAGTAGGTTGGTAATTTCGTAAAGGAGGAGAAGATTACGTAGGATTGATTGGTCAAGCCATTTAGGACGGGTTTTTTCAGGTCGTTCTTCCAGTTTGAGTTTCTCCGAAAGAACATTTTCCGTCTCGTACTGAAGCATTTTTGTTCTCGACCGATGAAAACATTTTATTTTTCTCAAACTCACCCTGTAGCCAGTTCTCGTTCTATCTCGAGAACATCTTCTCACGTTCTTTGTTCTTCTTCCTTCAGTTTTCGTACTTTGGCCTTTTCTTACGTTCTGCTTCTGTTTAACATTGCGGATATGATGGTCTAACTCCTCTAGCAGTTGCTGTTGTTGTTGTTGAGTCGTTCTGAGTGTATCCAAGAGTTGATCTTCCTTGACATCGTAGGCAGTTTTGGCCTCGTTGAATTTAGTCAGAAGAGGTTTGAACAAGATCGCATTGTAAGAACTACTGACCTATTTTATCTACAGCTAACGTTGGTGTTAAGCAACTCGTTGATCGATACATTTCTTGAAAACACATTCACATTGGCAACGTGTAGGCACTTTTTTGAACGGCATGATTACACTAATAGATCTAGTTGTTGTTTATGGTTTTATGGTTTAACGCCACTTTCAGGACAATATAGGCTATACATGGTGGCCAGTATAATTGGTGAAAGAAAAACCTTGGAAAAGCCTGGGAAGAACCACTGACCCACGAGAAGCTACTGGCAGGCTTAATCACGTATCCACGTCATCCGAGCCTGAGAATCGAACGCACGCAGACAGCAGTGAGATGGTAGTGATCCGAACTTGTGAGCACGTTAAACAACTCGGCAACCCGGGGACCCCTAATCGATCTGAATTTCAAGCGTTGTTGGTATACAATACTGCTTATATGGCGTATCTCGTGTACGTTCAGCATTTATATCAGAGTAATGATGTCAAAAAGTAGGCGACGGCTGGAGTGACTTCTGATTTTTGGATGCAGACGCAAGTGCCAAAACCAGTCTCCAAATTACAACTGCATTAACGTACTCCAGGAACAGAGCGCGTGCTTACCTGGAATATCGATGGTATAAAAACCGATGAGAGTGTGGATGTGTTGTGTAATGGAACGAAAGTTATTTCAGATTTTTACTCTAGACAGTTTTGTATAGAGAGTATGGCGGAAATCGTGCGAAATCGTTCATATCGCCACGGAGTTATACTACTTATTGTTTGACGAGGAGTACAGACATGAATAGTCGTATGTCTCCAGTAACCATCATGCAAAGATCAACGAGGTGAGAAAGTTGGGTAAATTATATTTCGAAGTGTTATATAAACGACGCAAGGAGGACAATTTCAAACGATCTCATGTATTGGTGTCTATCAACACGCCTACTGACGTTACAGGTATTTCCTCAAAGTAATTTCGATAATTTCGCTAATCGTGACGACCACGGGTGTCATTTCTACGGAGGCACTGGTTAACCCGATGATGTTGATTTTATCTGGCGCTGGACATGCGCTGAAGATCTTGATGAAACGTCTTGAGCCGCGCTTGGAAGCCTAAAGGAATAGTACAAAACAAACGATGTTGACCTATCAGAAAATGCTGAATAAAATCCAATCGTACTTACGATGAGCTCTTTTTGACATTGGGTTGTTTATCGCCAAAGTGAGAACCATGCAAGACATTATTTTAGACGTGGTAGGCAGTCAATGTAAGTCTATTAGCATTTATGTTAAAAAATACAGAGAAAATGTCTGACGATGACGTTTTTGTCAAAGACGTGATGTAGCATCACCCTGAATCCCTCCATGAAGCCATTGTCACTATCTTATAAAATAACATGCCAGTGCAAATCAAAATGACGCTGACTAAAGTGCAAAGATCATGTGAACAGGCATTACCGACGCTAGAGCAACGGTCAGACTTGGCTCACGATGGCGTGGTCAACATCTACTACGATGAAGATCTGGTTAGGCAACATTGAGCGACAAAAGGCTGAAATGTTTGTTGTTTATTTTTTTTTATCTTTGTTTAGAGTACCATGGTGATGGAGGTTTACCACGTAAATAATACGCGATACATGACCTATGTTGTCATGGAATAAAAGTAAGATCTCGAGCTGGCCATTAGTAACACGTTTCATCGCAGCATCAACATTAGTGTAAATCTGACTATCATCAATGTCGTAGGCATAGGACACGATATCGTCTTGCTCACAGCAGCACAATCAAAAACACTCTACGATTCAGGCATGCTCAACATAACCTATGAATAAAGAGCTTCTGCTTTAAGCATTACATCTCCTGTATGTATCGAGAAGACCTCCTTAAGTTACTGTACATATCTTCTTCCTGAATAAACAAAGAGTGAATAACATTTTTTAATATATATCGTTGCTACCCGCTGGGTATCGTGTCCAAAATACACAGTCATTTATCGGAGGGATCTGCGGAAGACGGTATAGCCAATGTGAATGATTATACAATGAGCGTGAAACACGAAATGATGATATGTACATGGTAGCCCTCACTCCGTTGACAAACACGTAAACGATGGAATAGGCACCTGTGCTAAATTTCATCAGGTGTCTGATTTTTATACATATGCTCCTCGCTCACTTTCATCGCTCGCTTCATAACGACTAAATACGTGCTGTGCTTTCCATTTCGTCATGCCAAAAAGTCGTTGCAAATCTCGGAATGATTTTTGGGTTTCTGAGTCATTCTGGTCTTTTCGTAGTAATATTTAAGGGATCATGTTTTGTCCCTTCACAACGCTGACACGCTTGGAGTTGACCTCGTACTCTTTTCTTGATATCCCAAGCAGGGTTTAATTCCTGGACTTCCACGATTGATCGAAAGAATAGTGCTGAGCGCAGTACTCCCCATTCAAGACCTAATGCCCTTCTCTAAGCAGCAGAGAGGGCGAACATACCAACGTTCTAGAAGTCCTTTTATAAAAACTAAATCTTCCTACCAAAGTGAAAATATAAGGTCAATATCGTCAAAAAGAAGCCTCTAACTGACCAAGAGTTTCTCTAATTGGGTTAGTTGATTTTGTTACTGTATATTTGTCTTAGTGTTTTTCAACAAGCATGCACGCGAGTTTACCCGCTGTGACACGTATTTGTGGTCGAGCCCTCTCTGCTGCTGTGAATTAGATCGTTATTACATATGAAAAATATGGCATCAGCTATGGAATCTTATACAGATAGATTAGCTCGACAGAGACTAGAGGCAATAAAGAAATTTCTTCCCGTCCAAGATTATGTTAGACAAAAATTACAAGAACGTCAGGAGTCTCGGGTGGCATTTGCAGAGGGATCGGAACAATTATTTAAAACAGCAACAAAGGTTACTGAGAGTTGCCTAAGCTACTAAATGTCTTCTTCCAATGTTAAAATAAACTGACAAAATAATGGAGAGAGCCAAACATGCAAAACCGAGTTTACGAGATATTCCAACTGAATAGCTGCTGATCATGTAGAGACAGAAATACTTAAAGGTAATGGCAAAGTTCGTGCTGAAAAAGGTAAAATAAGGGCCATAAAAAAGCAGAAAAGGAAAGGAAAAGAGTCAAATTGATTAACAAATTTAATGAAAGAGTTTTTGATTTTAAAAAAAATATTGAAAAAAGTAAATTACTTTATATTGTAGCGATAATTATTTACATAAAAAAAACTTTTTTTAATCTGATTATGTTAACGTATAGTTTGATACCAACAAAAAAAGGGATGTATCGTGCATATACTGGTAAGTCACAGTTGAAAGTGTTAGCATATATCTAGAGTCACTCGATAATGAAGTAAATAAACAAATGCAAAATTTAGGAAAGGAAACTAATCAACAAACTTCTCAACAACAACCGCAACTTCATACTAAACCAAATTCTCCTCAACAAAAATCTTAAATTCCGGTATCTCTTCAACAAGACCCTGACCCAAATGCCACTGGAAGTGTCGTTTCTGCTCAAGGAAGTGGTCTTATTACTTGTCCCAATAATATTATTTTCATGTGCGCAAGCTACCCCACACGGATTTATAACAACAAATTTACACGATCCTTGATCGAGATATCGTATGGGTCTTGATAAATTGTTTGGATAGTTACAGCAGCAGGGAGGGTGAGACCGCAATGAAAAGCAATCTGGTTAAACGAAAATACAAAAAAAAAAAAATGAAAGGGCACTAACGACTGATAAATTAACACGATTAACTATCCCATTTAGAGAAACTCTCGGTCAGTCAGAGGCTTCAGTTTGGCGTTATTACGCTTATATTTTTCATAGGAAGCTTTTTTTTTCAAAATATGAAGCTCAACAAAGGTATGTTTGCCTTCTCTGCTGTTGGCGGGGAGAGAGGCAGGGGCTGGGACAGGGGCATAACAAAAATGTGTTCAACTACTCAAAAATTGTTCCACCGCGGTATACCGTGTTATTTATCAACGTACAGCGATACTAAGGACCAACGATTCAATAATTTGATGTTCTGGTGCAGAGCCTGACACGTGTATGTTTAATTTCCGCCAGTCAATAATTTGAACAATTGTTCTACTTTACATCATACTAATAACTTATTTTATCAATGATATCATTAGGAAAAAGTATTTATCTTGATATAAAACAGAACTTTTATATGCTCAAACCAAATTCGCCATTTCGCCATTCCCCTTCTTAAATAACCAGTGCCTTAGAGTAGGTGAATTTGCTATATGTATGTTAATTGTTGTATAACTGTAAAACAAAAGCTGTAACTAAATTGAGATGATTCAGCTTACACAATAGCTGATAATGTGAAAGACATCATACTAACATTAGAGTGGCTATTGATAAAAAAAACATGAAAATATTGATTCTGAAGGCTACAATTTTCTTGCTACAATATTGATACAAGAGGTAGGGAAACTATGCGTGTGATACCAACACCTGGTCAGGATATTTATCACAGAGGACCAGTAAAAATTAAAAGTGCTCAACAAAAGCGATATTTGGATGATTTAAGGCATAGTTCAGGCTTAGTTCAGGAGTTCAGGCACAGTACATATTATTATATAAGTTGGGTTCTCGCTTAATCCTTTTCGTAACAATTAATTATGACCAGCGCGTTTGCATACGTGACATGTATCCAAAATGTGATTAAAGAATGGAATTATGTTTGTTACCATTAATTTATGACAGCTGTTTTGTATTTTAAAACAATGACACAAAAACAAAAATTTTAAAATTATTTTTTATAGTATTAACAATCTAGCAAGCCCATAAGGTACAACCCCTCCAGTTCGAAAGTCATTATTTGTATGTGATTCATCCAGATCTGCATCATGTGAGAATACTTTCAACGGATCATAAAGAATTTGGAACGAAAACTTTTGAACGGGGCTCATTTGATTTTTTAGAAGGGACGAAGTAATTATTTCCTAATCTCAGATAAAGGTGTGAAAGTGGCTAATGGGAATGCAAACAGTCACCTAATTACTTCCAAGTGGGAGTGATAAGATCACCCTCTCAGTAGTTTTGGTTCACACACACACACACACACACACACACACATATATATTATATATATATATATATATATATATATATATATATATATATATATATATATTTATACCACATACATTAAAAATAACATGGCATTTAAAGTGTTGGTATAAAGCAAATCTATATACCAATAGTATTGGTATATCAAATAGTGATCCGCCCATAGCGCAATAATACGAATATATAAACATTCTTTCTACCGTAGGCCTATAGCTCTATGAAGAATTTCTACTCATTCATTAATCATAAATGACATGAAATTAACGACACAAATATTAATAGTCCCTGTTTTCTAAATATTAAAATGGTACACAATTTCATCGGAATCCTGTCTTTTTCCTCTCCCCCTCTCATGCAAAATAAGCACAAATCTGGAGTGAGAGAGAAATATATTGCGCTGGACGAAAACATTAAAGCTGAACTTGTACCAAGTAACCCACAGTACTCTGTTTCCTCGTAAACCTATGCTTACGCTTTCCTTGGGATTTATCTATAGTATTCTTAATATCAATGATACATAGTTGCAATCGTCAGACGACACACAAGGCCTACATGTTAAATTTGTCGGTTACGATGCGCACATACTGTATTGTGTTTTAAGCCTTTGTTGTTGTTTCTGAAACCCGTTTTAATCGAGTATTAATAATTAAATATAAAACTGTCCAAATGGTCGCCAGCCCCCCCCCCCCCCCCCTCTCTGGAGCAAAAATACACGAAAATACAAGCGTTGTGGATTTTTGCTTGTGTCATACGACGATGTCTCTTGACCTATGAATGATGGCAATGTTAGTCAAGTCGTACAGAGAGAGAGAGAGAGAGAGAGAGAGAGAGAGAGAGAGAGAGAGAGAGAGAGAGAGAGAAAGAATGTTTAGTCTGTAGAATCGCTAATTAAATCAAAATGATGACTTAGTTGAACTGTCAATATATTAAAATATTTTAATTACCTCTTGTTGGTTCGTGATTCCAATTCGTTTTTATTCCACGCGAATTTCCATACGACAGTAGGTCATTGACAGTACATGCATAGTCTATAATATCACCGTGTTTGCAGTGCACTACTTTCTTCATTAAAAAAAACAACACAACAACATATTTTATGTTTAAATAATGCGTGTGTCTTATATTGATTTAATAAATGTGAATAAAAAAAAATGAAATAGAAGACAATCAACTTATCAATTTGAATATGTGATTGTGAATAACAAGAAAAATCGTAGAACTAGATTTTGTAGCAGACAGCCACTTGGTTGTGAGGAGGTTATTTACTCGGGCAATATATTAGGAGCACATCGTAACTCCAACTTGCAAATATTTGTATTTGTATGTGATATAAATAAAATATATGTATAGTATGTACGCTGTATCATTGATATACCACTCGTTGTATAAATTTTTCATGAAAAGGAAACTCGGGCAAGCCTCGTTTCCTTTTAATGAAAAATTTATACATCTCGTGGTATATCATTGATACAGCGTACATACTATACATATATTCTATATATATATATATATATATATATGTATATATATGTATATATATGTATATATATATATGTATATATATGTATATATATACATATATGTATATATACATATATGTATATATATATATATATATATATATATATATATATATATATATATATATATATATATATTTATACCACATACGTTAAAAATAACATGGCATTTAAAGTGTTGGTATAAAGCAAATCTATATACCAATACTATTGGTATATCAAATAGTGATCCGCCCATAGCGCAATAATACGAATATATAAACATTCTTTCTACCGTAGGCCTATAGCTCTATGAAGAATTTCTACTCATTCATTAATCATAAATGACATGAAGTTAACGACACAAATATTAAGAGTCCCTGTTTTCTAAATATTAAAATGGTACACAATTTCATCGGAATCCTGTCTTTTTCCTCTCCCCTTCTCATGCAAAATAAGCACAAATCTGGAGTGAGAGAGAAATATATTGCGCTGGACGAAAACATTATAGCTGAACTTGTACCAAGTAACCCACAGTACTCTGTTTCCTCGTAAACCTATGCTTACGCTTTCCTTGGGATTTATCTATAGTATTCATAATATCAATGATACATAGTTGCAATCGTCAGACGACACACAAGGCCTACATGTTAAATTTGTCGGTTAAGATGCGCACATACTGTATTGTGCTTTAAGCCTTTGTTGTTGTTTCTGAAACCCGTTTTAATCGAGTATTAATAATTGAATATAAAACTGTCCAAATGGTCGCCAGCCTCCCCCCCTCTGGAGCAAAAATACACGAAAAATAAAATACAAGCGTTGTGGATTTTTGCTTGTGTCATACGACGATGTCTGGACCTATGAATGATGGCAATGTTAGTCGAGACGTACAGAGAGAGAGAGAGAGAGAGAGAGAGAGAGAGAGAGAGAGAGAGAGAGAGAGAGAGAGAGAGAGAGCTATACGACGATGTCTGGACCTATGAATGATGGCAATGTTAGTCGAGACGTACAGAGAGAGAGAGAGAGAGAGAGAGAGAGAGAGAGAGAGAGAGAAGAGAGAGAGAGAGAGAGAGAGAGAGTTTTGTCTGTAGAATCGCTAATTAAATCAAAATGATGACTTAGTTGAACTGTCAATATATTAAAATATTTTAATTACCTCTTGTTGGTTCGTGATTCCAATTCGTTTATATTCCACGCGAATTTCCATACGACAGTAGGTCAATGACAGTACATGCATAGTCTATAATAAGATCACCATGTTTGCAGTGCACTACTTTCTTCATTAAAAAAAACAACACAACAACATATTTTATGTTTAAATAATGCGTGTGTCTTATATTGATTTATTAAATGTGAATAAAAAAGAAAATGAAAAATTAAACAATCAACTTATCAATTTGAATATGTGATTGTGAATAACAAGAAAAATCGTAGAACTAGATTTTGTAGCAGACAGACACTTGGTTGTGAGGAGGTCATTTACTCGGGCAATATATCAGGAGCACATCGTAACTCCAACTTGCAAATATTTGTATTTGTATGTGATATAAATAAAATATATGTATAGTATGTACGCTGTATCATTGATATACCACTCGTTGTATAAATTTTTCATTAAAAGGAAACTCGGGCAAGCCTCGTTTCCTTTTAATGAAAAATTTATACATCTCGTGGTATATCATTGATACAGCGTACATACTATACATATATTCTATATATATATATATATATATATATATACACTAGTTCTATCTTACACTTCTCTAATTATATCAGCTCGTTTTTGGTTGGTTTCCCTTTCTATCTCCAATTTCTCCTTTCGATTTCCCTCTTCTTTAACCTTTGGTCCCTCTCCCGGACTTGTTCTTCCTGAATAAATTTCCTTAAACTTTCTCCCTTAAACCCAAGTTATTTGCCTAAGGCGACCAATTCCTTAAAGGATGACATGACACAATAGTAATATTACAAATATAATTTTACAGAACAGACTAACCTTATCTTCCTGATAAAGGCAACCAAAACAATGCTTTGAATGTCTTCCTCTAAACAAAAACACAGAACTAATGGAATATTACACGAAAATATAAATGAAATCGTTAGTAATGAAATATCCGAATTATTAAATCTTGCAAATGTAATACCATCAAACGAAGTGGTTGTATTTCAAGCTAAGCAAGGTAATTAAAAACAAATCTTTCATTACAAGATATTATATTTAGAATTGATGGAGTGTCTTAAAAAGGGCATAGCTGGGCTTTTTTATATTTATATTAATGGACAAATTAAACCCGGTGTTACTATGTCAACGATATCAGATAATATTCGCAATCGAATACAAAGATACGGTAATACAATGACTGGTTCTCTCAGTTTGACCAAAAATAAAATTACTAGTCTTAAAGAACCAGAATCAAACAATGACATTGCAACGATGAAATACGTCGACGATAAAAACCTCCCAATTACGAACTTGTTAACATCAATCAATAGTGAAGTAATCAATCTTAGATCTGATCATACTGCTCACATTGACTTTTTGTAGAAACATTAATGGAAATATTAAAGTTTTTTTTAGATATTCAACATTCGATGATATTAAGTTCTCTGACATAATAAAGATCACCGACAGTGTCGGGACTGGACAAATATAATGGTCATTACTTAATAAATCCATTAAATATCACGCTGAGGTTTCCATGCAGGTTCTCAGCACTCGGTGTTTCCGTATTTACAATATATACTACAATACCACGGCGGTATCCACTAACAGGATATTCTGGATCTATGTTAGTGATGTTTGAGTAAAACGACGAAGCAACATTTGAAATGGAATATGAAGAAGACAAAACTCGGTTTTATTTATCATTGATAAATTTAATTAGTCTAAACTACCAACTATTTAGTATAATGAGCTGCCCAATCAACTTGCAACGTACAGATACATTCAGGCGCGTGAGTACCAAACTAAACTGAAAAATATCAATGATGAGTACATGTATACAGAAAAATATAACATCAAAGACCTGTATTCGGTGTCAGTTGTAGCCAGTGTATTGCTATCAACAATAACAATGACATCACCAACAGTTGTAACAATTTGTGTTTCAGCTGCAACAACAATTACAGGTGTTATTAGTATCATAGCAAAAAAACAACATATATACATGTACAAATTAAAAATTGCATGATTATATAATAAAGCTACCTATAGCGACGCTAGCATACTCTAAATTATCCTTATTGATAGCATCATGTTTTAGTGATGGAATAATATTGGATAATGAGTTCGCATAAATGATTAAGATTTACCACGAGGTAATGACTGCGTCTGATTTAGAAACTAATAATAGTAATAATAATTATAACTCAACACCACTGACAACGTCAGGTGAGTTACTGCAACAAATTGTACATTTTACAACACCGTCCCAAAAAAAGATGATAACGACAAGCTCGATTAATCCTTAATTTAATGTTAACTTTCCAACTGTCTTTCCAGTAAAAGAAATATCAGTTGCACAATTATAAGTATATTATAGTTGGCTGAATATCAAAATCATCTGGTGTATTGCATGCAACTAATTTGCTTGTATTTGCAAATTTACAACAAAAACAATCATAAAACCCCTGATTGGAAAGTTGTTGCTATCAGATTAAACAAATAATCGATGCATTTATGATTTTAACGCAGAATTAAATATGCCAAAAAAAGATGATAACGACAAGCTCGATTAATCCTTAATTTAATGTTAACTTTCCAACTGCCTTTCCAGTAAAAGAAATATCAGTTGCACAATTATAAGTATATTATAGTTGGCTGAATATCAAAATCATCTGGTGTATTGCATGCAACTAATTTGCTTGTATTTGCAAATTTACAACAAAAAAAAATCATAAAACCCCTGATTGGAAAGTTGTTGCTATCAGATTAAACAAATAATCGATGCATTTTAACGCAGAATTAAATATGTCACTGGTCGTGAGTGCAAAATAGATAGTACTGTTCACGAACCAACAATATCAGCGGCGATAGAAATTCACTAGATGATGTCGAAGACTTATATCAATCATCGATTCTATCAGTGTTAGAATGGGATGAAATTCCGCGAGAATATAAATAACCATCAGAATAACAACTAAATGATTTTCTCACAGATGAGAAAAAAATTATAAACTTTTCGAAATATCAGTAGGAAGAACTATGCAATTTTACAAAGTATTATTCTAGTTATCTAGATGGTGGTTAAGTTATAAGTTACCATCCAATGCTGAATTAATTTTATGGTGGTAGTAGACACCTCGAAGAATACCATAATAATTATTCTCATACCATCACGTCACAATAAAAACGTATATTTAATGAGCTATAAAATGTAGTTTCAAGCGTTACCCAATATTACAGCAACGATTCAAAACAGCAAATCATCGCAACAATACAGCATTTAAATTGTCATATCTGATCTTGAGTTTGTCAATAGAAAATTTTAGAAATGTGAGGATATATATATATATATATATATATATATATATATATATATATATATATATATATATATATATATATATAATATTTGACATAATTTTATTAGAGGGGTGACTGAAGTTTGACAGTTGTTGACAATGAGAGGAGAGATGGTGGTGCAAAATTGCCTAAAAGTTGTTGACATAATTAATGGACATCCTCTTCTTGATCATTCGATATCGATGGAACTACCGATTATCAGCTGAAGAAACCAGGTCATTCGAAATGGTGACGGACAATTTGACTAACATCGAATTTGCTACGGAAATATGCTGCAAATTTAGCTCAAAGACATCTCTAAGGACCGTAGCTACATATAACGATACTTTTTTGCATCTTTGTATAATAAAGTCCATAATAAATGCAATCAAGAATAGGAATATATAAGACTGCATAAAGTTTGTAGTTCTCAAATATTTTATTTGATAAGTGATGTTGTTCTTATAGAGTCCTTTGTATACATGCTACCAGTTCATGGTACAAATTTACGGCTTCATACCGATCTTCTGGATGGTTCCAGTCATTCTCGTCCATCAGAATCAGGCACAGCTTGTATAAATCCTTGTCACAAGGCAAGTCATTCATTGCTTGGCATTCTTCCTCACAGACTTCGGTATCTAAAGTGTCTACCTGGCAAATTAAATTATCGAATCCATAGAGATGTGGCAATGTGTATAACAATACGGGCTTGTTTCAAGGTAGTCCTGTTGTCCGATTACTTCGAATGCGGTGTGTGTTCCACGCTTCAGTGGCGTTATCTAGTTCAGCCTGTAAAATAGTTGATACAATCTTATGAAATCATTTTCTCTTTACCATCTTTTTAATTTCGAGTGCTGTATTTCAGAAGAAAAAAAAATCAATAAATAAATATAATTATGTTAATGAAG
This sequence comes from Unio pictorum, assembly GCA_030141615.1. NCBI lineage: Eukaryota > Metazoa > Mollusca > Bivalvia > Unionida > Unionidae > Unio > Unio pictorum. The sequence goes on along the minus strand of JARLTB010000378.1, from coordinate 971,370 downwards.
AAACAATGACTAAACATGCATGCTGTTATTTTATTGATTGTTTGTAACAAGATTTTATCCTTCCTGTTCATTCATGAAATTAATGTGCTTTTGTTCCTGTTGTTTTCTTTTGAAAGTACGTGTCTATTCCTTACCTTACTGTTTACCATGAAGAAATTTAAAGGTAGTATTGTACATCTTATAAAACTGCACATGAAATCGTTACTCATGTTTAACGTCTCACATTTCATTTCATTTTGTTGCAGGGATTTTTCATAATAAATAGTATTGATCCACGGAAAGCTATGACTTTTCATCTTCTGCCTCTGGCTATTACGTTGCCGTTATTTTCATAAGTGTCCATTACATGTAGCATGGGTATGTCAATCTATGGTATGAAACCATGCTCCTGTAGCCGTTTCCAAGAAAGTAGGAATCAAAAGGTTGAAATTCATGACCCTGAAGTCGTTCCAATAGGGGTTAGTATGTACTGACTTCATGCATATATACATTGGGTTTTTGCATGCTAAGAATATATATATGAATATGAACCACCATATTGTTGTTATATATATATATATATATATATATATATATATATATATATATATATATATATATATATATATATATATATATATATATATATATATATATATATATATATATATATATATATATATATATATAAATGCAATAAACTGACAAGCAACAGTGCAAAAACTAGTATCACTCTAGCCTGAGCGCTTTTGACTCTCAATGAGTCTTTATCAAAGGCAAATACAAAACATAGACAAGACAGACTGTTAAAATACAAAAACCGTGTTTACAGAGCTTTACATGCCTGTTTCTACAGGAATTAAGCCTTGAAATTTATTATGTTACAACTAGTCGCGGATGCTGTAAAATGGCCACACCTTCAGTGATATAACACTTATTGCAATTGCTCACAACCACAACTGGAGTTCCGAAACCAGGAAAGAAAAGGAATCTTACTGGATACGACGCCTTCGAACATTAAAACCAAGCGGTTTAAACCAAGAAGACTAGAAAAAGACAGCCATGCACAAATTTAATTATCTTTTCCAGCTGACACATTTTCTTTTAAATAATTCTCTAAATTTGCTTAATAGCCTCTAACTTCTAATATAAAATATCCGGGATATAATTTGCGCGTACATAAATTTACATACAAAAACATATGTGTCGCTTTTGCTCATCGATTTTACATTTTACAGCATCCGCGACTAGTTGTAACATAATAAATTTCAAGGCTTAATTCCTGTAGAAACAGGCATGTAAAGCTCTGTAAACACGGTTTTTGTATTTTAACAGTCTGTCTTGTCTATGTTTTGTATTTGCCTTTGATAAAGACTCATTGAGAGTCGAAAGCGCTCAGGCTAGAGTGATACTAGTTTTTGCACTGTTGCTTGTCAGTTTATTGCATGTATCTTATTCAATCCCTGACACACGTGATCCCTTGCTGGATCCAGTGCATTTGAAAGGACTGTTATATGCCATATGATTTGTATTCTTTATATATATATATATATATATATATATATATATATATATATATATATATATATATATATATATATATATATATATATATATATATATATATATATATATATATATATATATATGGTGGGTATCTCGATGATTTTCCTTAGTTATGAGCACGGTGTTTTGTCCTCAGATACAGGAATACACAATGGGACATAACCCAAGGTCATGACTTTATGGCAAGTTTGGTTTAGAAAGAATGTGAACTGGTTACATACACAATAATCCAAATATAACAGCATAATTCATGCAAATTTACAATATACTGTAAAAAAAAAATATACAGAAGCTAGTGGTTGCTTTAACCTCCTATGAGAAAACGACTCGACATTCATGCAATATATCACTCACCACTCCCTCACTATTAACTACTGAAAGCTTCATCAAGTTCCAAAAAGTAGTTTTACATTAATGGGCAAGGACCTTGTTTTATTGATGGAATTTCAGTCTTTTAACGGTCTTAAGTTTGGAACACTTATTACTGAAATCAGCACCTGACCCTTTGGTGAGGAATTGAAAGTACGTGTTCCAAGAACCAAAAGTGTCAAGCTTATGTCTCTTTCCGATTGCTCTTATCTTAGCTTAGTCATGCATACGATACGGTACGACTTCAATACTGAAAATACTTGTATGTTAACATATACTCGAATAATTTCCAGGCAGCAAACTCGTATCAAATCTGTATCCAGGTAGTCCCCGCTAAAATAACCATCTTGCTGCATTTGTCGGAATAAATCAATCCAGAATTGTAAGCATTGTTTCTTGAGGACACTCCACCAAAATTCAACACGCTGATTTGCCCTGCTGTCTCAACATATTGTTGTCACCAGCACGATTGTCTTCATGACTTCTCCTGAGGAAAGCTTGCATTTTGTGTAAGACGGTATTCTCTACTCCCATGTCAGTGCGTACTATTCGAGGACAACTTTTTCGACACTTAACCACTTCTATGAATTAATAGGCAATACTACGTGTCATTCCTCCTCCACTAGCCTGTAACCAAATTATATTTCGGGAAAATCGATCAACGCATCCATCAATGAATATTCCGTATGGTTTTAGTTTATCATTAGAATCTATATGCCAGGTGTAGTTGGGCCCATGATTAAAATAAATACGGCGTCTTAAGCGTCGGCTTTTCCGCAATTCGACTCCTTCAGGATCAATAATTTGCAACAGAACTCTGACATTTTCACAATCGACAACAATACCCTCGATAAAACAATTTGTGTACATCTATCTGTATCCATGCAAACAACCAGACTTCTCCATCTGTTTCTGAAGAAATGCGACGACCTGAATGAGATCTGTCTTATTTGTATTCCTGTAGAGAGAATATTCTTCAATTTCTTTGCAATGTGCGCCTGCTTATAACGATCTGAAGTTTATATGCTGAAATTTATAACATATATTTTTTTGAAACATTTAATCTAAAATAGAATCTTAGCAATGTATATATATATATATATATATATATATATATATATATATATATATATATATATATATATATATATATATATATATATATATATATATATATATATATATATGTATATCCGCCATGTTCAGTCTAGATGTATATCTTATGTATCAGAAATGAGTCTCCATCCTATCTCGTAACAACGCAATGTTATCTCGTAATAACGCAATACTATCTCGTAATAACGCAATGCTATATCGTAATAACGCAATGTTATCTCGTAATAACGCAATGATATCTCGTAATAACGCAATGTTATCTTGTACTAACGCAATACTATCTCATAAAAACGCCAAACATTTTTTTACGTGGCGCTATTGGGCTTCCGTACTAAGCCAATTTACCGTAGATATAATTAATATTAGCCTTGGTCACACACGCGAAAATGTGATACTGACCTGTCTGGAGTGTAATCGACGTCGAGGCGCTAGTTAAGTAAATACGGTGGTAACTGTGTGTCTTCATGAATTGCTTGTTCGCTTACAAATCCACGTTGAAGAGCAATTGAATCTAATCTGTACTGTGCAGGTCTGCCCGTGGATCATACCACACTGGAACTTGTATGTGTAATTCCACTACAAATAGGAGCAGAAGCTGGTTTTTTTTTTTTTTTTTTTTACCGCCTTCAAGAAGTTTACCGGGTTCATATAAATATCTTACAGGTACATTACCTAGTACTGGTTGTTTGAAAAGTCTTGTCGTTATTTTGGTATAATTTTGTGATGATCGCATTGGCAGGTTTCGTAGAAATTGTATGAGTAATTTTTTTTTAATGCAGATATCAAACGTGGTAGTTTTGCAACCCAATCACGAGATCTCATATCTTTTTTTAAACTTTGTTCATTGATATTTCCTTTGCATATTGATATCCGAATAACAGAAAAATATTAATTCTAAGGATTCTGTGTGAAAAGTATCGCAACATCAACAAGACACCTATCATAGATTTAAAAAAAGGCTTTTGACAGTGTGGCATGAGGCATTGTGGGCCACAATGAAAAAGTAAACATAGGTCAAAGGTTGACCAATACCATCAAGCTGATGTACGCCAAGGCTGCCAGTGCACTAATTGCTCAAGGTTATGTGGGGGACTTGTTCAAGACAACAGCTGGAGTACGTCAAGGCTGTCTCCTGTCATCCACGCTTTTCAACATTTACTTTGCGCTCATCATGAACGAAGCCCTGGAAAACCACTGTGGGACAGTCAGCATTGGAGGGCGTAACATCACTAACCTCCGCTTTGCAGACGACACTGATGGGCTGGCAGGCAGTGAAGACGAGCTTGCCACCTAGTGAAGAACCTGGATGAAACATCTTTCCTATCTGACACGGAGATAAGCACTGAGAAGACAAAGCTGATGACAAATAGTGACAAACGAATCTCAGCCAAGTCTAAAATCAGAGCTCAGGAGCTGACAGCAGTGAGCCAGTTGAAAATATCTTGGTTCCATAGCAACTGAGGCCATCGCATGGGTTTTCGTTGAAAAAAAAATAAAAAGCAAATACAACTTAAGCAGCCGTTTTAGTTGATAATGGTTCTGTTTCCTTATATCTGCTTGCAACGACAACTACAGTTTGAGCATATTTGTATATGTATTGACTTTTCCAAATTTAAAAGTATCGTGTTGTAAAAACAAAATATCCGCTTGATGAACGTAATTATGAACTCTGATATAAAACTGTGCGTAACGAATTTGTTAAGAGGTTGATAGAAAAATTTGCCATATTGCCTGTCGTGCTAACCAATTTGCAGCAACAGAACGTGTAAGGTTTATTGCATCAGCGAGCGCACTAAACGCTGTTCTACCTCTCCATTATCGTATTGGGCTATAATGAATATATGCCATTTTCATGACATTCGTTTTACCGGCCTGGGAAATTCCATTTCCAAGCAATAGTTCACCTTTAATCGCTGATCTTATCAACCATATAGTTAAGGATTCTTTGACTGATAAATATTTACAGAATTTAACGAATGAATCAACTTCACATCTGCAATAATTTGTTGTTGGAAATTTAAATTTTTAATGCTACATCATGAACGTGACTTGCTTGAACAGTAGCATTTACTGGATACTCTCCATGTTTTGGTAATTTGTTGTTATTATTTGTTATTAATCTATTGTTTTGGGTGGATGTTCTGCATCTAGCACGATATATCTTCGTATTATTTAGTATGTTTGTAGAACATGGATGTCACTGATTTCTCAGCGACGCGAAAACAAAAACCAGTCAAACTTCATAAAGCACTACGAAATTCTCCCAGAATGATAAGAATGATAAGAATATGTCCGTCTGGATCTGGTAAAACACATGGTTACTTAATATTTTATAATGAAATGGTTCAATTGGATAAAGTATATTTAGTTGCACCATCTATAAATGAAACGATGTTCTTAAAGAGTTTTATGAAAATGCAGAAATGTTAAATGAAGATAGTGAAGATGTTATTATTTTTCCACCGATATTGATGAAGCGTCGAGTGTTGATGAATGTGATGGATTTATTAATAATTTAGTTGTTTATGATGATGTTATGCTGGATAACAATCAAATCCAGCAATAATATTTTCTCGAAGCAGACATAAAAATACAGATATCATGTATATTAATGATACACAAAAATACCTAAAGTGATCAGAGCTGTAATTAACGGAGTTGGTTGATTTTGGAAATATTTATCAGACTTGGTGTTCAGGGAAAATGGATATACTTAAGTTCTTTTCACGTGCGCAAGCTATCCCACACGGATTTATAACGATAACTTTAAGATCCTGGGTCGCGATATCGTATAGGTCTTGATAATTGTTTTGGTTAAGAAATAGCAGTTAGTCTGATATAAAAATGATCAAATTACAGCAGAGAGAGAGAGAGAGAGAGAGAGAGAGAGAGAGAGAGAGAGAGAGCGCAATGAAATGTTGGCGGTAAACACAACCTACATGAAATAATAATAATAATAATAATAATAATAATAATAATAATAATAATAATAATAGGACATTAAATAACTCCTAATCTCTAGAAGCTCAAAGCGTTTTATCATATTAGAAAACACATATAATACAAATATATATATATAGGTATATAATTTACAAAACAAAATACGATAAAATAAGAAAACATCAATCCTACTGAAAATATTTAGGGAACATTATTTGGTCTTTAAGTTTGTTATTGTAGTCGAAATAAGTGAGTATTAAGAGCACTCTTGAATAGGATAACTGTGTCATTGTGTCTATGTTCAGTGGCCAATTCGTTTCACGTTACTGGGTCCTGGAATGCAACGGAATGTTTTTCAAATGAGTTTGCTTTTATAGTGGGTATAATGAGTTCGCGATTGTCAGAAGAGTAGCGCATTTATCTTGCTGGTTTGTATAAATGGGTGAGGTCTGATCGGCATGTTAGATTCGAATCTTTCAGTGAAACTTAGCACAGAGAACAATTTTTGTGTTTGATTCTGGATCAAATGGATAGCCATGGTAGGGTACAGAGCAGCGGGGTGGTGTGCTCTGATTGAATGGTACTCTAAAGATGATCCGTGCAGCTGTGTTTTGACCTTTCTGAACCTTCTGGAGTAAATATTGTGACGAACCAAACAGAATTGAGCTACAATAGTCCAGTCTTGAAAGTACTAATGAACACACAAGTGTTTTAGTGGAATCAACTGAAAAATATTTACGAATGGAACTGATGCGTCTCAATTCAAGATATGCAGCCTTGCATATGTTCATGACATGCTGGTGCAATGTGAGAGTACTGTCTAGAGTAACGCCTAGGTTTTGTAATGACTGTGAAAATTTAATGTTGGTGTTGCTGATATGTATTGTCTAAGGTAAAGGATGTGAATGAGAAAGTCTTTGTGTTGTGATCAGAAGACTTTACTACTACATGGTGCATTACGTTATGATAATTTTGGTCTTAAACTTATGTTCGGGTACTTTTAAATAAGTATCTGATTGTGATACTCTAAGGATGATCTGAGGAGCTGTGTTTTGAACTTTTTTAAGTTTCTGGAGTAGATACTGAGACGAATCAGACATAATTGAGTTAAAAATGGTCCAGTCTTGAAAGTACTAATGACCAAACAAGTGTTTTAGTGGAATCAACGGAAAGATATTTGCGAACTGAACTGATGTGTCTCAGCTCAAAATATACAGCCTTGCATATGTTCATGACATGTTGGTGCAATGTGAGAGTACTGTCTAGAGTAACACCTAGGTTTTGTCCAGACTGTGTAAATTTAATGTTGGTGTTGCTGATATTTATTGTTTGAGGTAAATGATATGAACGAGAAAGTCTTTGTGTTGTAATCGGAATGGCCAGTTTTATCATAATTCATATAAAGCTTGTTACAAGTCATCCGTGATTTCACATCAGAAATGCACCTCTCAACACCTTGTAAACTTCAGTTGGGTGGCTAGATTTGTTTATTTGCGTGTCATCAGCGTACAGTTGGTGAGACAGTGGATGATGATCTATGACACTTGAGAGCGGCTGAGTGAATATATTGAAGTGAACAGATCCGAAACATAAATCAACTGGGCTCGAGTGTATTCCATTTGCAGATACAATTTGTGTCCTGTTGACTATGTAGGACTTGAACCACTGTAAAGCTGTATTATGAATGCTAAGTGCATGCTGAAGACAGTGAATTAATATATAATGGTACATTGTATCAAAAGATGCAGACAAATCAAAGAGGGTGAGGTTTGTAATCTTTCTGCTATCTAAAGCAAAGAGAATGTCATTAACTACTTTTAAAAGAGTAGTTTCAGTACTGTGGCAAAAGCGATATGCAGACTGTGCATTGCTTAAAAGACTGTTTGAATTCAGAAAACGCTCAAATACTGTATGGTGACGATGAGTCAATTAAAATTGTGTTGCTTATTTATATAGGTTTGTGCTTTGTAATGGAAGAAATTTGCAAACAGGTATGGAAGGTCGACTGGAGAGAATGTACTTGGAAGTGGTGTACATTTGTTCCTTGACATTAGCTTGTCAGTAATCTCGAAGAGCTCTTTGCAACTTGAACTTTCCGTGATATTAATACTTTAGCGAGCTGATTTCTCTGCATGGACTATGTGACGTTCTTCTTAGCAGCTTCATAAATTTGCTATTGAATAGTTAGTCTAAATGAAATCCGATGTCTCTCAGCTTTACGGCGGACTCTTTTAGCGGTGCGAAGCTGGTCCCTAACACACTGCTTTACCACGGAAGACACTTTTGATACTCTGTGCTCTGTGGCAAGGGCATGCTTTTCAAATAATGAACGCAGGCAGTTCTCGAATTGCTCTGCTGTATGAGGTAAGGAAGTTTGGATGTCCAAATAATGGTGGAGGGTTAGGGACTGAAACGTCGAGATGGCATATAATGCAGAGGTGATCTGATGCAAGTTCGTGGGATAGCAAGGAGGACCGTACACTGTTATCATCAGGTCTATGAAGATTCCAGTCTAAAATGTAAACACTGGGTTGGTTAACTGAATGTTTGAGGTTGAAAACATGAATGTAATCTAGGAGTTTTGATGTGTATGGGTTTCCAGGACAATTAAAGTGAAAGTTGAAATATATATGAAGAACCAGGATGCGACCTATCGAATTTATGCACTTCAAGATATTCGGAAACTGCTCCAAAAAGAGAGATTAAGTCAGCTTGTTTCTTTTACAAGGAGGAGGGCTGTAGAAGCAGACAAAATGGAATGACTTTTGTTCTAGTGTCTGTGTATTGGAGTAGTTCAACCGATGCATGGTAGGAGCTGAAGGATGTGGTGTGGTTAAGACGTTTGATCATAGAGTTCTTTGTGATGACAGCAATTTCGCCTTTGCGAGAGTAGCGGAGAAACGACTTGATGTCTATACAAATTTGAAGAAGAAGAAAAAAGAAAAAAAAAAAAAAAAAAAAACACACACTACGGACTTAAGTTAAAGTAACAAAATAAGCTAACTCATTAGAGAAAATCTTAGAAGCTTCAGTTTGGCGTTATTGACCTTGTATTTTTCATTTTCGAAGGAAGTTTTTTAAATTTTGTTAAAGTCGATGACATTATAGCAATATGTCTGTTCACCCCTCTGCTGCTACCTTAAACCATTCATATTCCAATATTCGTATTCATCAACTTATCGCATTCGAAAATTTACCCGAAGAAAACATAAATTAGGCTCACGGATAATACGTATGAGCAAGCATACTATAATTTCCCATGCCGACTCTGATCTTCCAATCTTTCCGCTTCCAAGTTTATTTCGGAATCTTGGAATTGAGAAAAGTGGATCAGTCTAGAGTGGAGAATTTTTATTTTATATAATACAAACCTGGTTGTTAGCCCTCATTTGATTGGATACTTGTAAAAATTCAACCAATTAGCGTGGTTGTCATAATACATGTAGGCGACTGTTTATCAGACACAGAAGTGAGATTAAATCAACGATGACATGTCATTGTGTTAAAAGCTAGACGTAAATATACAGGTAGATTATATTCGCATATAGAGTAATGGATAACCATAGATGATATGTTGAAGAATCTATCCGGAATATTCAATTGGTTTTACTTTCAAGCTTTGAAGTGTTTCACAAGAGGAAGCGAAACGTTGTTCGTTTACCAGTTTGGGATGAAGCTGCACGCTTAATGCAACAGGGTAAATACTCTTGCAATCTCGTTTCTTTTCTCTAGCCATATATATTCCAGTATCTGGAAAGACGATCACACAGCCGCCTAATCCTACCGTGTAACATATCTCCCCTAGTATTTGTGTTTTTGGAGCAGTCTAGACCAACAAATTGTTCTCGACATTTTTTTCTTTTTAAATTTTAACTGGTGACGCCGCCAGTCAAAATATTTTTAAAAAAAGTGGAGAGCAATTTCTTGGTTTAGGAGCCGTCGTACTGCCTCGGCTTTGTGCATCGCGTCCGAGGTCGACTAACATCGGAATGATAAATTAGACGCTTTTCTACAATTTAAAGTCATGTTGCTTTATTCGGACTTTACTTTATCTGTTGTAGTTTTTATAATAATTTCAAATTCTGACTAAAGTTTCATTTAGCTGGAATGAGATGGAATCAATAAGTGTTTAGAAACCAGTGTTTCATTCAAGATTTTTATCCTGCTTTAAGCATGATATGCCTGAAAATTTGACTTGTTCTAGTTTAGTTGCCAAGTGCTTGCTATACAGTGCCGATATTTAGGCAGTAAGATGGTGACCCAAAAACGCATATTATAAGGGGAGGCATCTTCATGGTACTAACAGCTATAATGTATGTATTATTTATGTATGACTATTTATAGTTAACAAGGAAGTTGTTCTCCATTTTTCAGACAACTGGTGGTTGAGACCAACTGTACAAGACTTGATTTGTGCTGTTACATCCAGTGTTTGATCATGCAGATTATTGGGCCGCTTGCCAATAATTCATACATTTATTTCAGCTGGCCAGTGGCCACTGTATGATGACTGTAATAAAAAATCTCTGTCCTTCAGAGGATTCACATTTTTACAATTAATCCCTGTCAGAACCCCTGTGCTCAAAACTCCAGCACAAACTGTGCCTTGCACAGTTGGTCTCTACCACTATTAAATTTTCCAAATTCTTTATACCACTGACAATATCTCTTGTCTTTTCATTAACATCAGGCTGAAATTTGTAGGCCTTGTTCTGAACACTTAAGCCAGGCATCACACACCTTCTTACACTTGGCAAATTTTCCATCAAAACTATCAGTTCTAGCAGTTTAGCACACTTCTGAATCTTGTTAGTCTTCATCAATTTGCCCTTTAACCCTAAACTATTTATTCAGATTTGCTGACGACATTTTGGTCATGACATGGTTTCATTCTAAGTCACATGCACTACTTATTTGGCTACATTAGGAAATCAACAGCAGAGGTCTTGGAAATGCTTCATCATGCATATTTGGAGGCACATTTCTTATATAGGAGTCCTCCATACCCATCAATTTGCTGAATGGGAAAATATGTTGATCAATTGATCATTTTAGAATTTAGCTGTGCTATTATTTACAATCAGAAAAGTCAGAGTCTGAAAGATCTCCAGATGGACATGTTATCATTGTAAGAGTACAACTAAATAGCATGACTCAAAAGCATGGCAGCAAGTTCAAAGACTTGACTAGCTGCACTGCAGAGTGGTTATAAAATGTGCTTATATTTACATTTATTTTTTTCAGAGGCAGAATGACCCATTGATGTGCTTGATATATAAAAGTACATCAAATGAACAACTTTAGCTTTCATTATTGTGTGTTGTTTCCAAGTGTAGCCAAATCAGTAGTGCATGTGACCTTGAAACCAAGGCATGTTGAGAATTTGACAAAATGCTGTTTGCAAATTTGGATTAGTATTTTGTGGTTAAATGGCAAATTTACAAAGATTGTACTGAAATTCAACATAGTGCTAGAAGTTGCTAGAACTGACATTTCACATGGAACACTATGTGTGATGCCTAACTTGGTGCTTGGATAAAACCTTTCCTTGGATTGACATAATTCACTCACTCTAATGGACAAACAAAGGCTACATGTCAGTGCTTTAAAGAAGTTAGAAAATTAAACTCTATAGCAACCACTGTTTCTACTCATCTGGAAATATAGCCATTTCAGGTATGCCCAACTTGCTTCTGGTAGCAGACTAATGTTTTTCACAAGAAATGAGTCCTAGCAAAACCTCTGAACAAGATAATGAAAGATAAAGTTGTTTTCTTGATGTACTGATTAACAGCCACATGTACATTACTGGGTCTTTCTGCCTGTTCAGTAATTGTAACTATAAGAATATTTTCACACAACTCTGCAGTTTTTCGATGTCTTTGAACTTTCTGCCCAGCTATTGCGTCAATATCTTTTAATGTACAGAGGTCTCCCTCATATACATCCACCCTTTCTGCACTGGGAAAGTGGCCTTTCCAGAGGGGGGCTAAAGATTTTGTTAGAAGTACATGTATATGTGATATACTTAGTCAGAATACTACATACCTCAATGCATTTAATATCTTCATTTGATAGTAACAATAATTATTTAAAGGTTCTTGTTATAATAATAGATTTATTTCAACTGATACACATTAAATCATGAGCCAAACAGCTAGGCATTCCCCTACAGCATATGTGCAGAGAGATCACCTAGAGCAGTGTGAGTCTTACCAGTGCTTGTATCCCTGAGACATGCTTGCAGAAGTACTTGGAATGCATATTTTACTTGCAATAAATGTTTTTTTTCTCATTTATGTTCCTTTGATTAAGTGAAAAATTGGAACAGCAGTTCTCAATATAGTTAAATACATAATGGTATAATTTTCATGCTATATGCAGAATTAAAGATGAAATAAATGAATTTCTTGCCAATTTGTTTCTCTTAGGATGAAGAAAATCACTCATTTAGGAGTCCTCCGTAAACCAGACAGAAAGCTGGGTGGCAAATTCAAAGATTTGCCTGTCTTACTTCAACAACATACTGAGTGGGAGACTGTTGATTACTTTATCATTTTAGCTGTGCTGATATTTACAATGAGAGAATTCAGTGGTTAACATACCCCCAGATGTGCCACCTGTATTTATAATAGTACATCAAATGAGCACTAGCTGGGCAGCAGATTCTGTGCGAAAATGTGCTAATACTTAACAATGACTGAATTCAAAGACAGAAAGATCCAGAGATGTACAAATATTTTTTATTAGAGTACATCAGATCTTTAGCTTCCATTATTGTGTTCATTTCTGATTGTATCCAAATAAAATGTGCGTGCAACCTCAAAAGCTAGACAGAGACTTGGATAAAATGGTGTTTGCAAATTTGGACAAGTATTTTGGAGTTAAATGTTATACTGACAAAGAGTTTAATGAGATTCAGAAGAGAGCTAAAATTGCTAAAACTGATGGTTTGGATGTGAAAATGTTAAATGCCAATTTAATCTTTGGAATAAGGCCATTCCTTGGATTGATGAGATTCAGTCCCACCCTGAAAAACTAACAAACGTTGCAACTCTGTCAGGCTATTCTGCGCATCTAAGGTCACCAATATTGGTGCAAAACCCATGATGAATTCAGTTGACAAAAGTAAAATTCTACAATGCTTACCAATTGAAAAGCGGCAATTGTCACCAGAATATTATATTCAAAATAATACATGTATTGGTACTAAGTTTGGACAATCAGGATTTGACCCATATGTTTCCATGGCTCCAGATATGGCTGCCTATTCTGCGCATGGCTTTGAAAAGATGTAATGTTTATGCATAATGCTATGGAAAAGAAATACATTTCTTCGATTCTTTCTGTCAGCATTTCAGCCACAAATTTGATTTTTAACCAAAACAACATGTGATCCAATGTTTACAGAAATGTCATGTCGTTGTGCAGAATTACTAGATGTGCCGAATAGGCTGGAAATGGTTGTACATGTCAGTGTTATAAAGAATGTGGAAATTAAACTCAATGTCAACCAGCAGTTCTTCTAATCTTCAATGTTCAATATAGTCTGGGATGGGACTGCAACATTTGCTGGTGGAACTCCTATTTTTACCAAAATGGGAGTCCCGGACTTCTAGTTTTAAAATCCTAGCGAGACCTGTTTCTCTTGGAATGAATAATACATAAAATTCATTTTATGTACACAGAAATTCCACTTGTCATCTTTCTTGCAAATTTAACCTCATGTGAATACTCTAATAGACTCTATTAAGGTCTACTCCCAGCAGCTGATTCTCATAATAGTGTTTCCAATCTAAATATTTCCGCTATTTTTTTTTCACTTATCAGGTAATTTTTTTCTATTTGTTCAGCAATGTTCACTCTGTGTAAGCTAAAATTTTTAATTGGTTAAAATGCTTGCATGATTAGAAAATTGCTTGAAGTCAATGGTTTGTGTCGATTTAACTTGTCATGCAGGACTAATACTGCCACTCAGACTCAGCGTGTGGGAAATAAGCTGGGTAAACTGCATCATGTTATCGTGGCACTCGGTACAATGAGTTGTAGTGGCAGCTGGGTTTAATGAATAGTTCTTTTTTATTCTTGGTGTATACGTGCTCTTATAACGATGATATGTAGTATATGCGGACTTTCAGCCACTCAATTCTTCATTGTAAATATCAGCACATCTAAAATGGTCAATTGATCACATTTTCCTACTCGGCAGGTAGTTGTAGCAGGACTGGCAAGCCAATGACTTTGCCACCCAGCAATTGCATGTGTATGGAGGATTTTCTGCATCCCAGATAAGAAAACTATCCAGAATTGAAGCATTTCCAATACCTGAACCAACTTATATGGCTTTTGCATGTTATATCAACAAGTTATTCTCTGTCTGCATGTTTTCCCAGAAAGGACTGGTGATAAAGAACAACAATGTGGATACTCCAGCTACAATCATATAAAAAAGAAAAGGTGGAGAACAACTTGTTGCTTAAGTTGCATGCCCGATTTGCAAAATATACAAATTTTTTGCAATAAAGTATGTAACAATAAGTATCTCAATGCTTTTATTGCCTTATACAGCGCTTGCAGAGGTTGAGTTATCATTTGTTTTGAACTTAATTCAAATCTCTTGTATCATTTCAGCTTGGCATCACAAAATGGGAAATCTGTGCCAAAGAAGTAACAAGTCAGGGCCAAAATTCAGGACAATTGTGCCGAATCACACTGTTCCAGATGAACCCATCAAGCAGAAGTCTCATCCAAACAGGACCTATGCATCAAATAAAATCAAAACCACAAAATACACAATTCTTACATTTGTACCAAAGAATTTGTTTGAACAGTTTCACAGATTTGCAAATTTGTACTTTATTTTCATTGTGGCACTTAATTGGGTGCCTCAGATTCAAGTCTTTGGAAAAGAGATTTCAGTGGTGCCTGTCATATTTGTATTAGCAGTGACTGCTATCAAAGATGCATTTGAAGATTTTCGGAGATACAAGTCAGATAAAAAGATAAACCATAAAAGTTGTAGGATGTTTTCTGCAAAGTAAGTATCTTTCAGTCTTCTTTTCATGCATGATTTGAAAAGTTTTAGCCTAATAATAATAATGAGGACTTTGTATAGTGCCTAATCTTTTAGAACATGGGTGGCCAACCCTTTCAGCAGCAGGGTCTGATTTTAGAAATGAGATTTCCTACCGGGCCATATAACCAAATTTTTTTTATTTATTATTATTCAAAACAAACAAGAAATATATTATTTTTTTTGAAGAAAATATAACAAAACTGAGAATCGAACATAATTATTAGATTAGAGTTAGGAAATTTAAGAAATAATAATAATAAACAAAACAGTATAATAAATTAATTTTTAGTGAGACGTCTGATTTTGTTTGGCAGAACTAAGTGCATCGATGTCGATATCTACTGAGGTTGTTGCTACACGCAAACAATTTTCCAAATGCACATCAGTGATTCGTGTTCTCACTTGGGATTTGATATGCTTTATCTGACTAAGATGCTGTTCACACGTGTAAGTGTTTCCAAATAGCGAACTCATCGATAGAGCATGCTTGTAAAATGCAGGATATTTCTCCTTGTCCAAATATGTTTTGTAAAACTCTTCCAAACCAACCTGATGGAATTTCTCCTTTAATTGTGCATCACAACACATTTCACAATGTTCCATTTGTAAAATTCCTGGTAATAAATTCACGTCTACGGAAAATGGCGTTGCAAATGCAGCAAAAAAGCACACAATGCTTTTTAAAATCCTGAAATCGGTTTTCAAATTCAAGGTTCAAGTCAGATAACAACGAAGTGTATTTATCCGCTGCCCCCTGTGTGACGTCTGGTTGCAATAACAATGTAGGAATGTGAGTGAAGATTTTTGTCCTTAATTGTTGTTCCCAAAGCCCAAGTTTATCATACATGTTATTAATTTTTTTATCTTTCCCATGTAGATGAGTATTAACACATTTAGGTGGCTAACTACATCGACAAGAACGCAAAGTCGCAAACCCACTCCTTGTCTTCAAACTCTGGGATACTTTTTGACTTGCTTGCGAAGAGTAATTGTTTTTCTTGCTTCAAATCAAACACTCTTTTCAACATTTTGACATGGGTCAGCCATCTTACTTCTGCATAAAATGTAATGTCATTATACTCTGAATCCAAAGACATGAGAAATTCTTGGAACTAGCGGTGACTCAACCGCTTCGACTTAATAAAGTTCACTGTTTTGATGACCACCTTCATGACATGGTCCATTTTAAGGGACTTGGAACATGAATTCTCCTGATGAATAATGCAATGAAAATTTAGCATCAAAGTATTACCAACTTTGCAGGCCTCATTTTCAATCAATTTTACTAAACCTTTGTGTTTCCCAACCATTGCTGGAGCACCATCAGTTTTAACAATGTAGGAAAGTGAGTGAAGAATTAGCGGCACTGTATCCACTTAAGGACACTACTTGCTTAACGCCTGATAGACTGTTGCATTGTAACGAAAAGAGATTCAATGTCGATGTAACTGCTTCTAACAAATCTCGTGAGCAAGTAGTGTCCTTAAGTGGATACAGTGCCGCTAATTCTTCTGTTTTGTTAAAATGGACATCAACACCCCTGATAAAAATCGCCACTTGGGCGGTATCTGTTATATATCTGTGCTTTCATCCAATGCTAGAGCATAAAATATGAACTCGGATGCTCGATATTTAAAATTATCTTTAATATGTTTTCCGATGTCGTCCACATGCCTATTATTAGTTTGACGAGACAGGCTTATTTTTGAGAAATCCTTTTTCTTTTCTGGACACAGAATTTCAGTGACACTCTCCAAACATTCCTTAACCATTTCACCATCTGATTATGGCTTCGATATTTTTGCTAGTATCATGGCTACTGTATAACTAGCTTTAACATAGCATGTTGACTCTTGAGCCGCTGTAGTAAATATCTGAAGTTGTGCAGAAAGTTTTCTTTTTAAGTCATTTACTTGGTCTTGTCGAAAATGCTCTTTGTACTTATGAAACTTATTTGCATGTTTAGCCTCGTGATGCCGTTTAATGTTATACTCTTTCAAGACAGAAACAGAATTATTGCATATCAAGCATATGGGCTTTGTTTTAAATTCCACGAAAAAATAGTTTATAGTCCATTTGTCTTGAAAACGTCTCAGTTCTTCTGTGACTTTTCTCTTCTTTGGTCCAACGTCATTACTACTTGACGCCGTTGTGGGTCCTCGTTTTTAACTAAACAAATAAATAAAATGTCATCAGTAATACATAACTTTCTGTCAAAAGGATGAGGTGCTTGTGGCGCATTGTAAAAAATCTGTAATGCCATAAGTATCTGATTTGGGCTAATTCATTAGTAAAATAAAAATAAAGTATGCAAATAAAGTAAAATACTAAAGAAAGGCTGTGTATTTTTTGTACTAATAAACTTAAAAGTAGTTACTTAGACAAAAGCCAGTGCTCAGCACAGTTGGTAATTTGGTTAGATACCCATAATTAAACACATAAAACAAAAAAAGAGAAATCTACAAAATTAAAGCCAAGCATCATGGAATGTTCTTTTGGTGGTTTTTTGTACACTAAAAGAAATTTTTGTGTGCATATGACAGCTCCGCGGGCCACAAGTTGACACTCAACGGGCCACACGCAGCTCGCAGGCCACGGGTTGGCCACCCATGTTTTAGAAGCTGAAAGTGCTTTTCATCAATAATGATATGGCTACAAATACGAAAATCAAAACAAACACCATGAAATTAGAAAACATAAATACATGCTGAAACAAAAAGTGAGGCAAGTCTTTTCTAGAAGTGAAAATGGAAGGTTAGATTCTTGTCTGCATTAGAAAAGATGAGGGGAAGATTTTTTTAAAATAGCAGGGATTACATGAAGGAATTATCACGTTAAATTTGGGCACATTAAGTTGGTTTTGAAGTACCATTTATTTTAGAAATAAGTACAGCCTTTTTGATTGTGCATCCTGGAATTAATCTTTGTACAACAAGATTCAAACTTGAACATGAAAGTGACAGATTGAGTTTTGGACATTTAAGTTGCTTTTTCACGCATTTGAGCAATCACCACTGTAACTGTCCTGCAGTAAAACATGGAAGGATAGCATTCCCCATCTAACCCCATAAAATAGCTCATTGATGTGATCTCACCCTCCAGAGGCACTGCATATCCTTTAGGTTTTAATGCATTAGTGAACTAGGGTCTTACTGTAGGGTTTAATGCCATTTTTCAGCACAAGATAATGCTATACATGGCGGCCAGTAGAAATGGTGGAGTAAGAACCCGGGAAAACCTCGGTAAGAACCACCAACCCACGAGAAGCTACTGGCAAGCTTTCTCGTGCACACCCATTGGTCGAACTAGAGATTTATACCCACACTGACAGAGGTGAGATATCGATCATGGCAGCGATCCGTAACAGTGAGAGTGCTTTAGATCACTTTGTAGCATAGCATATTCATAGCTAGAACTGATGTGTCATACAGAGACCCTATTTTCAACAAATAAGTGGTCCTATTTCAACAGATTTATCTGTTTCACCAATTTGTTATACATGTACTGTGTTTGTTGGCTTTTCTTCATGATTATATTTGTATTGTGTTGTTGACCTTAGTCCAAAATCTAGTTGATTATCTACCTGACCAGTGAAATTATATTGTAAACATCATAATACATATGATAATAGATTATGTTTGGGTAATTGTAAATGAAAGTAAACATTTATTTGAGTCTGATTCTAGGACATCGGTTTTTCACTTGAAAATTCCTATATTGTTGACAACTTTGAATGGTTGAGAAAGGAGACTGGCCTACATACTCAATTATTGTGTCTTAGCTGTTTATAGCAATGTTGTTTACTTTTGCCTTTATTAATTTAAAATAATTTATCTCATATTGCAGAGATGTTACATATATTTGATTTAAGTCATTTATTTTTATTTTGTTTGTTTGTCAGATTCAAATTTGACATTTAAGTTTAATATGCATTCATTGGGAGATATTTTATTTAAAAAGTGGGATGACTTGTACTTTACAAATAAGCACCAGATGTTGACCTCATTTCTGACCTGGCTTCAGAGTTGTAAACAAGCTTTTAAAATGATTGGTTGATTCCAAGGACATTATGGAGCTTTGTTATAAACATCTTTCTATTTTTAGTTGGGTCATACGGTGTGCACAAGATTTTTTGGACGTAAATTTGTTCTAAAGATTCTAGAAGATCATGTGACCCCTTCTTTGTTTACATAAAAACAGGTATATAAATTATATTTTGGAGCGAACTATTTTTCTAGAAGTTGGGCTGTTAGAATATTAAGTTCTATTGTTTTGAGTTATTTTAAATTACTAAAAATTATTTCAATTCAATGGGATCAAGAGGATTTATTTTGTTATTTATCTGGAAAATAATTGTGCTCTTTGAATTTCATAAGACAAGAACTGACTTCATCACGTGACATTGTCTTCCATCTTGGATACGTCACTAAGATTCAAACTGGGAATTATTAGGACATTTTATTACCAGGACTTTTGCAATTTCACTAGTGGATTATATTTTTGGATTAATTTTGGAATTGATTCTTAAAACCGTAAGTTTATTTTTCTTTTCTGGAAAATATTTGTGCTCAGTAAATTGTTTATTAAGTTTTTACAAGCTTGTTATTCTCGCTCTTTCTATGTTACTGTTTATTCGAGCCTAAGCACGTAACAGAGATTACATATTGATTAACACCCTGTAGATTATCATATACTTTTCATTTTTGGATGCATAAACATTCCAACAACTAAGTGTTTTTGACAGCAAAATTTTGTTTTGTTTGATCTCTTTCAACAAAGTGAGCATTGCCATTGGTCATGTAGTGTGCAAGCTATCAGAAAGCTTTCAATCATTTGAACTAGGATTAGAATGGGCTCTTGGGGGGCCATAGCTTCCAGTAAATTATGCATAAAATTAAAAAAGGAATCGCTAATGGCTGGACTTTGGGTAGCCAGTCAAGAATCAGTGAGATTAATTAACAGTTAAATAATTCTTTTATGTTGTAACTCAAAGAAACCAATGTTTTATAGATGTACATGTAAGCAACTGCGATAGTCTGGCAAATATGTGAAGCTCTTGCTGCTATCGCCTTGAGTCATCACAAATTTAACTTGGAACATAGAGCATTGAATTATTGTTGAGGATTCCCATGTTACACAGAAAAGACACAATTCCTGTGTTGAAAAAGCTCAAAATATTAGTGTGAAATGATGACTGCAGTCAGTACATGTGTTCCAGGCTTGATTCTTTGAAATTTAAAATTCCTTAATTATTTGGTGTCAAGCCAAACTCTTCACATCATGTTGTATGTATTGTATATAACATATAGAAGGTCTCAAGGTAGATTAATTCTGTAACTAATTGAGTTACCTTCACAAAATAAAGTCTTTATTAGTAGTAGTAGTAGTAGTAGAGTTCTGTACAATGAAACAGTGCATACAATTAATTAGAATAATGGAGGAGCATCCTGTCTTTGACTGGGTTGAAATCTGCAGACTAGCAATTCAGGCTTGTAGTATATGTGTCCAATGGTTCATGGGTGAGGAATCTGTAAGTCCGATTTACTAAATCTATTTCCTTTTTTTGTAACATTTTTTACAAAGGTTTGTAATTGCAACAGCTACAAGAGACTCCATAACACTTGGCATCTACAAGTAGATGGATTTTGAGTTGAAGGTTGTGTGGGAGCTAGATTGTTTGAATGTTGCTATGTCATGGATGTATTCAAAACAAATCTGTCAACAGTGGTGATTTGTGATGGCTAAACATGTTTCTCTAGTGTATGTGGTTACAGATGTTTGAAATCAGAAGTATCAGTACTGTGGATGAGACAATTTATTAATGTGCTGTTTTTATACAACTTTTATGTTTAATAAAAAGATATTGTAGCTTTCAGCATAGTATCTGTCTCTTCTTTAAAACAGTAATTTACTGGCAACATTTTCATTTCATTTATTGCATTCATATGCATGTGTATATTTGTTTTCCAGAGAGGGACACTTTAAAAATACAGAATGGAAAGATGTCCACCCTGGAGATTTTGTTCATTTATCTTGTAATGAAGTGATTCCTGCAGACATTTTGCTGTTAAATTCCAGTGACAGTCAAGGCACGTGTAACATAGAAACCAGTAACCTTGATGGGGAAACAAATCTCAAACAGAGACAGTGTGTACAGGGGATAAATTATGGGGTGAGTGTTTTACAATTTGATTTTATTTATTAGGGTACACAGACAAATGCATTAGCCCGTGTTCCAGTTCTTTAATAAGTCAATTCCACAGATTACTCAGAGTGGCTTTATTCTGAATTCTTCTACCACTCCAGTTCTTTATATATAGATGAAAGCACTCAACACTCTGACAAGTTTTCTCTATCAAATTTTAAAGTTTCCTGCTTAGTTGACTCTGCACTGCATTCAGGTTAGCTCTCTTGTTTTGTTTTTATGATTGGTTGCCTGTATCCTTTAAATTTTTTATGGTGGCACTGTGTTCTTTGCACTGGATTTATAAGATCCTTTTCTATACCTCAGGCATAGTGTTAAGCTAAGAACAAAGGATCCTGTTTCTGTGCTGTATTTCTGGCAGTCAGAGATTGCATAACACCTATGTAGTGTCTCCACCCATTATGTAAATAATCTGGACACAAAATTCCCCATGAATAAGAATTTGTTACAAAGATCTTACACAGTCTCATCTTTACTAAAACCAGTGTGGTGGACTAAGCAGTGGTTGACAGGTTTGTGATCTCAAGACTTCAAGTTTGTGAGCTCAGGTGAAACTGCACAAGTTCTTGAAGACCCTCAGCATTCTTAAAGGTTGTATGAAAGTCCTTCCCTGCACTGAATCTGCTTGGTCATAAACTGTATGCAGGGGTCATTTAATTGGCCCTAATGGGTAATTTTCTTGTCATAAACTGTATGCAGGGGTCATTTAATTGGCCCTAATGGGTAATTTTCTTATCATAAACTGTATGCAGGGGTCATTTAATTGGCCCTAATGGGTAATTTTCTTATCATAAACTGTATGCAGGGGTCATTTAATTGGCCCTAATGGGTAATTTTCTTGTTACATAATAAACTGATACTAAAATTGTTGAGTGTCACTGTCAAAAGGAATTTTGAAATAATATTACTAGCATGTTTTTTGTAGATATAACCATGTTTCTGTTGTCACTAAATCTACCCATTATGTAGTTTACTTTTTAGTAAAGGCTTGTATTGTGGACAGTATTGATTAATTACATTGAGTGATATTGATTTGAGATTTTGATGTAGTTGACACTTATAATTTTTTGTGTACCATATCTAATGTAATTTTTGTACATGAAAAATAATTATTCTTTTCAGGATAATGTGACTGGGTGGGACATCATGCTACATGTCTGGCATGATGCCCCAGTGCTAGACATGACTATAAACTGCCTCACTGTAGACATCGTAGCAATATGACTGAAAAATTATTAAAGCTACGTTAAAAATCCTAATCAAACAAACATTTATGTGATACACAACGCTTGGCAATATATCAGCAATGACTTAAAACAATAAACATAACATTGCTTTGTAAAATGACTGCTCCGGTGGCCTAGTGGTTAGTGTCCATCTCGGAAGCAGGAGGTCATGGGTTCAAGACGCAGCTGAGTCATACCAAAGACTTACAAAAATGGTTCTTACAGCTACCTCGCTTGTCATTTCAGCATTAAGATGTTAGATTTATGACTGGTCAGCCTAGTGTTAGGATAGTGTGACTTCGTGAGACATCATGCCTCATGTCTGTGACATGATGTCCCAGTGCTAGACATCACGATAAACTGGCACCCTGCAGACATCGTAGCGATATGACTGAAAAATTGTTTAAAGCTATGTTAAAAATCCCAATCACACACTTTTTTATGTTGCTTTAAAGCAAATTAGTGTTTTTTATATACTGAGATAAGTTATAAATTAATGTATGTTTGGGCAATAAAATTGTCTATACCAAGTGTATCTTTAAAATGAAAAATTTATGCGTGTGTTTCAGTCTTGGGTCAGTGTATATATTTTAATTTTTTTGAGTAGCTGTCCTTCTTAGCTTCTATCGTTACTAGAGATTGACTGTCATGGATAGCCTATCATGTGCTGAAAAATGGCATTAAACCCAACAGAGGACAAAGAAATCATCCCACCTGTCCCATTATATGCATTTCCAAATAACTAGTACAGGTTACTAATACATAGTAGCATATTTACTATATTCATCAGTGTCCTAAGTATTCAAACATTTAAATCATTATATGTGCAACAGATGCAAATAGCCACAGTTTACGAGCAATTGCATTATTGTAACAGTATTGTAAACACGGTGGTGATATCATTGTACAACTTTAGATGCATGATAACATTATTATTATGTATAATCAAAAAGGTAATGCAAATTGTCTGTATAATCAAGCTTTCACTTACAGGATGTTATTCATGTTTTCATGTGATAGCAACTGTTCATGGCTCCATAAAGCTGTTCTTTTGACATACATGTTTTGGATTAAATGTCAGTTAATCAAAGACATAACATAGAGATTTCAGACAATATTATAGTTGGATCTGAAAACATGTTAATGTGAGACAAACACAAAGATAAGTTTTAAGCATGTAGCAGGGGTATGTATTGCCACTGATGTCACAATACATAGCTTTCTTATATTACATGTACTGCCTACTGAAATTTTCCATGATAAGAAGAAAGCTTTAAATCAATTAATTCAGAATAGAACATACATGGAGTCTAAAATCCCTGCTCTGGGATTTGGAAACTTGAGTATATGTACAACTAAACTCCATTGCAATCACCAGTTATTCTATACAGTTAAGTTCACTTGTAATTTTACCTTGGCAAGGTCAGTTATATAGGATACAGACTGGAAAGATGAGCAGATTGAGATGAATTTAATTTATTTCCTGAAAGAGATTTAATTTTAATAATGAAATGCAAATTACTATGCAATCACCCTCATAATCTTTGAACTAGTCCAAACAACGCTCACACTGGAGCAAAGGTCAGTCCATTTTTTCTGTCTCTACCGTCCTCCTCCTAGTAGAAAAAACAAGCTGACTGAATCTTTCATTTTGGAGCAGTTTCCAAATCTTCTAGAGTATGGAAATTCGATAGGTGGCAACCTAATTATTCTTGGAGATTTCAATCTTAAACAGTCAGTTAATCAACCTACCCATAAACTTGGTCACATTTTCTTTATAGACCTGATGATAATATTCTGCAATCCACCCTTGTGTCCCACAAACTTGCATCGGTTCACCTCTGCATTGTATGATATCTCAACGTATCAGTCCCTAACCCTCCACCTTTATTTGCTACTAAGAGAAACCTCCGTATGATAAATAGAATCAAATTCATGCATGACATCCAAGAAAACCTAACAACTTTCTTACATCAAACAGTGGAACAACTTGATAACTGCCTTCGTTAATTGCTTGAAAAACATGCCCCAGCCACCAAATGCAGAGTATCAATTAAAAAAAAAGTGTTCTCCATGGTATAGCAGTATTAGGGACCAGCTTCGCACTGCTAAAAGACATCGCCGAAAATCAGAGAGGCTTTGGCTTTCCACCAGACTCACTTTTCATAAACAAATCTGCGAAGCCGCTAAGAATGTCACATAGTCCATTTAGCCAAATCATCCCACTACAGTACTAAGATCACGGAGAGTTCACACTGCAAAGAGCTCTTCGAGATAACTAACAAACTAATGTCAAGGAACAAATGTACACCACTTCCAACAACCTTCTATCTACTAGACCTATCAGACCAATTTTCAAATTTCTTCGATGACAAAGTACAAACCATTAGAGATTCGCTTGACAGCACAATTTCAACTGATTCGTCACCATACAGTTATGATGCAGAATTTCAGCGACAACCATTAGGAGCATTTGAACCTGTTTCTATTGATTTAGTATGGACAATCGTGATGAAAAGTGCACCAAAGTCTTGTGAACTTGATCCAATTCCGACATCACTGCTGCTTGAGTGCTTAGACCCAATATTGCCTTCACTAACTGATTTTATTAATATCTCTTGTCTCATCAGGGGAATTCCCATCATTTTTCAAAACTGCCATCGTAAAGCCACTGCTGAAGAAACCAACACTGGACCATAACGATTTAAAGAACTACCACCCAGTTTCTAATCTCCCATTCATATAAAAAATCTTAGAAGAGGTTGTTCTAACTCAACTTGTATCTCATTTGAATTCAAACAGTCTTTTTAGCAATGTACAGTCTGCATATTGCCCTTGCCACAGTATGGAAACTAGTTTTCTGAAAGTATTTACTGACATTCTCTCTGCTTTGGATAGTGGAAAGATTACAGTCCTCACTCTCCTGGATTTATCTGCAGCATTTGACACAATAGACCATGATATATTACTTCACCATCTCCAGCATGTATTTGGCATTCAGAATATAGCCTTACAGTGGTTAAAGTCCTACTTAGTCAACAGGACATAAATTATATCTGCAAATGGAATACACTCCAGCCCAGTTGACATATGTTGTGGTATTCCACAAGGATCTGTTCTTGGACCTGTTCTCTTCATTCTTTATACTCAGCCGCTCTCACGTGTCATAGATCATCACCCAGTGTTGCACCAATTGTATGCTGATGACACCCAAATATACAAGTCTAGCCATCCAACTGAAGTTGATGCTACCATCCATGGAGTAGAGAAGTGCATTTCTGATGTGAAATCATGGATGACATGTAACAAGCTGCAGATGAATGATGATAAAACTGAGGCTATTCTGATCACAACACAAAGACTTTCTCATTCACATCCTTTACCTCAGACAATAAATATCAGCAACACCAACATTAAATTCTCACAGTCAGTACGGAACCTAGGCGTTACTCTAGACAGTACTCTCACATTGCACCAACATGTCATGAACATATGCAAGGCTGCATATCTTGAATTGGGACGCATCAGTTCCATTCGTAAATATCTTTCAGTTGATGCCACTAAAACACTTGTGTGTTCATTAGTACTTTCAAGACTGGACTATTGTAACTCAATTCTGTCTGGTTCATCACAATATTTACTCCAGAAACTTCAAAATCTTCAAAACACAGCTGCACGGATCATCTTTAGAGTACCTCGATCAGAGCACATCTCACCACTGCTCTGTACCCTACATTGTCTATCAATTTGATCCAGAATCAGACACAAAATTTGTTCTCTGTGCTATGTTTCAATGACAGACTCCAGTCCAAGATACCTATCCAGCCTCACCCATGTGTATACACCAATTAGATCCTTACTCTCTTCATCTGATAATCGTATACTCATTCTTCCCAAAGTGAAAACAAAATCATATGGACAACGTTCATTTGCACACCAGGGCCCGGCGATGTGGAACGAATTGCCCATTGAAATTAGACACAAAGACACAGTGGTCCCTTTTAAGAGTGCTCTTAAGACTCACCTGTTTCAACTGCAGGGACAAACTTAGCGACCTAATCATGTTTTGTATCTTATATGTTTTCAGCATGTTTTTATGTTTTCCAATTTCATTGTTTTTGTCATTTGTTGTTCTGTAGTGTAGTCATATCGTTATTGATGATGTAAAGCACTTAGAGCTTCGAAAGATTAGGCACTGTACAAAGTCCTCATTATTTTTATTATTAATCATAAATGAAAATGAATACATTTTGAGATTGAAAAAGAAACAGATTGGAATGATAGATGCATTAAATAATTGAACACTGTGATGAGGAAATACATCAAATTGTATAACTTCATAGATAATTTATTGAACTAATTTCTTTGTATTCATCTACAAGTTGTTGACCTACTAAGAAATTGTCTGTACTTAACATGCAGCAGTAAGGATTGATTAGGCATAAAATCCATGAACAAATAATCTCTCATAAAATTAACTTTCAGTTTATTATAAAAGAAACGATATATTGCAAATAAATGGTATTTGAACTAGGTTCCCGAAACAGAGAAGTCTTGATTTTCTTCCTGGAAAAATAGACAGAACTGAGCAGACTTAGAGACCTACAAAAATGTCATAATTTTATAAAAGATTATTATTTTTATAGTTATTATTATTGTTATTATTATTATTATTATTATTTTATAGTGATGGTAGTTGTTGTTGCTGCTGTTTAAAAGTAGGTGTTAACTTATCATTTTTTATGATCAGTATATTGAAAAAACAACAAAGCAAGCAATGTATACCTGATGCTTTGAGTAGCCGCTGATGTCAGCTTGAATGAAGACAAGTAAACTGTGTATTGAAGAATTCTCTTTGTACACTTGATATCCTTGTGATAGAGATTGAGCAAGGAGTTGATCCTAAGTTTTAATTAAAATCATGTCCTGCCATGAGACATTGATCCTTTGTCGCTGGCATTTAAATAATGTACTATAGCCAGATACATTAAATGAGCATTAGTCAGTGAACCCACCCCATTAAAAAAATTACATGCAGAGCAGCATATTTCTTTAGATGTTGATTTTAATCAATGTGAATGTGTAAATGTTATTTTTTAAAAATGAAAATTTTAAATAAGTAAGCTGTATCATCGGAAAAAATATTGATATTCTCGGAAAAAATATTGATATTCTCAACAATCACAGTGCCTTCCACAGATTTAAATTTGGAGGGTGTTGCTAAAGTAGAGGCTGGGGTTGACTATCACTCCGCAATGGGATACATGTTTTTTTTAAATAGTGGATGGGTATAAAAGTAGACAGGTAAATCTCCAGGCTGATATGGAAACCCCTGAAGAATATCTTTATATTGTTACCTCCCTAATTCAGAAACTGTTCACATGATCACAGTCTTTAAGAAACCTAATTGTCAACATGGAGAGCGAGAGTAACAAAACAGTACAATAGGACCTGTCTTGAAAGACCACTCGTTCTGCCAATAATGGTCTCTCAAGACAGAAGTGCTCTCAGATCTAAACAATATTAAACAATATATGGTAAAATTTTTACCTGATTCTGAATAACAACATCGGACATAACTAATGTATATGTACAAAAAAACTCAATTCAGTAATTTAAATATACAATTATTTTCTTCCCTTGGCTACATTGCAAACAATTCTTACTTGTATCTGAGGGTGAAGACGTGCTTTTGTTTATTGTCCAAACTCACAACATATATGAACTGTGCCATCTAATAACCTATTCTTGTATCAGCAGTCAGTGTCAAAGGCTTGAATTATTTCATAGCAACCAAATGGATCTGAATATGATGTGACAAATAAAAATATTGTTCCTTATTGATATTCCTTTCTTATTTCTGACATATTCAGCCTTGATAATAAACATAAAAGTCCATGGTTGGCATTTTGCGTTGCTGTGAGTTTTATTTTGCATTAAATAATGACAAATTGCTATTCAATAGTTTTTCTCCATTGAATTTTCACCAAGCAGTTGCTTTTTTTTCTTCTCCAAATTTAAGAGCTTAATTCAGGTAGCAGTGATTTGTCATTTCCTTTACTTTAGAATCTTGACGTTGTAACAGTATGATACAGTGGTCCAGCATTTGTTTCCTTGATATTGAAATTTAAGTTTGAATAGGGTTGTATTAGCTTTTACATCTAACTTGTCCCCTCATAAAGGAAACTTGCATGTAACATTTTAATATTAAAGTTGTATAATAAGATTCGAACGTGATAAGGCTAGTTTTACAAATTTAAAAATAGACTGCATCAGTTCATTGAAAAAAAATAGAATATACGTGCATATAAACTCCACTATAGGAATGATTGAAACTTTTGGGTTCTGAGATGACATTGCTCAACTCCAAATCTTATTTGGAAATACAGTAGAACCTGTTTTGAAAGACCACACATTCTGCCAAAAAATAATGGACTCTCATACCACTATATCACTATATAATCAATAATATCAAAATAAAATTTTTAAGATACCCTTAATACTATATATTCCTTCATCATGGTTGACAACCCGCAAATCTCCTAATTGAATGAAAAAGAAACAACAGAACAAGTCTTTAGTTTATTTATTCATCTGATTTTTGTTTTATCCTTATGTGCATAAATATTCATCTTGGTTAAAAAATACCTTTGGTAATGAAAACTTCTTTATCTGTGATAAGTTCAGGATTTGTATTTGTTATAATATTTTTGGCACAAAGTAAAAACTGTTAATGTTTAATGTGTGATGTTAATGTTTAATGTGTGATGTAGCAAGTAGATTTGATAGCACAAGCTGACCCAGAACAGTCCAATGCACAGGTTCTTTATATACTGGGGGTATTCTTACAGACAGTATACAAGCTGCTCTTTGTCTGTTTGATCTTACACTGTATTCAGGGGCCATTTATTTGGCCATCATAGGTCATTTTCTTGTTACATAATAAACTGCTTATAAAATTCTTGAGTGCCATCAGCTTGGCAGGAAGTAATTCAAGTTTCAAAAGTGTGTGTGTGATTTGGATTTTTAAGGTAGCTTTAACAATTTTTCAGTCAAATTGCTACAATGTCTGCAGTGTGGCACTTTGTATTGATGTCTAGCACTGGGACATTATGCTGCAGACATGTAGCATCCTGTTCCACCCAGTCACATTATCTTGATACCAAGCCGACCAGTCCAAACAACCTTTTTATAGTGAGCAAGGCATCTGTTAATACTGTTTTATAAGTCTATGGATCAAACCCGTGACCTCCCACTAGTCTACATGGAGCTGTCAAAAGGAATTTTGAAATAGTATTACTAGCATGTTCTTTAGAGCCAGAGCCATGTTTCTGTTGTCACTAAATCTACCCTTTTTTGTAGTTTACATTTTAGTAAATACATGTATTGTGGATAGTATTGATTACATCAAGTGACATGAATCAGTGGTTTTGAAATTAAGACTCCTATTATCATGTAGTAATCAGGGAATGTTGTCCAGATGATTGTTTAAGTTTTTGTTTGATGTTCGGAATTATTTTGTTCTGTGGTTGCTTGGTGGTTAGTGTACTGGAATCACAACTGCAAGAGTGCAGGTTCGAATCCTACCATTGGATCAGTCAGGGTCAGTTGATGTGTTGTGGTTGTGGGAAAGGCACTTTATTCCAGTTGCTTCTTCAGTTGATCACCAAATAAAACTAATCCATGAACAGGATATAGGCATACACAGGTTATTTGGTATTAACTGGGACAGTGGGTTAACGAGCTTAAGACTGGCATCATACAAGTATTTTTTTAAATTTGACCTCAGTTAAGAAACTTGGTGATGATGTACTTCTACCAAAGTCAATCATGATCATTTCGAGGGAATATGATATATATATATATATATATATATATATATATATATATATATATATATATATATATATATACCGTATATACTCGCGTATAAGCCGAGAAATTTAGGACAAAAATAAGGCCTGGAAGAAGGGGGGGGGGGTCGGCTTATCTGCGGGTCAAGTTCCAAACCTGAAATTAATAATGCTTTTTCCCCTCGATTTCCAATATTTATTGTTTCCGTCGATCGCCGAATATGAGATCACATGCCTAATGATGCCACATGGCTGATAAGATTTGTCCTGACGTGAAGTAAAACAAATATTTTTTTCTAACATAAGTGGTAGGATAATGAATGAAAAACATGTTTTTAACGTACTTTACGTCTATTTGACAGATGTCCATCCACCAGAAAATACAGCCATACGTTATTTGAACCACGCAAATACGTGTAATTTCCAAAAGAACCGCCATATTAGTAATCTCTATTCAAGTATTTAACCATCAGCCAAGCAGTAATCATTAAACTCTACGGTTTCGTAGAAATGCACGCTAGTTTATTTCAGTGTAAATATTAAAAGAATCTACGTGAAAAAAAAAGAATTACGATACTGAAGGTATACAGCCATACGTGTTATTTGAACTACGGAAATACGTGTATTTTCCATAAGAACCGCCATATTAATAATCTCTGCTCAAGTATTTATCCCTCAACTAATCAGTAATAATTAAACTCTACGGTTTCGTAGAAATGCACGCTAGCCTATTTCAGTGTAAATATAAAAAGAATCTACGTAAAAAGAAACAAAAGAATTACGATACTGAAGGTATATACGACAAACATTTTGATCGAGAGTAGAAATACATGTATGACAGTCTTCAAGAAACAATAGCGAGAGGCTCCATAGGGTTTTGTTGCGCGCACGCTTAGGAACGGTAAATAACAGTCAGCGTGACGAATCGGCGTGAATAATTATAAAACAATATAATTTGTTGGATTTCTTTGACAGGTGTTTTAGAAGTAATCGGGAGCCACAGTTTATATACAACTATTATTTAGTTGTTTGTAAAGCAAAGTGGTTTGTTAGCGGAAGATTGTTGTACAATAGCTACCATATGCTTAATCTGTGGTAAATGCCTCGGGGATAATAGGTTTGTTTTGTTGCACAATGCCAATGACTTAACTAATAGATGCCAACTCTCAGATGTATTGTTTAATGAGATATGGTAGTGGACATGGTTTCTGCTCAAAGTTATAAACTGTCACAATACTTGAATAATGTCCACGCTGAAACCAATCATAGTTTGATCGATTGAATCACACTACCCGTAGTTTAAAAAACACAACACAAATAACAATGATAAATAATTATCAAATACAAATTGAAAACCAACCACACATAGAAATAATTACAGGATAAGGTAGATAAATAGTATACTACTACTGAAAGAAATTATTTCATTTTAATCTCTATAGAAGTTTATGTTCAATGCAATCGGATAAAATGAATAGTGTTGGAAGTAAAAGAAAGCGGTCTACTTATGATGCAGCATTCAAACTTAAAGTTATTGAATATGCAGAAGCAAATAACAACTGTGCTGCAGCACGCGAATTTGTTGTGAACGAAAAGCAAGTACGGGGGGGGGGGGGGAGACGACGCATATGATGAAAGCACGCCCGTAACAGAAGCCGAGTTTCGTGAACTGTTTGGCGAGTCTGATACAGAGCCCGATTTTGAAGGATTCTAAACGTGATCGAACTTTTGTAATTCATGATTTTAGAATGAGGATTAATTAAATTTCCATTAAGACTTAAAACTTCAGAATTGTTTTTATTTCAACATATAAACTAGATTTCTTTCTTTTATTTTATTTAATAATGTCATTTACCTAAATAAACGTATTCAGAACTCACTTTGTGCATCTTGTGATGTACCGTTTGTATAAAAATTATGAGTCGGCTTATACGCGGGTCATGCACTTTATACCACTTTTACCAATTCAGTTTGGGGGTGTCGGCTTATACGCGAACGGGCTTATACGCGAGTATATACGGTATATATATATATAATATTTGTACCATTTTTTAATCTTATATTTATCTTAATTTTTTTATTCTATGTCTCTCTTTACTTTTATGCTTTATATCTTATCTTATAGTAATACAAATTTGTTTATTTGTTTGTTTTATCTTCCTAAAGTTTTTTTGTTTTGTTTATCATGACATTTATAAACTCTACTTTATTAAAGCTAGCTTCTATTCCAGCAGCCTGAGAATAAAGAATGTTTTAAGTCATCTCAGGATTTCCCAATAACCAGGTAACTTAAATGATTTTGTTCACCCACTGGCAGAAAATAGGGAGTGTACTCTTGACCAACCAGCAGAACTGAAGAAATAACATTTTAGCATTTACAGTAGAACCTGTCTTGAAAGACCACCCCTTTTGCCATAAAATTATAGTCTCTCAAGACAGGTGGTCTCTCATAACAGGTCAAAACACTATAATATATAATCATTAATTTTGTGCATTGAGAATATGGTCTCTCAAGATAGGTGGTCTCACAAAACAGTGGTCTTTCAAGACAGGTTTTACTGTAATCGGAAACTTTAACTCCATTGTGCTGCGTCATGTCATACATGTACCAAACAAATCCCTGATGTCTGAACAAACATGTGCCATCCACTAATAGGTCAGTGTTCATACCTGGGCCCTAGTTCATGTACCTATCAGTTTTATAGGGGTTATCAGATAATTCCCATATGACATAACACTTCAGCATGTGCAGAGCTCTATGTGGAAGAATCACTATGGCAGCGAAAGAATGAGATTAACTCAATATTTTATGTTTAACTAATGTATTGACAAAATGAAACATGCCTGCTATATGCAGATGTTAAATGACATTACAGATTATTAGGGACTGCTTGATAAAAAATAAATCAGGATAGATACAATTTACCCTATATGTTTGGTTATTGTTGTATATTTCTTGAATTGTGATATTTTCTGCTGGCCTTTGGCATCTATTTCCAAACAATCATTTATTATTATTTTTACAAATTGGATTGGTATTATTTATTAAACAGTGTCATGAAATAATGATGGGACTGGTGAATAAAGACTCGATATTACTCTGAGTGGTCTAAAGTGCTCTCTGTTACAGATCACTGTCATCCCACCTCTGTCAGTGTAGTTTCGAGTCTATGATTCGACCAATGTGGGTATGTGAGAAAGCATGCCTATAGCTTTTTGTGGTTCAGTGGTTCTTCCTGAGGTTTTTCCTTCACTATTAATACTGGCCGTACAATCCCGAGTTGTCTAAAGCGCTTTCTGTTATGAATCACTGCCATCTCACCTCTGTTTGCATGGGTTTGAGTCTAAGATTCGGCTAATGTAGTTATGTGAGAAAGCTTGCCAGTAGCTTTTCGTGGGTCGGTGGTTCTTTCCAGGGGTTTTCCCGGGTTCTTCCTCTACCAATAATACTGGCTGTCATGTATAGCCTATCGTGTGCTGAAAAATGGCTTTAAGATCCACAACAAAAACAAATATCTTTTAGTTAAAATCACTCATTCTATTTTCTTGATGTCTCTCTTGTTTTGATTATATTTATTTATTTGTCAGTGTGATAAAATTGTTTAATTTTGTAAATAACAAGGAGTGGTCAGCTGTAAAAATTATTATTATAATTATGTGTGCATTATTAATCATAATTTCAGGGAAAGATGCTGAACTAAAACTTGTATTGTCGCCACATCTTCTGTTTAATGTACCAGTATTATTATTCTGCATATGTTTACTGATATTTCCTCAGTTATATTATTTTCCTGATCAGTCTTACTTAGGCAATTTATACTTAAGGACAAATATTTGTGGTTTTATTGACAACTTCACATAATCAGCACAAAAATCAGAATGCTTTAGAACAGATTTTTTAAAGTAAATCATGGGTTCTGGTGTTAAAATCTCCCATTAGAAGCGTTTATTTATTGAATGTAAACATAATGCAAACATATCAATTTTATCTTTAGTACAATATCTTGAATTTGATGGAGCTACATGTACAATTTTTATGACTCAAAAATAAAGTTCATTGTCATTTTCTGAACCAGTTTCTTTAAACAGGAGCATTTAAAGTTAGATTGAATGATAGTTACAAAGGGATACATGTAGAAATAATGCTTTCAACAAGATCACATACTACAGTCTTTTAGTTTAAAGATCATGCATCTTTTTTCAAAGAATTTTTATATTTGCAAGTATCCATACAACTCTATGGTCTTAAAATAAGTAATAGTGAGAAGTAACAAGCTTTGTAAAATTCAACACATAATTTATTTCCTAGAATACAAAGCGAAAAATATAAAAAAGAACATAAGTATTGCAAAACAAATGCCAAATAGCTTTGAAAGTAGAACACAAAATTTAATGTTTAAAGTTCTGAAAAGACTTTATTGGTATTCTGTAGTAATTCTGATACTGAAAGTGTTGATTTGCCTGTGGTGGCCCATGTCATGGTGATGTGCCAACAGTCTTTTGTTGAAGCACAATAATACAATCCAAGATATATCCTTAATTGAATTTCACTATAATTTGACTAAATAAATTATAGCCCAAACAAAATACTGGGCACAACAATATTTCAACTGATTCTGCTCAGATCTTGCATCTTGAGTAAATAATTTCTAGAAAAACAAGATTATTTGACCTCAGCTCACAATTACTTTTTCTTCACCAAAAAACTATTAAATAATTGGAAAATGTTATTCTGGAAGGTTCAAAATGGTTATGAGATATAATCTTAGTTATAATTAGAAATCTTACTAAAATTAAAATAAAGAACATGGGAAATGCACTGTTCTTGAATCGGGCAAAGATAATTCTAATAGCTAACCCATACACATAGATAGAAAAAAAATCAGATATTTATTAGTTGTTGACAGAATGAAAATAAATCAATGTATCAGGTCAGATATTCATAATTTTGGACATGGTCAGGTCCAAAATGAAATAGAAAGAAACAAACTAACAAATAATGCAAATTAAATATGCATAGCATTACTGCACATTTATCACAATAACAGTTGGGGGCCCCGAATGGTCTAAAGCGCTGTCTGTTATGGATCAATGCCATCTCACCTGTCTGCGTGGGTTCAAGTCTCAGATTTGGCCATTGTGGCCGTTAAACCCTACAACAAACAATAACAGTTGAATAATGATAACCACACTGTTAATATAAGGTGGAGTTACTTCAGTGAACTAATTTGTGGTTTTATTGAAAACATTAAATTATCTTTGTTTTGTACTATGATATTGTATTTTTTCCATGACTGTTAGTAGCTCATGAAATATTTGTTTTGTACTATGATATTGTATTTTTTCCATGACTGTTAGTAGCTCATGAAATATTTGTTTTGTACTATGATATTGTATTTTTCCATGATTATTAGTAGCTCACGAAATATTTGTTTTGTACTATGATATTGTATTTTTTCCATGACTGTTAGTAGCTCATGAAATATGTTTTGTACTATGATATTGTATTTTTTCCATGACTGTTAGTAGCTCCATGTGAAATAATAATATTGATAATAATAAAAAGAAGAAGAAGATAATAATAATACCAATGGTAATACAATGCTACATTCATTATTCATTGAAAACCCTTTTTTTCAAGAATATAGTCTTCTGTGTAACATGATACATGTACAGTATTTAGGTGTGTTGCTAATGGAGTCAACCAGGAAGTAATATATAATGCCATAAAATCAAACTGCTATGATACCTGGTAAAGGAAGGGATGTGGAATGTTTGACATGTAACAGGATTTAAACTGGGTGTGGATGACATGTTTACTTTTAGATGTATAATGCATATGAATAGTGAAAAAATGTTGAGGCCAAAAGTAAATATAATAAAATGATACACACACAGATCATAAATGATGGAAAACATGGTATTCCAATGAGTAAATACAAATGACTTCATGTATGAATGGAAGTTATCAACAATGGGGAATCTGTTTGATTCATGTATGGAATTATAAATTAGTTTGGCTGACAGATTTATCAACATAACTTGATTAGCATATGAAATTTGTCAACAATGTGATTCATATATTTATTCATTACCATATTGATATATCGTTCATGTCCAAGTGTAATGGCAGTATGATTAATTTTCACTCGTTTAGTGATATTGAATTGGACTTTCACATACATTGTGTCATTAAATTAACTTGATTCAGAAGTGGAAAATTTGATGTTTATCCAATCACATCCAGTCAAATAATCACAATAGATTTCTGTTTCCACAGCTCTCATGCAATGGTGGAGGACTGGCCATTTGTGGTCTGCTTTCCCTAGTCTGCAAAAGTACCCCTTGAATGCCTCATTATCTGTATATCTGATCCACAATCATTAGCCTTTCCGTCTAAAATTAATTTGATCATTTGGATCAACGCTATGATCTGTAGAAATATCTGGGATGTACAAGAGCTTGATGACAACCTGTAAACAGCTAAATATACAATGACTGATCCATGTAATAAAAAGTGACAAAAAAAACCGGACCTGCATAATTGTATTGTAAATAGAAGGATATTTAGTAGTTTGTGTATATAATCTGTCCCGACTATTTTTTTATTTGCATCTATTGTATTTGCACTTACATGTCATAAAATATACTGTCCTGTATTCCGAGATCAAACAGAAAAACCCTGCCATGAATTTGTTAGCTCTCTTCCATAGAAACGGGATGTGACATTGTTTGAGACGATTTAAACTTAAACAAGTCATATTCAGTTTGTGCAGCGAAGTGTCAAGTAGAAACATGATGGTTCAATATGCAGCTCAAAATTGCGTGAATAAAATATACAAGTTAAGTGTCTCTCAATATGCCTTGCCAATTAATCTTTTAGGAAAGAAAACAAAACCCAAGGAACATATATACTGTAATACTTTATTCTCCTTCTATACCACCTCTGTGCAGCTCCTGTACTGCACAGAAAACCCATATGAAAGGGTACCTTAAACAATTTAGGAAAATCTTAGAAAGGACTAAATAAATAAGAGATGACCCAACTCTAGTTGAAAGAAATACAATTTAATTAAAAAATATGTGGACCCCAGTCTAGCACAGTCAAACTCAGTATGAAATAAATAGACAATGCGAAGAACGACACAGAAAAAAATACAAGCATTAAAACAATAAGTTTTTTTTCTACCCTAAACAAAGATAGTACACCTTACTTCGCTCAGAATTAAAAATCGAATAAATGAATAAAAAAATTTCTGGGGAAAAAAATCTTAGATGATGATCCAGTTTTAAGGATCAACTCACCATATAATACAACTGGGACAAAATTGGATGATAGCAGGCTATCCCTACAAAGAAACAATGTCTATACATATATATCACATGTACATATAGCACCAACATAAATATATATATATATATATATATATATATATATATATATATATATATATATATATACTGTATATATATATATAAACATGCACGCACACACACACACACACATATTTTCTTTGTAGAGATAGCCTTCCCTAGTTCATTTTGTCAACCTTGGCTAGAGGTCACCTGTATGCCATGTGTATTTGTGTAATGTCGATAATAGACAAATAGCTCACTTATAATTGAAAGTTGGTGTGTTCATATAATGTTACGTTTCTTATAACAACACGTACCAGAACAGCATGATAAAAAAATTTTTAAGCAAATGTTGCTGTTAACTTTTTTGATTGATACAAATATTATACTAATATCATTCATTAATGTGGCAATTACTCTCAAACTCAGACGAGACTGATTTGGTACAAATATCTGGCTGATTCTCCAAACTTCCAAGCTGATATGGACCATATGAAATATTCAGTTTTGTCAAGGATTTAAACGTGACATTTAAATTAGTTGTTAAAGTTGATTTTCTCATTATGTCCCAAATACGTTGAGCAGTTCAAATATGTATTTAGAGTAATAAAATCCCGTTATGACGTGGCGGCGTGATCATGGTGTTGTTCTATAGAATAAAATAATGTAAACCTGATTATTTTGCATGAGCAATTCAGTTGTGAAATATTTTTTAAACTTCTCGTTCATCTTTAAATAGTTTGTTTTGTTGAGAAATAATAAAATTACAAACACTAACAAATAAAAAGAAATAAACTAAACGATGTTGAACTCAGTAGTGACCGCATTTCCTGAGTAGGCGTCAGTGATGCTTTTTATCGAGTTCAAGTACCGGTATCATTCATTATTAGGTTGGAGCCCTTTCATATATAAAACTGCAGACATCGCATCATGCTGACAGATGCTCTTTTTTTCCAATTAAAATGTATCTAATGATTTGAATAGCAGAGGAAAAGGGACATATAACACTTGTTTTTTTGTTAAGTACAACAATAAATAAAGCCCTAACAACTATGTGTCGACATCTCAGAATTAGTATATTGGATCCTTCTCCACAATGAGTTCTCTATGAGGCAAGTTCTCCATAATTCATTATCAACAATGCCGGTGTGTAAAAAAAAGTATCTCAAATGACGTCACAGCCGCTATTTTTTAGAAAGGGGAAGCACATTGTTTTATTCAAAACAGATCAGGAGATATGATTGGTTTTTAATAAATTTCTACGTAATGAGTAAGAATGACAGGTACAAATTTTCAGAAAATACATATAGCAAATTATATAAAAAGTTTGCGTGAATTTTCAGTTTCGGATGTTTGTCCCCTTTAAGCATATGGACACATGAATTGACTCTGTTACATATTTTTTTCTCAAAAGAACAACAAAATTATTATCATAATCACATTCATACATAAATCTGTCTCTGGTAAGAATAATTACAAAGGATATAAGAACTCAAAAACTACTTGTCATTTAATGCTTTCAGCTTATAGTTGTATTTAGCTTGTCTGTTCAGCTGTAAAATGGCAAACTTGAAACCAATTGGCAGAATGTAAAATAGGTCTGACTGTAAAATTTAGAGTAAGGTCTGAGACATTAAAGATTTAAACAATTCTATCACATAGAACAGAGAGCAAGAAAGATTCAAATTCCATTTTCACATATCTCTACAAATGAAGATTGTTTCCAAAAAGTGTACAGCTTCCGGACTAAACTCATTTATATTGTAACTTTACAGAGAGTATTTTGCACTAATAGTTTTCTTGTTGTAAGTCAAATTCACAGCCTTAGAACTTGGTTTTCTCACCTTTGG
The DNA here is from genome assembly GCA_030141615.1 of Unio pictorum. Taxonomy (NCBI): domain Eukaryota; kingdom Metazoa; phylum Mollusca; class Bivalvia; order Unionida; family Unionidae; genus Unio; species Unio pictorum. Next base: position 931,834 of record JARLTB010000378.1, on the reverse strand, counting down.
CACTTTGTAAATGCAGCAGTAGGTAAACCAAACTCAGTATTTTTAAACTATACACCCCTGGTCTGGATAATTTTGTATGCAGCTATGAAACTTATATGTACATTTATGTTCTTATTTTTTTATTATTTTTTGTAGAGGTATTTTAATAGATATGCACACAAATTTCGACATCAGGTACAAGTGGACAGTATCACAATACCCGAGAAAATAAAGGAACTCCCAATACTTCCTGTTCTTAAATGTTAATAAGACGAGTGTTGTAATCTAAGGGTACTGCTTGTTATATTATAAAATAGTAAAGGTAGAAAGGGTTCTTAAACAAGACTGATATATTTGACTGAAGTAGATGCGTCTTTCGTTGGATTGGAAATCAATTAATATCATTAATTGAACCATTTTGTTAACTTGATAAAATATAGAGCTGACAATCTTTAGTGATTCAAGCTGTCAACTGTAGATTTTTTGTTTACATTAACTTGTGGGATGAATATAGAGCTGACAATCTTTAGTGATTCAAGCTGTCAACTGTAGATTTTTTATTTACATTAACTTGTGGGATGAATATAGAGCTGACAATCTTTAGTGATTCAAGCTGTCAACTGTAGATTTTTATTTACATTAACTTGTGGGATGAATATAGAGCTGACAATCTTTAGTGATTCAAGCTGTCAACTGTAGATTTTTTATTTACATTAACTTGTGGGATGAATTTAATGAGTGATGAACAACATCTTAAGTTATTTCATTTGTAGTTCATGCTGTAAATACTCTAAATATACTGTACCAGGTATATAGAGTTGAGATAAAATTGGGAACCCATATGTACCATAGTAAGCAAGAGTCATAAGGCTGTATTCAAACTATGCAAGACAGATTCTCATGGAAACTTATTTCATATACATGTACGTTTTCAATTTTTAGCTCACTTGCAAAACTATTCAAGATTATACAAATGATATCAACCCACTGTTATTAAATAAAAAGTGTTCTCAAGAAAAATGTTTTAAAAATTTAACAGACCTCACCGATAAGGCTGACAAATTTTACCAAATTGACATAAAACATTATATCATGGGGATGTTACAGTTTGTACAAATGATGCAAATTCACCGTTAGATATGACCAACATTTTGACTTGTAAAACAGAAATAATACATCTCAGAAGCTGGTAAGCAGAATTTTACCAAATTTGTTTGGTCTGGTCGGCCTAGTTGTCAGGATAATGTGACTGGGTGGGATATCATGTTACTTGCTGTCATCACAAAGAATTCCATGATAAAATGTCTGTGACTTAAATGTAGAGGTATAATGCATGTGGCCTTGCAATCAAGATTATTGGCTGTGATAGACTGTTAAATGTAGATGTATCCGTTCAGGTTTGTTAAATGAATCATCTCCATTTTCTTCAAATTGAAGTTATTGGTTATTAGCATTTCAGTTTACATTTAAACACCTTAAATGGCACTTGAATTTTTATATATTAGTTGAATGTTTAGCTGTACTATGCCTACAATATATAGTAATTTTGATATATTTGTTGAATGTTTAGCTGTACTATGCCTACAGGATATACTAATTTTCATATATATGTTGAATTTTTAGCAGTACAGTGCTTACAATATATACTAATTTTCATACTATTTATTCATATTTCATTCGTATTTCAGACACAGGGTTTCTATCCCAAAACATTCACTTATCCTGTAGTATGTGATCTTCCCAATGCAGAGATTTACAACTTCCATGGTTACATGTGAGTATTGTTTTCAGTTCCAGTTAGAATTACCTCCTCAACAAATGGATGTATGCCATCTTTTTCAGTCTATTATATTTCGTCAAAGTCATGTTCAGGAGTGTAACCACTCCGGTGGCCTAGTGGTTAGAGTGTCTGCCCCGGAAACGGGAGGTTGTCGGTTCGATCCCCGGCCGAGTCATACCAAAGACTTACAAAAATGGTACTAACAGCTGTCTCGCTTGACGCTCAGCATTAAGAGGTTAGTGTTAGGACTGGTCGGCCTGGTGTCAGGATAATGTGACTGGGTGAGACATTATGCTACATGTCTGCGGCATGATGTCTCAGTGCTAGACATCACTATAAACTGCCTCACTGCAGACATCGTAGCGATATGACTGAAAAATTGTTAAAGCTACGTTAAAAATCCTAATCAAACAAACAATGTTCAGGAGTGTTTTCAGATTTGCACCTTAGTTGTCAATACATGACTTCATACTAAACTTATCGTTATGGATTTCTGTCATGGCATTCAGGTTTGTTTTGTTTTTTATGGTTTAACGCCATTTTTAAGCACAGTATAGGCTATACATGGCAGCCAGTATTAATGGTGGAGGAATAACCCGGAAAGAACCACCAACCCACGAGAAGCTACTGGCAAGCTTTTGTACATAACTACATTAGCCGAATCTTAGACTCAGACCCACGCAGACAGAGGTGAGATGGCAGTGATCCGTAATGGACAGCGTTTTAGACCACTCGGCCACTTGTGGCCCCATATGGCATTCAGGTACAAAACTTATCGTTATGGATTTCTGTCATGGCATTCAGGTACAAAACTTATCGTTATGGATTTCTATCATGGCATTCAGGTACAAAACTTATCGTTATGGATTTCTGTCATGGCATTCAGGTACAAAACTTATCGTTATGGATTTCTGTCATGGCATTCAGGTACAAAACTTATCGTTATGGATTTCTGTCATGGCATTCAGGTACAAAACTTATCATTATGGATTTCTATCATGGCATTCAGGTACAAAACTTATCATTATGGATTTCTATCATGGCATTCAGGTACAAAACTTATCATTATGGATTTCTATCATGGCATTCAGGTACAAAACTTATTGTTATGGATTTCTGTCATGGCATTCAGATACAAAACTTATCGTTATGGATTTCTGTCATGGCATTCAGGTACAAAACTTATCATTATGGATTTATGTCATGGCATTCAGGTACAAGACTTATCGTTATGGATTTCTATCATGGCATTCAGGTACAAAACTTATCGTTATGGATAACGACATTCAGGTACTAATCATTAACAGTACAGGGGTATTAATGATTGTTTCCAATACATTTGTATAAAAAAATAAAGAATCTGATAAACACATAAATTTTAAATGATTTTTTTTTTCATGCTTGAAGTGGAACAATTGCAGCAGTGTATGAAAAAAAATATTGAAAAAGGGTAAATTTTGGATACGTGGAAATTGTAGTCTGGGCTTGTGGAGTTTGAGTCTGGGGTTTGGTATTTATTTTTTCAGTTTTTAAGCATCAGCTTTCAGTTGATTTGCTGAACTTGTCAGCAATCTAAAGGCCTTAATTAAGACCAGATTTGGTATTTAAGCTTATGTGAGCAATATCCATGCATATAAATGAAGTGGTTCTTCATGAGTTGGTTGATCTAGTGAACAGTCTACATAGGTCGGCAATGTCATGTTTACTTGGATCTTTTGTTTTTAGGTACAATGGGTTCATCATTCATTTGAGCCAGTTCTCTTGTCTTTTGTGACCCCCTACTTACTCTTCTGAAAATTGTGCACCACCCACCCAAAAGTTGCCTATATAAAGTACATGACTCGCATTAGTTTTATAGTATGTACTCTGTGCATGTTATCATTTTCTTCAGGATCTGTGTGCACTGATGCTGGATTTGCAAATGTTTCTAGAACATCACACATATTAAATCCACCAAATGCATTCAGATGGAACATTATAATTGTAACTCTTGTCTGTATTTCCTCACTAAAGCCCTACTATATTCAGAAAATTTCCACTTGTTTTAATATGGTTGAGAGATTTTCTTCCCCTGATTTTCAGTGAACCCATTTTCATACATTGTTTAAAACAATTTTCATCAATCAAATAGTAATACAGGAGACACATATATTTGAACTTAGAAGAAATATCTTAAACTGGTATTCAAAAATGTCTATTATCATTTATTGCACTTTTTATTGACACTCCGAATTCATGTACTTTTGTTGCATAAGTCTGGTGTTAAATTTCAAACTTATTAAAGAAAGTGTTTGATTTTTTTTTAACAAGTTAGAGTACAGATTTTGAAGTGGTTCAGTTGTAAACCTAGTAATTACAACTATTTTTGTAAAGCAATATTGATATACAGTGCTCCTTCACTGTTGACACTGTCTGTGGGAGTAGTCAAGTATTGATATACCATTTCATAGTGAGATTGCCTCAAAGCAAAATATATAGTGCCTGTAATATCACTGCTGAATAATAAAATGGGATCCGTAATAAATTGCATCATACTGAAGGTTTATACAGTGAGGGAGTACTGTATACAGATATTGTATTGTTAATAATTTTCCTTGTGTCTGTTTCTCGATCAGTTTTGTTTTTCGTTATCATTTCATCATTATTCTTTTAACATTGCTAAAAATTTGTAATTATAAATCACATAAAAATTATATATTTATTTAGTAGGTGTCAAATTGGAAGTTAATGTTCATTTGTCCTTTTCATATTTTCCTCTTTACAGACAACTTTCAGAGTCAGAGAATGAGCGTGTGCCTTTAAACAAAGATAACATTTTGCTGAGGGGCTGTTTCATCAGGAACACAGACTGGGTAGAAGGCTTTGTCGTCTATGCTGGTAAGAAATTTTATTTTCTGGCCTGTGCAGAGCAAAATGATTAATTTATTACTTCTCTGGCAATAACAGCAAAAGCATCAGTGTCACCATTAAGAATGTTACAGTTGTGTGTAAAAAGTTGAAAGGCATATAATTATTTCTTTAGTAGGTTCTTTTTCGCTGAACATTTCTATGTTATACAATATGCCTGAAGTTTGTACCCTAATGTGGCATGACTGTTGTCAGCCTGCATTGAAAGAAGGCTAAGCACTCACTGTTATGCCATTTACAGTCAGAAGACAGTGCTTCCTCTGCAGTGTATAGCTAATTATATGTTTAATGTTATTTTCAAACAAACATTTATGATACACATTTTATTGTAGGGTCTACTTTAATTGACATTAATATATTCCCGTCAAGGAATGAAATACTTGTTAATAAATTTTAACTTGAATATATGTATAGAAATGCATTATTTGTGGCAAATGCAATAAGCGGTTGTTGTTTTTCGTTGGTTTTAACATTGTCATGTAGAGGAAATGGAAACTAGGTGCCTTCCCAAGAACACTCAAGGGTAATTAACTGTGGCTGACCTGGCTGGGTATCAAACCCATTGTTTTGGAATTATGAGTCATCCTGCTAAGGCTTCCATTGACAAATTATACATATTGTCACAAGATTGTTTTTTTTTGTGTGGTTTTAATATCACTTTTGATATAACTGGCTAATGTGAATGATATAGCAGTTTTGCTAACCTTACTTTTCTTATCTCAGACCAATCATCTCAATCAAGGTGTCCATGTGCTCAGAACTACTTTAAAAAAAAGTTGTCTTCTGCTGTACCTAATGTTGTTCTAAAATCCAACAACAACAACAACAAATATATAACAAAAGGTCAATCCATTTTTGAGAACACACCATACAAAAACATTTGGAGAGAGATTAAGATACGCATGGTATTTTGCTTGATCGTTCGATGCAGTGCAGCATGGTCAATTTAATCCTCTACAGCCCAAGCTCAGTACATTTTCAGGTCATCATCATTAAATGTAGCTAAAGCAACCTAACTAGTTTTAAACACTTTGAAATAAAAAATATACTGTTAGGTGTACTTAATGACATTGACTGGAAAATTGACTGTATTACTAATAGAATAAAATTCTCAATGCTGTGAGAAATGAACTAGGACAGAAAACACTGATCCATGCACATAGACTATAGACTTATATACTTCATAGCCTCCCAACTCTCTCCATGACTACGGAAAACTTAGTAACAACCAGAAATGTGTTATGTCAAACATGCTTTATTATAATTTTGTTAAGCATCTCCCCTTTGTCCCAGTTGAATCAGAAAAAATACCTGCAATATTTATTGATAAATAATGCACTTACCAGCCAGAAGGAATCATTTATCAATCACATCATCACACTAATCCATAAGCAAATTTTACTGCAGCACTTGCCATAATTCCAAGACAGAAAAATAAATTTTCAAAGACTCTGTGGTCTTTTATACAAGGGGGGTAATTTTTTCAAAATTGGAACTAATGAAATGAAAGTTACTAGTAATAAATATTAATTATTTATTCTCAATTTCATATGACATCCATATATTAAATGTAATAAAACCTCATTACTATGCAACATTTTATGTTTTTATATTTCTTTGTTCATGAGTATAAACTGTACTTTGGATGCAACAGTCACACCACATCCCTCATTAACATATTTGTATTCATGCGCTACCTGTAAACATTGGGATGTAAACGCTAGTGAAGACTTCTTTTTACTTTAACGAAAATATTAGGTAAGAAAAATAATCGTATGTTGCGGGTTTGAGCCGAGGCAAGGAAATCCCAGTCATGGGGGTTACATTTTTTTTCTCTCCACTCTGGCAAACCTCATGGGGAGAGCAATAATGTTACCCCCCTGCTTTGGATTTCCTTGTCTCCGTCAAAACTCCAAACATAGATATATATATATATATATATATATATATATATATATATATATATATATATATATCATGTCAAGGAAATGGGAGGAAAGTACCATTCCCATGGACAGATAACAGGTATAATTTGTAGTAGCAAGATAAAGATAAAATTTAGCTCTACTGGCCATAGACCTTAATAGGTTATGAGATGACCTGTTGTCTGTCATCATTCTATCCATTAGCTCAAGTTTGTTATCACTGCTTTGCCACACTTTAAGGTTTGCTTTGAAACTTTATACACAAATCTCCCCTGCAACAGAGAGACATTGTGTCATGTTCTGCCTCACAGTTCTTCTAATACATATCAAACATAGCAAGATTGCAGATTATGTTATACATTTGACTTTGCATTTTAAGTATTTTACCCAATTTTTGCCTTTGTTTTTGTTTTGATGCCTTTTTATACCCATACTTCCTTGGGACCCTGGGTGGCTGAGTGGTCTAAGGTGCTTAAATTTTCCGATCGCTGACATGTCACCTTTGTGTGCATTGGTTTGAGTCTCGTGGCTTAGCAATCCTGGGTATGTCAGAAAGCTTTCTAGTAACTTCCTTTAGGTTGGTGGTTCTGACCAGGGTTTTCCTGGGCTCTTCCTCCACCAGCAATACAGGCTGCCTTGTATAACCCTATCATTTGCTGAAAAATGACATTAAACTTAAAGACTTGAACTAAACTTACTTACTATTGCCAGGATTGTGCTAATGTGCCATTAGACATCATATATTATAAATAACATTTATAATACCGGTAAATCTAAAATTTAATATCCTTTATTTTACACTTGCAAACAAGCATCATAGTATTAGATTTTATTGTGGGAAGAAAGGGGAATTATGTTTCTCTGTTACCTTTGACTTTTAGCTGTGCTGTTTCGGACCATTGATTAGTACATAACCATACAAGTTGTTGTAGTTGAGGTATTCACTGTTGTAATCCATATTTGCTTTGTAGTTCTGTAAAGTCACATTAATAGATACAATTTTCAATTAATATTAGGTTTATTTGATTTTTAAAAAAAATGCTGTCGTTCCTAAAACTGTTTTATGGAAATCACTCTTTGTCTATGAAATTGAATGGGTTACTCCTAACTTGGGTTCTGGCAGTTATTCACACATTTTGCAATATTCATCTCAAGTAAGATCAATGCCCATGATCTCCTGTATAATTTCAGTTAAAGTATATTTTTTATGATTAATTACCAGGTTCCTTTAGAACTCCCAATGTTCAATATGTATTGAATTGCTGGTTAAAAAAATTGAGACCCATTGGACATGTCCTGCAGATATGACCATTTCAGAAAATACATTGTTTTCCAAGTTATTTTTATTTTATTCTTTGAGCATTATTTAAGTTGCCAGTGTTCTTACACATGTATATGAATGTTTTGCTGCCCAAAAAAATAATAAAAAAATGCGTAATAACTGTTCTAACTATTGTTTGATAAATATGCATTAGGTTGGTAAAATTGTCAGTGAAGCCTGTAGTTTTACACTCTTCCCTCTGCCCCTCTCCCTGTCTTGTATATATACATTGATAGACAATCAATCTTTTCTTCCTTAACAGTCTTTGTTGGTTATGGCACATAGCATGACCCTGACTATTGTATTATATAAATTTTTCAATATGTGAATATGTATCTTTCTCTCTCTCTCTCTCTCTCTCTCTCTCTCTCTCTCTCTCTCTCTCTCTCTCTCTCTCTCTCTCTCTCTCTCTCTCTCTCTCTCTCTCTCACAGAACCCATTTATTTAATTTTAGGCCGTGAGACGAAGGCTTTAATGAGCAACAGACATTCTCGTTACAAGCGCAGTAAGCTTGAGCGTTACATCAACCGTGATGTCATCTGGTGTGTCACGGTTCTGCTTCTTCTTTGTCTTTCCTGTGCCGTAGGTGAGTAATGCTATTTATAATGTCATTTTAAGAGAAAATATAATTAAATTAGATGTATCTTTATCATATATATCCTGTGTATTTTCCTGGTATAATGAAGGAAATCAAATTAGTTACATGAATATTTACATATCCTGTGTATTTTCCTGGTATAATGAAGGAAATCATATAATTATAAGAGAAAATATAATTGAATTAGATGTATCTTTATCATATATATCCTGTGTATTTTCCTGGTATAATGAAGGAAATCAAATTGGTTAACTTACTATTGAAGGCACTTGGTGCCAAAATCATTGTGTAATCCTGTTTCAGTCCACTGCTGGTACGGTATGTTTTTTTGCTATGGCAGGATTTTAAATTTAGCAATGCAGCTTTTTTTTTACATGTGAAATGCACATGCTTTTAAAAAAAATTAAGTTCATTACTTGATTACATATTTAAATAAATATAGACATCACATTTTTGATAACCCATGACAAAAATTTGTAATGAAGGATTTACTCAAGATGCATATTGTATTATTCATTGATAATGTTCACTGCATGCATCTACCCAATTAAGACTGACATATCACAGGTGCAAAGACTTGGATTAATCCTTGGAATTCAATGTTATGCTATATTATAATATAATGGTACAGATGGTCGGTGCATCTTGCAGTTTTGATGAGTGTATCATGTTAAGGTTGCCATTATATTGGGTTCTCTGTAAAAATGTTGAAAGTCACAGATCTTTACAAATTACTGTATTCCACTTAGCTTCGATAAAATACTACTACACGTTTTCTTCAAGTTATGCTAGGAGTTCCTATTTGACTTGCAAAACCAAATATCTACTGGATAATAATATTATTCTTTTTCTTTTTCTTCCTATTTTTAAGTATTCTAATCAGACATAGCCAGGGGGAAATTTACTAGAAATTTTATTGGCCATTTCAAACTTTAGGATGCCAGGAATGAATAATTTGATTACTTGTTAGAAATGTCATTTCTGATGATAAATGCATTAATCATTGACTGATAGTAATTTTAGATGGTGACTTAACATAGAACATAGATGGTGACTTAACATAGAACAGGCAGTCTCACAATTGAAAAGAGATTTTTCTGTAAATTATATTAATCTGCCAATTGGTTATGAGTAAAATGTGGTATAAAGTTGTAATTACAAAATATGCATGCAAATGTTGTGTTGCTGTATTATGGTTATGAAGGTTGCAACTGGAAAGTTTGCAAATAGTTCTGAATATTTAGTTGCAAATGTTAAATGCAACCTGCTTCTTCATGAATGCTAAGGAAATCCTTTTTTTCTGTTTATAATTCATGATGATTATGTGAAATAAATAGTAATTGATACTTGTATTCAGTTACAAATATAAATAAAATGAGTTTTGGAAAGACTGTACATGCATAGATTCTGTGTTAAAGATTTGTTTTTCTTGTAAATTTCAGGAAGTGCATTGTGGCTTCAACAGTATGAGAACAAATCAGTTTTATTCATTCCATATGAATCTGAGCTACAGTTGAATCCTTTGTTCCAAGGATTTCTAGTATTTTTCACCTACATGATTATCTTCCAGGTGAGTACAGAAAAATGCTAATAGGTGTGTCATATTGCAAGGTTAAATCTGTAAGCATTTGCTATTTTCAGTTTCTTATCAAACACCACATAATCAATATGTACCAGACTTGTCAGAGAGCAATTTGTCATCAAGGAGATTGAAATGATTGAAAGTTACATAATGATGCCAATTTACCATCATATATGCCATCCTTAAGGCCAAAACCAGCCAACCCTCTGTTGCTAATTGCCAATTCTTGACTTTTTCCACCAAAGTAGAAAACAAATCACAAAAATCACATTAAATATATATAATGTTGTTAAAGAATAGACCTGCCTATTCTAATTTTAAAATCAGTGCAGAAGGAAACCAACACATTTTTTGGGTGCCTTGTGTAAATTATCCAAATCCTTATATTGTTGTGGGGTTTAAAGCCATTTTTCAGCACAAGATAGACTAGACCAGGTGGCAATGATAACTGGTGGTGGAACTATTGTCCACAGTAAGCTACTGGCATGGCCAAATCTTGAAATGGGAAATGGCTTCAATCGAAAATTACACTTAACTAGTGTGATCGAATTTGACATTGAGCTTTACAGGGTTCTTACAGTAGTGTTGTTCCGATTATCGATTATTATTGATCATCAGTTGGTTGAGCAAACTAATAAGATAATCGATTATGAACTCCATAATCGAATGTCTGTAAAGGGGGACTACTTTTAGGTGTATGCGAAGCACAAAGGTTAGTAAAACTCCCAGCCACTAAAGTTGACCTGAAATTTATTAATCCCTTCACAACTACAAATAAAAACCTTATGATTCATAATTAGGAACATATATTCATTATTACATGGTCAAGTTGTTAAATTGTAGAGTTAATACATTTAAATACATTTTGTTTCAGTTAAACTGTAACATCTTTTGTATTATTTATAAACAATGGCAAACATCACATATGAACGAAAGAATTTTGGGGAACTGTAGCAGTATTTCAGTTACAAATGACTGATCAGCCATAAAAAGTTGCATTCATTTAACAAGTTGTAGAACAAAAGTAACACACAATGTAATGTTATTGTCAGGTTAATGTATACATGTCATTTAAAGAGATTACTCCTGTACATTTATAAACATATTGAACTCTTGATCAAAGATATAACTGTGTAACAAAAGGGGGGAACCAATTATCGATTATGAATTTCTGACCGATTGCCATCACTATCTTACAGTCTTTGAAGGTCTTTGACAGTTTGGAGAAGATGAGGTAGCATTTTCAAGTCCTTGAAAGTTTGAGAAAATTTAGCAGATTACCCTGAGGTCTTTAAAAGTGTTTGAAAATTGAAATTAACTCAACAATTTTATGTTCTTACATAAACATATACAAATGTCCAAAATTTGATCGATTTGGATGTAGTAGAGTTTTCCTGGTTTCTTTCTTTTGATTAATTATAGTTTGAATTTCATCATTAACCCTTTAGCTACGCCTATTGCATCTAAGCATCTCCTGTAGATAGCTACTGAACCCCACTGATGTATATATGCAGTGCTGATAAGCCTAGTTTACTATTCCAGTGTTGCTTATGTGCATGAAGTTCAACAGTTCTCGAAACCTCAGTGTTGCTTATGTAAGCACTGTACCGCTATGTTAACTAATCGTTGATTGTTGAAAGTACAAAGGTTTATGTATTTTTAATTATCATAACCAATGAGAGGATTGTTTACTCAACACTTTGATACAAGTTTGAAAGCTGAGAGGTGAAATGTAGACACACTAATGGATTTTTCTTGCTTTATGCAGCACATGTGGTTGAGATAAACAAAGATGGATTCTGATTGAGATATGAGCAAATTTAAAGGGTTTAGTGCAAGCAATATCGAAGAGTTTAATGGATCATTCTTAGAAAATCGATCAGATTTTGATGTTAGTCCCACTTGCACAATGGAGTGATGACTTTACTGTGTTCAAGATCAATGAATTTGATTCTCATGCTGGTTCAACATTCAAGCCTGGATCACTAAGCAATGAGAAAGATTTTTTTCTCAAGTTTTTCCTGAATGTCTGGTGGAAAAGCTAGTGAAAGAAATGAACAATTTTGCCAAGAAAGTAGGGGACCAAAAGCAAGACGTAAAATGGTATGAAATCAGCATCATGAAGATGTGGGCATATCTTGGAATATGCTTTGTCATTTATGTGTGGATATTGACTGTTTTGAGAGGTACCACTCTCAACATTTTAATTAAGGGTGTGGATTTCATTCATGATTTTATATGTACATATGTAAATATTGGATTTATTTTGTGGGATTCAAAACAGTTTACATGTCTGGGATTTCTTGCATGATCGGATGTTGGAGAATATAAAGTGGAAATATAAGCTGTTTTTTTCCCTCACTGAAATTCAGCGAAAACAAACAAAATAATGAATTTAAATGTAACTATGTTTTTATTGTCAGTTTCTGTAGTCAGCCTTGATGATGCTGTAGTATTCAGTCTAGCAATCAGCCTCAGTAGTCTCAGTATCTTGTGCTGAAAAATGGTGTTTTACCCTACAACAGCATCAACAAGCCATAATTACTGAAAACTATGAAAAATGCACATATATATTTTATTTAATGTGCATTTAGTTTTGCTACATACCTGGATCTACAGTTAATATTTTTGTCACGAAACATAAGTTATTTATGCATAACACTCACCGTAATTCTACTGTACATGTCTACAATAACTTTTACAAATAGTCATAAAGTCCACAAATGATGACTATTGTAATATCCTTGATTTCTCATGATTCAGCCCGTAATGCCAGTCCAGATCAATGTGTTTTTAAATTTAACAAATCTCTCTCCTTTACATTTTTCAGTCATATAACATCCATCAGTCACATTGATACTGCCTGTTTTTAAAAAATAGGAAGATAAATGCATCGTTTTATTTCAGTTTAGATTGGTTTGCTAGGTGTTACGTATGTAGTATCAAAATAAAATGAATCTATAACAAGAGGTTTCACTTTCAAGAATACCATCTGTTTTCTTGAAACTGTCACATGTGAAATTAATGCAAAAATTACCATATGTGCACACATAATACATTTTTATTAGATTTATTTTCTTCATTTTTATTAAGGTAACTAAGATTTCATTTATATTTAAATATTTCAGTGAAAAATTTCATTCTCCTTTGAATTCATTCACTGATCACATTACTTTAGGAGATATAAGCCTGCTACCTTGCGAATCCAGCCCTACCAAGACGAAAATTCGTCCTTTCTGTCTGTCATATAGACAAAGGGCAATAACTCTTGCCCCTTACCTCCCCTTGCCACCCACTAGGTGTCGCGAGTTTTTAAGCTTCGCTGTACTGTGCAAACATGTACAATTAGACCTCCAATGAATCCAAGCCATCTTAGTGTAAATTCGGACCATCAGAAGTTAAATTTGGAATTATTGTGTTGGATAATCATTCCTCTACAGGTTGTATACATTATTTTACAATATTTTCAAATTTTGAGTGACTTTGTCACCTTTATGGACTTCGTCTTGGGACGACCAGGTTGCAACGTGGACAGAGCACGCTAAGGTGGTACTCGTGTTGTCATTTACGAATTCACGCGGCACTGAATAATTTCGCTTACTCCGTTTGTAACGGTTATGGTATTAGCGAATTAATAACTTGCTGAATTGCTAATTTGTGCTTTGTTTTATCTTAATGTGTCGTTTCAGTAGACTTCATCTTTGAACGACCAAATTGCGACTCTTTAATGGCGGTACTCGTGTTGTCATTTACGAGTTCACACAACACTGAATAATTTCGCTTACTCTGTTAGTAACGGTTATGGTAATAGCGAATTAAAAACGTGCTGAATTGCTAATTTGTGCTTTGTTTATCTTCTTTTGTTGTTTCAGTAGACTTCGTCTTTGAATGACCCGTTGCAACATGCTAATGGCGGTACTCGTGTTGTCATTTACGAGTTAACACAGCACTGAATAATTTTGCTTACTCCGTTAGTAACGGTTATGGTATTATTGATTTAATAACATGCTGAATTGTTAATTTGTGCTTTGTTTCTCTTCTTTTGTCGTTTTAGATGAAATGTCGACAACAAATGCATGAACGGCAAAAAGGGTGTTGGCAATGGAGGAAAATGATGTTGACATGGTTCAGCAGTCCGCTGCGTCGTTGGGTACATTTGGGGAGTGTTCCCCCATTTTAGGCCCCCCGCATGTCCGAGCATGGCTTTTGGGCCTGTAAGTCAGGACATATGGGGTTTTTACCACGGTTCCATCGAATCCATTTGATTATGCAATCTCACCGTCACCGCACCAGCCGTCACCGGCTGTCCAGCCAGCTGGCCGTCCAGCCATCCCATCATATTGCTAACATGGTCCGACCAACTATGATTTACGGGGATTTTAGTGACAAATCTGCCCGTCAAGCTGTACTGCCGGCAACATGCCAATACTATGACGGAGATTTTAATGAGAAATCTATCCGTCCAGCCAAGCCATGGCAGCGGCTGGTACCGGTGATAGCCGGACAGTCACCGACATTCCGGTGAACCACACGCCAGACAAACCAGCCGGCAGTGCCATCCCAGTATGGGGACCTTATTGCTCAAGCGGGCCGACCATCTATGATTTACGGAGATTTTAGTGACAAATCTGTCCATCAACCTGTACCGCCGGCAACATACCAATACTATATGGAGATTTTAGTGAGAAATCTATCTGTCCAGGCAGGCCATTGGAGTGGCCGGTACCGCATAGCTGCCAACTGTCCCGTTTTTTCCGTATTTGTCCCGTATTTTGGACCTGAATACGGGTGTACGTTTTTTTGTGCAAAAAATACGTTTTTTATTTTAAAAAATAATAATAAAATTTCTTTGGAATTGCCAGTTTAGAATGCGCTCTTGGTTCTATTTTGACAGAATATATCACATGTATATACAAATACATTTCTACAATACGATTGGTTCATTCCAAATCGAGGCTACCAAGCCTGCCGTTAACCGCCATATTGGATTTCGCAGTAGTTACCGCTGTTGCTGTATCTAGTTTTCGTAATATTCAGCTTCTAATCATGATAAATTCGAAGGCAGAATATTCAGAATTTTCTCCAGAAGAAATAGGAGATGACTGGAAGGATATTTGTGCTGTCTTGTATAGATTTGTGAAACCATATAGCAAAGGAGAAAAACTGACGTTTTGTAATTGTGTAACGTGATTTTGCTATTGGGTACGGAGGCGCCCATGAAATGCAAGAGCTCGAAAAAGCTAATAAACATCAGCTTCCTGCTTCATCACACACAACTCAGCCTGAACTTACGACGTAGATAAATGACAGAGAGAACCTTAATGCACATCGATCAAACTATAATTTTTAAATTTCTTTTAGAAATAAACTTTCCTTTTTCAGTTACTAATGTTGTTGGCGATTTATTTTGCACAAGTTTTTCAGACATTAAAATCGCAAAAGATAATTCTTATGCTGGAACGAAAACATTTCAATAAGAAAATGACAGAATTGAGATAATAAATGAAAATTGTTACATTGGAATCAATAATTAAAAAAAAATAAGGCATGGAAAGGGCTCCTATAAATAGCTTGTGTTTGAGTGTGTTGCACTCTTGCACCTTTTGAATGAGCACCCATATGGAACACACGCAACTCCAGAAGGTACAAATGTGCAACATGTGCATCTTTGACATTAATTAATTGTGTAAGGCACTGGCCAACTTTACTGATGGTTGTATATGTTGTAAATAGATACATATGCATTGAAATTTAAAAATCAGTATTTGGTCCTGAAAATCAGTATTTTTGTCACAAGTAATCAGTATTTTTGCACTCGGGGGTTGGCAGCTATGGTACCGGCGATAGCCGGACCGTCGCCAACATTTCAGCGGATCACACGCCAGACAAACCAGCCGGTAGTACCGTCACAGTATGGGGATCTTATTGCTAAAACGGGCTGACCAACTATAATTTACGGGGATTTTAGTGACAAATCCGTCCATCCAGCTATACCGCTGGCAACATATCAATACTATGATGGAGATTTTAGTGAGAAATCTGTTTGTCCAGCCAGGCCTCTGGAGCGGCTGGAAGCGGTGATAGCTGGACCATAGCCAACATTCAAGCCGACCATTCGCCAGACAAACCAGCCGGCAGTGCCGGCTGCCCATATGTTCACGGCTTCTCCACAAGGGAGAATTAGTGAAAGTGTCAATTATGACAGAATTGTGTCATCTATGTCACCAGGTATGCTATACAGATATGCAAGCTGTACCAGAACCAACGTTCCATCTGAGCGAATGGTAGATGTGTGCGCAGTGCTCGCTGCACTGCACAAGCATTACGGAGAAGATTTAAAAAAAAAAAAACGAAACACTTTCAGCCGTACACAGATCCGGTCATGGAACGGACTGAGCTTAGCTCCAAGGCTGCAGGGGAAAAAATGCATGGGTTGTTGGGAACTTCAGAATGCACACCACCTACTGCCATTCAAGACTACAAAGTTAAGGCATCTGTAGGTCTTGAATGGGAGGAAGAGACGATGTCCTTCCTGCTTCTTCCCGAGTCGGTAAAAAATTCAGGAAGCTAACTTCCAGCGACGTTCTAGTGTAGCTGGTACGAAACTCAATCAGACACCTTCAGTACTGATCTCCAATGACACGTCAAAGCTAGTCTGAAACGTAGTCACTACGTCTTCAATGTTAGACTTGGCTTCACTAGCCATTTTTCCGACTCCCTAAGTAAAACCGACAATGACCATGCTTGTGAAGTGACGGCCTGGATTGCTAGAGTTATTAATAGGGCAACTCACCATTCCATGGCCAATGCGTTGACTGCTTCTGCCAACTTCGAACTGATACGACGTGACACATGTAGGTGGTCCACGTCGCTCAAGCCCCATCCTACTTGGGCTTTACGGATGTCTCCGTTTGGGTCACCTTTACTTTTTGGAAGAAAATTGAAAAAGTTCGGAGGCAGGCAGCTCAGGAACTGCCCCTCCAACTTGTCGCCCAACTTTCGCAGGCGTTTCGAAACAATCATCCCCTGACATAGCGGAGGGATGTTAGGCGGACCAGGGAAAAAGGGATTCTTACAATCAAATATGTAGTATAGATCCCAACTCAATGCTGGGAGCCAACAGTCTAATCAAGCTAGGAGGCAACCATACAGAGGCGGCAAGAACCCAGGTTTCTCCGCCTTCAAGCCTCCTAACTCTAAACGTTGACATACCCTGCCCACCGCCAGCGGACTGCACACCTGTGGGCAGCCTCCTCCTGCAATTTCAGGATCACTGGACCACTTTATTACCTCAGAACATTTGGGTGATTCAGGTCATTTCGGAGAGACTTTGGACTTCATTTATCCATCCCCTTTCCTGTCCTCTTCTCTCCTCTTCACGGATGTACCGTCAGATCGGGAGAAGGATGCCTTTATATATTTTAAAAAAAAAGAAAAAGTCACATGACCATGGGCATTGTTGCTGATTAAAATTAGGAGAACGAGTTATTGTTCAAATGGGGAATCCAGCCATCATTCCCTTGAGGATACCCGGGGTGGAGGTCGGATGCTCCGCATTCCCTCCTCCTATTACCTATTCTCCTAAAGTAATGTGATCGGGGAATGTATTCAAAGGAGAAAGCAAATCACATTACTAAGAAACCCTCCCAACCACCCCGCCATGCGAGCATCCTCATATATTATATACCGCTTAGCTTAAAAACTGGCGACACCTAATGGGTGGCAAGGGGAGGTAAGGGGCAAGAGTTATTGCCCTTTGTCTATATGACATAGACAGAAAAGACGAATTTTCGTCTTTTGGTAGGGCTTTACTCGCGAGGTAGCAGGCTTATATCTCCTAAAGTAACATGATTGGGTAAGTATTCTCGAAGAAACATAATTTACTAAAAGAAATTTGCTTTTTTTTATAGGTGTCCATTTTTGTTTTTTTGTTATTTGTTGTTAATTGTAGTATGTATTTAAAGCTAACATTCGTTCAGAGTGCCAGAAAATGCCATTTGTTAAACTGTAATATCTGCTTCATCCATCACTTAGTTCATCAATATCCACTTCATCCATCAGTCTCGATGTCAGTAACTATTTTATGAGTTTCTACATCCACTAGAAAGTACCATTGGAAACTTCCACTTTTGCAGGAATGAAAATAATGGTCATAAACTTGAACAAATAAATGTTGACAGAAGTATTTTTTTTACTGTTTTTCAGGCTGTTATTCCCTTAGCTCTCTATGTGTGTATTGAGATTGTCAAACTCCTCCAAGTGTATTTCATCACCAATGACCTGGATTTGTATTATGAACCAACAGACAAGCGAATGGAGTGTCGAGCCCTTAATATCACTGAGGATCTGGGACAGGTTGAATATATTTTTTCTGACAAGACAGGGACCTTGACGGAAAATGTGATGGAATTTAAAACTTGTACCATATTTGGACGAAATTATCCTCATTCTTTAGGTAAGAAATATCTTCATTCAACTTGGAACTGTTTGGAATTATCTGTTTCATCCATATTATAAATTGGAGGTTTTAATCAGTCGAGAAAATGTTTAAATGAAGAATTGTACATTTATATGACTGAGTTATAACTTTCATTATATGTCTCTAATTTGAACATAGATTGCTCATGAACACGCGTATAATACAGGGCAAAGAGTGGGTCTCATTATTTTCTCTAGAATGTACCAACATAATAGGCCACTTTAGTTGAATGTGAAGAAAACAAATCATCAAAATTGGTCAATGAAACCATAGAGCTCATTTTATAGTCGAAAACAGCAGTTACTTCTCAGAAATTTGAATCAACCTCATGAAATTCAGAACTTTTAATAAGTCATGTATTTTATTAAATTCTCTGCATGACAGAGTTTCAGTATATTTAAAATAATAAAATATGATGAAATTTTTGATCAATGAAAATATTAGTAATGCCTTCTTTGGTCACATTAAGAAATAAACAATTAAAAAAAAGTTTTGTCATGTGAAATTTCCAGTTATATTGTTTAATTCAGTTTAAATTTAGTCATCTTAAATGCAGGATATTATCTTGTTTTAAAATGTGTCAATTGACCTACACATCAATACCAGAAAGTTTTGATATGAACAAAATTTTGTGCCAAATGTGTTTAGATCTCTTGACTTGTTGAAATGTTTGCATTGTTAACCAGGTATTTCCAGTCAAGCACGACTATAATTTTTGTTTTAAATCGAGAAAGAAGCCTCTTGATTGTGTGGTAAGGTCACTGACATGAAGAAGAAAGATGATTTCAACACAAAATGTGTCATTTACTTTCATAGATTATTATGAAAGATGTGCAATTCAAGGTACACTTGGTATTATTATAGGCTACTTGAGTGCTTAGACCCAATATTGCCTTCACTAGCTGATGTTATTAACATCTCTCTCTCATTGGGGGAATTCCCATCATTTTTCAAAATTGCTATTGTAAAGCCTCTGTTGAGGAAACCAACACTTGATGATAATGATTTAAAGAACTACTGCCCAGTTTTTAATCTCCCGTTCATATAAAAAATCTTGGAAAAATTTGTTCTAACCCAGCTTGTATCTCATTTGAATTCAAAGTCCTTTTAGTAATGTACAGTCTGCATATTGCCCTTGCCACAGTACTGAAACCACTCTTCTGAAATTAGTTAATGATATTATCTTTGCTTTGGATAGAAGAAAAATTAGAGTCCTCACATTCCTTGATTTTGTCTGCAGCATTTGACACAATAGACCATAATATATTACTTCACCATCTCCAACATGTATTTGGCATTCAGAATATAGCCTTACAGTGGTTCAATCATCCAATATGTAGTGAAATGATCCAATACCTAGTGAAATCATCCAATACTTAGTGAAATTATCCAATATATAGTGAAATCATCCAATATATAGTGAAATCATCCAATACCTAGTGAAATCATCTAATGATTAGTGAAATCATCCAATACCTATTGAAATTATCCAATACCTAGTGAAATTTATATATTGTGAAATCATCCAATATGTAGTGAAATCATCCAATAGATCGTGAAATCATCCAATAGATAGTGAAATCATCCAATATATAGTGAAATCATCCAATACTTAGTGAAATCATTTAATACTTAGTGAAATCATCCAATACATAGTGAAATCATTCAATACATAGTGAAATCATCCAATATATAGTGAAATCATCCAACATGTAGTGAAATCATCCAATACTTAGTGATTATTATCTGTAATTGTGATATGATCTTAGTTCTGGTTCTTTTAATTCCTGGTAAATGCCAGTACTTACCGTATTTTCCGCCCTATAAGTCGCTCCGGGGTATAAGTCGCGGGAGGGGGAAATCCAGATAATTTTGGAAAATTCAACAGATAAGTCGCTCCTGCATATAAGTCGCTCCTGCGCACTTACCGTAATCACGGTTTTGATACTGCCGGCCATTGCATACGACTTAGTAATTCCAACAACGTGTAAGTATATTCTTGTTTGAAATTTTAAAAATAGAAATATAAGCAAATAAGATTTATAAATAATGTTTATTAAGTAAATAATAGCGCCACTGCACGATTTCCGTTTTCTTTCGCAAATGCTACGACGTTTAACTTAAATTCTGCATCATAACTTTTTCGCGTGGTAATTGTTGGTGCCATGATTAAACTGTATTGACTTACGCTAACATAACAATTTTAAATCATACAACGTTATTGTGAAACTATCTTTTTTTAATGCTCCATGGCATGAACGGTCCGTATTTATATACCGGTCAATTCCACAACCCGAGCGAACTTCAAAGGCACTTTATAAAACAAATGAAGTTGTTCGCCAGCTTTCCAGTTTTTTTTATTAATTACTTTGAAGTTCTCTCAATGAAGCCAGTCTCGGTATTCCGGTCAATTTCCACAACCCGAGCAAACTTCAAAGGCACTTTATAAAACAATTGAAGTTGTCCGCCAGCCTTCCAGTTTTTTCTATTAATTACTTTGAAGTTCTCTCATTGAAGCCAGTCTCGGTATTCCGGTCAATTTCCACAACCCGAGCAAACTTCAAAGGCACTTTATAAAACAACTGAAGTTGTCCGCCAGCCTTCCAGTTTTTTTTATTAATTACTTTGAAGTTCTCTCAATGAAGCCAGTCTCGGTATTCCGGTCAATTTCCACAACCCGAGGGAACTTCAAAGGCACTTTATAAAACAATTGAAGTTGTCCGCCAGTCTTCCAGTTTTTTTTTATTAATTACTTTGAAGTTCTCTCAATGAAGCCAGTCTCGGTATTCCGGTCAATTCCACACCCAGAGCGAACTTCAAAGGCATTTTATACGACAACTGAAATTGTTCGCCAGCCTTCCAGTTATTTTTATTAATTACTTTGGAGTTCTCTCAATGAAGCCAGTCTCGGGTTAATCCAGAGTTTTTTTTATAAACTATTGAAGTAAATTATGAAGCGCTACCGGTACATTTAAATACATATATTGTAGCGACATCTGACCAACACTTTGCTTGAAGCACGTGGTGAATAATAAAAGGAAAACAATGGCAATCGTAATTTCAATAGTTTTTTTAATTAATAACAACAAATTTTAACACATATATATTATAACTAAATAATATTTGATTATTTAATTTGATATTCTTGTAGTCTAATACTTACGTGTATGTAAGTTTCGAGCAATTGGCTTGCCGGTATACCGTAGATGCATTCGCTATAACACAGCATCACTGCGCATCAGTCATATCGGTCGTTAAAAAAATTTATTTATCGTATAAGTCACTCCTGCGTATAAGTCGCACACGTCATTTGAAAGAAAAAAAACGAAAAAAAGTAGCGACTTATACCCCGAAAAATACGGTAAATGTTTATTGCTATTTTGGTTTCACTAACATATATCTAAATATACAGTCAAACAACCCCAAAGTTTTTGTAAAAGAGCTACACCTCTACATGTAATTTTCAAGGTCACCTGTCATGAACCAAGTTTTGGGACTAAACCTGCCTTCAGAGGTCAGTTGTCTGCAAAGGCCTCTTTGGTCTTTTCCCATCTGTTGCTGCAGTAGACAGGTTTGACTATATATATATATATATATATATATATATATATATATATATATATATATATATATATATAAACCTTTTGGGATTACTACTTAAATTACAAATGCATGTACAGTTTGGACTGAAGTTGCAGTAGAATCCATTTCATCATTTAGTTGGTATTATTTTCCCAATTTATATTTTTCCAATCTTTATTTCAGATGAAGATAATGATGACATAAGTATAGCTGAAAGCAGGATCTCTCAAGCCAATGTCAGTCGGAACAGTTCTGTAAGTAATTTTATTGCTGATAGAAGCAGCGTTATACTAAACTTGGTAGATTCTCATCTCATGTAGTTGTCGTTTTATCATAAATCTGTACCTTTGGGTGGGACTATAGGAATTGAACAGTTTTAGAGATGAACCATTCAATACATTCGTGCTCAGAGGAACTAATTGAGCCATCACAAACATACAAGTTTTCTGAGGTTTTTGATGACATGAATTATTTGACAATTGAAAACATAATTCATGAGGGCCTCAAGTAGTCTAAAACACTCTCCATTATAGTCACTGCCATCTCACCTCTGTCTGCGTGGGTTAGAGTCTCAGATTCTGCCAATGTGGGTATGTGAGAAAGCTTGCCAGTAGCTTCTCATTGGTCAGTGGTTCTTTCTGGGGGTTTTCCTGGCTTCTTCCTCCACCATTAGTACTGACCACCATGTATAGCCTATCGTATGCTGAAAAATGGCTTTAAACACTACAACAACAACATAATTTATGATTTTAGTTCAATATAAACATTTTTGTCAAAATTAATATAATAGTATAGAAGAAATGACTTGAAATATAAATCATAAAATGTAGAGACAATGTTTATTAAGGTATACTAAAGTCTTTAGAAGATTAAAGAAAAAGCTGATTAGGACTTTTATACAAGTTACATCTCAATTATTAAGTTTCTATTTTATTAGATTATTGATAACCTGAAGCTGGAATCAGAGTTACAACGAGAGTTGTCCTGTATGTGCCTGCGTAGTATAGGCAGCGTTGACCTTAGTCTGCCTTCAACCAGTTCACTAGGTCTTCACAGTTCTAACTCTAAACAGATACAGGAGTTCTTCCTTTTGATGGCCATCTGTAACACTGTCGTTGTCTCAACACACATACGTGAAGATAATGTAAGTTTGCTTTCAAGTTTTCTTGTTCTTATTAAGATTATCAGAGCTCTTTCCATTTCAGTTCCATCTTTTCACACCTGCTGGACTGAGATAAATTTGTCCCAGTTCAAATTACCCAATCTTACCTAAGCATGAATAAATTTTGGCATGCAGACTTTTACAAGTTACAGCTTCTGCAGAATATGATTTTCTGAAAACAAGTTCAAACTGATTTAAATTTAAGCTTCTGTCACAACACTCTCAGCTATCTTGCTCGGCACTCAGCATTAAGAGGTAAATACTTGGGTGCCCTGGTGTCAGGATAATGCAGCAGTGTGGGACATAATGCTACATGTCTACAGCACGATGCCCCAGTGCAGACTTCACTATAAACTGCCATGCTGCAAACATCATAGCAATTTGACTGAATTTTTTTTAAAGCTGCAGTAAAAATCCAAATCACACACACACATTCTGAAATGTTTTTTTTTTATACCTAGATTAGGTAACTGAATACAGCTGTCTGACATTATAAAATCATGGTAGTTGGTGACAGTAACTGCCTACTGAATTATGTACCAAACCATGGTATAGCAAGAACACTGATATATACTTAACTATGGTATAGCAAGAACACTCATATATACTTAACCATGGTATAGCAAGAATAGTGATATATACTCAACCATGGTATAGCAAGAAAAGTGATATATACTTAACCATGGTATAGCAAGAAGAGTGATATATAATTAACCATGGTATAGCAAGAACAGTGATATATACTTAACCATGGTATAGCAAGAACAGTGATATATACCTAACTATGGTATAGCAAGAACAGTGATATATACTTAACCATGGTATAGCAAGAATAGTGATATATACTTAACTATGGTATAGTGAAAACAACACTGTGTACTGAACCATGGTAAAGCAAAAAGCACAGTGTGTGGTGAATTTCTATGTGTCCCATATAAACCAAACTACATCAAAGTGAGAATGATTAAAAATTTCATAAATGTGCGTGTGTGTGTTGGCAGTGGGAAAGAGTAAGTGATTAAATTTAATTTTTCTATCTTGTTATTTCATCATTTACATTTTGAAATGTTTTAAAAATAAATTGAAGATACAAGTCAGGTTCATGTCATTTTCATTTGATAATTAATACTTCATACATTTGATTGGCTAATTGAAATAGTTTAATTTTGATCATGGTGTCCATAGCCAGCTTGTGTTTTATCTGGAACTGAGATATTGTTATGAAGGGCATTATGCTGTGGGATATTCTTTTTATGCTGATACGACTTTGGGTGGGGTGGGGTGAGATTTAGTGTAATTTTAAGTTTGCTTTCAGATATACTGTCATTATTTAGGCAAGGGTGGTGCCAGTGTGCTGTGATGGAGTGGAAAATGGTATGATAATGCAGATGCAAATTTAAAATATGCATATTATTTAAATGGAGAAAATTTAAGCTTGTAGTGGGAGCTGTTCTCTTTATTGCCTGTAATTTTAATTTGATGTCAAATTTGTTTCACAGACATTAACATTTCTTGGGCAGGACTGATTATGGTGGAACATATATCATGCAGAATCATGGTCAGATTATATATATGCATGTTATATTCAATAATTATCAGCAGATTTGAAGTAGATTTGATTTGTACAAGTTATATATGGAACTTGTCATTTTTGATAGGACATGTTTGAAGTGTTTGCTCTGTTTAAGACTTTCTCTGACTTGTAATTCATCTGTTTCATTGTAATCAGTTCATAGATTAATTCAGGTTCAAATTTCATATCAATAATTTCTAGAGCTGTACCGATGTCACTTTTTGCCGATTATGCCGATACCGCGTATAGCCGATTATCAAAATTGCCGATACCGATTATGAGACCGATTATTTGATTATCGTATTATGTGCTCGGGTATAAGCCGACAAATTTAGAAAACAATAAAGGCCTGGAATGGGGGGGGGGGGGTTTATCCGTGGGCCAATGTCAAAACTTTGCAGGTTTTAGGTGTTTTTGTTGTCTATTGTAACGGCAGTACATCTTGGGACAAAAATATCCGTGTTCTAAGACATAGGCATGTTAAAAAAGTAACTTTCGGTGAGCCGAAAATTATTAAACTTTTATAAAGTACTATTTATTATTGATTTTGTTATTATTTTGCATGTGCATATTTTCTGATTTCCACAACACGAAATTACATAAAGGTAAAATACAGCCTTCATCATTCGCGGGTCGGTCGAGTTGTGCAATGTGCTGTCGACTCGTTGACTGCATTTACTTTGAAGTAATTCCAGACTAAACTTGATAGTTTCAAGTTCGACATTATGCAGAGCCGATATTAATAATCCAATCTATTCGGGCTCTTGAAACAATGTGTCCAAATAAATTACTACTCTGTTGTCCACAGACCGTGGGGGTGGGCATTTTTTTTTTTGCAAACACGAAAGTTTCGCGGCACAATAAATATGTTCTAATCACTATGTAAATTGAGGCAATGCTTTTGAATTTATTGCCGACTTTCTATGAGCAAAGGTCGTCGGCTTGCTTTGACGACAACAAATGCGCGTTATTGCTGCGGCAACATCAGATACTTGTAAAACATTGATATAGAATTGTTTTATTTGTTTAGTATATGTCGGTGCTTCAAAGGTACAATAAAACCTGTTATGACTTATGAGAGACCGCCCCTTCTGCCAGATGGTGGATTGGTGAAACACTAACAAAAGAAATAAAAAATAATTTTAAAAAATCCAGAAATGATTCTCACTTACTAGTATTAAAGACAATGAGTTCGTTCACCCTCCAGGCATTACGGATAAACTGAAAGACAGACGACGTACTCAAACCTACACTGAAGCCCTTTCAAACAATTTCTCACTGGGACATAAGGACTATCGGTGTTTTGTGAGTTTTCATAAAGATAAAGAAAAAACACAAACCTCAAAATTGACTGTGTATATATCCATCATTACTCCCTTTGATGTTAATCTTACTGGCTATTCACATGACTTTGGTACTACAATGGCGGTTAGCGACATGTACTTTAGTCTGGTTTACTGCAGTTTACAAATGTTACCGGACGCTGGAGTTGAAAATTTCGCACAACTGGCAGCAAGATAAATTTTTTTTAAATACTTTATTAGAGCAATCTCTTTGTTACAAAAGATTAATTGATGGTTCGATGTGTTTATCTCGATATATGGTTATTCGACTATACAGTAGTGTTAGTTAATGAGCAACTTGTTTGCATACTGCATTTATCCCGAGCTCTAGTGTTACAAAGGATTAAGTTACGGTCAGTCAAAACGCGACTGTACATACAACTTTTATCAGGAAAAATTGCTTATTTTAAAAAATTATTTGCATCGGCACCGATTATTTTTGCCGATACCCGATTATACCGATTGTGCTAATAATCGGCCCGATTACGCGTACGGGCGATTAATCGGTACAGCTCTAATAATTTCTCAAGGTTTATTTGAGGTAGCTTGTATAAATATTGATATAATTCACTTTAAATTCATTTTAGTCTAGACTGCAGTCTTTATGTGATCACAAACAATAACCATTCATTATGCTTTCTGCATTACATTACAGTATATATAGAACAATGAAACAGTCAGTTCTTAAGTAATGTAATTCATATTTTATTCAGATGGACTCAGATGGTCATGTAAGTAACCCAGATTTGAACAACACTTCACAAAACAATCATAAACCAAACAATCGTCTACCGGAAATCCCACATGACAGGTCCTCCAGAAAACCACATCTACCTGCAGAAAATCTCGCAAAAAAGATCCATAGAAAATCTCGTCCCCCCTTACCCCCAATAGGGACATCAAGTGTCAATGGGGATCTGCAACACAACAGATTGGACACAGCGTCAGATCATGGCAGTGTGACTGGTAGTAATACTGGGTCATCAGGGAAATTGGACATGTCAAAAATTCGATATGAAGCAGAAAGTCCAGATGAATTAGCGCTGGTTAAAGCAGCCAGCACCTATGGATGTTGTCTTCTGAAGAGGTCTGCAAACTCAGTAACTGTGGAACTGCCAGGTACCCTAAGTTGTTATTCATTCATTATTGCTGTAATATACATATTTGATAATTAGCATAATTAATTGTATTGATATGATGTCTTTGATTTCTTTGCGGTGTCCTAATATAATTTGTATAACATCAGGCGCTGAAATGGCATTTTAACTACTCTGGAACAAGTCCAAATTTGGCATTATGTAATAAGACATTTATGGACCTTTGATTTTGGAGTTTTATGAGCCAATAAACCTGTGATATGGACCTTCACTTCAAACTGTCATATTGACCTACACTTTAGGTTTGGAATACTAGCTGTTGTAAGCTAAAATTCAAACAAATCCTATTCAACTTGGGTTCCATTTTCTAAAAAGCTATCCCATTTCACATGATCTTCAAAGTCACCTGTTATTAACCCCCTGTGCCTATCTTTTACTACTGTGTACTCGTATTAACCTTGTGTACTTATCAGATATACTGTCACATGGTCATTTATATCACTATATTCATCTTGGATATTTTGGACTGTGATATAAGATTTGCTGTGCTGGACGTGTTAAACTTCTATTAGATTTACTGTCACATGGTTATTTATATTACTCTATCCCAGATTTTTATGTCTGTGACATAAGACTTGTTATGCTGGACATGTTAAACTTTTCTATCAGATTTACTGCCACATGGTCATTTATATTACTCTATCCATCCCAGATATTTTGGACTGTGATATAAGACTTGTAATGTTTTATGTGTTAAACCTTTTCTATCAGATTTCCTGCCACATGATCATTTATATTACTCTATCCATCCCAGATGTTTATGGCTGTGATTTAAGACTTGTTATGCTAGAGGTGTTAAATTTCTATCAGATTTACTGCAACATGGCTATTTATGTTACTCTATCCATCCCAGATATTTTGGACTGTGACATAAGACTTGTTATCCTCCTGTACCTATCAGATATGACTACATCATGGTCCTTAACTATCCTGTCCATTCATGTATGTGGACTGCAACTTAAGAATTGCAATGCCAATCATACTAACCTCCTGTGACTGTCAGATTTCCAGCCACATGTGATTGTATTACCCTGTCCATCCCAGGTGTGCTAAACTTGTCATATTGACCTTATGTTCGTATCAGATTCACAGCATCAGTGTCATAGTAATAGTCTCATGTGCCTCTAAGATTTATATTCTAGTGACTGACTGTCAATCAGGAAATTATATTAATGTGCTTGATGAAAGTAGAACAGTTTATTAAATGTATTTAAAACAAACAGTTGACAGGACAAAAGAATAGAGGGATAAACTTTCTTGAAAAGTTTCATGGATATTGTGGTTAATTTATGTATGTGATTTTTTTCCTCAATATTCAGCCTAATCTTGCAGCTGAAATTTATCCCGGTGGAATACATAATGTTACTACTTTTGCTATCAGTCTTTGGTCTTGCAAATTTTCTTAGACCAATAATGTGTTCTCTGATGACATTTTAGCTCAACTGGTCATAGACCAAAACAGGTTATGGGCTGATCTGTTATGCATTGTCCATCTGTCGGTTAGCACAAGTGTGTTCTTGCTACTCCACCTTAACTAATTTGAGGATCGCCATGAAAGTATACAAACACATTCAACCCATGAACTAGTTGGTCTTAAATGAAAGTCAAGCCACAGGACACCCAATATGGCCTCCAGAGGAGCCACCTCAAACATTTTGTTATTGCTGCTCCTTCCAGATGAATGGCTATATGGGGTTTCCACCAGTTTGCTATATGGAGTTTCCACCAGTTGACTTATGAAGTATAGTAGGTCCTTAATGAAAATAATGCCAATTTGATGTCTAATATGGCTACCATAGTGACCATCTTTGAATTCTTGTTACCAGTCCATCTGAATGGATGGTTATATCAACATGGGTGTTTCACTAAAAAGACTTCTTATGATGTCAAGTTGATCCTAAATAAAAATGGTGCCATTCTGAAGCCCAGTATGGCTGCTAAAGCAGCTACCTATAAAATCTTCTCAAGACTTCTTTGACCAAACAGTTTTTTTGACTTTGGGTTTTTCACCTTAAGACTTTATGAAATCGTGGTGGTCCTACAGGAAAATGGGCCTATTGGGCCATATTGAAAGTCTTATCATTCTTTAGACTGAATGGTCACATAAGCAAGGTGTTTTCATTGAAAGACTCCTTAGGAAAAAATGGAAACCAGCCTAGATATGAGTGAAGATAAAATAAAGTATATATTGGTTTGGCTGGCTAGGATTGGTTGATAATGAAAGTTAGATTTAGTAGATAGAATCTTTCAAGAGCTTATCCTAGTTGTTTAATTGATGGAATTTCAGTCATTTGACAGTTGAGCTTGTAACTTATCATTACTGGTGCAGACTTGAAAGCACATGTTTCAAATGCAGGTAGATCCAGACAATGCTATGGCTCATATGGTGTTTTCTACACAAAGGTTATCATCCAGGATGCATCAATCCTGATGAATATAGATTTGATCATGAGTACGCAGAAATTGAATTTTTAATATGGTGTTTGCATAGGTTTGCTATGGGAACTGATTTAGCATGATGAATCCTGCGTGATGCATGGCCATATCAAATCCAGATAATTAAGCAAGATTTTAAATACAGATAAAAGCACATTGTTACTTGTACTTTATTTTGAAAGCTGATAGGCAATTTGAGATATCTATTTATGGTTACAAAGATTAATATAAAATTTAAGATTTACATCATTTTATATTTTACATTTTTCAATGATGACCATTCCATTCTCTTTGTTTAGGATCTGATGGAGAGGTAGAATTCCCAGTGCTTCAAGTTTTGCAGTTTGATTCAACCAGAAAGCGAATGTCCATAATAGTGAAACATCCTCAGAATGATGACATCATTCTCTATACCAAGGGTGCTGACTCAGCAGTTTTGAGTGTCCTACATAAAAAATATAAAGGTAAGCTGCTTGTAGTACCCATTCATATACATTCATACATGTTGATAATGATCATCCTGGAGTACTGACCAAATTCTATCTTTATGGACAGGTGCAGAGATGCTGCCAGGCCACACGACTGTGCAAAAAAATGCAGAATCCTTAAAAATGTATGCACTTGATACATATGAACTGCAAATTAATTTAAAGTCTGCATATGAAAATGTACTCTTTGCAGTATACAATATTTTATTTAATTGTTCCAAGTGATAATCATTACCATCATCACTTATCCTAGTATTATTCATTACCGCCCTCTTTTATTCTTCTAATAATCATTACCTTCATCACTTATTCTAGTATTATTCATTACTGCCCTGTTTTATTCCAGTAATAATCATCACCATCATCACTTATCCTAGTATTATTCATTACTGCCCTCCTTTATTCTAGTATTAATCATTACCACACATATCCTAGTATTATTCATTACCGCCCTCTTTTATTCTTATAATAATCATTTACCTTCATCACTTAATCCCAGTATTATTCATAACCGCCCTCTTTTATTCTAGTAATAATCATTACCATCATCACTTATCCTAGTATTATTCATTACTGCTCTCTTTTATTCTACTAATAATCATTACCATCATCACTTATTCTAGTATTAATATTCATTACTGCCCACTTTATTCTTATAATAATCATTACCTTCATCACTTATCCAAGTATTATTCATAACCGGCCCTCTTTCATTCTTGTAATAATCATTACCATCATCACTTATCCTAGTATTATTCATTACTACCCTCTTTTATTCTATTAATAATCATTACCATCATCACTTATTCTAGTATTAATATTCATTACCACCCTCTTTTATTCTAGCAATAATCATTACCATCATCACTTTTCCTAGTATTATTCATTACTGCCCTCTGTAATTCTACTAATAATCATTACCATCATCACTTATTCTAGTATTAATATTCATTACTGCCCTCTTTTATTCTAGCAATAATCATTACCATCATCACTTTTCCTAGTATTATTCATTACTGCCCTGTTATTCTACTAATAATCATTACCATCATCACTTATCCTAATATTATTCATTACCGCCCTCTTTTATTCTTCTAATAATCATTACCATCATCACTTATTCTAGTATTAATATTCATTGCTGTCCTCTTTTATTCTAGTAAAATCATTACCATCATCACTTATCCTAGTATTATTCATAACTGCCCTCTTTTATTCTAGTAATAATCATTACCATCATACCTTATTCTAGTATTATTCATTACCGCCCTCTTTTATTCTAGTAATAATCATTACCATCATCACTTATCCTAGTATTATTCATTACTGCTCTCTTTTATTCTACTAATAATCATTACCATCATCACTTATTCTAGTATTAATATTCATTACTGCCCTCTTTTATTCTAATAATAATCATTACCATCATCACTTATCCTAGTATTATTCATTACCGCCCTCTTTTATTCTTCTAATAATCATTACCATCATCACTTTTTCTAGTATTAATTGATTACTGCCCTCTGTTATTCTACTAATTATCATTACCATCATCACTTATCCTAGTATTATTCATTACCGCCCTCTTTTATTCTTCTATAATCATTACCATCATCACTTATCCTAGTATTATTCATTACTGCCCTGTTATTCTACTAATAATCATTACCTTCATCACTT
Source organism: Unio pictorum (assembly GCA_030141615.1). Classification (NCBI taxonomy): domain Eukaryota; kingdom Metazoa; phylum Mollusca; class Bivalvia; order Unionida; family Unionidae; genus Unio; species Unio pictorum. The sequence goes on along the minus strand of JARLTB010000378.1, from coordinate 899,842 downwards.
ATCCTAGTATTATTCATTACCGCCCTCTTTTATTCTTCTATAATCATTACCATCATCACTTATCCTAGTATTATTCATTACTGCCCTGTTATTCTACTAATAATCATTACCTTCATCACTTATTCTAGTATTATTCATTACTGCCCAGTTTTATTCCAGTAATAATCATTACCATCATCACTTATCCTAGTATTATTCATTACCACCCTCTTTTATTCTAGTAATAATCATTACCACACTTATCCTAGTATTATTCATAACCGCCCTCTTTATTCTACTAATAATCATTACCATCATACCTTATTCTAGTATTAATATTCATTACCACCCTCTTTTATTCTTGTAATAATCATTACCATCAGCATTAAGTGATTATAAGGTTCATTTCTGGAAGAAGTGACTGTTAATTTTCAAATCAGTTAACTTGGATATTTTTAATGACTAATGAAAGATTCACTATTTCATGAACATGAGGTTTTTGATTACAGTTGATGAAGAAATGAAGCAAATTGTTCAGCAGACAGAAGAATACATAACTTCATATGCTATGCAGGGACTCCGGACCTTGTGCATGGGCAAAAAGGTGAGGGAATATTGTTTATACCTTATGCTTTTTTGTACATTCAAATTAAGTTAAATACCTTGCCAATTGGGTATATACAAGCTAGAATTATTAGCAGGCACATTTGTACATGTTGCATGAAAGATTCATAAGACTGTATCTGAACAGTTTTTAACGAAGAATTTGTAGCATTGCTTTTATTGTTATAATTTCAGTTTACGTATTGAAACAAGACACAAGTGAAACAAATGAGACAATGTTATATGTAGACTTTCTCCACAAAATATGTCACACAGACACATTGATGCTTTTAGGCAATAAACTCTGCTACCTTTCAAATCCATACCTATCCTGAAAATGTTCTCATTTCCTTCTGTGTAACAAAGGGAAGAAACTCTTCATAATTACTCTCCCTCTCTACTGCTAGGTAGCTATTTGGTGGTCCTAAATAAAAATTAGTGCCAATGTGGCAACCAATATCTCCACCACTGCAGCTGAAATTAAATCTTGTTATTGCTGAAGAATATTAAAGATGGTTTCAACACTTTGCAGTTAAAGGAAGAAATGGTCTTTGAAATTCTTTTCACCCAGTAGTTCACCAGTCCCTTCAATATACTGAGTTAAAAATAAATCATTTAGAACAAAATTGTATTATTTCCAGCAGAGAATAAATTAGTATGTATTCTTAATTTTTGACTTTAAATAACCTACAATAACCAGTAATCTGAATTTCTGTTGACAATATTAGTGATCAGTGATTACTGATTAAGAATCTTTATTCACATAGTTCTCTTACTGAATTATTTTATTTTATTTTACTTACTGGAAATTAAAAAAGATAAGTAAATCTCCAGAAAGCCTGAAAAGTCTGCTGAAAATGTGTCATTACAGTATTTAAATGCCCAAATGTATTAGGGGCATATGATAATGTTCTTATTTGCTTTTCTGTCCTACTGTCCTGTCAGTTTTTGTGATAGGTCACTTTGGTTGGCTACTCGTGTTCTGTAAACATTTTTATAGTTTATTACAATTCTTATCCGCAGACTTTGAGGGTAGGTGAATATGACGATTGGTACAAGAAGTATAAAAATGCAGAAACAGCCATGGAGGGCCGTGATGAGAAAATGTTGGAGTGCATATGTGACCTTGAAAAAGACCTTGACCTGTTAGGAGCTACAGGTATTGAGGACAAACTTCAAGATGGTGTACCGGAGACAATATTCAATCTACGACAAGCAGGAATCAAAGTATGGGTTCTTACTGGAGACAAGCAAGAAACTGCCATTCAGGTGGCCTATGCCTCCAAACTTGTTGACAAAACTCAGGAGATGATTACAATCAACACTCACAATTTGGTAAGGCACATGCTATCAAGACATTTCTACAATTCATTTCTTTGAACTTTATTCGTTATGCAGTCATAATAAAAATATCACGGTTAGGCATCACATTATATTGGAGATGGTTAGGATGATCGTTGTTTTGTCATTGTCAACAATGTTAAGCTCTTTTATGAAAATTTTATATGCTATGCTGAAGGCTCATCTCATGTAGGGTGAGATGTATTAGAATGTACAGTATTTACATCATGTACAGTAAAATATATGAACTACATTAGATATGTATCATAGACTATAAGCAATACTATATGGCAACATTGTACAAATGATAAATTTACATTTTCCGTATAAAGAGTTACCTTACATTTTATGTTTTAAAATACCAGGTTTGTTTAGCTTGCCTAACTTATATTATCATGGTTGTAAACAGGTTCCATGAAATCTACCAATATTAATAATGTAATCTTGCATCTGATTGGCAGACTTTGTTACTTCTTAACAGACCATATTTCAACAAAACTTGATAAATAGGTTTTTAGCTGACCTAGCATTAGAGCCAAGTGAACTTTAGATATGGCACTTGATCCATCATCACTCATTCAGTTTATTTTCAAATTCTTCTTAAAAACAGCCTAATTAATTAATTTCAAGCAAACTTGGCACTGTATCTTAGAGATCTTTCAAGATTAAAGATAGTCGAGTGAGTCTGTAGATTTTTCTCAACTTGGGGATATATACTCTATTTTATTATATTTCTGACTAGACAAATATATTGCTCTTCGTTTCTCTTAACTGTTTTCTCAGAAAGTTGTGATTGTCATCTTATTTACCTGCCTTATAGTCCATTATACATCCTATTCATCTCAGTATTCAAATAATTGATCTGGTTTTAAATTTTGTTAGGCCTATTCATGTATTTTAATTGCAGAGACCAGTGGTAGCTTACGGGATCTCTCATCTGTAGTCTGTCTGTTCATTAGTACAGGTTTGTTAAATTACTCCTCCTAAATTACTTGGAGGATTGGCATAAGACTTGAGACATACATTTATCCCATGGTCTAGTTAACTCTAACTGGAAATGATGCCACTTGGAAATTCACTATGGATGCATCAGTGGCAATCTTAAGATTCTTATCACATTTCCTCCTGCATGAAAGGTCATATCAATATGGGATTTTCATTAAGAGTCTTTTAATGATGTCTGGTTGGTTCTGAATGAAACTGGTGTAAATCTGATGTCAAATATGGTTGACATGGGAACCACCTTGAAAATTATAGCTAATCCTTCTAAACAGAAAGTCTATTAACATGGGGATTTGATCAGATGACAATTTATGAAGTCTAGTTGGTCCGAAAGGAAATTGTTGATGATCTAAGGACCAATATCTGCAAACTCCTGTTATTAAAACTCCTTCCAAACAGAAAGTCATGTTGATATAGTTTTCACTAAACGATTTTTTAGAGTCTTGTTGGTTTGAAATCTAATATGGCCTCCACAGTGGTCATTTTGAAAATATTAATAACAATACTACTTCAGAAAAGTGGCCCCGAGTGGTCTAAAGCGCTGTCCGTTATGGATCACTGCCATCTCACCTCTGTCTACGTGGGTTCGAGTCTTAAGATTTGGCTAATGTAATTATGTGAGAAAGCTTGCCAGTAGCTTCTCGTGGGTCGGTGGTTCTTTCTGGGGTGTTTCCTGGGTTCTTCCTCCACCAGTAATACTGGTCGCCATGTATAGCCTATCGTGTGCTGAAAAATGGCTTTAAACCCTAAAAAACAAACAGACTTAAAAAAATTCATATTGACGTGTGGTTCTTATGATATCTTGTTGGTCCTAAATGGAAATTGTGCCTTATGAATGCTAATGTGGCATTCTCAAAAATCTTATCACCATATCTGGTCATCTTGACTTCATCCTTTTAAAAAAGACTTGGGAATATGAGGTCTTGTTGGTCCTATATGGAAATTGTGCCTTAAGAATGCTAATATGGCAGTCTCAAAAGCTTATCACTATTATGAGATACTTGGTCATATTGACTTCTTCCTGGCCATCTTGAATAGTTTGTTATCACTACTTCTCTTAAATGAAAAGTCATTTTGACGTAGGGCCAGCAAGCCATTAATTTAGGTAACGATTTATTGTCATTTTTTTGCCAAGCACAAAAATTGATTTCCATACAAATACAGTGGAGCCTTGACTTACGAGTTTAATTCGTTCTGTGACTAAGCTTGTAACTCAAATTACTCGTATGTCAAAACATTTTTCCCCATTGAAATGAATTGAAATGGCATTAATCCATTCCAGACCTCCAAAAAACACAGCAATATCGATAATTCTGAGGCATATCACGATCTTATAGTGGTCCTTCCAGAACTCTCGAAAGTTGAGGTGTGTGCTCTCCGTTGCTTCAAATCCGCGGCAAAACAGGTGCTTGGTGAAGAGCTTCTTGAAATTAGAAATCACCTGCTGGTCCATTGGCTGTAGGATAGGGGTGGTGTTGGGTGGAAGGTAGAGAACCTGCAGCAGATCAACGTAAATAGCTTGTGCATTCTCACAGATTATAGCCTCAGTCACGGTATCTCCTGCGAGCTGCTTCTCTGTCAACCACACCATCAGCAGTTTCTCCATATTTTCATGGAGAGATGTCCGCTGTTTATTAATTATTTTAACGCCCTTGGCTGGCGTGATAGCCTTTATTGACTCCTGCTTCAGTATGGTGCAGCTCACGGAAGTGCTACGCTCGTACGGCTTCGCCAAGTCGACAACACGCACACCTTGGTCATGTTTTTCAATAATTTCTTTCTTTAATTCAATGCACATCATCTGCTTTTTCTTCTCAGCAATGTCCTTCGCACTAACTTTCTTCGGGTCCATGGTTGGAAAAACGAAGTTTTGCAAAATAACTGCAAGCACAAGTGCGAACACAACACTGATGCTTCCACTGCGAGCTAACCACTTAAAGTGAACGAGTGAGACATGGGATGCTGGGCGGATGTTGTGGCGTTCACTGTGACATTCGCTGCGCCAGCTAGCGGTGGGGTATCTGAAGCTGGCTCATAACCCGAATTTTAGCTCTCAACTCAAAGCAAAAAATCGGCTGAGAGAGACAACTCGTATCTAAAAAACTCGTTAGTTGGGACACTCGTAAGTCAAGGTACCACTGTAAATGAATTGACCATATTGGGATAATTTTTGACTTTTTATTTTATGGGCAGACAAGATATATTCACCTTTTGATTTCATTTATTACCTAATGTTATATTTTATACTGTCAACTTGTGGTGTCATGTAAGTTACATTACCACGACATGACATATTGGGTGCTAGATGTGTCTCATTCTAGGGAGGATACATTGTTGCACATTTTGCATATAAGTTATGATTTTATGTGGAACCATTGTGCTGAATGTATTATAAATTACAGGAGGAAACAAAGGCATTGATAGAACATCATCTACAGGATATCGAGATGGACAAACCCCATTCTTTCAGAAATCAGTCTGCCAGGTCCTTGAAGTCGACTGATGTTGAGAAAAAAAAAGAGTTTGCTATGGTGATTGATGGTGTGTCTTTAGCCTTTGCCCTGGATGAAACAGATAAAAATGTGAAGAAAGACTTTTTGAAGCTGGCAGAGAAATGTAAATCTGTAGTCTGTTGCAGAGCTACTCCAATACAAAAGGGAAATATTGTAAAGATGGTCCGTGATGACCAAAGCAAGTTAACATTAGCCATTGGTGAGTAATGCTAGATTGATGATACAGTATAGTGGATTATCTTTATGGGTTTGTTATAATTTCTTCCATAAAATAGAAAAATTCATGCAAATGTCAATGAAAGTTAATATCATAAATGTATACCAAAGAATGATGTCAGACAGCAGCATACAAATTATAACTTCACAAAAATTATCTATGATAAGCAGCATACAAATTTGGTTATTAATTAGAGGCAGATTGGATTCCATAATAGTTATTTATCAGAGACAGAATGGATTCCATTATAGTTGTTTATTAGAGGCAAAATAGATTCCATAATATTAGTTAGAGGCAGAATAGATTCCATAATAGTTGTTAATGATAGGCAGAATGGATTCCATTATAGTTGTTTATTAGAGGCAGAATAGATTCCATAATATTAGTTAGAGGCAGAATAGACTCCATAATAGTTGTTAATGATAGGCAGAATGGATTCCATAATAGTTGTTAATTAGAGGCAGAATAGACTCCATAATAGTTGTTTATTAGAGGCAGAATGGATTCCATAATAGTTGTTTATTAGAGGCAGAATGCATTCCATAATAGTTGTTTATTAGAGGCAGAATGGATTCCATAATAGTTGTTTATTAGAGGCAACATATATATGATAATATTTATTAATGAGAAGCATCATTGATTCAGTAATATGTAAATATGTAATATGTAAAATCAGTTAACATGGGATTTTCACCAGAAGATTTCTTAGGATGTCTAATTAGTCATATGTCCACATAGCAGTAATCTTGAAAATCTATTTATTGCATTGATATCTTGAAACCATTGTTATATATGCTTCTGTCCAAATGGATGGCAATATCAACATGGGTTTTTTACCTATAGACTTTTTTTAATATCTAGTTGGCTTTGAAAGAAATTTTTTCCAGTATTACATATATAATTGGTACCCATGACCACTGTCTGAAAAATCCTGTCACTACTCCACATGAATGAATGATCAATATAGCTTGGGGTTTTTTTGGCCAAAGACTTCTAATAGAGTCCACTTTATTGGAATGAAAATTATGCCAAGCTGACATCCAGCATGTGTACCACAACAACTAATATGATTCATATTTGAAGAGTACTATATATAGATGGTTTGAATACTCAACATTTATAATGAAGAAATTGTCATATCTTGAATTCCTGGATATTCTTTTTTCTTGCAATGCAGGTGATGGTGCTAATGATGTGAGCATGATCCAGACAGCAGATGTTGGGATTGGGATATCGGGACAGGAGGGAATGCAAGCCGTTATGGCCTCTGATTTTGCCATAGCCAGATTCAAGTTTTTGCAGAAACTCTTACTTGTCCACGGACACTGGTCTTATGATCGACTAGCAAGATTTGTTGTCTTCATGTTCTACAAAAGTCTGGTAAGTCATTTTCAGTTGTTTTTTTGTTTATTGGCTACTGTCAATTAATTTGTTACCATGGGCATCAGAACAAATTCAGTTCTGTTTGCAGAATTAATATTTTTGTGGCAACTTAAATTCATGGATAAATCTTTTATGAGGACTGTGGTCTTAATGTTTGACACAGGATTAATAAAGTGATAAATCTTTTATGAGGACAGAGGTCTTGATGTTTGGGACAGGATTAATTAAGTGATAATTTAAAAATCACAGTTATTCAGAACTGTTTACTCTGCTATTACATTTGTATTCACAAATCATAACAGCTGCTTGTGATATATTTCCATATTTTTAATATTCATCAACATAGACAAAACACTACAAAATAATATAATTGTGATATATTTCCATATTTTTAGTATTCATCAACATAGACAATCTTAAACTTAATAATCAACCACTACAAAATAATATAATTGTGATATATTTCCATATTTTTAGTATTCATCAACATAGACAATCTTAAACTTAATAATCAACCACTACAAAATAATATAGGTAGATAATTCAAAGAAAGTTGTTTATTTTGTATGAATTTAAAGTTCAAAAGGAAATTGAAACTTGCAAGTTCTACAATACAATGAAATTGCCATATTGATTAAGCAATCTAGTTTGAATATTCTGTACAACCTTCTTGACCACTGATTCTTTGCACACAACAAAAACAAAGCATTTTTCACACCATTAGTTAGTATCTTGCGTCCACAGTCATGGGAGAAGATTGACGATTGCAAATGTTTGTAATTACAGAGATGAATAAAACTCTTTATAGTACAGATTGAAGTACAGATTGAAGATAAATGCATCTACATTTTCTTTGCTTTCGTTGTATCAGAATTGCTTAGATGGTTTGAGGTGGGGAAACAAACTTGTTACCATACTCCTATTTATCAGCTTTTGTTCTTCTTTATTTTTACAGGTTTCCACATTTACATTCTATTGGTTCAACTTCTACAGTGGGTTTTCCGGTTCTACACATATTGACAGCTTGTTTCTGATGCTGCAACATGTAGTCTTCCATGCCTTCCCCCCTGTTATTAATGGTATTTTGGATAAAGATCTGTCAGCAACGACCCTTATGAAAAATCCTGAACTTTACAAAGTGGGACCAGCAAACTTTGTATGTAAAATATATCCAACTCTATTTACTACATATATCTGGTGTATTATGCTGACAGTGTGTGTGTGTGATTTGGATTGTTATTGTAGCTTTTAACAATTTTTAGTCATATTGCCATGATGTCTGCAGTGTAGCAGTTTATAGTTTCTAGCACTAGGGCATCATGCTGCAGACATGTAGCTTTATGTTAAACCCAGTAACATTATCCTGACAGCAGGCAGACCAGTACAAGCACTAACTTTTAATGCTGACCACCAAGTTTGCTGTAGCATTTAACGCCATTTTTCAGCACACGACAGGCTGTACATGGTGGCCAGTATTATTGGTGGAGGAAGAACCCGGGAAAACCCCTGGAAAGAAAGAATCACCGACCCACGAGAAGCTACTGGCAAGCTTTCTCACATAACTGCATTAGCCGAATCCTAGACACGAACACACGCAGACAGAGTTGAGATGGCAGTTATCAATAAAGGAAAATGCTTTAGACCACTCGGCCACTCGTGGCCCCACCAAGTTTGCAAGTATCATTTTTACAAGTCTTTGGTATGACTCTTGCATAAGTAAAGTAATGCCAGTTATAATTTAAAGTTCAGTGAGGTTTAGATAAAAGATAGATGTGAATTACCGATAACTGATTTATTTATCCTAGTATCATGCGCTGATGACAACAGTGATAAAAATTACATTTGATTACTATACCGAGTCAGCAGTTGACCCAGGAAGTCATTTCTTTTAGAAATTGTAACGATGTAGCTGCATACTTTTACAACAATATAACATTTTGTTTTACAATATTACATTGAGCCTGGTACTTCAATGTTTAGCAGCCTATTTCAGAACATACTGTGAATGTTGAATCATTGATCCATATGCAGTTTGTCACACATTGTAGGTACATAAAATTAATATGTACAGTATATGCAGATAATGTATGTAGATTTATTGTTAGTGGGTAGTAAGATATAAAAGTTACTGTTTTGGACGGTTTTGGTTAACGTTGTTTGGATACATTTTCTGAACTCCTTGATAGATATCATTGATGGCACGAGTTATTATCAAGCTAAGACAGTTCATTCATTTGCCCAATTTATCTTGGAATGAATGTCAGTCATAAAAATACTTCGTAAGGATTTGGATTTAAAATAATGTCACTTGCATATTTTTCCTACACCACTTAATATATTCTTATCATACTTGGCATAAAACATTATGAAGTTAGGACAACTCATTCTACAACATACTCACTGACTCGACTGTAGGGTCATAAAAATTGTGTTAATGTTTCAGTTACATTTTTTTCCTTTCTTTGCCAGTACTTTTTAAATCCCTTGATGGGATGAATAATTATGAAGATATGACAGTTCATTCTGTAAAATATGCACTTTCCCAGTTGCCAGTTAAGGTCAGTCATAGAAAATTTACACACAACTATACACAAACTATCTCAGTCATTGCATAATACACTGGTGGATCAGAGTTGGTTTTGTTCACACGAAACTTTGACTTTGTTGTTATAGGGTTGAGTGCCATTTTTCAGCACAAGATAGGCTATACATGGCAGCCAGTATTAATGGTGGAGGAAGAACCAGGAGAAAAGCCCAGAAGGAAACATCAATCCATGAGAAGCTACTGTAAACTTTCTCACATACCAGCAAGCTTTCTCACATACCAGCAAGCTTTCTCACATACATTGGCTGAGCCGCATACTTAAACCCACACAAAGGTAACTTTGACGTTAGACTCTGATCTACTAGTGCATAATGTGATGACAGATCTGGATCTATTTTTTTTGCACTTTTGTGCATATTATACTTAGACGTTGTGTCCTAATTGGTTTATTTTTTATCTAATACTCTAATTATTTTCCAGCAAAGAAAGAAATTAAGTAAGGAGATATTTTTGACTAAAAAGGTACAGAGTACATGATTAAGACGTGTACTGAAAAGATGATGTTCTGTATTTAGTGGCAAATATCTTTGATATAAATGATGCTGTACTAAGTGTTATGAAATGTCTCATAATGAATGTAAATTATTTTTTTTTCCAGACATATACCAAATGGTCTTATTTTACGGTTCTCCTGGATGGCTTATATCAGAGTCTAATAATTCATTTTGCCTGCTATTTTGTAAGTATAAATATATTTTTTCAGTATATTAACTGATCACTGTACCTTATGAAAGCATCCACTGCCTTGCATATCCTGTCTATTCATTGTACTTTAGGAAAGCATCCACTGCCTTGCATATCCAGTCTGATCATTGTACTTTAGAAAAGCATCCACTGCAGAAGCATCCACTGCATTGCATATCCAGTCTAATCATTGTACTTTAGGAAAGCATCCACTGCCTTGCATACCATGTCTAATCATTGTACTTTAGGAAAGCATCTGCTGCCTTGAATATCCAGTCTGATCATTGTACTTTAGGAAAGCATCCACTGCAGAAGCATGCACTGCAGTGCATATCCAGTCTAATTGTACTTTAGGAAAGCATCCACTGCTTTGCATATCATGTCTAATCATTGTACTTTAGGAAAGCATCCACTGCCTTGCATATCCAGTCTGATCATTGTACTTTAGAAAAGCATCCACTGCCTTGCTTATCATGTCTGATAATTGTTCTTTAGGAAAGCATCCACTGCAGTGCATATCCAGTCTAATCATTGTACTGTAGGAAAGCATCCACTGCCTTGCTTATCATGTCTGATAATTGTACTTTAGGAAAGCATCCACTGCAGTGCATATCCAGTCTAATCATTGTACTTTAGGAAAGCATCCACTGCCTTGTATATACAGCCTAATCATTGTACTTTAAGACAGCATCCACTGACCTGCATATCCTGTCGTCCCAACCCAAAAGAAACAGTTGTCGGCTGGATGATAAGGGAGTAAGACAATAATGTTCTCCACTTGGATAGATGAATTATTACCAATTCCTATTAAGGATGCAGTTATCTTCAGTATTGTTGTCAGAAATTAGGCCACAATTGAGTAATACCTCATAAAAGACCAGTGATCTAAACTTCAGCCTTCAGTTCGCAAGAGGGATCAGAGAAGCAGGAAGTACCTCTCTAAGGTACAACAGAAAAGAAAACCCTTCTTCAAACCAAATGGCAAAGGTCTATTGACCCTAAGCAATTGATAACAAGATAAAGGGAGAAAAGAATGTTTTGTCCCTTCAGACAGAAAATGATGTAATGAACATGCCACTATTATCTGACATTTTAGTTGGTCAGAATCCTTAAATTTTTAAAACAATGAGAAGAGATTGCTCTGATGACCTTTTGGTCCTGAATATCATCTTGGCATTTTTCCTAACTACTTTTCTTGACCCTTCATATCTCCTTCACTACAGAGGCCTCCAGAGATCCACAGATGTATTATTCTCCACAGGGTAGTAAAGAACAAAACAAACTCACTTGTTTATACCAATCAGAGAAGGAAGGGATGATACTGCTACTCAGACTCTATTGTCCTGGACCTTTTGGGTTGTCTATTTGACCTAGCCCAATACAAGATGGAATTTCTTACCCATTTCAGCAAATGAGTTTAGGGCAGTCATGCAGCTGCTCCATGACATTTACCATTCAAGCCATGAAATGGCATTCAGAGATGATGTTTGCCAGGTTTTATTTCAGTGACCTTTGTCCCAAGAAGCTCAGTCCGATCAGATGGGAATTGTATCAACAGCAGATAAAGCCACTTTCCAAGCCAAATCACTCATAATCTGCATATCAATATGGGTTACACTTCTTCTGTTGTATGTGCAAGATCTGTTTTTTTCCTCATGATTGCATCCTTTCATTGACATGTGCTGAACCTAGACTATCTCACAAGAGACCCTAAGCTGCATCATATATTTTAAGAGACCGGATCCAAGGCTAAAACTGGTGTAAAGGGATATAACTCCCTCTGCCTGTTACCCATCTCCAATCAATTATGATGTTTAATGTGTTTAAAGAAGAAGAAACAAATTTGGGAGCAAAATAGGGTTCTTTCCCATTCATAATTTGTGCACACCATACGGGACCGTAACAGTTTCATTCCCTGTGGAAGAACATGTACTTGCTCAGGTAGTAACTGATGGATTATGCACCTGGGTTTATTCATCAATCCCACTATCCAGGGAGAGACAACTCTAGTTTGATCACCACCTTTGCAGTAAGATTACCTACTAGGACTTTTCTAGATAAAACAAGCCAAAAGACATGGTTTACATTTTTTTTAGCTTGGGAGTGCAGGATTTGTGACATAGTAGATGTTTCATGAAGATATTATTTTGCTTTAAAAACATTCAAACATCATTTTCAATATTTAAGTCATTATTTAATATCAGGATTTGGAATATCTTTTCATTCTAGTAGTTGCTTGCTTATAAATTGCATGGAGTTTGGTCTGCAGGCAACAGTATACACAAGTAGATCTTGTTCCACAGTTTGTTTAGAATATCAAGAACTTTAAACACAGACCTTGATCTGCACAGCACAGTTTTTATGGCAGATTCAGTTCAATGCTGTTTATTTAAAATAGCAGGGGCAGAAAAATGTAGACATTGGTTTTGCCAGCTCAATATATGATGGCAGATGTGGGTTTAGCCTATTTAGAATCTCAACAACACAAAATACACATTGGTTTACCAGTGCGGTATATGATAGCATGTGTGGTTCTATGTTGTTTGTTTAGACTAGCCAAAAATTTAGACCTTTGTTTGCTAGCACAGTTATTGATGCAGATATTATTATTGAATATTCAGCGACCTAGCTATGTCTCTTGGTAAGTGTTAAAAATCTAAGTGGGTTAAACTGTTTTGAAGACATGATTTATTGATACTAATAAAGGTTAATATTAAAGTGATATGGTAATTTATTCACGTGTCCACAGATATTTAATTGTTTACACCATGTACATTGTTTCTGCAGGCCTATGGTGAAGAAGTTGGAATATGGGAATATGGCACAACAATGATGGTAATTTTAGTCCTAGCTGTCCTTTTACATCTGGCCATGGAGACACACTGTTGGGTAAGGAGTTGATGCTTTTTTTTTTTTACAAAAAAAAAACATTTGAAAAAGGGTATTTTTGCTTTCCAAACAGTTTAAAACATAAACTAAGTTTGTATGCATTTTGTTGCACTTGGCTTTGGAAAATGTGTGTTCAAAGAACAGAAATATTACATTAGAAAGTATTTAAAAAATGATAAACCCATCATCACATATGCATTGATTTTCTTTTAATTTTTCTTTTTTCAGTATTTTCCCTTTAATAACTTGTTACTTGTCCATTTTATTGTTTAATATCAGTATGATATTGTAATTACATCCTTAAGTTAACTCTCATAGTTAATAGCACAATTCCATCTAGCTTCAAGGCATCCAGCATGAGAGAAAGCTTGCCAGTAGCTTCCCATGGCTTGGTGGTTCTTCCTGGGATTTTTCCAGGTTTTTCTCCACCAGATTTACTGGCTTCCATGTAGAGTATCATGACCACATTGGGATCCTGTCTTTGAATTAGGTCCACATTGGGTCAAAGTCATGTTCATAATTATGTTTTTACATAGCACTTTTCTTTGCACCACAGCTTGAGATTAAATGGTGAAACTTAATACACATACTCATCATCACTAAAGGTTTCTCAGTTTGATGGCATCTTTTTATGATAGGACAATGAAATCTGGTTACTTTGATGTCTGCCTATTAAATTGACAGCCCTGTTACAAAAGTAATAGATTTTATGTTTGTTTACTTTTAAGAGCTCATAATGGTGTCAACAGAAATTCACAGAATGTGCTATTCAGTTGTTATTATATTTATTATTATTAGGTTCACAGAAGGTTTGCTGTTTTACCTAAATTAATATAGTAGAAAATCTACATGAAAAACATTTTCCTTGATGGTTTGCAAAACCGTAAGTATTTTAGAAAATGCATTTGTGTTTAACAAATAATCATTTTTTCAAATCTGAACAATTTTTTACATAATGGGAACAGTGACCTCATTTTAGAGATTAAATTTATGAAAATAATGCTAGATATCGGTAGAAATCGACATTTAAACTTATCTTCCAATTTATTTCTCTGAAGTTAAAGGTTTTAATCATTATTGAAATTGAGATACAGTCACATGATATGAACTTGTTTCATTTTTCTGTTTTCAGATATGGCCTCAGTGGCTTTCAATGATTGTGAGCTTTTTGTCATTCTGGTTGTTTGGGATCATCATTGATTCATTTTTCTTCACATGGGATCATCCTGTCACACCATACTGGGTCATGCAGAATACAATAACCAAGCCCATACATACCATTTTAGTAGTGTTCGCATGTGTATTAGCTCTCCTGCCAAGGTAAGTGAGATCATTATGGAAAAATTTACATTATGGCAATTCTGATTATAGAGTAGCAACCATTGAATTGTACTGTATTTTCAGAAATCTGAAGTACTATGACTTCATTTTAGTTCATGGGGTACCAATTTTGTGGAGTTTGTAGTTGCTACAAATCAAGAATTTAAAGAATGACATTTGATATACCTCAAAAATAGAAAAGGAACTTCTCAGATTTGTAAAGATACCAATGAAAATGTACTTTTTGGTGTGTTAGTGTGGTTGGGGGCAACCAGTTTTGTAATTGACATCACCCAACGTGAATGGTATATCCCAATAGGCACATTATTTTGCTTGCTTAAACATTATACACAGCAGTTAAGTATTTGTCTTTTTGTGTTTATTACAATCTCTTTATGTTTTATTATTCTTTTATTGATTATTTTCTTTTTATTTATAATTATTAGAACTATTATGCTAGTTTATAAGATTTACGACACTGATGTTGCAAGAGTTTATATTTGTATATTGAAAATGATTTAACCGCTCCGGTGGCCTAGTGGTTAGAGCATCCGCCCCGGAAGCGGGAGGTCGTTGGTTCGATCCCCGGCCGAGTCATACCAAAGACTTACAAAAATGTTACTAACAGCTGCCTCGCTTGACGCTCAGCATTAAGAGGTTAGTGTTAGGACTGGTTGGCCTGGTGTCAGGACAATGTGACTGGGTGAGACATCATGCTACATGTCTGCGGCATGATGTCTCAGTGCTAGATATCACTATAAACTGCCTCACTGCAGTTATCGTAGCGATATGACTGAAAAATTGTTAAAGCTATGTTAAAAATCCTAATCAAACAAACAAACAAACAAACAAATGAAAATGATTTATTTACTTTAGATGAAAGCATCAAACAGAATTATAAAATATTTTTCAAATTTTTTCGTGACATCAAAAATATATGATCATACACATTTTTCTTTGCACACAATATGGGAATGATTTTTGTTTTCCCAAAACATTTTCAACTCACTTCAGTTCATGTCTCTCCCTGAAGGCTTGTCCATACATGCTTATCAGTTACACCTTTGGCTTTTTTCTGCCTAATCATGTCTTACACTTGCTTGTATAAGGATTACACTTTTGGTCGTACAATACAAATTTGAGAATATTCTTTTCATATTTAAAGATAAATGCTATGTAAGAATAGCATTGGATTACTTGACATCTTTGACATGTATGTACTTTCCTCATTTTCTATTTAAATTGATTGTATAAGACTCATTTCCAGTAAAACAGACAGTTTTCTTAAGTTTGAAACTTTACAGATTCATTATAATGATAAGATAGCTTATTAACTAGTCTAATTTTTTTAAAGAAACGGGTGCCAAATGGATAGTGAACTTGTCTTTTTTGTTTTTAAAGAAAAGTGTCTGAAATACACACCTTAGAATAGTATTGACATATTAAAGTGCCTGAAATACACACCTTAGAATAGTATATACATATTAAATTGTCTGAAATACACACCTTAGAATAGTATTGACATATTAAATTGTCTGAAATACACACCTTAGAATAGTATTGACATATTAAAGTGCCTGAAATACTTACTTTTAAATGGTATTACAGCATTAACAAACCTGAATTACACACCATAGAATAGTATTCACATATTAAATGACCAATCCTGTAGCCTAAGTGGTTAGAGTGTTTGCCTTGGATGAAGGAGATTTTGGGTTTTATCCCCTGGCCAAGTCGTACCAAATTCTTATAAAAATGGTACTAACAGCTATCTCGCTTGGCGCTCAGCATTAAGAGCTTAGTGTTAGGACTGGTTGGCCTGGTGTCAGGATAATGTGACTGAGTGGGATATCATGCTACATGTATGTGGCATGACACCCCAGTGCTAGACATCACTATAAATGTCACACTGCAGACATCATAGCGATATGATTCAGATTTTTAAGGCTATGTTAAAAATCAACAAAACACACACATACATAACACATATTCCATATTAAAGTGCCTGCAATACAGACCTTAGAATATTATTCCCATATTAAAATGCTTAAACACTTTGACTTTGAAACATTTAGTGCCATCAGTCACAAATTATATAAAATTTATATTTTGAGCTTTCAGTAAGAACAAAATAACGTTAGATGTTTTCTCCTACAAAACTTCCAAATATGATTATGAAGAGCAAAGAATTCTGTGTATTTAAAAACAAATCTAGAGAGATTTGGTAGCTGATTCAGGCCAGTTAATTGTGTGGAAATCAAATCTGCATCCTATTGTCACATGTCCAAACTACTGAGCAAACATAGCTACTTTGGGTGGTGATCTGAGTGGTTTCCAAGTAAGGGAGGTGAAGAGAGATCCAGAAATCCATACTGACTGCATAAATTAACTCCCCTTGTGGTATCATGCAAGTGAATATATACTTTAAAGGGATGGCAGCAAACAATTTCTATGTTTTGAATCAGGAGCTAGTCACCAGGGGTCAGGGAGTGACCAGGGTCCAAAGCTGGTTGTGTAAATAATGTTATTTTCATCATGAAAAAGATGTCTATCATATGTATGGGGGGCAGGTCTGTTAGCAGCATATACAAATATTTCATTAATTGTCCAAAAGCAATCAAACCCACACCTGCAGTATGTGTCTCTCTTTTCAACTAAGCATCGGAGGAAATCAATATTAACAGACAAGTGTCCCGAAATGTTTTTATATTCCGCAGTTTCAATACATGTATGAATTTGCAATCATAAGTTAAAGTGCCATTCATCCATATGAGCAATATCAGGCCCACTTTTGTCTCTTGTTTTGCTCATTGTTTGAGACATTTCCTTTTGTTATGAACAACTGCAGCCCTCGGCATTGACAAATCAAGGGACACAGATCTTTTTATAGTTTCATATATCTGGTTCTTACGCCTTACAGTCAGGTGAATAGATTAAAATGGATTATTTAAGATCCTGTAAGCTGGTGAAAGATTAAAGATCAAGTTCAGAGTAAATAGAAAATTTGCTGATAGAGATGGAAGCCATCCAACATATCTGCACTTTTTGTTATCTTTGATAATGTCACTTCTAAATTTTCCATCCATTTGTCCCATGAACCTTAATCAGTTTGCAAAATTACATATATGTTGCAACAAAAATTTAATGTTTTTCTAGGACAGGGTATGAAACATATGGAAGAACACGTATTTACTGTGCAAGTGTTATATTATTTTTTATCTGTTTCTAGGTTGGTGATAAGAGCTATTCACAGAACTGTATTTCCAAATGTCATAATGGAAGCTCAGCTGAAGGAGAAACGAGAAAGAGCACAATTAGAAAAACAAGTGTCATCCAGAGTTAACTCCCCTACCTCTGAACCATCCACCTCTGAAGAAAGGACCGACAGTGTCAGTGATATCCCCACCATCTCCGAAGCTGTCTCTAGTCAAACTGCTGTCATTATTCCAGTTCAAGTTCCTCCTGTTAGTTTCATTAATGGAAGTGCATATAGGCGTAGTGGATCAACCAAAGAAGTTGAATCTTGTACATAATGTGTGTATTCTAAATTATGAAAAACTCTTTGAAAATTATACCCAGTGAGACACAAGTGGGATTCCAAAGTCTTTCATCTCTCAATAGAAGTTGCTCATCTATAGAAGAGGAATAAATCTGTGCCTAATTGGAGACAAATTCTCATATACTATGGACAAGTGTATTCAACACTTGATGTTGTGTCTCGCAGTCTATACAATAATACCACTTCTTATCAGCAGATAATATGGCCAGTTGTGTGGTCCATATTATGTTCAGTATTGTTAGTCCTTATTTGTAGTTTTATGCCGTATAGAGCAGACTCGGTGAATATCATATTTTCTTGATTCTCATTCTGATGCAGAATACATATGGAACCTCTAAGGAGCAGGTCTTCTTACTCTTAGAGTAATGAATAAGTTTATGTACAGAATATGTAAATTCTTAAATATGACCAACTATACAGCAGAGTTATTTTTAAATTTTTTTTTTTATATATATATATATAAATACATTGAATATGAACATTGTGATTTTTCTAGTTAAGAAATAAATAACCCATGTTAGGTGCTAAGCAGTTTCTGTGATAAATGTCGGATACAGAACCTGTAAAACATGTAAAATATACTGTAGCACAATTTGATTGTATATTTACTGTGGCACATATTTTCGCATAAAATATGTAGCGATATATGTCTTGAGATGAAAATAATTTTACTTTCTGATTGTATATTTATTGTCATGTATTTTCACATAAAATATTTATAGATATGTTTGTCATGAGAAGCAATTTTACCTTCTTTATTATTTATCCAGCATGAAAATTAATTGAAGTTCTTATTAAGCTATATTCATAATCAAGATAAGTCCATTTTAAATAAATTTCTCCCTCATTATAATGTTGTATATACAAGCCATAGTATAAAAAGCCTTATTGTTGAAATGCCTTATAATGTAAGAATATTTATTTTACTATACCTAATGAAGGGTCTGATAATAACCCCCCCAGGGGGGGGGGTATCTCATGAATTTATGACTTTTGCTTTGCAATATCTTTTGTTCTGTCAAAATAAATTTCTGTATTCTGTAGAGATGCCGACCATTCTGATTTTGACCAATACATTTCTAACCTAAAATATTAAATGCTTGTAATTTCTGTAATTCCTTTGCAAAAGCATACCTAAGCATTTTTGTGGCACAAAGCAAGTGAATATTAGCCAATCAGAAATAACATTGGCTTGGCATCCTGATCAACCTGAGAAAGTTCAAGAATGATGTTGCAAGCATTTTGAATTAGTGATGTTTAGTGATGACCAATTGTCTGGAAACAGTTTTTGCTTCCAGACGCTGTAAGTTGGACTGCAGTTGAAACTATTTTTTAGGCAGTTAACTCCAAAATTTTTGTTTTCATGGTTTTTTGGGGGTAACTTGCTTTTTTTTGTAATCTGATAGAAAAGAGCCATTATGAACCTTTGTGCTGGACAACTAACATTATAATGCACAATACCTATGTAGTTTTAAGTAAATAAATATAAATTATCAATAATTAGGCTACAAATACCTCGACATTGTCATATTATTTTGTCAGTATTCATCCATTGGGGCTGTTTAAGGAACTAATTAATTTGTTGCTGCCCTTCCTGTAAGGCTAGTTATAATTCAGTGTCTTTCGTGCATCTTTCATCATGTGCATTGTGCTGGTCAGGAGCTTCTCAAAAATTGAATGATCAATTTCATTTGATGACTTATCATGGCATGAAGGTTTATTTTTATTAATTTGTACAAGCGATCTCAGTTTGCCATAAAATGTGGCCACCATTTCTAAAATAAAAACGGGACATTATACGACTTATTTTCGAAATCCACAAAACTGAATTTAATCATATTAAGATAGCTGTCAGTTTCATAGTGGATAATCAAAGATATTTGATGCAGATAAAAGTTGTACGATGTAACGTTTCAGAAATGAATCTCTATCAATAACAGGCCTCACTCATTAGAAGTCTTCAACAAATGCATTGATGATCAAGTGAGTAAAGCCTTCCATTGTGCTTTTTTTATAATTTTATAACTTAAAAGTCTTGTGTGTAATTTAATTCAGTGGAAAAGGATACGGTTCAATTATGTATTATATATTAGTCCTGCCAAACCTAATAAGACTCTCAGTAAGGCATTTTATATTTTTTTGTAAGTTTGACTAGTTTTCAGTAATGTTTAACAAAATATCATGTACTGCCATTGGAAATGGAAAATATTATTTTAAATGTTTGGTATTTGAAACTGATGCTGCAACAGTAAATATTATGTTCAACTGAAAAGTTTGTAAAGTACATGTATACCTTATTTACTTCTAGTACAACTGCACAACAAATGTCAGTTCCAAACCCTGTACTACTCAATGGCTTATTACCATCTCAAAATATGTTTGAAAATTTTATTTGAATACACATGACAGCATTGATATATCCTGCCACAAGATATACACAAAATCAACATATGATGTTTAATAAATATAACTGCGTCCCTTCCAGATTTTAATGACAAGAATCTGAATATTCCTTTTTATTCTTTTTATTCTTCTGAACTGATTATTAACACTTTTTAAGAGGCTTATTTTCTTGTTTGTCTCTAACATACATTGCTAGTTGGAGACCATTTATAAAAATTTCTAAAATGAACAATTTAATCATGAAGATGTTTTGCATGAAACGCATGTGTGCAGTTTAAAATGCCTGAGGTACTACTGTAAAGTTAGTCTGGTTCCTTGATTAATTCCACTAAATCTGTATATATAATCCAGGTCCAAATCAGACTTGAATGAGCCAGTTATCCAGATTTTACAACAGTCTTCCACTCTGGTGGCCTAGCGGTTACAGTGTCTGCCACAAAAGCGGGAAGTCGTGGGTTCGATCCCTGGCCGAGTCATACCAATAACTTACAAAAATGGTACTAACAGCTGCCTTGCTTGGCGCTCAGCATTAAGAGGTTAGTGTTAGAACTGGTCGGCCTAGTATCAGGATAAAGCAACTGTGTTGGACATCATGCTACATATTTGCAGCATGATGCCCCTAGTGCTTGACATCACTATAAACTGCCACACTACAGACATCATAGCAATATGACTGAAAAATTGTTAAAGGTACGTTAAAAAATCCTAATCATACACACTCACACACAACAATCTTATTATTGTAGTTTTTGCTGTTATTTGCTAAATCCCTATTTGAAGGGTTATTTTCGTAAGACTAACAGCAAAATCATAAGGGTTGGCAGGTCTAGTACATCGGTAGATGTTACTGAGGTTCATAGGCTTTTAATTTCTGTGAAAATATCAAAACTGCAGAATTGTTATCTCTTTAGCAACATTGGTTTCTGTTGCAGTAAGATAGTACCTTATTGAGAAGGCAATGGTAGTTCTTCAGAACAAACTTAGTTCCTGGTGCACTTCTATCAGATTGCAAATAAGAAAGTTATCACAAACAAACATTAATCAGATGCCAGGTTGTCCTGTATTAACCTTCTGTGCAACTTTATTGAGGGAAGATTGGCAACATCGATCATTTTTAATCTAAGACCATGAGAACTTCAAAACCAAATTGATGTTTTGGAAGGGGTTTCTCATATCAGGGTCAAAGGTTAATTAATCACTGTTGCCGATATAAATAAATTGAATCATTCAAAATATTTCTTTTTGCATTAAAGTCGACTTAAAACTGGAAGAAAATGCAAATAATAAGATAAATTTCAATTTTTATTTACCTGTCTAGACTAGGGAATTTTAAAAACAACCCCATCAAAAATTATCAAAGGAACCTGTTTTTCATGCTAAAGTTACTTAAAAATGGCAAAACAGTGTCCAGATATGGGCAAATTTACTTGTATGTAGAATGAATCTTGTCACCATATGTTGCATTTCTTTACACTGGAATTATGTTCTGCTTGTCAAATGTACATTTTGGAAACATTTTATTTGACTTTTTTGTATATAAATATGTCTTATAATCTATTCTTCTCCATCTTTTTGATTTGTGAAAATTTTAAGGTAATATATTTTTTTTAGTGAGAATGATATTTTTGATATTTTGAAATTGTGGTAAATATGGTAGATGCATTTGGATATCTTATTCTAGCTGCATTTATTCATATATAAATACTTCACTTTTTTTCTGTATCAGTGTATATGTATTGAAAGTCTATTCTTTGTCTACAGTTTTTTCCCCTTTTTGAAAATAGTTTAAAAAATCATGGTTACACTGGATTTTGGTGCATTATGTTAGTTACATCAATATATTGCTTTCTTTTTTATTCATCATTAAATATTTGAATAAATAAATATTACAATTAATAATGAAATATTACAATAAATAAATAAATATTCCACTTCCTGGATGGTAGTAAAAAATATGTAGTGTACAAGTCAACTAGAAAACTTTGGTTTGGAAAATGGTTTATATGATGCATTCAGATTTGTTGTAAATTGTCGCGTGCATGATTAGTCTGATTCAGATTTTGGTCAAATACTGTTGTTTTTTTCTTAGCATAGTTTTAGGCTGGTACTAGTGTACTGGAATTACTAGTATACTGTTAATATTCAGGTAGTTTGTCGGTATTTAAGATTTTTACAGCAGGGGGCCAACTTTTTAGCTTCCTGTTACTGAATTTTTCTCATCATCTACCTTCCAATACCCAACTGCTCTGGTAATCTAATGGTTAGAGTTTCTGCCTCAGCTGCAGGAGTTTATGGGTTCAATCCCTAGTCAAATGATACCAAAGACATAAAAATGGTATTAACAGCTGCCTTGTTTGGTGCTCAGCATTAAGAGGTTAGTGTTAGGACTGGTGAGCCTGGTGTCAGGATAATGTGACTGGGTGGGACATCATGCTATATATCTGCAGCATGATGCCTCAGTTCTAGACATTAATATAAACTGCCACACTGTAGGCATCATAGCGATATGACTGAAATAGTGTTAAAGCTACGCTAAAAATCCAAATCAGACACACCCCTCCAATACCAAGTTTGGACAACAGCTCTGGTCAAATTATTTTTACAATTAATCATCTTTTATTTAAAAATATCTATTACATTTAATCAAAATTTGCAGTATTTCAAAACAGATGAAATGGAAATCAAATTGGCTGAAAGCTATAGTCAAGTAAAAAATTTATTTTTATAAAAATCCAAATAAAAGTTACAATGCTTTCAAGTTAAGGAATTTCTGTCTAATCTTACAGAATTTATTGACAACTGTACAAGTATTGTCAATCATGTATATTTGCTAAACATCACATATTTGTATCTTTGAACTTGTTTCCTACTTTTCCTTAATAACTGTGTGTAAATTCGTTGTTTGGACTTCATATGAAGACATGCAAAGTTAAACCGTATGTAAGATTTAAGTGGCTATAAGGATTTAAGATATACCATCAGATAATCCAGTCTTATTTGTTATTGGCACCATTATGCTGTATTTGTCGGTTGAGCTACAACATTGTGACTATGCGTACCTTTATTTCTCATTGGTACCATTATGTTGTATTTGCCATACAGCGGTTAAGATGTACCATTGTTACCATCCATAGGTTTAGTTGTCATTGGCACCATCATGCTGTAATCCTCATACAGCATTTAAGTTATACGATTTTGACTATCTATAGCCTTTTTGTCATTGGCACCATTATGCTGTAATCCTCGTATAGCATTTAAGTTATACGATTTTGACTATCTATAGCCTTTTTGTCATTGGCACCATTATGCTGTAATCCTCATACAGCATTTAAGTTATACGATTTTGACTATCTATAGCCTTTTTGTCATTGGCACCATTATGCTGTAATCCTCGTATAGCATTTAAGTTATACGATTTTGACCATCTACTGTAGTATCATTTATTTTCGTTGGGCTCAATTTTCGTGGTTTTGTAAAAAAAAAAGGCATTTTCGTGGGGACATAAATTCGTGGTTTTGCCTGTCAAATTTTGCATATTATATGGTAGTTAATTTCATGGTTTAACCTCTACAAGTACCCCAAATAAAGAATAAAAAAGAATAAAACGATGCCGACGCAAACGGCGGTCACATTAATGTTTAAAACAATACTACCACCTGTATGAGTACATATCTAAGACCCGGCAAGTTCAATACTTACGTGTTTTTGACCAAGTGATTAACATCTGTCAAAGCAGACTCAGCCAACAACACTAAAACAATACTTCCACCTATGTGAGCACATATCAAACACCCGTCAGGATTAATCAGTTTTGCCATGTTTTCGTTTGAGTGTTCAAGATCAAAGGAAGCCGACGCCGCCAACAAAACCAGACCAATCAGTTATTAAAGTACATTTGAATGATCTCTTACTTAAACCACTGTCCATAAAATTGCAATATCAGTACTTTATGACTATCATGGCATTAACACAGTGGCTTAAGAGTGGTAAAATTCAACTTAGATCACCCTCGGTTCCTGGACTTCCTAACCCATCAGAAGCTGAGAACCCGGCGCAGGCTCTCGCTTACCAGGCAGCTAATGACGCAGTAGAACCACTGCTTCAGTCTGTGTCCCGGAAAAAAAAACGGGTCGGGAATTGGGGGAGGGATCATCAACCTATGTGGCTCATTTTTCGTTGGGGATTTAAATTCGTGGTTTGTGGCAACCACGAAAACCACGAAAATTGATCCCCCACGAATATTGATGATACTACAGTATAGCCTTTTTGTCATGGCACCATTATGCTGTAATCCTCATACAGGATGATAATGGACAGCACCATATATGTATATCCCACAACCTCTGTAGATATAGAAGCAATGTCCATCCATCTGTCTGGTACTTATCAGTGCTGCGTTTCCTGCAGTTTTGTTTTATGAATCACCATGAAATATGGTATATGGCATAGTCATTGCTTGAAGATACACACATAAATTTGCTGAGTGAGATTTGTTAAGAGTTATTGCCCATTTTAATTGAAAGTTTAATGACACAATTTTGGTAGTGCAGCTAGTCCTGTTGTGTGTGTCTTGAATTTTTTTTATTTTTTTTTTACAAATCTTTGTGGGTTGATGGTTTTTGTAAGAGTTGTGATTGTTTACTTACAACTTTGTGCAATGTGTTGAAATTTTTGTGGAATGCTGATAACTTAATACATATTACAATCTTCATTTTGTACTTGCACTAATTTTAGAAGACTTGCATGTTTTTGTTGTAATAGTAAACAAGCCTTAAGTTAAATCATTTTGTTACTCTTGTAGTTTACTTGTGATGAGTATTGCTTGACACATGTATCCAATTGTCATTCAACTCTTGTTTCCATTTTGTACAAAATGAGCATCTCTCTGTTAGCAATTTAGGGCAGATTTTGTTTTGACACATAGCTTTATGTTTTGCCTTGTATGTTTTTATTTCTAATGATTTGTAATATTGGATTTCTCAGGTACTTCTCAAATAATTTTGTTTTTATGATGCATGCATGGGTTTTTAGAAAACAATGCTAACATAACCCTTTAGATAATTTGTACTAAAATGTATCAAACGCAAAAGCCAGAAATAGAGACTTGGTAGCCTTTTTCATTACTTCTCAAAGATGCTGCTCAAGATGTGGTTGACTGTACTATATTTTACCTGATACAATCCACAAGGAATTTTGGTGTTCAAATAATGGTGTCAGAGGCATTTGTGTGTATAGGTTTTAATGGCACATCAGCACAATACAGGTTATATAGTGACAAAGTAAATTTAAGTATTTAAGATAACAGAATCTCAGAATTGCAGTTATGAAAAATTAGCAACATGAAATGTTTAATAATGAAATAAGCCTGTTGGATAAATTGTACTTCTTTTAAGATGTAATCCAGTGTTCTCAGAGCACATATCTTAAGCTATGGCTAAAATCTGAAAAGTTTCATAACATTGATTTGAATCAAAATGGAATCTTGTAACTTTCTTAAAATAAAAATATGTCAGCAGACTTTGAAGTATCACATCTGAGGATGGGTGTTTGCCTCAAGTCAAGGTTTTGTTGTCATAAAAGAATGTACAAACTGTGCTTTGTTGATGGTTCATATCCATCAAATGTTTTGAGTTCTGTGCAATTTGACATTATTCAAAATACTTAGGAAGAGAGATTTCTTTAATAACTTTTGAGTTAACTACTTTGTCTCAGTAGGTCTTCCCAGAAATGGACATCAAATATGAATTCAATCTGGCCTCTAATATCATTTTGCCATATGTATTGTTATTTTTTACTTGGGAAAATATTTACAATCCCAAATTTACCTGGACAGCTCAAAATTTAACTCATCAATTAGGGTAAATACCTTGTTTTATATAGGACTAAAAATAGAAAGACTTTTTTAATTAGACACAAGGGTTTGAAATGTTATTGAAAATATTTGACCTATGCCATTTGGGTTTTGCACAATTTTTTAATTCGTCATGTATATTACTTTTATACCATATTGTTTCAAGAAGCCATGCTATCACACCAGTAACTGTGCATTTCTTTCTTAGAATTACAAGTATAAAAAAAAAACACTTAAAAAAATTTATATGACAATTGCACTTGCCAAGGAAGAAAAAATAAATATTTGTTGCTTTCTCCAGTCTCATCAAAATTTATTGACATTAAATGTTTTGAAAAGTAATGGATATGAATCTTTAGGACTATACTGACATACAACTATATGTTTTAGTAACAGAGACATTCTGACATGTAGCTCTTTATGCAATGGATACAAATCATTAGGATTATACTGACATACAGTTAAGTAAAGGAGACAAATCATTAGAATTATACTGATATACAATTAAGTAATGGATACAAAATTATTAGGATTATACCAACATACAATTAAGTAATGGAGACGAATCTTTAGAATTATACCAACATACAATTTAGTAATGAATACAAATCTTTAGAATTATACCAACATACAGTTAAGTAAGGGAGACAAATCTTTAGGATTATACCAACATACAATTAAGTAATGAATCTAAATTTTAAGAATTATACCAACATACAGTTAAGTAAGGGAGACAAATCTTTAGGATTATACCAACATACAATTAAGTAAGGGATACAAATCTTCAGAATTATACCAACATACAGTTAAATAATGGATACAAATCTTTAATAATGGATACAAATCTGCAGGATTATACCAACATACAATTTAGTAATGAATACAAATCTTCAGGATTATACTGACTTATAGCTCTTTAAGTAATGGATACAAATATTTAGGATTATACTGACATACAACTATCTAAGTAATGGTCATTAATTATTATGAATCATCAATGAATGTCATTACCAGATCACTGCTCCGGTGGGCTAGTGGTTAGGGCATCCGTCGCAGAAGCAGGAGGTCTTAGGTTATTACCCTGGCCAAGTCATACCAAAGACTTATAAAAATGGTACTAACTTCTGCCTTGCTTGGTGCTCATCATTAAGAGGTTAGTGTTAGGCCTGGTCAGCCTTGTGTCAGGATAATGTGACTGGGTGGGACATCATTCTAAATTTCTGCGACATGATGCTCCAGTGCTAGACATCACTATAAACTGACTCAGTGCATACAACGTAGCGATATGACTGATTTTTTTAAAAGCTACGTTATAAATCTTAATCAAACAAGCAAACAAATAAAAATTTCATCCATTAATATATTTAATGTCTTCAGTGACACTGACAAAATACATAACTATACGTTTCTTTTACCAAGAAAGAAACACCTTTTTCCAAAACCAGTATAAGTCTTCATTTTCTAGCTATATTCCTAAATAGTTTACCTTCTCAGCTGCAAATGTGCTGTCTGGAAACATTTTCTTTGAATCCAGGTTATTGATTTATATGTATTTAATGGCAAAATTAACTTAGGCAAAAGCTGACTTATTATCATCATTGATAATGTGCATTTCCTCACTGTCTGACACGGATTTAAAGAATGAGGACACAGACTTATTAATGTTTTTTATTTTTGGCCTTTTTCTTGTGGGATTTGCAATCAACATGTCTTCCTGTGTCATTTTTCTACCACCATGTGCAACAGAAAAATCCAATTTACACACACCACAATGAACATAATGATTCCTTGCTAGACTTGTATAAATGGCCAAATATCTGTATAAATCTTTGAAACTTCTAGCTAGCATTTGACATTTGAACATTTTGAATTATCTTTTTGCTGGTCCTCTTTTAAAACGCAACTGCCAATTGACTTTTTCAGATATTTTACCAGTTTGCACGGAAACCATTCAGTAAGCATTTATATGAAATTAAATAATTTTTAAACAAAACGATTACATGTGGAACAAAACATTAAAATGCATTTTTTTCCCAATTCAGCTGTTTTCTGTAGTTTTACCTAATAGATCTGTAGTAGTTTTCAGGCTTCTTATATTCAAAATAAGGGGAATCTGTTACGGTAAACAGCTCTCCATTACTTGCTCAATATTTCTCAGCAATCCACATACATTCTTCCATCGTTGTAGCAAGACAAAAAGCTTGTTCTGTATTTCTTCAATTCTTTCCTTGATTTAAATTATTCCTTCAAACATATGGCACATATGAATTTATGTATT
Organism: Unio pictorum; assembly: GCA_030141615.1. Taxonomy (NCBI): domain Eukaryota; kingdom Metazoa; phylum Mollusca; class Bivalvia; order Unionida; family Unionidae; genus Unio; species Unio pictorum. The sequence goes on along the minus strand of JARLTB010000378.1, from coordinate 871,215 downwards.
CAACAATTTATTAGTCATTGGGATGCCTTTGTAAGTTGAAAATACATGTACAAGATATTTCAGCCCATCACTTCTTATTTTCACATGGCTTCCTTGTTGCTAGGATGTATAAGACAAACTACTTCCATTTCAACTTGTCTGACATCTTATAAGCTGCAGTTTCTAACTTTAGTATTATAGTCTCCTTTTATATATGGAAACTTTATGATGCAGGATTCATCAGTAACCAGTAAGAAATTATGCAAGTAACTGTAATGAAAGTATTTTGTGAAATAGAGAGGAGGCAACTATCTAGTTGTAGTTATAGGATCTTTATTTGACTGGTTAAATTATACACACTACACCTGGACATTAATGTGAAAATGTTGAAGACTGTTACTTGTTTGTTTAATCCATGACTTTTATTTTGCATTTTCTGCTTTCAGCAGTATTGTTATGTTTTCTCTCATTTCAATTGTTAATTCTTTATATTTTATATATTGTTGTTTGTATATTTCTATGCAGATCAATACAGATAAAATTAAAACAAACATGGCGAGTCAAATTGTAGATTGATTTATTGTGTGCCTTCAGGTGTGCATATAAATCACCACTGAAATGATTTATATAAAGAACTAATGAATTAGCAGTGGGCCATAATTGAGGACATTTGTATGGTCTGTTTGAAATATTTTGTTTTATTCTTGCCCACCTGTACTAATACTGTAAATACAGATACGTTTGTTATTTATTTTGCTTTTGTATGATGGTTGATGAAGGAATGCATTTCTGTTTTCTTGCTTCATATTTTCCCATTGCACATTTGAGTCTGCTGTGTACTTCCTAATGTATAGATAGATAGTTACTTGTACAATTTTTTTTTTGAATTGTTCATAAACCTATGTACTGTATGCAACTTGGGTAAAATTGTCATGACAATGTTCATTTTCTTCCTGTCACCAAAATCAAACTAAAAGTCAAACTTTCGGTTCTCTTTTTTTTTTTCTATTTTAGATGCTGGTGAAAAATATATAAATGGTTCAAATTAAAATTTCTTTGTCTTGAAATTTGTAAGTGAATTAAGGTTGTTCCTTTATAAACCTGTATTGCACCCAGGGAATTACAAAATTACACATCACATCTATGGGGACACATCAAAACTACCTTCTACCTTAGTACCTTTTACTAGTCCTTATTAGTGTTTTCATTGATTTTTTTTATGGAATTCATTTTGCTTATGTCTAGTGTTGAAATAGTTATTACAAAACTGTGGAAATGGGGAAACCTTGTACACTGTACTGGAAAATATTCCAACATGTCTGTGTCCTGTAACTGTGTTTAAAACACGAAGGTATTTTAATGGTGTAATCCAATTACTATTCTCATTATAGATGATCTTCCAAAGTGATGGGGGGGGGGGAAATACATCAGATTCTTTTACCATGCTGATACTATGAGGATGTTGGTATGCTGTGGGACGTTTTTGCTACAGACCTAAAAAAAAAAAAAGTAGACCGACATTGTTGTATAAAAGTTGTTATAATCCACCACATTGAAAAAACGGGGTTACTTCAAATGAAAGCATCAAATAGAAGTTTCATTGCCAACCTTTATCAAGTAACCATGCTGACAACACTCTTGAACATGCTGATTTTCTCCATCTAATGAAAGAAAAATTATATGCATTTCAGATAATTGAATGTAAGCATATGCATTTCAGATACATTTATATAATGCATTTCACTTAAGAACTTTAAATTCATTATTTCCACATTGTAAATTGTATTGATTTTATAATATGGTTGGAGAAAAAAGTAATCTTTTACTTTCAGGTTCATTCAACTTCCTGAATCATGTAGCACTAATTTTCATGTATTTTTATAGTGTTATTGTGAAACTATCATTGCTGTTGGGAAGGTATTATTTGTATGCACAATTTATTTTTAAGAAATGAGGGACAAAAATGCATCATTATCTTGTGCGGTAAATGAAATGGAGTATATGTGTTAAGTTTATCATTTTATTTGCAAGATTGCAGCCTAAATAAAAAAAATTCGCCGGACTGAAGCGTGTTTTCTCCCAAAAATTTAAAACAATAATTATTTTCTATTTATTATCATCATAACCACCATCATAGGAGGCATGTTGAGCACATAGTTGGCCCGAGTGGCCGAGTGGTCTAAAGCGCTGTCCGTTACGGATCAGTCATCTCACATCTGCGTTAGTTCGAGTCTCAGATTCGACCAATGTGGGTGTGTGAGAAAGTTTGCCAGTAGCTTCTCATGGGTTGGTGGTTCTTTCCGAGGTTTTTCAGTGTTCTTACTCAACCATTAATACTGGCGGCCATGTATATCCTATCGTTTGCTGAAAAATGGCGTTAAACCTATACAAACAAACAAACCAAAAATACAGCACGTAGGGTATAGCTCAACAACCACCTTCTAGGACCAGTTTATCTGTTTTAAAAAATGGTAACATCAGGTACCAATTTACAGAACCTCGTGCAAATAGAAGAGCCTGTATAGTCGGTTTTCTGTCCATTCAGTAGCACACATTTGCTATTGCTACTCCTCCAAAATTACATGGGATATTTGCCATGAAACTTTATACATATTCAACCCATGATCTAGTTTGTCTGATATGAAAATAGTGCCATGTGGTCATCCAATGTAGCCACCACAGCAGCCATCTTTAAAATCTTGTCACTACCCCACCCTCCTTTTGAATGGATGGTCATATCAAAATGGGGGTTTTCAAGTAAAGAGTATATGATGTCTGGCTCCAAGTGAAAATGGTGCTGACCTGATATCCAGTATGACTATCACAGTCACCATATTGAAAATATTACTGCTGCTTCTCGTGCATGGATAGTCATATCAACATGTGCTGCTTGTCTACTTGGACTCACGTGAAAATGTTGCCAATCTGACGTCCAATATGTATAAGACAGGCTCACTCTGAATCGAATGAATTTCTGTGGCATTCGTCGTGCGCACACAGTTCTCCTCCATATTCCACACCAAACTTCAAGTATTAATAGTTGAGGATGCCATTCGAGGGCAGAGCTCCTTTCTGCATTGGAAACAGTCATGTTACCGGATGCCTTCACTGATCAATTGCCGATCTTCTAAATCAAGTTAATAGATTAATATAATAATACATAATAGGAATCATCCCAAAAGATGTCACCTCCTCTATCCACACATTCATTAAGAACTGATAAACAGAGTAGTACTCAAGTCACACAGAATGTTGGTGATATTTTTAAATGTATATCAGTAACTGCATGTAATTATAAAAATCGACAGTACAAGAAAATATCCGAAGTCACGAGTTTATAACTCCACAGTCGTGACGTATTCCCATGAACGAAGACGATTGCTTATTTTATTTCAGTTATGCATATTTGATCCAGTTAACATTATTGACAACAATTTGAACCATCGCATTGCCAGAGCCAGTATAACTTTCGGTAGATTGTATGCCAATGTCTGGAATAGAAGAGGCATCAGCATCCAGACCAAACTAAAGTTCTACAGGGCAGTCGACTGAGTGCTTTCGACTCATAATTAGTCTTTTGAAAGGTAAACACAAAATATAGACAAGACAAACAAATAAAACAAAAATCTTACTTTTTTTGCAAAACTTTGTTTGGCTATTTCTACAGAAATTAAACCTTTAAATTTATTATATTCAACTAGTTTATTTCAACGTATATATATATATATATATATATATATATATATATATATATATATATATATATATATATATATATATATACTCACACAAACACATATGTGCATGCGTGCGTATCATTCGTAAGTACATACGCATGTGCGTACATGCATGAATATGTTGAGGGCAATGGGGCGACCTGTTGACCCTAAATAAAATAAAAAGTAATAGCATGAGAAAATATCATCATAAAAGGATTTGACACTACCTCTGTATTATCACATTATCGACGGGTGTTATACGGTTGATATGTAAACTTTCATCAGTTCTATTATATAGTTATTAAGAAAAAGGTTCATGCAGCGCAAAATCAGATCTTCGCTGTCCTATTTTGAATATATGACGACGACCGCTTAGGGGTCATCTTCTGGTAACCTTTGAATTAGCCAATGGAAAATACAGCTTTAAAAAAATTTCAAACTGAATCAAGTCCTTCGGTACACACTGATGATTTTCATCCACACTGCTTATTCGCCAAATATACTTTATACTACTTCATCTGATTGATAAAATTAGCGATTGTAGTAATAATAGGTTGCCAGAACATGAACGGTAAACGGTCGCTGTCAGAACTTCATGCGTAACAAGTTTTCAGTCATACCGCTTTGATGTCTGTAGTGTGAAAAGTTATATTATTGTCTAGCACTGAGGCATCGTGCCCCATGTAGCACAGTGTCCAGCTCAATTGCATTATCCTGACACCAAGCCGACCAGTACTAACACCAACCTCTTAATGCTGAGCGCCTGGCGAGGCAGCTGTTACCATTTTTATAAGTATTTGGCATAACTCAGCCGGGGTTCGAACTCGCGACATTACGCATCCAAGGCTGATGCTCTCACCACTTTGGCCACATGAGCACTCTGATTGGTAGGTGCATGGATTTTCATTTGTTTTTGCAACTTGCACTGTTTGAGGTGTTTGACAAAATTTTAAAAAGACAGGCTTGATGTAACACATTCTTAATTGTTGCAATAGCTCTCTGACCAACAGAGACTTTTGTCCGAGGCGAATTCCCTTTCCCTGATTGTTTAAAATCATCTTTGCCAAAGTTGAAATCCAGTGTATTTACTATATTATTTGTGTGCTAAAGATGATATGGTACGATCGGCATTATGTCAAATTGCTCCCAGGTAGTCTTTTCGTAATTTAATTACCAAAAAAAATTTGTTCAGTAAAAAAAAAAAGTCTTTTGTTTTGTGTTTCAATTTCCTTAAGAATTTTCAGAATAACAAACAATTGTAGGTGCTACAAAACTGAACACAAAAGACTAATGTTTTTTTTTTTTATATCGTTGAAGGGTTTCTCATTCTCTGACTAATTCAAGGGCACCTTGGCTATGTCGTGTATAAGAATCCACATTACTGTATTGATTCATCGTCATAATAATCCTTATCTCTAAACATAGCCTTGTGTGTCGCCTCGAGCGCCATTTAAAAACATTTACATTAACTTTCTTAATGTAGATGTTCTTTTTACAATAGTATTCCAAGTTTACCAGGTCTGAAAATGGGACAAAAATCAAACAGTTCAAAATTAAGTCCAAAATTATGTCGTATTTTCGTATGGATGTGTGTTTTTGTTGTTGTTCGGTTTAAGGCCATTTTTCAGCATAAGATAGGCTATGCATGGCAGCCAGTTTAAATGGTGGAGAGCAGCAGAGATTGTAAACCGACCTTTCTGAAACGTCATTTGCTTACAAAATAACGCTTCCTACGAAAACGAAAAATGCATGGTTAATAACGCCAAACCGAAGCTTCTAACTAACCGAGAATTTCTCTAATTGGGTTAGTTGTTTTTGTTACTTTAGTTTATTCGCTCTTAAGTTTATACGCGCGTTTTGTTGAACCATATGACGTCTTATTGAGGTCGCACCTTCTCTGCTTCTGTACATAGATCATTATTATATATCAGTAATATAGCACAAGCTATGGAATCCTATATAGCTAGTTTAGCTCGAGAAAGATTAGATGCAATAAAGAAATTTCTTCCTATACGTGATTCTGTTAGATGAAAACTACAAGAACACTATGAGTCTCAGGTGGAATTTGTAGAGGGTTCAGAACAATTTTTAAACCAGTAACAACGGTTACTGAGAGAGTTGTAGAATCTACTGAAGTTCTTTGTTATACATTAGAATAAACTGTCATTGCAACTAGCAAAATAGCAGAAAGAACTAAACAAAAAAAAAAGACTTTTACAAAGACTTCCAGGTGAAATAGCTACTGCTCAACCGCCTGACAGAGAGAACGATACACTTGAAGGTATTGAACAAGCTCGTGCTGAAATAGGTGATACAACTGACTGTATAGCAGAACCAGAGCAAGCAAAAATCGGAACTAAATCAAACGATACATTTATTGATACGAGTATTTCCTACATAAGAAATGCTGAAGAGGGAAGATTATATGAACTTGCCGTGCGTAGTTATGATAATAAAAGAAATATTTCTGAAACATGAGTACGCGAATAATTAAGTAAATCGTGAAACCAGGCACAAGTGGATGTATAAAATATATTACGAAACAAAACACATCAAAAGTAATGATCCAAAACAAATTGCATTTATTGATGGGAAAAATAAATATATCGAAAAATTACAATCACATCAACCTTTCCAAACAATAAGTGAAAAATAAAAGGGAAGATTTGGAATTTGAAGAAATTATACGAAGGTGAGAATCATTTTCACCAAGTAAGAAAAAACGGAAGAAACAGCTGGAAGTGATACTTCTACTCAAGGAAGTGGTCTTATTCCATGCCCAAATAAAATCCTTTCTGATGTGTAACGATTAGAAAATCTGATTGGAGGAAAATGAGCTGGTAATAATTCTCCAGATATAATTAATGAAACATCTGATATTTGTCAACGATTATTAATAGGCGGCATCGTGGACATAACTGTTTTTTCGTTTTGTTATTGATGAAATTTTGATGACTATCACAGTGATTAAATAAATAAATAGCAAATAATATGATTTTACACACTGTTCAACGTGAACCGATCCAATCAGAGCAATAAATTCGTGATTACCAATTTACAAAGCAATCTACTGTGATGGACTTTGCGATGTTATTCAGGTTTTTGTTTAAAAGGATATCTCCAAAAGCAATGCCGATTGCAAAACAATTAGGAATGAAAACTATCGATTTTGTTCGTGAAAAAGGCACCTGGTGCTATTGGTAATTATGCCGGTAAAGCGTTCGCGGCAATAATGGATAGATTAGCGCGATTAATACGACGGAAACCTCAACCAGTAAAATTACCCAGCACTGAAGTGATGCCTTCAATAATAAAATAATAAATCAAGATGCAAAAAAAAATAATTAGCGGAATTTGCTAGTGTACTAAGAATAAACATAACTGCTTAGTCTGATATCTGATCCAGCATTTGACATGGATGCGTCAGTACTCAAAGGTGAGTCTGTGCGTGATTATTAATATTATTCTGATGATGCATGTGTTTCATAACGTACGTCGAATAATCGAATTACAGGTTTAGAATACAAGTAGATATTTTTTGCCTGCGGTGACATTTATTGAGATCAAAGGTATGCTTTTGAAGGCAGATGATACAGCACACTGAATTGGTGATTGAGTTGGTTTTGTTAACAACGGTGTGATGTCATTATTTAACAGGGGCCCCGAGTGTCACGGATCACTGCCATCTCACCTCTGCGTGGACTCGAGTCTAAGATTCGACTAATGTAGTTATGTGAGAAAGCTTGCCAGTAGCTTCTCGGGGTCAGTGGTTCTTTCAGGGTTTTTTCCCGGGTTCTTTCTCCACCAATAATACTGGCCGCCATGTATCGTGTGCTGAAAAATGGCGTTAAACTCTACAACAACAACAACAACATTATTTAACAGTGCTACATACATGATTGACGGGGTAAAAATATTGAATCGTGTCTCGAAAATGTCGATGTTGCTATGACGATAGTGGATCTGGCAAGATATTCCGATGATTACTCGAGATCAGTTGGTCCATCAATATTGTTTTGCAAAGGATATAATTGATCAACCAGAAGGCAGAAACGTAACAATGAACGCAGCTGGAGACGCCGTTGCATCGATGAATGACAATTTCAACTTTGGATTCGGAGCACGCAGTTCAGTGTTGAACGCGATGAAGAATTTTCATGTGCAATTCCACTATCACACATCTTTGGATTTTGTAGAAATGTTAGAAAAGTCATTTTGGTGCTAAACACACCGTCGCACTTGTAAGAAACGCAACCAACAATGATGCAATCTGGCGACCCAACGCACTAAGATTGACAAAAAGTTCACTGTGAATGCCAGTAATGACTCCATCGCTCGCTGAAAAAGAATTACTTTCTTTCATGGATCAAGGTGGTAAATCAAAGTTATCATGGTTAATGATGACCACAGATAGTGTTCCAAATAATGCTGCTGAGTTATTTACATGGCAAAGACCATCACAGCCAGGTGTTTCTTAACCACGACATATATTCACTGCGTTTCAGGAAAATGCTAGAGTAAATTCGCAGGAACGAAATCCAATGCTGTTTGACACACTTGGAGTTCTGAGGTTTCTTTGAGGATACATTTACATCAAGAAACTTGTAAAGAAGTTTTGCTAAATTCTGAAAATAATCCTGTTGAACGTGCCTATCATCGTTTAATGACATTTATGGGACGTGATCAAAATATAGATACTGGTTTTCAGATATCTCAGCGAGATTTCAGAACATTATATCCGATTTATTATTTCAAAACCGTTTTAATTTCCGACCTTTCCCATGCCCATTCCACTAGAGTAAATTCCTTTTGAGCCCTGTCTCCGTTTATACTAACCGTTTCCTTGTCGGCTGTCTTGAATTTTGTTTCTTTCTTCTAGAATTGTAGTCCTTACAGGTGGTATTGTTTTAGATGTCTGTTTTTGAAAAGCCTCTGTTGGGGGAGATCCACTCCCTGGTGACGAGTCTCCTAATGAGGAAATTTTCTGGGTTTTCTTGGAGCTGAGATTGAGGTAATCGGTTTTAAAACTCAGGTCTCTACAACCTTCTTTCTCTGATATTTATTCTTCCTCGTCATCTGAGGAGACACTCCCCTCTTCAACTAAAAGGTTTTGAGGTAGATATAATGTTTTCTTCTTGCATATTCTCATCTGGTTTATCTTGTACTTTTTGGGAGAATATTTTGGGACTCAAAATGTTCCCATTCTAGGTCCCTGTTGGAACTGGAATCGTTTTTCTGTAGGATTTCTGTCGTGTCCATCTTAGGGACTTGTTTATTGTATGTCTCTTGCCTAGCTGAGATAATGGGGATGTGTTTGTCCCTGGATCATTTGCCTGCTGTCCAATGGTTGTGCCAGAGAGATCTCCATTTGTCGTCCATTTTAACATCTCCTTCCCATCTACCAAATTTACATATTTATTGTTGACCATATTGGCGTAGTCTGGGTGTTGAAGTAAGAAATATATTTAGACTATCCGAGTTATAATGACAAAGGGCTTTAGTCCAGATAAATTGGATTGACATGGGACTGCTCATACCTATGCCAGTAGATGCTCAACTTTTATCACCTGGTAAGTCACACTTGATCATTGATCAGCAGTAAAGTATGTCGAATACATTTGATTTGACCATTATGATTATTTAATTATGCTTGAACATATTGGTATTTATGTATGACTAATTTCTGATTTCGATGAGGGGATATTAAATCCTATGAAATTTCGTGAAGTGACCTGGTTTTTTTAAGTAACAAAATTGCTGCGTTTTCTCACGTCTGACACTTTCCCATGAAAATGACACGTTAAAATGTCTCTAGCAGTCAGTCTGGCTGCTGAATATACAAAGGTTCTAATTAGTAACAAATAAAGGAATAACTCTATCCTAGACAGAACACCCTTTGACACGGGCTTGTCTCCATAAATGTAACTAATGGTTCTCTGGCCTCAACTAATGTATTATTATTATTATTATTATTATTATTAGATCGCCTGAAATTTGCCCCTTCACAGTTATGTTATGGAAAACGAAAATCAACTAGGGAACAAATGGATTTATATATATTGTCATTCATCAAATATCATACTTAATTTTTGTACAAGAATGTTAATTCATACATAAATGTAAACATTCTTTTTTCCATAGAAGTAAAATCATAATGGAAAATTGCTTTGTTTGAGAATGGAAATATGCATATGAATGGTATGCAACAATAGTGGAAATAAAGCAGACATTTCCCAAAATCTGTTCTATCAGTTATTTATTATAAACAATTCTCTTCAAGATCAGTGTATGAAATAGGACTTGAAATTACTACAAGAACTTTGGCCTTGTAATATACCTACATTATAAGGTATTAATCTTTCCAAATACACTAAAAACTTACACACCAGTGGCAATCATAGACATATATATGTATGGATGAAGACTTGATGTACTCCAATTTGCAAATCCTAATAAAATGTTTCCATGATCAACATAACAAAAACAATAAATTGAAATGAAACATAGCTGTTTCGGGAGTACACGTGAATGCCTGATGGTGACATTTGACGCTAATACGTTCAACTTGGAATAGGCCATTTCTCGAGAAATTGTGCGTAGCAACTTGGATTTCCTAATGATAATCCTGTGCTTCTTATTACAATTTTTTTTAAATATCATATCTCTACGGGCAGGAAAATTACTGCAGTTTATACTTCCTGGTTTTGTTGGTTATCAACAACATAATTACCTGATAACATACCAGTGAGAACAGTCATAACTGACTTCAGAAAGTGCTGATTTCATATATTGATCTGCTGGCAGGATTTCATGACCGCATATTCCGTTTTAAAGATGGCAACTCTTGCACAGAACAGCAACCTTGCTGAAAAACTTAACAGTGACTTTGCAAAAGTTGTTCTACCTGTAACTATATTTGTTGGTGTATTAGCTTGTGTTGGTTTCCTTGGGAACGTACTGGTTCTATATGTGTTTTCATTCAAGTATCACAAATGTAACTATAAATATTTCGTGCTGTTTTTAGCCTTAATTGACCTGACTGGTTGTCTAACCACCATGCCGGGAGAGATTGTTACACAGAGTTTCTGGTACACCTATAATGTGCCTATGATCTGCAAGGTGAAGTCATTCTTTAACGTATTCACGGTATGTAACTCTGCCTTTTGCCTGTTGTTTATAGCGATTGACAGATATAGAAAAGTCTGTAAACCTTCCGGTTGGCAAATTAGACCCAAGGTAGCAAATATTCTTGTGCATTTGTGCTTTGGTGATTGCTGTGATAGTCGCAACACCTGTATCAATTTATTGGGGAGTGCAAAATTACAATGTCAAATATCCAACAGAAAATGTTATGGTGAATGTGACATCATGTGAAACAGACGACAGCTTCAAACACACAGAAGAGCCACTTATTTACTCGAGCACGACATCAGTAATGATAGCTATACACATGACTGTAATGGCCACCTTGTATTTTCTAATTTGTCATGAATCCGAAGAGGCCGGCATATAGCACGTACCACAGATACTGTAGGCGAGGGTCTGCAGCTCCTCTCTCAGTCATCCGCACAGGCACACCCCAAGATTGAACGAAAGACATTATTAATGTTTATTTCTTCAGCCGTCTTATATATTACCACCATTATTTATCTTATTCTGCTCTCGCTGATTGCTAGTGAAGACGAAATTCTGAGGAATCTTTCATCAGGACGACGAGCGGTTTATTTCTTCTTGTATTTCATACATCACGCGATCAATCCTTTTGCGTATGCCTTTTTGGATGTGCACTTTCAAGAGGTATTACGAGAAATGATATACAGAATAAGGAATTGAAATCTTCCGTACGTTATTACGATATAGGCATGAAGTCATCAAATTGACAAAATTGTTTTCTTTTACCCTTGACTTATTACACTTGTATATTGTTATATGCTGCTATTAAAACAGAAAGTTATGAAAGTGACCAAACTATGTTTTTATTCGATACGAGTGAGATGTAAATGCTTCAGTCACTAAATTATGTTTTTCAAATGCTTTTTGTACATTTTAAAGCTGAGGCATTACCTTCTTAGTGGTCAAATTATGCTCTTCAAATACGCTGTTATATCTTAATATGCCTTTATCACAGTAATCAAATATATGATATACGTTGCTATATCTTAAGATGATTTTATCATAAGATGACTTTATCACAGTAATCAAATTATGCTGTACGTTCTTATATCTTAAGATGACTTTATCACAGTAATCAAATACATGATATACGTTGTTGTATCTTAAGATGACTTTATCACAGTGATCACATTATTCTATACGTTGTTATATCTTAAGATGACTTTATCACAGTAATCAAATTATGCTATACGTTGTTATATCTTAATATGACTATCACAGTAATCAAATATATGATATACGTTGTTATATCTTAAGATGACTTTATCACAGTAATCAAATATATGATATACGTTGTTATATCTTAAGATGATTTTATCACAGTAATCAAATTATGTAACTCTGTTATATCTTAGGGTGACTTTCTTACAGTAATCTAAATATGCTCTTTAACTTTGCTATATCTTAAGTTGACTTTATCAGAATCATCAAATTATGCTCTTTACCTCTGTTATATCTTACAGTTGACATTCGCACAGTGATAAAAGTATACTCTTTAAATGCTTGTTATATATTAAGAGGCTTTCTCATGGTGATCAAATTTTGCTCTTTAACTGTTATATCCTACAGATGACTTTTTCTCAGTGATAAAATATACTCTTTAAATGCTTGATATAACTTAAGATGACTTTCTCGGTGAGAAAATATACTCATTAAATGCTTTGTTATAACTTACAGATAACGTTCACACTGTCATAAAATATGCGCTTTAACTCTTTTGTTATATCTAAAAAGGCTTTTAAATTTGTGACCAAATATAATGTGTAACTCAAATCTTTCAGCTAGAGAAAAAAATGCAGTTGCCTGTGTATGTATGAAGACCTTTGTTAATATTAAAATTAAATATACCAATTATACTTTGAAGTGTAATATTTACATTACTATATATGTAATAATTGTGATCATTACAAAGCATATAGATAACATATCTTTGAAACTAAATCCAACTTTACACGGATACTTACTGTATCTGATAGACTTTAAACCTTGTATCCATACCAGATATGGCACAGTGTCCAGGTAAATAAGTTGACAGATAAATAAGGTGACGGTTTTGTAGGTTGACCGTTACCTATAACATATAGAATCTGGACTTGGTGACTAGGAGGAAGGAACCTAATCAAGTTCTGTTATATTTAAATTTTCAATACGTTTATGAATAAATTTTACCACATTTCAGATCCTTGATGATAATGTTTACTTTATTAACATAGTTCTCAGGTTTCTTTTTCAGAATATAGTACAAGTCACACGGGTCATATAAGCACATTTACTGATATGAGGTTGAAAAATAATTTTATTTTCACAATTAAATTGTAATATAGTTATAGCAAAGCTTATTCAGTTGTGATATTTTAGTGATCTACATTTTGTCACAAGAACATTGGGAGACAAAATGTATCAATCGCTATTGACTTATTTGGCAGTTCTACATCACAATGGGTCAAAAAATTCGATCCTGGAATAAACTATTACTAGTGCAGGGGAACGTACGATCGCTTGAACAAGAAGTCGCGTGCGTCGTCAGTCATCTCCGGTATGGATGTTCAGCTATGAATGGGATATAGGAGTAACAAGCAATGTTTTATTCTTAGCTTGTACATATGACATTTCTTCAAAATGATAATTTAGCATGATGTAGAATATAACTAAAATAAATCTGAATTGACAGCTATCTTTCTAGTCTTTTATGTGCATGGGAAAAGTAATTATTATGTGCGAACAAAAGTGAAAGATAAGAAATATCATACAGAAGATTAATACAAAATAAATGTCTCCAATCTTTTGGACTTGTGATCTGATCCTATTTCCTGCAGGTGTTTCTCCGGCTATGTTTATAAATGACGACATTGTCTCTGTGTTATAGTACAAACAGGCAAGTTCCCTCTTACGTCGTAACGTGCGATAAAATATGCTTAAAGGTAATCACCCTGGTGATTGACTGCATAAAACTGTCTAAGTACATTATCACTGATTACATGCGATATGTGACTGGTACTATAACGTAATCACCCTGGTGATTGACTGCATAAAACTGTCTAAGTACATTATCACTGATTACATGAGATATGTGACTGGTACTATAACGTAATCACCCTGGTGATTGACTGCATAAAACTGTCTAAGTACATTATCACTGATTACATGAGATATGTGACTGGTACTATAACGTAATCACCCTGGTGATTGACTGCATACAACTAAGTACATTATCACTGATTACATGAGATATGTGACTGATACTATAACTAAATTCATTATGTTATGCCTATCTATATATTATTAACAATTGCTACACGACTATGACTATATTGTGTAATTTTTTTTATTCATGACTGTAAATTGTGGCGATAATCTATAACAAAATATTATACAGCTAATTATTTTTGTCAGTGAGTAAATATTTTATTTATAGATTTTGTGCTGTTAATAGACATGGAAATGTTAACTTCAGTCTATATATTAAACCTGTTGACATGTTTGGAGTAATGTTTCATTGGTTAGTGAGGTCAGGTTGGTTTTTTGATGAATGAAGTTATTCCCCATTGTATGGGTTAGTCAGGTAGATTGTTTATGTCATTTGCTTTTGTGAAATGTTACATAGCGAGTAGAAAAATATTTCATTTGGGGACGTTTTGATTTATATAAGTAGATAGAGCTGGAAAGTTATTTTATTTTATTTCCTGTATTTTTATATTAACATCAACCAGCAGATGTGTATAATGTTACATTTGCATATGATTTGAAAGGAAGCATTGGACTAAAATCCTATTCTAGAATTATTGTGAATTCACACGAGTTCTGAACATTGCCACTGCGATAAATGAAGACTGCTGGAAGAAATGCGTGTTTGAGGACGTGAAATTCATTCATGCTCGTGTAGAAACCTTTATAATTAGTATGGGTTAAATTCATACAACTAATCAACTTTCATGTTTACTTCGAGGATTTAATTGTTCAGTTTTACAAAACTCTTTGATTTTGCTTCTTTGTTTCTTAGTGTATGACCAAAAGATTATAACGATTTTGAATCTTGACAGTTTATACAAATGGTTCAATTGCATATATAAGCTAGTGCTAGTTGCTGACCTTTCTTTGTATTATTTAAGATTAGAATTCCCTTTACACACAACACCACCCAAACCCACTGGACCATTACCAGGGGTATCGTTAGATTTCAATGTACACGTGAAAGCACTAACTTTAATGTGCGTAGGGGTGGAGTGGGGTGTTTCCAAAGCATACATCCCAGACAAAAACGAATGTTTTGTAAGCATTCGAGAGTTAAGATGCATTATACGATAATTCTTACGAATATCCGAAGAATCAATATTCTGCTAGATCTTTGGATCTTTTTTATATTCATTTTCCACATGACTACTTGTAAGAATAGTAATATACTAACATAATTGAACAACTCAGATGCCATGTGTTGTATATTCAAGTTCTTGGGTGCTAGGAAAATTCACTCTTGTTTTCATGTTCTTGAATATCTTAGCGATAGTAGTATAGGGCTAAACTTGTAACATCCAATGCATTGCAAAGCTTGTTAGATTTCTTTCTGACGATGTCTGACCAAGCTTTGGATCGGTTAAATTCTACCTCGAACACTTGGCGTCTCTCTTGTGTATTTAAACTGTTTGTGTAATGTGTTACTGATCATGTATGGTGTTAATGCCCATATCTTTGCAGGGATCAATTTGTAATGGACTGTTATGACTTTATTTTGTAATAATAAATGTTATTCTTAGAATATAAATATTCCATGGTATTCTGTATTTAACTGGAATAAACACAGTAATGAAACTGTCAAGAATGGTAACGTTCCCGATTCCATCGTTTCGAGTTTGCTATTTGTTTTTAATATGCACTTGTGGTGTTTCAAATGTAACTTACGAGTCAACATGAAGTGATGTCCATGCACATTTTATTGTAAATTGTATTATTGGTTACATTCCTTACATTGGCAGTGTTCTCAGCAGCTCTGATTGTTCCGATGAGGTATGTTAGCTGCCTGTTAATTGATAGCTTTACATGCGTTTACAGCAACGACTAGCTCTTAGCTTCTTTGTTAAAATTCAGGAGTCACGTGTCTTGATAATATAAATACCTTTACATGTGGGCGGTAGAGGAGAGCTTCCTGTAGAGTTTGTCTTGTTAATATGTATTTTCAAATCTAACCTCAACACTTAGGTAATGTTGGGTGAACTTAACCCATCATGTCAGAAGAACATACATCCTACTGCAACACAGTTCATTATGCAGACAACGTTGATTGAAAATGCAATGCTGCATCCGCTTTCAGCGTCTGTACTTTGCTTGCCAACTTTCACCCGTTTTACCGAGCTCTTCCAAATGTTTCTACACATGTTGGGCTGCCTTTGTTATTTGTGCAATGTGTGTTTATTGCAATAGAATTGCTTTTGGCAGTTTTACTCAGTTTGGGTTTTAATGTATTTCAGTGATAGGGAAATTCAGATCTGTCTTAGTTTTATTGAACTCATGCATGTACAATGCTGTCGGGCAATTTCTGAGCACTCAAGGTTTTCTTCTCCACTATTGAACCAAAATGTATACCGAATTCGACCAATTTATTTAAGTAAAATACAGCAATGCCTACCATTTGAAAAGAGGCCATTGTCACCAGTTCAAATTAATATTGGACACATGAGATAATACCCACTTGTTTTCCTGACTAGTGAGATGTCGGCCTATACTACGCACAGCTTTGAAAAGATGTAATGTTTATCCATCAGGCTATATACATAAAATACTTTGGACTGTTTCAGTCAGCAGTTCAGTCGAGTAATTGGGTCAGGTTTATAGGTAGTTTTACAAAATTCAACGTAAAATTGCCAATAACTGGCAAGATATATTAAGCACATTAAACCGATTTTGAAAGAAAAAAAAGTTAGTAAAGGTCAACATTTTATATTAACAAAATAAGCTATTATGTGGAATAGACACAACAATAAAGAGGATGTAATGTGTTTAGAACCTCTTGTTGATGCGGGGAAATTACTAAATAATTTAGAAACTGACTATATGTCGGGGATTTTCTTGAGAATTTATGTTCTAGCGGCAAGTTGAAACGATGGGTAGCAGACGACTTTGTAAAGTTTAAAACTCGGATTAAAATGCAGTATTGTGTATGGTATACATTTCCATCTTTGATATAATGTACTTATTTGTTTAATTCTAAAATATACATAGTAAATAGATTTTTTGGGTTACCGGTTCAAGATCATATAGTGGGTCTTCATTTTCAAGATCATATAGTGGGTCTTCATTTTCAAATGCATTTAGAGTAGAAATGCGGGATATCTTTGTACACTTTTTAAATATAACCTTCCTTAATTAATGTACAATCTTTCTTTTTTCATATCAAATTATTTTTTGAACAAAAATAACACGTGATTCAATGTTTACAGAAATGACGTATTGTTGCGTAGAATTACCCGACATAGTGGTAGATGACGCTAGACCAGTGTGTCCCACTGACATAAATGGGATTTCCATTCTATTACTAGCATGTACGTGGATTCGTGGCGTATTTTACATGTAGTAAACTCGTTTCTTGCTTTGTATTCTTTCACACATTGATCATTCAGATAAATGCAGTATAATATATGAATATAAAATAGTCAATTGACGTTTAACTTGGTTATGCCTTAGAAATATTTGACTAGTTTTCGTTGTACATACGTACATCGTTATCTAGGGTGAATAAGTGTTTTTCCAGGTAAGCGACGGAACTGACATGTATCGCGCCGGAAATTACTTGCTACGGGGGACATTATAATCATGATATGCACGGGTATTTTACCCTGAATATTATTCACTCTCCTATGGATTTAAACGAGATTAATTTATAACCGACACAGTGATCGTTTTGGATCTCGTCGAGGAGTGTATACTCTCCATTCTGTTATTCAGCCATATGGGTGAGTGTTCAATTTATATTTCATTTTATATGCGAAGCTTATTGAGTTTGTAATGTCATATCGTGTAACTATTCATTTATTACAACGCAGATTTGAAACTTTGTGAACTTTGAATTACAAGTTGCTATTAGAGTTTACTGTATTAGCATATATCTAGAGATTTTTCTGAACTCGTTATTATTACCAGTTTGGTTTTATTGTAGCTGACAGTAGAGCTTTCGAAAAAGCTATCTAGAGCTGTCCATATGTATGTACATTTTCTTACAAAATAAAGCTTCCTCCGGAAGCGAAAAATACAAGGTCAATAACGCCAGCCGAAGCTGGTAAATAATCGAGAGTTTCTCTAATTGGGTTTGTTGTTTTTGTTACTTTAGTTTTGTCGTTTCTTTCTTCTTCTAAAATTTGTACGCGCGTTTTATTTACCCATATGACGTCTCACTGAGGTCGCACCGTCTCTGCTTCTGTAATTAGATCATTATTATATATCAATAATATAACACCAGTTATTTAATTTTATGCAGCTTTATAAAGATTAGATTCAGTAAAGAAATTTCTTCCTGTACGTGATTCTGTTAGACGAAAACTACAAGAACGCCAGGAGTCTCAGATGGAATTTGTAGATGGTTTAGAATGTTTTTTAAAACCAGTGTCTAAGGTTCCTGAGATTGTGTTAGAACAAACTGCCATTGCAACTGACAAAATAGCAGAAAACTAAACAAACAAAAAGACTTTTTCGAAGACTTCATGTGAAATAGCTATTTCTCAACCACCTGGCAGAGAGGAAGAAATACTTGAAGGTATTGAACAAGCTCGTGTTGGAAAAGGTGATATAAATGACCGTAAAGCAGAACCAGAGTAAGCAAAAAATCGGAACTAAATCGAATGATAAATCTATTGATACGAGTATTTGCTACAGAAGAAATAGCGAAGAGGGAAGATTATATGTACTTGCCGTGCGTACTTATGATAATCAAAAGAACATTTCTGAAACTAAGTACGCTAATATCTATGTAAATCGTGAAACCTGGCACAAGTGGATGTATAAATCAAAAGTAATGATCCAAAACAAATTGCATTTATTGATAGGATAAATAAATATATTGAATAATTACAATTACATCAACCTTTCCAAACCATAAGTGAAAAAGAAAGGGAAGATTTGGAATCTGAAGAAATTAGACGAAGGAGGGAATCATTTTCACCAAGTAAAAATAAAAACGAAAGAAACAGCTGAAGTGGAATTTCTACTCAAGGAAGTAGTCTTATTCCATGTGCAACATCTTTTCTGATGTTGAACGATTAGAAAATCTGATTGGAGGAAAACGAGCCGGTAATAATTCTCCAGACACAATTAATGTAATATCTGATATTTGTCAACGATTATTTACAGGCGACATCATGGAATAACTGCTGATCGTTTTATTATTGATGAAATTTCTGATGACTATCACAGTGATTAAATAAATAAATAACAAATAAGATGATTATACACTATGTTCAACGTGAACCGATCATGGTCAGAGTGATAAATTCGCGATTCCTAACAAAAAAAAACTACTGTGATGGACATGGCGATGTTTTTCAAGTGTTTGTTTAGAAACATAGCTCCAAAAGCAATACCGATTGCAAAACAATTAGGAATGAAATCTATCGATTTTGTGTGTGACAAGGCTCCTGGTGCTATTGTTAATTATGCCGTTAAAGTGTTCTTGTCAGTAATGGATAGACTAGCGCGATTAATACGACGAAAACCTCAAACAGTAAAATTACCCAGCACTGAAGCGATGCCTTCACATGTAGGTACAATAATGAATCAAGTTCCAAATATAAAAAATGCGGAATATGCGAGTGTAGGATAAAAAAAATGTAACTGCTATACTGATAGCTGGAAGTGGTCTTCGTGTTAGACGATAATAATTATAATAAAATGTTTAAACATATCGGATACAGCATTTTAATATGGATCCACCAGTACTCATGGATGAGTCTATACGTGATTATCATTATTATTCTTATGATGCACGTGTACCTAACGCACGTGGAATAATAACATTACAGGTTCAGGATACAAGTATATATCTTTATGACCGCTGAGGCATTTCTTGAGTTCGAAGGTATACTTTTGTTGCATCCATGAATGACAATTTGAACTTTGGATTCTCAGCACGCAGATCAATGTTGAACGCGATGAAGAATTTTCACGTGCAATTCCACTATCACACATCTTTGGATTTTGTAGAAATGTTAGAAAAGTCATTTTTGGTACTAAACACACCGTTATACTTGTAAGAAAAGCAACCGACAATGATGCAATCTGGCGTCCCAACGCTGTGGATGCCAGTAATGAATCCATCGCTCACCGAAATCAAAATTACTTTATTCCATGGATCAAGGTGGTAAATCAATATTATCATGGTTGACGATGACTACAGATAGTGTTCCAAATAATGCTGCTGAGTTATTTGCATGGCATAGAGCATCACAGCCAGATGTTCCTTAACCACGACATATATTCACGGCGTTTCAGGCAAATGCTGGAGAAAATTCGCTAGAACGAAATCCAATGGTGTTTGACAGGTTTCTTTGAGGATAAATGGACTTCAAGAACCTTCTCAAGTTTTGCTTAATTCTGAAAATAATCACGTTGTACGTGCATATCATCGTTTAACGACATTTTTGGGACGTGATCAAAATATAGATACTGGTTTTCAGATATCACAGTGAGATTTCACAACATTATATCCGATATCTAATTTTTTTTCATTGGAGAATTTAGATTTGTTCTGGCAATCAGTTGTTTATATACACTTCCAAGCTCGCGTAGCTCAAATGTCCGCTGGTGGTTATTAAGCAATCGCTGTCATACTCTGATAAATCGATGTAGCTTGAAGGAGTTGGTGTAATAATGAGAGTCACTGATGTCCCAAAAGAAAACATGTAATTAAATCGCTCATATTATAATGTAATATGTTTACGTTAAGGTCGCATAGGCCCCAAGTCAGGTGAAAAAATTACAATCAAAAAATGCAAGTAAATGTGGAACAAAAAAAATTAAGAAAGGTCTAATAGCTAATCGTGTTTCAAACAAATTATCGTTAACTAAAACTCAGCTCAAACCTTATAACAAAGCTTTCGAATCAACGACCGAGGTTCAACTACAATTTTTCTTCAATTTCCATTAAAGACCCAATTAAAACAGGTGATATATTTCAACTCTTTGCATCTTTACCAACGTTAATAGGGTCTGCAGCCCCAACCATTGTAAAAGCCGCTGCACTTGGTGTTTTAAGTGATGCTGTAATGTTGCTGCCGGTTATCAAAGTGTCATTAGTACAATATCGCACAAGGCCTGGTCAGAGGTATTGCACAACTTGGAAAAACAACACTTGAAAACCGCCTCCCTCTAATTCTCGTTATCTAGAGGATGACCTCTACGGTATAATATGCCCGGTTAATGGATATTGTAATCAGAGGTAGTACCTTGAACAAAGACAACACACGAGCCCCCGTAAAGATAAAATATGAATTTAATTAAAATACAATTTAAGAAGAAGAATGACACAATAAAGTACAATTTCTTTCTTTCTGAATACACTTAGTTCAGAAATACATAAACTGAAGCTTTAAAATAACGGATACATTCATTAAAATCCAAACACTAATAAAAATAGATGAAGTTAGCCGTTAATACTGAGAGTAAATTTCATCATAGAATCGAATGTTTATTTAACATTGGACTGTTGCGTGATTCAAAATGACCTTGTTCCTCGACTTGTTTTTTTCTTTTTTCTTCTGCGTTGTTAGTCTCAACTTGAGCTTGCTCTTTGGTTGTACGTGGAATTACACAGCTCTGTCTTCTAACTTCCTTTTCCGTCATCGAATTTCGACTTCCTCGCTATTTCTTACTCGATCTTCAAACAACTATTCTCCTTTGAAAAGAAAAGGGTAAAACGCCCTGAGTATCTCGTTACTTTGAGAGTTGAGATTGTCCGTCCGTCTTCAGGTTTGAACAATCAGATCTTACTATCAGTGTTATCATTTATACGGCTAACAAATACTCCGCAAGTCTTCAGATCAATAGAGCTATACTGCTAAGTATCGACATCAGAATTCGGGAAAGTCATATATTCCCGTAAATCATTACGTAAAGTGAGGCAATATATCATAACACACAATCCCTATTCACTAATATGATAAATTCACATTCATGTAACACTTTCCAATCATAAATGTACACGGCGGTTTTCTACACCACCCATTTGCCTACCTAAGTATATAAGGAAAGAAATGCTAATTCAGAATTCACAAATACATTATTAAATCACTGTAAAACCGACTATCCATACAAAACTATGAACACATCATGCATCTGTAACAAAGAAACATCGTATCAAAGTACGTTATTAAATCAATGTAATACTGAACTATTTGTATCATAGGATCGATACATTATGCATCTATGACAAAGAAAAATAGCACATACATTACATCATGATAAAGGTGAATTTGAGTTAAATACCTTGTGTTTTTGGCGTCTTACAATCGTTCCACATTCAGTTTCCTGGAACCCAATTTTTACGAACGTCTCTTTTCCTAAAGTACGCTCGGAGTCTTGACGATGTATTTTCGATGTATTTTCGACTTCCTCCCTTGCAGAGGTCTTCATAGACTAATTTAACATCGTTTGATACGTAGTATATATTTCTCCAATTCTACGATTCGACACACCCACTTTCGCTCTGCATTTGACCAATCGGAATAAATTCTACTCCTACGGACATTTGAAAACCGTCTATCAAGATGCCAAAAATGCCACTTAGGGTCGAAATATCACCTTATCATTTGTCTCAATCATTTTTGACAGCTCTGCGTGAGGAATCACCTAGTTTAAGCGTGTCAAACACCCAGTCCGTTTTTACTCTAAATATTGTAACAGTCTGACCGAGGTAAACTAACATTCTTTTGTCCAAACTCTACTCCAAGATAATTAATTGTCGGCTAGCCTACGAATTAATCAATAAATTTTACTGGCGAAAAATTTGGCACTTGACAGATGCTATCCATGGTTTTGGTAAAATGGCTCTTGATAAAATAACAGGAAAGAGATTTTATAAAAGAGGAACAGGATAAGATTACCAGGGACTCGTACATATTGGAAAGGCCTGAGACTTCCCGGGACACTTCCATGCTACTTAAAGTGTCTAATTGTGATTTAATTAATGCTGCTGAAAAAAATAAAAATACAATTATTTATGAACTTTCAAAGAACATTAGTAGAAACATTAATGTTTTTTTTTGTTGGAAATCTAGCAGTCGTTGGTATTAAGCTCTCTGACATGAAAACGATCATCGATAGGTGTTGTATATGCTGTAGCGTCTGCATATTGGTCACCGCCTAAAATGTTTATTAGACATCCTGCTTACCGGTATATACAGGTTGTCAGTACTAGGTGTTAATGTATTTACAATATATGCTACAATACCTACCGTGTTATCCCTTGACACAGGCAGGCGGATCTTCTGGATCTATGTTAGTTTTGCTAGATCAAAACGACAAAGTAACATTTGAAGTCAAACCTAAAGAAAAAGACTCGGCTTGATTTATCATTCCTGTCTTGAATTAATCGCTAAACTATCACCTACTTAAATATAATAAGTTGCTTACAGTACATGTAAAGGTTTTTAAAAAATATCGCAGACGTGAAGATGTCGTTGACATAATTGTATATTTGTTGTCTGATGTTATCGCTAAACACTAACACCGCTAGCGAATTATGTTCGAAAACCCTTCTACTTGCCTTAACCTTTTATACATATAAATGTCAGAGAATGGCCAGTGACCTTTATGTGAGGTGGGAGTTCGGGGTGATCGCCCTTCCAGTTGCCGTTTTGACTTGATTGATCTTACCTCTTGACGCTTTAACAAAACATTCAAATTCTTTGTGTAGATGCAAAAATAAATTTATATCATCAAATTTGTGCAACCATATGCATGTTAGAGCATTTTTATTGCATACCTTAAATTAGGGATCAGGATACCTTCAACTTCCTGGTTATTTCTTATTTTATGACAGAGGATTTAAATTGATAATACGTATAACAGCATGGACAGAGGACATCCTGACTTATGGGTTTCAAATTTATTTTGGACATTACAATTTACCTGCACTCTTGAAGTTATTCCTTTTTACTGAATTTCGGTTCGTTTTATTAAGATTTCTCCGAAACCAAATTTTTCTAAAACTTTTTATCATATAGTTTTGTTCCAATCTGTTAAAGCCTTTTCCGTCGTCGAAGGGTACCATAGCTCTATTCTGGCCCGTTTCATTTATAGATTCTTTAATTGTTTTCGATGACTCTTCATTCCTCACCACTACTTTGGTTGACATTTATTTTTTTCCATACCGTTTCTTACTGTTAGTCAATTTTATAGTCAATATTTTGGAGATAGATCTGATTTTTTTATAGGTCTTCTCTGTCTCACTTTTCTTGATAAATAAGTATAATTACCCCTTCCACATGAAATATAATGGTGTACAGTGATTCTAGGATCGGAGATATCTCGCCCTGGAATATTCAATATAATTCCGAGGTGAGATTTGTCCATGGCGACGTTCCCTTTAGTCAGTGACACCTTTTTTATTTTCTCACTAGAGATGAAATCATCGTACAAGTCTTTGCACGTCACGTTTTGGGGATAATTGTTTATGACGGTATTGTCAATAATCTCAGATTTATATAATTCTTATTATTATGTTTGAATACATTTTAAAATTAATTCTTTTTAAAACATAAAAACAATATCTCTCTCCATTATATT
Source organism: Unio pictorum (assembly GCA_030141615.1). Lineage (NCBI taxonomy): Eukaryota > Metazoa > Mollusca > Bivalvia > Unionida > Unionidae > Unio > Unio pictorum. Next base: position 846,580 of record JARLTB010000378.1, on the reverse strand, counting down.
CTCCAAAATTTACCCTCCTTTTCCCAGCTCTTTTTTCTTATGCAATCCTTCCACTTTGTTTGATAAATGAATAATCTTTCCCAGTCTGATATCTCTCCCCTGGTTTTATTCTTCTATCCGAGTTATAATGACAAAGGACTTTAGTCCAGATAAAATGGACTGCTCATACCTATCCCAGTAGACGCTGAATTTTTATCACCTGGTAAGTCACACTTGATCATTGATCAGCAGTACATTATGTCGAATGCATTTGATTGGACCATTATTATTATTAATTATGCTTGAACATATTCGTATTTATGTATGACAAATAACATTATATCATTGATCCACTCACTTAACATGAACAGGATGTAAGATTAAACTTTATATTTGTATCTCACTACTTCAACCCTATAACGGAATTAGATTTATATTCTCTAACTATGATTTAGGTATTGTTCCGGGTAAAGATCTAGATATATAGAAAGATATATGTAGTTGAATTATTAATGTGCTTAATTATTCAGTTAATGATCCTGTTAAGTTTAATCCCATTTATGGATGTCCTGTTAATTATAAAATCATCCACGAACATCATCGATGAACAGTCATTTTGTAAACTTTTTAAATTTTTGTGATAGAGTTCCTTTCAATTGATGAATGAAGCTCATCATTTTGAAGAAAAAGATGGAAAAAATGATTTTCTTTTTCAAATTTAAATTTAACAGTTCCGGTGATTAATATGTGCAATATTATTGTGATGAGGGTGTGATATTCATTAATATACATTTTATGCCAAGATTCATGATTTTAGATATGACAGTATACATACGGGGAACAAAACACACACACACACACACACACACACACACACAAACACACACACATGAATGATAGATGGCATCAAGGAGACTAGTTCTCATTTGTTACAAACTCTGTTGTACTCATAAAATACAGCGATCAGGGAGGTCATGGGTGAAACAAATACTGCAGATCGAAAAGCATACAATGTACATCACAGTGACCTTCTTAGCTAGTAAGGGTATAATACTAACAGAGGCATCTAATACAATTTCACCATTATAACATTAACATTATCAAAGAAATGAACGCAACTAATAACTGAAACGAACGTAATTTTGTCATCCATTTAGAAGACAAAGGCATGTCCATATATTATAACCAGAGGCGTAGCGGGGGGGTGGGGACGGAACGCCAGACTAGTGAGGGCGCCAATATGGGCTTTGAGATAGGTTGTATGTGCAATAATGGGTTTCAGAGTTGATGGGGGGGGGGGGAGGGGAGGCGTAACATTAAATCTTGTCCCCAGGCTCCAAATACTCTTGCTACGCCTCTGATTGTAACATAACAGTAATCCTTAAATGTCCCTATCTCTTTCTTTAGTCCATATACTTTGTATCTTCGTTTGTACATAAACAGACAATCTAAAGTCCCTGAAAGATAAAAAGACAGACATTAATATAGATCTAATGAGATGCCCGAATACATTGCTCCATGAATAACTCTTGATCATAAGGTCAACATGTATACACCACAAGAGCAAAAGTTAGCACGGTAGACTCCAGTTTTATGACTGCACACACAACTGTCAGATAAACAAAATGCAACAAGATCACTGCAAACAGTACATTATACACCTGCCCCATATTTCATAGTTCTCTATTTAGGCACTAGTATTATATGGTAAACTGGAGACTACTAACAAATGGAGGAGGGGGAGGCTTTCGGGGGGGGGGGGAGATTAACTGAGTGTCTAAAGCGCTCACTGTCCCAAGTCACTGCAATATCAGCTGTCTACGTGGGCAAATGTGGAATCGCATGACAATTAAAATTTCTAGTTCAGTACCCACGAATGAAGTTATAGTCTAAATTTAGAACATTGTTTTCCTCTCTCATTTTGATGGATATACAAGAGTTATATTTATGCATTTTTAGTAGGGATTTATAGTAATTGTTTATCTTTTTAGAATATGAGCTCAGAAAGTGGTTGTCTGTGTGTATCGGCGTTCTGTTTCATACTGATCTGTTTAAACCTGGCTTTAAACCCTATAACAACAACTAACCAATGGTTTTCAATTACCCCAATTCCTGCTCAATGTACAAGTTGTCAATTAAGGTGGTAATTACGTGTGATGTACAGAAGCTAATTTTCCTATTAGAATTTCGATGGCATTCAAGCAATCAAACAAAACAACATATAGGTTTCTTTGTACACTAAGTGCAAACTATCCACAAAGCTTATATAAGGAACTTCTGATCAATTAGTATTCAAAATAATACATTTGTTTCTATGAGCCACAATCAACGTGAACTTTGACCTTCTTATTCTAATATCAATGGGCCTCATCCATAATTTGTATGCAAGCCTTCCACAAACTTAACTCGAGATACAAAGTTTAGAACTGAAGTTATTATGAAGAAACCATGTTTCTTCTTTTAGTTTCAATGAACCTGACCTTGAACATTTACGTTTGGTCGAAATATGCGCGAAAGACTCAATGTTGTCAGGCTTTATTCAGAACTATTAATAGCAACCAAGTTTGTGATGCAGAATTTACTTGAGTCATTGCATATAAACCATTGTCTTCCTTCACTTACTGTAACCTTCACATTACACTATCAGACCAATTCAATATATACAGTTTATTCTAAGTAGAAGCCATCCACAATGTTTGGTAACTAAAGATGGTGTAGAACTAAAGTTATTCAGCTGAAACCACTTTTCTGTTTTCATTCACACTAACCTTTTGACACCAAAGTCAATGTTTCTTCTTTGCCCAAGTGCAAGCTATCCACACTATTTATAAACTGTAAGCTATTTATGTAGTTCTAATTATATATGGTCTTAAATTACACAATAGAAATGAACAAAACCAAGCAAGTGTTGTAAAATTCGACAATTATATCCCTAGAATACAAAGAGAAAGTTTTAAAATAGTTTACTTCTAAATTAAGTCCCAAATAATGCTAAAAGTTTTATCACAAGTCCAAATGTATAAAGCTCCAAATAAATTCCTGTAGTATTTCAAATACGCTCCAATATTGGATGTGTTCACGTGCCTGTTGTCATGAATATGATAATTTGACCTGTGTCCTGTAGCATAGCAATGTGCTAACAGTCTTTGATATACGGCAATAATAAAACACACATGTCTGAAATTAATACAATTTCAAATTAATATTCATGTCCAGGAATAGTATAGATGAGCACTTTGTATTTCCAGTTAATAATATTTTGAATAAAAAATACACCTGTATGAAATACTGAACACAACAATGTGATTTTTCCTAAAAGATGACAATGCAACAATGAACACATTCAAGCAAACACCATTATATAAAATGCTACGACACAAAAATAGGCCAGAATGAGGGTCCAAAGTTAAATTTTAGAATATTCCAAGTTGTCAACAAGACAAAATCTATTACTAAAATTATAATGAAAACATGCGAAGCATCTAGATAACTAGGTTTATTACTGGGGAATTCCTATCTTAGACACGGTTTAAGATAAACATGTTTACTTCCATTAATAATGATCCTAATATTTAAACAACAATTAGAAATATTGAAATTGAAAACCAATTACAAAGTTTTGTCTTGGTAAGTGACATAGATTAAATGTTATTGCGTGGAAACGGTTTATACTTTTTAAGTCACAGTGACCTGGATATAACATTTTGAAGCTGAAATCAAGAGACTTCATTCTTGCCCACAGTAGAAGTTGAGACCTCCACCGCCTTGATGCTTTCCTATTGCAGGTTTATTTGAAATTATGGTATATATTATAATCATTAGTATATATAGGGTTCTAAGCATCTTTATAATGGTGGTGATAGGTGATAGGGTAGGCACATCTGTGATGTACAAATCAATTGTTTTGTACAAAAACATTACTTTTCTTCAGTTACAGTGACCATGATATTTTGACCCTGACAATGATTGGCTCCTTCCTTGACCAATGCAAGCTCTTTGCCAAGTTTGGTAATGGAAGATGGCGGAGAAGGGAATATGAGTTATGTTATGGAAAATGGAAATCAACTAGGCAACAAATGGATGGATGGATGGATGGATGGATGGATTGGATAGATGGAGGTACGGACGTATATATATATATATATATATAATGCTATATTTATATATATATATACATATACAATGATATATATATATATATATATATATATATATATATATATGAAGCTCCACCTTATGTTTGAACATTTAATGCAACTTTGTATGTACCCGTAAATAACTGTAAATTGTTATTCATCAATTATCATACTTAATTTTTGTACAAGAATGTTTCAAATATAAATGTAAACATTTGTTAATTCATACATAAATGTAAACATTCTTTTCCTTCCATACATGTAAATTCATAATGGAAAATTGCTTTGTTTGAGAATGGAATTATGCATATGAATGGTATGCAACAATAGTGGAAATAAAGCAGACATTTCCCAAAAATCTGTTCTCTCAGTTATTTATTATAAACAATTCTCTTCAAGATCAGTGTATGAATTTGGCCTTGTAATATACCTACGTTATAAGGTATTAATCTTTCCAAATACACTAAAACATACATACCAGTGGCAATCATAGACATATATATGTATGGATGAAGACTTGATGTACTCCAATTTGCAAATCCTATTAAATTGTCCCCATGATCAAAATAACACAAATATTAAATTGAAATGAAACATAGCTGTTTCCGGAGTACCTGTGAATGCCTGCTGGTTGCATTTGACTCTAATACGTTCAACTTGGAATAGGCCATTTCACGAGAAATTGTGCGAAACAACTTGGATTTCCTAATGATAATCCGGTGCTGCTATTCAAATTTGTTTTTAATATCATATCTCGATGGGCAGGATTTTACTTCCTGGTTTTGTTGGTTGAGATAACAATTATCAACAACATAATTACCTGGTAACATATAAGTGAGAACAGTCATAACTGACTTCAGAAGGTGCTGATATCATAAATTGATCTCCTGGTAGGATTTCATGACCGCATATTCCGTTTCAAACATGGCAACTCTTGCACAGAACAGCGACCTTGCTGAAGAACTTAACAGTGACGTTGCAAAAGATGTTTTACCTTTAACTGTCTTTGTTGGTATATTAGCTTGTGTTGGTTTCCTTGGGAACGTACTGGTTCTATATGTGTTTTCATTTAAGTATCACAAATGTAACTATACATATTTCGTGCTGTTTTTAGCTTTAATTGACCTGACGAGTTGTCTAACCACCATGCCGGGAGAGATGGTTACACAGAGTTTCTGGTACACCTATAATATGCCTATGATCTGCACGGTGACGTCATTCTTTAACGTATTCACGGTATGTGCCTCTGCCTTTTGCCTGATGCTGATAGCGATTGACAGATATAGAAAAGTCTGTAAACCTTCCGGTTGGCAAATTCGACCCAATGTAGCAGAATTATTGTGCAGTTGTGCTTTGTTGATTGCTGTGATAGTCGCAGCACCTGTATCGATTTATTGGGGAGTGCAAAGTTACAATGTCACATATCCAACAGAAAATGTTACAGTAAATGTGACATCATGTGAAACAGACGACAGCTTCAAAAACACAGAAGAGCCACTTATTTACTCAGTAATTATAGCCATACCCATGACTGTAATGGTCACCTTGTATTTTATAATTTGTCATGAAATCGGAAGCGGCCGGCACAGAGCACTTAGCACAGATACTGTAGGCGAGGGTATGCAGCTCCTCTCTCAGTCATCCGCACAGGAACACCCGCAGATTGAACGAAAGACATTAATAATGTTTATTGTTTCAGCCGTCTTCTGTATTACCACAGTTATTTATCTTCTTTTGCTCTCGCTGATTGCCAGTGAACACGACATTCTGAGGAAGCTTTCATCAGGACAACTAGTGGCTTATCTCTTCTTTTTCCGATTGTATTTCATACATCACGCGATCAATCCTTTTGTGTATGTCTTTTTGGATGTGCACTTTCAAGAGGCATTACGAGAAATGATATGCAGAATAAGGAATTGAATTCTTCCGTACGTTATTACGATATAGTCATGAAGTCATCAAATTGACAAAATTGTTTGCTTCTACCATTGTCTTATTACACTTGTACCGTTTGAATGCTTCGTGATATGCTGATATTAAAACAGAAATTTATAAAAGTGACCAAACTATGTTCTTCGAATTTTACGATCCGTTAGGAGTGGGATGTAAATGCTTCAGTCACTAAATTATGCTTTTCAAATGCTTTTTTACATTTTAAAGATGAGACAGTACCTTTTCAGTGATCAAATTATGCCCTTCAAATACGTTGTTATATTTTAAGATGATTTTATTACATTAATCAAATTATGCTATACGGCGTTATATCTTAAAATGATTTTATCACAGTGATCAAATTATGCTTTTTAACTTTGTTATATCTTACAGATGACATTCGCACAGTGATAAAAATCCTTAAGAGGCTTTCTCGTGGTGATCAAATTATGCTCTTTAACTGTTATACCTTACATATGATGGAAATTGTATTCTGCGTTCTGAATTTAAAATGTGTGACCAAATATAATGTGTAACACAAATCTTTCAGCTAGAGAGAAAATTGCATTTGCCTGTGTATGTAGGAAGACCTTTGTTAATATTAAATATACCAATTATTCTTTGAAGTGTAATATTTACAGTACTATATATGTCATAATTTTTATCATTACAAAGCATATAGATAACATATCTTTGAAACTAGATCCAACTTTACACGGATACTTTCTGTATCTGATAGACTTTAAACCTTGCATCCATACCAGATATGGCACAGTGTCCAGGTAAATAAGTTGACAGATAAATAAGGTGACGGTTTTGTAGGTTGACCGTTAGCTATAATATATAGAATCTGGACTTGGTGACTAGGAGGAAGGAACCTAATCAAGTTCTGTTATATTTAAGTTTTCAATATGAATAAAGTTTTACCACATTTCTGATCCTTTATGATAGTGTTCTTTACTTTATATCAGTTCTGGCTTGACGTATTTTATTTAATCATCTTTATCTGTAGCATCGATCACCAGCTACACATGTACACAAACGTGTATCGGTTATATTAGTGACATCAGAAGGTTTACTATATTAACATAGGTCTCGGGTTTGTTTCATATTATAATAAAAGTCACACGGGTCATGTAAGCGCATTTAGTGATATGAGATAATTTTAATGTATACAAAATTACATAAATGTCTCCAATCTGTTGGACTTGTGATCTGATCCTATTTCCTGCAGGTGTTTCTCCGTCTATGTTTATAAATGACGACATTGTCTCTGTGTTTATAGTACAAACAGGCAAGTTCCCTCTAACGTCGTAACGTGCGATGAAATATGCTTCAACGTAATCACCCTGGTGATTGACTGCATAAAACTGTCTAAGTACATTATCACTGATTACATGAGCTATGTGACTGGTACTATAACTAAATTCATTATGTTATGTCTATCTATATATTATTAACATTTGTTACACGACTATGACTATATTGTGTAATTTTTTTTATTCATGACTGTAAATTGTGGCGATAATCTATAACAAAATATTATACAGCTAATTATTTTTGTCAGTGAGTATATATTTTATTTTAAAAATTTTGTGCTGTTAATATACATGGAAATGTTAACTTCAGTCTACATATTAAACCTGTTGACATGTTTGGAGTAATGTTTCATTGGTTAGTGAGGTCAGGTTGGGTTTTTGATGAATGAAGTTATTCCCCATTGTATGGGTTAGTCAGGTAGATTGTTTTATGTCATTTGGTTTTGTGAAGTGTTACATAACGAGTTGAAAAATATTGCATATGGGCGCGTTTTAATTTATATAAGTAGATAGAGCTGGAAAGTTATTTTATTTTATTTCCTGTATTCTTGTATTAACATCAACCAGCAGATGTGTTTAATGTTACATTTGCATATGATTTGAAAGGAAGCATTGGACTAAAATCCTATTCTAGAATTATTGCGAATTCACACGAGTTCTCAACAATGCCATTGCAATAAATGAAGACTGCTGGAAGAAATGCGTGTTTGAGGACATGAAATTAATTCATACTCGTGTAGAAACCTTTATAATTAGTATGCGATAAATTCATACAACTAATCAACTTTCATTTTTACTTCGAGAATTTAATTGTTCAGCTTTACAAAACTCTTTGGTTTTGCTTCTTTGTTTCTTAGTGTATGACCAAAAGGTTATAACGAGTTTGAATCTTGACAGTTGATACAAGTGGTTCAATTGCATATATAAACTAGTGCTAGTTGCTGACCTTTCTTTGTCTTATTAAAGATTAGAACTCCCTCCACACACTACACCACCCAAACCCACTGGACCATTACCAGGGGTATCGTTAGGTTTTAATGTACACGTGAAAGCACTAACTTTAATGTGTGTGGGGGTGGGGTGGAGTGGGGTGTTTCCAAAGCATACATCCCAGACAAAACGAATGTTTTGTAAGCATTCGAGAGTTAAGATGCATTTTACGATAATTCTTACGAATATCCGAAGAATCAATATTCTGCTAAAACTTTGTATCTTTTTTTATTCATTTTTTACATGACTACTTGTAAGAATAGTAATATACTAACATAATTGAACAACTCAGATGACATGTCTTGTATATTCAAGTTCTTGGTTGCTAGCAATATTCACTCTTGTTTTCATGTTCTTGAATATCTTAGCGAATTTAGTATAGAGCTAAACTTGTAACATCAAATGCATTGCAGAGCTTGTTAGATTTCTTTCTGACGATGTCTGACCAAGCTTTGGATCGGTTAAATTCTACCTTGAACACTTGGCGTTTCTTTTGTGTATTTAAACTGTTCGTGTAATGTGTTACTGATCATGTATGGTGTTCATGCCCATATCTTTGCAGGGATCAATTTGTAATGGACTGTTATGTCTTTATTTTGTAATAATAAACGTTTTTCTTAGAATATTAATATTCCATGGTATTCCGTATTTAACTAGAATAAACACAGTAATGAAACTGTGTCAAGAATGGTAACGTTCCCGAGTCCATCGTTTCGAGTTTGAAATTTATTTTAATATGCACTTGTAGTACGAGTCCACATGAAGTGATGTCCATGCACATTTAATTGTAAATTGTATTATTCGTTATATTCCTTACATTGGCAGTGTTCTCAGCAGCTCTGATTGTTCCGATGAGGTATGTTAGCTGCCTGTTGATTGATCGCTTTACATACGTTTACAGCAACGACTAGCTCTTAGCTTGGTTGTTAAAATTCAGGAGTCACGTGTCTTAATAATATAAATACCTTTACATTTGGGCGGTTGAGGAGAGCTTCCTGTAGAGTTTGTCTTGTTAATATGTATTTTCAAATCAACCTCAACACTTAGGTAATGTTGAGTGAACTTAACACATCATGTCAGAAGAACATACATCCTACTGCAACACTGTTCATTATGCAGACAACGTTGATTGAACATGCAATGCTGCATCCGCTTTCAGCGTCTGTACTTTGCTTGGCAACTCTCCCCCGTTTTACCGAGCTCTTCCAAACGTTTCTACACATGTTGGGCTGACTTTGTTATTTGTGCAATGTGTGTTTATTGCAATATAATTGCTTTTGGTAGTTTTATTCTGTTTGGGCTTTAATGTATTTCAGCAATAGGAAATTCAGATCTGTCTTAGTTTTACTGAACTCTGTCATGCATGTACAATGCTGTCGGGCAATTTCTGAGAACACAAGGTTTTCTTTCCACTATTGAACCAAAATGTATACCGAATTCGACCGATTTATTTAAGTAAAATACAACAATGCCTACCACTTGAAAAGAGGCCATTTTCACCAGAATAGTATGTTAAAATTAATATTGAACACATGAGATAACACCCACTTGTTTTCCTGACTCGCGAGATGTCTGCCTATACTACGCATAGCTTTGAAAAGATGTAATGTTTATCCATCAGGCTATATAAATAAAATACTTTGGACTGTTTCAGTCAGCAGTTCAGTCGAGTAATTGGATCAGGTTTATAGGTAGTTTTACAAAATTCAACGTAAAAATGCCAATAACTGGCAAGCGATAGTAAGCAAATTAAACCGATTTTGAAAGAAAAAAAAGTTAGTAAAGGTCAATATTTTATATTAGCAAAATAAGCTATTATGTGGAATAGACACAACAATAAAGAGGATGTAATGTGTTTATAACCTCTTGTTTATGCGGGGAAATTACTAAATAATTTAGAAACTGACTATACACCGGGTATTTTCTTGAGAATTTATATTCTAGCGGCAAGTTGACACGATGGGTAGCAGATTACTTTGTACGTGTGGGGCTACTTCTTGCAAAGTTTAAAACTCTGATTAAAATGCAGTATTGTTTATGGTATACATTTCCATCTTTGATATAATGTACTTATTTGTATAATTCTAAAATATACATAGTAAATAGATTTTCTGGGTTACCGGTTCAAGATCATATAGTGGGTCTTCATGTTGACATTTGGATATCACATTTTCAAATGCATCTAGAGTAGAAATGCGCGATATCTTTATACACTTTATAAATATAACCTTCCTTAATTAATGTACGATCTTTCTTTTTTCATATAAAATTATTATTTCAACAAAAATAACACGTGATTCAATGTTTACAGAAATGACGTATTGCTGCGTAGAATTACCCGACATAGTGGTAGATGACGCTAGAACAGTGAGTCCCACTGACATAAATGGAATATTCATTCTATTACTCGCATGTACTTTACATAAATTGAAGTGGATTCGTGGCATATTTTTCATGTAGTAAACTCGTTTCTTGCTTGGTATTCCTTCACACATTGATCATTCAGATAAATGCAGTATAATGTATGAATATAAAATGGTCAATTGACGTTAATTTACTCTTTCTCTTGATTAGTATCGTTTGCGACCAACATTTAGTCATTATTACTATTCTGCTTTTAAAGCATCTTCTCCTGAAAGAGTATTGCGCTCTTTGTGTATGGTTCATGGCTTGTGTCACATAATTAGGAAAAAAATAACTTGGTTATGTCTTAGAAATATTTGACTAGTTTTCGTTGTACATGCTTACATCGTTATCTAGGGTGAATAAGTGCTTTTCCAGGTAAGCGACGGGAATTACATGTATCTCGTCGGAAATTACTTGCGACGAGGGACATTATAATCATGGTATGCACTTTTTTTAACCCTGAATATTACTCACTCTCCTATGGATTTAAGCGAGATTAATTTATAACAGACACAGTGGTCGTTTTGGGTCTTGGTGAGGAGTGTACGCACTCCATTCTGTTCTTCAGCCATATGGGTGAGTGTTAAAGTTATATTTCATTTTATATGCGAAACGTATTGAGTTTGTAATGTGATATGGTGTAATGATTCATTATTACAACACAGATTTGAAACGTTGCGAACTCTGAATTACAAGTTGCTATTAGAGTTTAATGTATTAGCATATATCTAGTGATTTTTATGAACTCGTTTATTACCAGTTTGGTTTTATTGTAGCTGACAGTAGAGCTTTCGAAAGAGCCATCTAGAGCTATGTACATTGTCTTACAAAATAAAGCTTCCTCCGGAAACGAAAAATACAAGGTCAATAACGCCAGCCGAAGCTGCTAAATAATCGAGAGTTTATCTAATTGGGTTAGTTGTTTTTGTTACTTTAGTTTTGTCGTTTCTTTCTTCTTCTAAAATTCGTACGCGCGTTTTATTTACCCATATGACGTAATAATTCTCCAGATATAATTAATGAAATATCTGATATTTGTCAACGATTTTTTTTTACAAGCGACATCATGGAATAACTGCTTATCGTTTTATTATTGATGAAATTTCTCATGACTATCACAATGATTAAATAAATAAATAACAAAAATGAGATGATTATACACAATGTTCAACGTGAACCGATCATGGTCAGAGTGATAAATTCGCGATTACTTACAAAAAAAAACTACTGTGATGGACATGACGATGTTTTTCAAGTGTTTATTTAGAAACATAGCTCCAAAAGCAATACCGATTGCAAAACAATTAGGAATGAAATCTATCGATTTTGTTTGTGACAAGGCTCCTGGTGCTATTGTTAATTATGCCTTTAAAGCGTTCGTGTCAGTAATGGATAGATTAGCGCAATTAATACGACGAAAGCCTCAACTAGTAATATTACCTAGCACTGAAGTGATGCCTTCACATATTGGTACAATAATGAATCAAGTTCCAAATATAAAAATTGCGGAATATGCCAGTGTAGGATAAAACAAAATGTAACTGCTATACTGAAAGCTGGAAGTGGTCTTCGTGTTAGACGATAATAATTATAATAAAATATTTAAACATAGATCGGATACAACATTTTGATATGGATCCACCAGTACTCATAGATGAGTCTATACGTGATTATCAATGTTATTCTTATGATGCACGTGTACCTAACGCACGTGGAATGATAACATTACATGTTCAGGATACAAGTATATATCTTTATGACCGCTGACGCGTTTCTTGAGTTCGAAGGCATATTATTGAAGGCATTTGATACATCACACTAAATTGGTGATCGAGTTCGTTTTGTAAACAACGGTGTTATGTAATTATCTAACAGTATCACATACATGATTGACGGGGGAAAATATTTAATCGTATCTCGAAAACGTTGATGTTGGTACAACGATATTGGGTCTGGCAAGATATTCTGATGATTACTCGAGATCAACTAGTCCATTAATACTGTTTGCAAAGGATACAATTGATCAACCAGAAGGCATAAACGCAACAATCAACGCAGCAGGGAACGTTGTTGCATCGATGAATGACAGTTTCAACTTTGGATTCTCAGCACGCAGATCAATGTTGAACGCGATGAAGAATTTTCATGTACAATTCCACTATCACACATTTTTGGATTTTGTAGAAATGTTAGACAAGTCATTTTTGGTGCTAAACACACCGTTATACTTGTAAGAAAAGCAACCGACATTGATGCAGTCTGGCGACCCAACGCTGTGGATGCCAATAATGAATACATCGCTCGCCGAAAAACAAAATTACTTTATTCCATGGATCAAGGTGGTAAATAAATATAATCATGGTTGACAATGACTACGAATAGTGTTCCAAATAATGCTGCTGAGTTATTTGCATGGCATAGAGCATCACACCCAGGTGTTTCTTAACCACGACATATATTCATTGCGTTTTAGGCAAATGCTGGAGGAAATTCGCTAGAACGAAATCCAATGGTGTTTGACAAACGTGGAGTTTCTGAGGTTTCTTTGAGGATAAATGAACATCAAGAACCTTCTCAAGTTTTGCTTAATTCTAAAAATAATCACGTTGTACGTGCATATCATCGTTTAATGACATTTATGGGACGTCATTAAAATACAGATACTAGTTTTCAGACATCACAGTGAGATTTCACAACATTATATCCGATATCTAACTTTTTTTACTGGAGAATTTAGATTTGTTCTGGCAATCAGTTGTTTATATACACTTCCAAGCTCGCGTAGTTCGAATGTCCGCTGGTGGTTATAGAGCAATCGCTGTCATACTCTAATAAATCGATGTAGCTTGAAGGCGTTGGTCGAATAATGAGAGTCATTGATGTCCCAAAAGAAAACATTAATTAAATCGCTCATATTATAATGTAATATGTTTACGTTAAGATCACATTGGCCTCAGGTCAGGTGAAAAAAGTACAATCAAAACTTGCAAGTAAATGCGGAACAAAAAAACATTTAAGAATGGGCAAATTGCTAGTCGTGTTCCAAACAAATTATCGTTAACTAAAACTCAGCTCAAACCTTATAACAAAGCTTTCGAATCAACGACCGGGGTTCAACTACAATCTTTCTTCAATTTCCATTTAAGACCCAATTAAAACAGGTGGTATATTTAAACTCTTTGCAGCTTTACTAGCGTTAATAGCTTCTGCAGTCCCATCCATTGTATAAACCGCTGCACTTGGTGTTTTAAGTGATGCTGTCCAAGGTTTTGGTAAAATGGCTGTTGATAAAATAACAGGAAAGAGATTTTATAGAAGAGGAACAGGACTAAGATTACCAGTGACTCGTACATATGGGAAAGGCCTGAGACTTCCCGGAACACTTCCATACTACTTACAGTGTCTAATTGTGATTTAATCAATGCTGCTGAAAAAAATAAAAATAAAATTATTGATGAACTTTCAAAGAACATTAGTAGAAACATTAATGATTTTTTTTAAAAATCCAGCAGTCGTTGATATTAAGCTCTCTGACATGAAAACGATCATCGATAGGTGTTGTATATACTGTAGCGTCTGCATATTGGTCACCGCCTAAAATGTTTATTAGCCATCCCGCTTACCGGTATATACAGGTTGTTAGTACTAGGTGTTAATGTATTTACAATATATGCTACAATACCTACCGTGTTATCCCTTGACACAGTCAGGCGGATTTTCCGGATCTCTGTTAGTTTTGCTAGACAAAAACGATAAAGTAACATTTGAAGTGAAACCTAAAGAAAAAGACTCGGCTTGATGTATCATTGGTGTCTTGAATTAATCGCTAAACTACCACCTACTTAAATATAATAAGTTGCTTACAGTACATGTAAAGGTTTTTGAAAAATATCGCAGACGTGAAGTTGTCGTTGAAATAATTGTATATTTGTTGACTGATGTTATCGCTAAACACTAACACCGCTATTGAATTATGTTTGAGAACCCTCCTACTTGCCTTTACCTTTTATACATATAAATGTCAGAGTATGGTCAGTGACCTTTAAGTGAGGTGGGAGTCCGGGGTGATCGCCCTTCCAGTTGCCGTTTTGACTTGATTGACCTTACCTCTTGACGCTTTAATAAAACGTTCAAATTCTTTGTGTAGATGCAAAAATAAATTTATATCTTCAAATTTGTGCAACCATATGCATGTTAGAGCATTTGTATTGCATACCTTAAATTAGGGATCAGGATACCTTCAACTTCCTGGTTATTCCTTATTTTATGACAGAGGATTTAAATTGACAATACGTATAACAGCATGGACAGAGGACATCCTGACCTATGGGTTTCAAATTTATTTTGGACATCACAATTTACCTGCACTCTTGAAGTTATTCCTTTTTACTGAATTTCGGTTCGTTTTATTAAGATTTCTCCGAAACCAATTTTTTTCTAAATCTTTTTATCATATAGTTTTGTTCCAATATGTTAAAGCCTTTTCCGTCGTCGAAGGGTACCATAGCTCTCTTCTGGCCCGTTTCATTTATATATTCTTTCATTGCTTTCGATGTCTCTTCATTCTTCACCACTATTTTGATTGACATTTATTTTTTCCATACTGTATTTTTACTATTAGTCAATTTTATAGTCAATATTTTGGAGATAGATCTGATTTTTTTTATAGGTCTTCTCTGTCTCACTTTTCTTGATTAAAAAAGTAAAATTACCCCTTCCACATGAACTATAATGGTGTAGAGTGATTCTAGGATCGGAGATATCTCGCCCTGGAATATTCAATATAATTCCGAGGTGAGATTTGTCCACGTCGAAATTTCCTTTAGTCAGTGACACCTTTTTTATTTTCTCACTGGAGATGAAATCATCGCACAAGTCATTGCACTTCACGTTTTGGGATAATTTTTATGACGGTATTGTCAATAATCTCAGATTGTTATAATTCTTATTATTATGTTTGAATACATTTTAAAATTAATTCTTTTTAAAACATTAAAAAAAACAATATCTCTCTCCATTATATCTCCAAAATTTCCCCTCCTTTTCTCAGTTCTTCTTTCTTATGCAATCCTTCCACTTTGTTTGATAAATGAATAATCTTTCCCATTCTGATATCCCTCCCCTGGTTTTTTTCTTCTATTCGAGTTATAATGACAAAGGACTTTAGTCCAGATAAATTGGACTGCTCATGCCTATCCCAGTAGACGCTCAATTTTTATCACCTGGTAAGTCACACTTGATCATTGATCAGCAGTACATTATGTCGAATGCATTTGATTGGACCATTATGATTATTCAATTATCCTTGAATATATTGGTATTTATGTATGACAAATAACATAATGTCATTGATCCACTCACTTAGCATGAACAGGACGTAAGAAACAACTTTATCTTTGTATCTCACTACTTCAACCCTATAACGTAATAAGATTTATATAATTCTCTAACTATGATTTAGGTATTGTTTCGGGTAAAGATCTAGTTATATAGAAAGATATATGTAGTTGAATTATTAATGTGCTTCATTAATCAGTTAATGATCCTGTTAAGTTTAATCTCATTAATGGATGTCCTGTTCATTATAAAATCATCCACGAACATCATCGATGAACAGTCACTTTGAAAACTTTTTAAATTTTTGTGATTGAGTTCCTTTCATTGGATGAATGAAGCTCATCATTTTGAAAAAAATGTAAATACAATGATTTAATTTTTCAAATTTAAATTTAACAGTTCCGGTAATTAATATGTGCAATATTATTGTGATGAGGATGTGATATTCATTAATATATATTCTCTGCCAAGATTCATGATTTTAGATATGATAGTATACATACGGGGAACAAAACACACACACACACACACACACACACACACACACACACACACACACACACACATATATATATATATATATATATATATAGTGTGTGTGTGTGTGTGTATGAATGATAGATGGCATCAAGGAGACTAGTTCTCATTTGTTACAAACTCTGTTGTACTCATAAAATAGAGCGATCAGGGAGGTCATGGGTGAAATAAATACTGCAGATCGAAAAGCATGCAATGTACATCACAGTGACCTTCTTAGATAGTAAGGGTATACTACTAACAGAGGCATCTAATACAATTTCACCATTATAACATTAACATTCCCAAAGAAATGAACGCAACTAATAACTGAAGAGAACGTAATTTTGTCATCCATTTAGAAGACAAAGGCATGTCCATATATTATAACAAGAGGCGTAGCGGGGGTGGGGGCGGAAGCAGAGGGGGACAGATGTCGCCGGTCTCCAGACTAGTGAGGGCGCCAAAATGGGCTTTAAAATAGGTTGTATGTGCAATAATGTGTTTCAGAGTTGATTGAGGGGGGGGGGGGGGGCGTAAAAATACATCTTGTCCCCAGGCTCCAAACACTCTTGCTACGACTCTGATTGTAACATAACAGTAATCCTTAAATGTCCCTATTCTCTCGCTCTAGTTCATAGATTTGTATCTTCTTTTGTACATAAACAGGCAATCTAAAGTCCCTGAAAGATAAAAAGAGAGATAATAATATAGATCTAATGCGATGTCCGTGTACATTGCTCCATGAATAACTCTTGATCATAAGGTCGTCATGTATACACCACAAGGGCATAAGTTAGCACGGTAGACTCCAGTTTTATGACTGCACTAAAAACTGTCAGATTAACTAAATGCAACAAGAGCACTGCAAACAGTACATTATACACTTGCCCCATATTTCATAGTTCTCTATTTAGGCACTAGTATTATATGGTAAACTGGAGACTACTAACAAATGGAGGAGTGGGAGGCGATGGGGGGGGGGAGGCGATTAACTGAGTGTCTAAAGCGCTCACTGTCCCAAGTCACTGCAATATCACCTGTCTACGTGGGCCCATGTGGAATCGCTTCACAATTAGTACTTCTAGTTCAGTACCTACGAATGCAGTTATAGTCTAAATTTAGAACATTGTTTTCCTCTCTCATTTTGATGGATATATAAGAGTTATATTTATGCATTTTTGGTATTGATTTTTATAGTAATTGTTATCTTATTAGAATATGAGCTCAGAAAGTGGTTGTCTGTGTGTATTGTAGCGACAGTGCACAGTGTGTAATAAGGCCTTGGTGATGATCTGGAAGTGAAATCGGCGTTCTGTTTCATGCTTCTCTGTTTACAGTGCAGCCTCTCTAAAAAAAAAAAATTCCGCTGAACCTTTGACAAGAACTTCGCCATAAAGGCATCTTTGAAGGTATTTTAGATTAACATATGATTTGTATTGATTGTCACACAGTGGAAAGTTCAATATTAAGAAATATATGCAGAGAACATTTACTAAAATTAATTGCTTAATATGTCCATGTTTTGCCTATCTTGTGCTAAAAAATGGCTTTAAACCCTATTACAACAACTAACCAATGGTTTTCAATTACCTCAAACCCTGCTCAATGTACAAGTTGTCAATTAAGGTGGTAATTACGTGTGATGTACAGAAGCTAATTTTCTTATTAAAACTGTGATGGCATTCAAGCAATCAAGCCAAGCAACATATAGGTTTCTTTGTACACTATGTGCAAATTATCCGCAAAGCTTTGACAAGGAACTCCTGATCAATTAGTATTCAAAAAATACATTTTTTTTCTATGAGCCACAATCAACGTGAACTTTGACCTTTTTATCCTAATATCAGTGGACCTCATCGATATTTTGGATGCAAGCCTTCCACAAACTTAACTCGAGATACATAGTTTAGAACTGAAGTTATTATGAATAAACCATGTTTCTTCTTTTAGTTTCAATGAACCTGACCTTGAACATTTACGTTTGGTCGAAATATGCGCGCAAGAATCAATGTTGTCATGTTTTATTCAGAATTATTAATAGCAACCGAGTTTGTGATGCAGAATTTACTTGAGTCATTGCATATAAACCATTGCCTTCCTTCACTTACTGTAACCTTTGCATTACACTATCAGACCAATTCACTATATACAGTTTATTCTAAGTAGAAGCCATCCACAATGTTTTGTAACAAAAGATGGTGGAGAACTAAAGTTATTCAGCTGAAACCACTTTTCTTTTTTCATTCACACTAACCTTTTGACTCCAAAGTCAATATTTCTTCTTTTGCCCAAGTGCAAGCTATCCACACTGTTTATAAACTGTAAGCTATTTATGTAGTTCTGCAGAGCCATTTTTCATTTTTACCAAAGTTACCATAATCTTTTACTCTGTACAAGCCATCCACAAGGTTTGGCTACTGTCATTCATAAATAACTAACTAATCATGGATCTTCTTTCTTTGAATGACATTGCATTTTGACATTTTGACAGCCAAATCAATGTCTTTCTTCTTGTTAATAATATATGGTCTTAAATTACACAATAGAATTGAACAAAACCAAGCAAGTGTTGTAAAATTCGACAAATTATATCCCTAGAATACAAAGAGAAAGTTTAAAAAGAGTCTACTTCTGAATTCAGTCCCAAATAGTGCTAAAAGTTGTATCACAAGTCCAAATGTAGAAAGCTCCAAGTAAATTCCTGTGGTATTTCAAATACGCTCCAATATTGGATGTGTTCACGTGCCTGTTGTCTTGAATATGATAATGTGACAGTGTCCTGTAGCATAGCAATGTGCTAACAGTCTTTGATATGTGGCAATAATAAAACACACATGTCTGAAATTAATACAATTTCAAATTAATATTCAAGTACAAGAATAGTATAGATGAGTACTTTGTAATTCCAGTGAATAATAATTTGAATAAAAAATACACCTGTATGAAATACTGAACACAACAATGTGATTTCTCCTAAAAGAGGACAATGCAACAATGAGTACATTCAAGCAAACACCATTATATTAAAAGCTACGACACAAATATAGGCCATAATGAGGGTCCAAAGTTATATTCTAGAATATTCCAAGTTGTCAACAAGACAAAATCTATTACTAAAATTATAATGAAAACATGCGAAGCATCTAGAAAACTAGGTTTATTAAAGGGGAATTCCTATCCTAGACACGGGTTAAGATAAACATGTTTACTTCCTTTGATAATGATCCTAATATATAAACAACAATTAGAAACATTGCAATTGAAAACCAATTACAAAGTTTTGTCTTGGTAAGTGACATATAATAAATGTTATTGTGTGGAAACGGTTTTTGCTTTTTAAGGCACAGTTACCTTCATCTAACATTTTGAAGCTGAAATCAAGAGACTTCATTCTTGCCCACAGTAGAAGTTGAAATCCCTGCACCTTAATGTTTTCCTATTGCAAGTTTATTTGAAATTATGGTATATATTATAATCATTAGTATATATAGGGTTCTAAGCACCTTTATAATGGTGGTGATAGGTGCTAGGGTAGGTTCATTTGTGATGTACAAATCAACTGTTTTGTACAAAAACCTTACTTTTCTTCAGTTACAGTGACCATGATATTTTGACCCTGACAATGATTGGCTCCTTACTTGCCCAATGCAAGATTTTTAGAAAGTTTGGTAATGGAAGATGGCGGAGAGGGGAATATGAGTTATGTTATGGAAAATGGAAATCAACTAGGGAACAAATGGATGGATGGATGGAGCGACGGACGTATATATATATATATATATATATATATATATATATATATATATATATATATATATATATATATATATATGTTTAATTATATATATATATATATATATATATATATATATATATATATATATATATATATATATATATAATAAGCTCCACCATATGTTTGAACATTTTAATGCAATTTTGTATGTACCCGTAAATAACTGTAAATTGTTATTCATCAATTATCATACTTAATTTTTGTACAAGAATGTTTCCAATATAAATGTAAACATTTGTTAATTGATACATAAATGTAAACATTGTTTTCTCATAGAAGTAAAATCATAATTGAAAATTGATTTGTTTGAGAATGGATTTATGCATATGAATGTTATGCAACAATAGTGGAAATAAAGCAGACATTTCCCAAAAATCTGTTCTATCAGTTATTTATTATAAACAATTCTTTTCAAGATCAGTGTATGAAATAGGACTTGAAATTACTACAAGAACTTTGGCCTTGTAATCTACCTACATTACAAGGTATTAATCTTTCCAAATACACTAAAAACATACATACCAGTGGCAATCATAGACAGATATATATGGATGAAGACTTGATGAACTCCAATTTGCAAATCCTATTAAAATGTCTCCATGATCAACATAACAAAAACAATAAATTGAAATGATACATAGCTGTTTCCGGAGTACCTGCTAGTGGAATTTGACGCTAATAAGTTCAACTTGGAATAGGCCGTTTCTCGGGAAATTGTGCGCAACAATTTGGATTTCCTAATGATAATCCCGTGCTTCTATTCCAATTTGTTTTTAATATCATGTCTCGACGGGCAGGAAAATTACTGCAGATTTTACTTCCTGGTTTTGTTGGTTGAGATAACAATTATCAACAACATAATTACCTGGTAACATATAAGTGAGAACAGTCAGAACTGACTTCGGAAGGTGCTGATATTATATATTGATCTGCTGGCTGGATTTCATGACCGCATATTCCGTTTTAAAGATGGCAACTCTTGCACAGAACAGCGTCCTTGCTGAAGAACTTAACAGTGACTTTGCAAAAGTTGTTCTACCTGTGACTGTCT
Source organism: Unio pictorum (assembly GCA_030141615.1). Classification (NCBI taxonomy): domain Eukaryota; kingdom Metazoa; phylum Mollusca; class Bivalvia; order Unionida; family Unionidae; genus Unio; species Unio pictorum. The sequence goes on along the minus strand of JARLTB010000378.1, from coordinate 825,115 downwards.
TTGTTGGTATTTTAGCTTGTGTTGGTTTCCTTGGGAACGTACTGGTTCTATATGTGTTTTCATTTAAGTATCACAAATGTAACTATAAATATTTCGTGCTGTTTTTAGCTTTAATTGACCTGACGAGTTGTCTAACCACCATGCCGGGAGAGATGGTTACACAGAGTCTCTGGTACACCTATAATGTGCCTATGATCTGCAAGGTGAAGTCATTCTTTAACGTATTCACGGTATGTGCCTCTGCCTTTTGCCTGATGCTGATAGCAATTGACAGATATAGAAAAGTCTGTAAACCTTCCGGTTGGCAAATTAGACCCAAGGTAGCAACATTATTGTGCATTTGTGCTTTGGTGATTGCTGTGATAGTCGCAACACCTGTATCAATTTATTGGGGAGTGCAAAGTTACAATGTCCCATCTCCAACAGAAACTGTTATGGTGAATGTGACATCATGTGAAACAGACGACAGATTCAAAAACACAGAACATCCACTTATTTACTCGAGCACGACATCAGTAATGATAGCCATACCTATGACTGTAATGGCCACCTTGTATTTTCTAATTTGTCATCAAATCCGAAGAGGCCGGCAGAGAGCACGTACCACAGATACTGTAGGCGAGGGTTTGCAGCTCCTCTCTCAATCATCCGCACAGGCACACCCGCAGATTGAACGAAAGACATTAATAATGTTTATTTTTTCAGCCGTCTTCTTTATTACCACCGTTATTTATCTTATTCTGCTCTCGCTGATTGCCAGCGAAGACGACATTCTGAGGAAGCTTTCATCAGGACAACGAGCGGTTTATTTCTTCTTTTTCCGATTGTATTTCATACATCACGCGATCAATCCTTTTGTGTATGCCTTTTTGGATGTGCACTTTCAAGAGGCATTACGAGAAATGATATGCAGAATAAGGAATTGAATTCTTCCGTACGTTATTACGATATAGGCATGACGTCATGAAATTGACAAGATTGTTTTGTTTTACCATTGACTTATTACACTTGTATCTTGTTATATGCTGCTATTAAAACAGAAAGTTATAAAAGTGACCAAACTATGTTTCTCGAATTTTTATCATTCGATACGAGTGAGATGTAAATGTTTCAGTCACTAAATTATGCTTTTCAGTCACTAAATTATGCTTTTCAAATGCTTTTTGTACACTTTAAAGATGAGGCATTACCTTCTTAGTGATCAAATTATGCTCTTCAAATACGCTGTTGTATCTTAAGATGACTTTATCACAGTAATCAAATTATGATATACGTTGTTATATCTTAATATGCCTTTATCACAGTAATCAAATTATGATATACATTGTTATATTTTAAGATGACTTTATCACATTAATCAAATATATGATATACGTTGTTATATCTTAAGATGATTTTATCACAGTAATCAAATTATGCTATACGTTATTATATTTTAAGATGACTTTATCACAGCAATAAAATTTTGCTATGCGTTATTATATCTTAAGATGACTTTATCACAGTAATCAAATTATGCTATACGTTGCTATATCTTAAGATGATTTTATCACAGTAATCAAAAAATGCTATACGTTGTTATATCTTAAGATGACTTTATCACAGTAATCAAATTATGCTATACTTTGTTATATCTTAAGATGAATTTATCAAGTGATCAAATTATGCCTTGTTTCTCTGTTATATCTTAGTGTGACTTTCTTACAGTAATTTAAATATGCTCTTTAACTCTGCTATATAAGTTGACTTTATCAGAATCATCAAATTATGCTTTGTAACTCTGTTATATCTTACAGATGACATTCGCACAGTGATAAAAATATACTCTTTAAACGCTTGTTATATATTAAGAGGCTTTCTCATGGTGATCAAATTATGCTCTTTAACTGTTATATCATACAGATGACTTTTTCTCAGTGATAAAATATACTCTTTAAATGCTTGATATAACTTAAGATAACTTTATCAGTGATACAATATTCTTTAAATGCTTTGTTATAACTGACAGATAACGTTTACACAGTCATAAAATATGCGCTTTAAGTCTTTTGTTATATCTTAAAAGGCTCTCTCACGGTGATAAAGTTATGCTCTTTAACTATTTTGTTCTATCTTGAAAGTCTTTCTCATGCTGATAAAGTTATGCTCTTGAACTCTTTTGTTATAAGAGGCTTCCTCATGGTGATAAAATTATGCTCTTTCAAAAAGAAAACGGAACATGATGGAAATCGAGTTCTGCTTTCTGAATTTTAAATTTGTGACCAAATATAATGTGTAACACAAATCTTTCAGCTAGAGAAAAAAAAATGCAGTTGCAGTTGCATGTGTATGTAGCAAGACCTTTGTTAATATTAAATATATCAATTATACTTTGAAGTGTAATATTTATAGTACTATATACGTTATAACTTTGATCATTACAAAGCATATAGATAACATATCTTTGATTCTAGTGTTACGTGCTTAGGCTCGAATAAGCAGCAACACAGAAAGAGTGAAAACTAACAAGCTTTTATAACTTTAACAATGATTTTATTAAATACAATTATTTTCATAAAATAAATACACTTACGGTTTTAGAGAATCAAATCCAACAAATATAGAATTCACAAAATAATCCACTAATGGAATTTCAAGTCCTGATTAATAAATGTTCTAATAGTTCCAGGTTCGAATCTTGACGATGTAATAATCCAAAATGGCTGACAATGTCACGTGGTACAGTTCTTGTTTTTAATCATCCAATTGAAATTATGAAACATATGTCCTTTTCCAGATAAATAGAATAATTCTTCTTTTCCAACGAATTCACACAAGTCCAGAATAATATTAACACTCAAACATAAATACACAACCAATAACTTACAGCCCAATACTTCTACTACTGTCAGCTTCTAAAATACAGCTATATATATTGTTTTTCTGAAGTAAACAAGTGATCATGCTCTTTTCTAGAAATTGATAGAAGGTCATGGAAGGTCACAGAAAGAGACTACCTTACTAAAAATAACATACTCTAGATTTTTCTTACCCCTAAGAACTAAAAATAGAATGTTGTCCCTAAAATTAACCAATGAAATTGAAGACCTGTTTACAATGTTCAAAGCAAGGTCAGGAACTAGACCACTGTAAGCCAAGGTCAAAACTTGTTTACAATCTAAGTCAGCCTATTTACAGAAAGTGATTAAGCTGAACTTTCTAGAACAATTTCCCAATTAATGAATAAATTTGGACCCAATAATTAAAAATAAATAAAATTAAATCCAATAGCCGTAGCACCTTCCCCCATAAAATAAAAGGAAAGGTTTATATGATAAAACTCTCTTTTTATCACAAACCAATTTACATCTGAAATTAAAAATTACACAATATAATAAATTATACAATGGAAAGAGTGTCTAAAATTATATTATCAAGAAATAGCCTCAACCTTTTAACTTGTCCATGTCCCACAAAATATCCTAGGAAAGGCACACAATCACAACAGAACTCACTTTTAGACAAATTAATTGTCAAACATACATTAGTGAGTCTGTTAAAGAATTATCGAATTGTTGCTAGATGTTCTCTCCAGGTGTCGTTGTAGATGATGACGTCACAAGTCTCTAGACCAGTGATGAACATTTTTATGAGACGTTGAAATGGACTTTCTTTATATTGGTAGAGTCCTTTTGGAGTCGCAATATTGAGTTTTCCTTTTCTCTTTCCGTTGTGGAATCGGCCAAAATCCTTTCAGAAGGTCAGAATTTGGTGACGTACTTGGCATTCCCAATTTTATCAATAGAATAGTCACTTCTTGTTAATGGGAATGAATCTGCTTTTGTCACTCTGTTCACCTTCCTTTAATCAGTACACATACGGAGAGTTTTATCTGGTTTAGGAACAAATATACATAGTGAACTCCAATCACTTTTACTGGGCTTGATAAAATCATTCTCCAGGAAATATTGAATTTCCTTTTTCAAGTATTCCTGTTTGAGTGGACTCGTCCAGCATGGATGCTGTTTGGAATTTTCAATTTCAACGTCATGAAAATTTTGTTTGTCCTGGTAAGAATATCTGGACATAAGTACTCATATAATAATAACTTTCAGTTCATTTCTTTCTTGCACTTACAAATGTGAAAGTTTCTGGTCTAGATTTTTTTATAATTTCTGAATTCTGACAATTCGTCGCTCCAATATCAGTCGAATCCTGATGATATTCCTTCACTAAGAGGGACTTGTACAACTAAATTAATTACATATTTAACATGGCTATTTCTTTCAATACACTGGTACTCCTATAATTAATTTAGATCCCAGGAGCACTAATATTATAATTTAACTAATTCATTTTCTTCTTAACTTTGTAAGGGCCATAATATCTAATTTGAAGAAAAGTAAGAAGAATAAACAAGAGTAACACAACTCCATTATCAGACTCAAAAGTTCTCTCCCTTTCAGTTATATCAAACCTTAGCTTCATTTTTAACTTTAATTGATTACTTGACTTGGTCTTAGATAAGGAATCCACACAATCTACCATAATTCCACTGAATGTTTCATCAAACGTAGGAATAGGTTGCAGATGAGCCTTACGTATCTTCTGATTGGGTTTTCCCTCCATTTGACAAGTATGACAAGATCTACAATATTTGACAACATCACTTTTGATTTCTGGCCAATAGAAGTGATTCAAGATCTTGTGATACATTTTATTAATCCCTAAATGACCAGCCAAAGGAGTTTCATGGGCCAGATTAAGTATTTCCTGTCTATAAGGTTTTGGAACTACTATTTGATAGTTCACTGACCATTCATTACCAGCAGGTACCTCGGAAGGTCTCCATTTTCTCATAAGAATTCCATTTTTAATGAAATAACAGACAGGAACTTCAGTAACTTCAGTCTCATTTATGACCCTTTGAAACAAACAGGAGATCTCAGGATCTTTTTCCTGTTCAACGACAAGTGACTGTCGTTTATCACCCTGATTAAGAGAATGAGTTATTAAAAGAGGATCACTATGATCAATACCTTCTGATTGATCTAAACCAAGAGTAAATGTGATCTCATCAAAAACCTGACCTATACAAGTGCCAGTTGAAGGAATGATGCCTCCTGTAACATCACTCTCAAAATCACCACCCTGATTAGAATAAAGAGAATGAGTTGTCAAAAGAGGATCACTATGATCAATACTTTCTGATTGATCTAAACAAGAAGTAAATGTGACCTCATTGAAAACCTGACCTTTACAAGCGTCAGTTAAAGGAATACTGGCTTTTTCAACACATGCCTGACCCACGCAGGTATCAGGTAAGGGAATGCTGCCCTCAATAACATAAACCTGACCCATGCATTTGTCAATGAAGGGAATACTGCCCTTTTCAACTTCATTCTCAAGAGCTTTCTTTACCATAGCTCTAGTAACTGAACAAGCTTGAAATATATCAGGGATTTCTTTTTCAATTGGATCAACTTTCTGATCCAAATTAGGCTTGTCAGTTACAAGTGGATTAACCACAACCTTGTCTCCTGCTAAGTCGTTGCCTAGCAATAAATCTATTCCCTCAACAGGTAAAACCGAGACTGTTCCGATTGTCACAGGTCCTGACACTAAGTCTGATGACAAATTTACACAATGGAGAGGAACATTAACAAAGCAGCACTCCAACCCCTGAATAAGAACACTTTCATTAGAAGAAGACTTCTCAGATAAAGGCAAAGTACCTGATAATAAAAGACTCTGAGAGGCTCCTGTGTCCCTTAAAATTTTAATAGGGGTGGGATTGGCCGAATCACCCAAGAGTGATACAGAACCATTCGATATGAATGGTTCATAATTCTCCATATCAAAATCAGACTGGGATTTATTAGACCCAACAAATGTATTGCTTTCAATACATGACTGTGACCTTGACCTCTTGTAAATAAGAGCATTTGGAACTGGTCTATCTTGATTCTGTTGCCTATTTTTCAATTTATAGCAATCAGAAATAACGTGTCCTGTTTTCTTGCAAAAGTTACACGTCGGAAGAGACAAGGATCTAGAATCAAACTTCTCTGAAGTCTGATTTTTGAAAGTTGTGTTAGTTTGAGTTTTAGAAGGGCTTGAATTAGGCGGAAATTCTTTTCTACCATTAAATTGTTGAGTAGAAGTCTTGTTAACAAAAGGAACTTTATGTGTCAAAGAATATTCGTCAGCAGCTCGAGCAGCATTTTCCAAGGTTTCAATCTGATGCTCCTCAAGATAAGTTTTAGCATCACTATGGACACAGTTTTTGAACTCTTCAATTAATATAATTTGCTTGAGATTTTGGTAATCTTGCTCGACTTTCTTGGCTAAACACCATCTATCAAACAACTGCTCTTTTTGTCTAGCAAATTCGACATGAGTTTTTCCAGCTTCTTTTCTGTAATTTCTAAATTTTTGCCTATAAGCTTCAGGAACTAACTCATAACCTCTTAAAATGCATTCTTTAACTACGTCATAATCACAACTTTGTTGAACAGACAGTGAAGTGTAAATCTCACTAAGAACTAAAAATAGAATGTTGTCCCTAAAATTAACCAATGAAATTGAAGACCTGTTTACAATGTTCAAAGCAAGGTCAGGAACTAGACCACTGTAAGCCAAGGTCAAAACTTGTTTACAATCTAAGTCAGCCTATTTACAGAAAGTGATTAAGCTGAACTTTCTAGAACAATTTCCCAATTAATGAATAAATTTGGACCCAATAATTAAAAAAAAATAAAATTAAATCCAATAGCCGTAACACTAGATGCAACTTTACACGGATACTTACTGTATCTGATAGACTTTAAACCTTGTATCCATACCAGATATGGCACAGTGTCCAGATAAACAAGTTGACAGATAAATAAGGTGACGGTTTTGTAGGTTGACCGTTAGCTATAGCATATAGAATCTGGACTTGGTGACTAGGAGGAAGGAACCTAATCAAGTTCTGTTATATTTAAATTTTCAATACTTTTACGAATACATTTTACCACATTTCAGATCCTTGATGATAATGTTCACTTTATTAACATAGGTCTCAGGTTTTCTTTCTTAATATAGTACAAGTCACACGGGTCATATAAGCGCATTTACTGATATGAGATTGAAAAATAATTTTATTTTCACAATGAAATTGTAATATAGTTATAGCAAAGCTTATTCAGTTGTGATATTTTAGTGATCTACATTTTGTCACAAGAACATTGGGAGACAAAATGTATCAATCGCTATTGACTTATTTGGCAGTTCTACATTACAATGGGTCAGAAATTTAGATCCTGGAATAAACTATTACTAGTGCAGGGGGAAAGTACGATCGCGTAAACAAGAAGTCGCGTGCGTCGTCAATCATCTCTGGTATGGATGTTCAGCTTTGAATGGGATATAGGAGTAACAATGTTTTATTCTTAGCTTGTACATATGACATTTCTTCAAAATGATAATTTAGCATGATGTAGAATTTAACCAAAAAAAATCTGAATTGACAGCCATCTTTCGTCATTTATGTGCATGAGAAAAGTAGTTATTATGTGCGAACATGTGTGAAAGATAAGTAATATCATACAGAAGATTTATACAAAATTACATAAATGTCTCCAATCTGTTGGATTTGTGATCTGATCCTATTTCCTGCTGGTGTTTCTCCGGCTATGTTTATAAATATAGACATTGTCTCTGTGTTTATAGTACAAACAGGCAAGTTCCCTCTTACGTCGTAACGTGCGATGAAATATGCTTAAACATAATCACCCTGGTGATTGACTTCATAAAACTGTCTAAGTACATTATCACTGATTACATGAGCTACGTGACTGGTACTATATCTAAATTCATTATGTTATGTCTATCTATATATTATTAAAGGCATACAACCTAAGTAAAAATGAATGAAAGTATTTTGTTCTTTTTTCAGTTCGCGATTACTTATTTAGTTGAAAAATTACGATTCAGGCTGTTACTGAGGCCGATATCAGGCTAGTATCGGTAATTTTGTGATAAAATACGCTAATTTTAATTATTGTCTGCCAGACAAAAATTCGTTAATTGCCACGCCTATATTCATGTAACCTCTGTGTTGACCTCTCCCGAAGATTAAGAATTTTAGCCATGCGCAAACACGTGTTTACAAAAATAATGGCGTGTCCGCAACTAGATTGAAAACCAAAACTTATATTCTGAAAGGAGGGGGAATAAAATAAAGAAGTCCACTTTGAGCCTGGAAAATAATCCGGATGTCGCCAAATTCTTGCTGGATACTAGTGAGTCTGAATTTTGCAATGAACAGTCAAGTTTTTATATCGCTGTTTTATTTCTGTATTGTTAACTCTTTATCAAAACTCTTAAAATAACATATTTTATATAAACTGGCATTATTCTATTTAGCTTGAAATAAAATGTCACAGCTCTGCAACAATATCGCTGAAATCCGCATGTACATGACATAACTTACTGCAGCTAATTTTGAGGCTACCAAAGGGGTAGTAATGATCATCTTCATTTTCGCACGCAACCATAAGACTTTATTTAGAGGCAAGCAGTCACTACTGTTTCTTTAAAAATACAAATTATTTATAATATAAATGGAGATGGCTGTAAATAAAAGTAATGCAATACAGTTAAGTATATTTTATGCATGACCAAATTAAATAGCACACTATGTGTGCATAAACGCTCGTGGGGATGTAGCACCATTCCTTACCCCACGGGAAAAATTAAATAACTTTCTTTTGAAAGATAAAACAGTGAATAATGACCCATCGTGGCCGGTTCACTTTAATTTAACATTCATTCATTCACTATTATTTGTAAAATATATATAATTTTTGTGTCTAATGAAACATTTATTTTCCCTTGCTATATTAGTTATGAATTTAATGCCAGTGCAAGGAAAACATCAGAAACAGAGGAATGTCAAAGAAGACATGGCCACAACTTCTACACCTGGGCCAACAATTCATAGGATACAAATTCCTGCTGTGTCTGATATAACCACATCAGAATCAGATATGGCATCTGTGTGAGTATTACTACATTTTATTAAATTTTATGTATATTTACTTGTTTACAAATATTTTGGTATATGCGCCTGGAAATGTATCATTCTATACTAGTTTATTATTTTGCAGTTGGTAAAGATTGTACATTTTGTTAAAATATGGTTTGTTTTATTTAGAATAATATTTTTGTTGTAAATTGTTGGCACATGTCATTTTTTGTTATTGATATGTTCCTCATCATGCTGTTTGTATTTTAGTTAAAGAGCCTCAATGGAGAATAGTCTCTGACTAAATGAGTCACCCCTTTAAATATTATTATTATTATTATTTCTTGAAGCATTATCATTCCCATTATAATAACCTAGATAAATGATAATTCTTTCTTTTGATACAAAACTAAAGATTTCCATGTTCAACATTAGTATTTACACATTTCAAAATTTTATTTTAAGGGATTCAGTCTTGTCTGAAGTTGAAAAACTTAAGGAGAAGGAAAGTGTAATGATGGAAAAGTCTAAAAGTTTTATCAACCCATTTGAGAATTATACTAACAAAACTAATTGTGATACATACAAAAAAGGAGAATATTTGTGTTAAGTATACTAAAAAAAAACATATATATACATGTATAGTATTGTATTGGTATTTGTGGATGGTATTTGTGCATAAACCAGAAAGTTGCTCTCACAAAAGCTTTTTTTGCAGTGTATGAACATACAAGTTAAAAATGTGTAATTACAATATATCTTAAATATAGTATTGATGCATAATTGAAAAAATGAAGATATACTGGTTATCATAGTAAGAATATGAATACATTGTCTTACGGCTATTGGATTTAATTTATTTTTTTTTAAAATGTTAAATCCAAATTTGTTATTTTGCCTTTAAAATGAATTGATTGGGAGATTTGTTCTAGAAAGTTCAGCTTAATCACTTTCTGTAAATAGGCTGACTTAGATTGTAAACAAGTTTTGACCTTGGCTTGTTTGACCTAAATCCTGACCTTGCTTTAGACATTGTCAACAAGCCTCTTTATTTATTGGTCAATTTCAAGGACAACATTTTTATTTTTAGTTCTTAGGGGTAGGAAAAATCTAGAGTATGTTATTTTTAGTAAAGGTAGTCTCTTTCTGTGACCTTCCATGAACTTCTATCAATTTCTAGAAAAGGCGTGATCACTTGTTTACTAAAGAAGAACAGTTATATATAGCTGAATTTTGGAAGCTAACAGTAGTAGATTTTGGGCTTATTGTAAGTTATAAGTTGTGTATTTATGTTCGAGTTAAAATTATTTTGGACTTTGTGTCAATTCGTTGGAAAAGAAGAATTATTCTCTTTATCTGGAAAAGGACATATGTTTCATAATTTCATCTGGATGATTTAAAAACAAGAACTGCATCACGTGACATTGTCAGCCATTTTGGATTATTACATCGTCAAGATTCGAACCTGGAACTATTAGAACATTTATTTATCAGGACTTGAAATTCCATTAGTGGATTATTTTGTGAATTCTATATTTGTTGGATTTGATTCTCTAAAACCGTAAGTTTAATTATTTTATGAAAATAATTGTACTTAATAAATTCATTGTTAAAGTTATACAAGCTTGTTAGTTTTCACTCTTTCTGTGTTGCTGCTTATTCGAGCCTAAGCACGTAACATAGAATTGGTGGCTATCGTCTCGGGATTGAGATTTGAGATAAATTTGAATTTAAATTTGAATTTCCCCTAGCTTTTGAGAATTTTAAATCTTTAGTGAGACTGACACGCTTGTATCAAAATGACATCTAAGGTAGAAATATTTCTTTCTAATCCTACCCAGGAGCAATTAGATCTTTTCAAAAAAGACGAGTTCGTTCAACTTGCCAGAAAATACTATCTTTCTGAAGTGAAAGCTTCTTTAACGAAACAAGATATCAAAAAGATTTTGGTCCAGTATTTGGTAGAACAGGATGTTTTTGAACAAAGTGCTTTGATTCCAGTCAGTAAGTCTACACCAGACTCTGACATTAAACTGAAGGAATTAGAATTAAAATTCAAGATGGAATTAGAGTTGAAGAAGCTGGAATTTCAGAGAGAGAGTGAATTAGAGTCGAAGAAGCTAGAATTTCAGGAAAGGGAGAGAGAAAAGCAATTACAATATGAGAGAGAGGAGAAAGAGAAACAAATTGAATTACAAAAAGAGCAATTGCGGATTGATAGAGAGAGAGAGAGGAGAAAGAGAGACAATTACAATCTGAAAAAGAAGAAAGAGAGAGACAAGAAAGGGAGAAAGAAAGACAATTACAATCTGAATTAGAGTTTAAGAAACTGGAATTTCAAGAAAGGGATAAAGAAAGACAATTACAATTTGAAAAAGAGGAGAGAGAGAGACAGGAAAGGGAGAAGAAAAAACAATTACAATATGAAATTAGAATGAAAGAGATAGAGCTGGCAGGTGAGAATCACCGTCATACTTCAAATCAAAATTTTGATTAAGCAAGGAATATTAGATTAGTGCCCCCTTTTAAAGAAAAAGAAGTAGATAAATATTTATTTCTTTTTGAAAAAGTTGCAGAAAATTTAAAGTGGCCAAGAGAAAATTGGACTCAGTTACTACAATGTGTAATTACTGGTAAGGCTAGTGAGATTTACACTTCACTGTCTGTTCAGCAAAGTGGTGATTATGACGTAGTTAAAGAATGCATTTTAAGAGGTTATGAGTTAGTTCCTGAAGCTTATAGGCAAAAATTTAGAAATAACAGAAAAGAAGCTGGACAAACTCATGTCGAATTTGCTAGACAAAAAGAGCAGTTGTTTGATAGATGGTGTTTAGCCAAGAAAGTTGAGCAAGATTATCAAAATCTCAAGCAAATTATATTAATTGAAGAGTTCAAAAACTGTGTTCATAGTGATGTTAAAACTTATCTTGAGGAGCATCAGATTGAAACCTTGGAAAATGCTGCTCGAGCTGCTGACGAATATTCTTTGACACATAAAGTTCCTTTTGTTAACAAGACTTCTACTCAACAATTTAATGGCAGAAAAGATTTTCCGCCTAATTCAAGCCCTTCTAAAACTCAAACTAACACAACTTTCAAAAATCAGACTTCAGAGAAGTTTGATTCTAGATCCTTGTCTCTTCCGACGTGTAACTTTTGCAAGAAAAAAGGACACGTTATTTCTGATTGCTACAAATTGAAAAATAGGCAACAGAATCAAGATAGACCAGTTTCAAATGCTCTTATTTACAAGAGGTCAAGGTCACAGTCATGTATTGAAAGCAATACATTTGTTGGGTCTAATAAATCCCAGTCTGATTTTGATATGGAGAATTATGAACCATTCATATCGAAGGATTCTATATCACTCTTGGGTGATTCAGCCAATCCCACCCCTATTAAAATTTTAAGGGACACAGGAGCCTCTCAGAGTCTTTTATTATCAGGTACTTTGCCTTTTTTTGAGAAGTCTTCTACTAATGAAAGTGTTCTTATTCAGGGAGTAGAGTGCGGCGTTGTTAATGTTCCTCTCCATTGTGTAAATTTGTCATCAGACTTAGTGTCAGGACCTGTGACAATCGGAACAGTCTCGGTTTTACCTGTTGAGGGAATAGATTTATTGCTAGGCAACGACTTAGCTGGGGACAAGGTTGTGGTTAATCCACTTGTAACTGACAAGCTTAATTTGGATCAGAAAGTTGATCCAATTGAAAAAGAAATCCCTGATATACTTCAAGCTTGTACGGTTACTAGAGCTATGGTAAAGAAAGGTCTTGAGAATGAAGTTGAAAAGTGCAGTATTCCCTTATCTGACCCTAGTAAAGGTCAGGCTTTTGATGAGGTCACTTTTACTCTTGGTTTGGATCAATCAGAAGGTATTGATCATAGTGATCCTCTTTTGACAACTCATTCTCTTTATTCTAATCAGGGTGATGATTTTGAGAGTGATGTTACAGAAGGCAGCATTCCTTCAACTGGCACTTGTATAGGTCAGGTTTTTGATGAGATCACTTTTACTCTTGGTTTAGATCAATCAGAAGGTATTGATCACAGTGATCCTCTTTTAATAACTCATTCTCTTAATCAGGGTGATAAACGACAGTCACTTGTCGTCGAACAGGAAAAAGATCCTGAGATCTCCTGTTTGTTTCAAAGGGTCATAAATGAGACTGAAGTTACTGAAGTTCCTGTCTGTTATTTCATTAAAAATGGAATTCTTATGAGAAAATGGAGACCTCCCGAGGTACCTGCTGGTGATGAATGGTCAGTGAACTATCAAATAGTAGTTCCAAAACCTTACAGACAGGAAATACTTAATCTGGCCCATGAAACTCCTTTGGCTGGTCATTTAGGGATTAATAAAATGTATCACAAGATCTTGACTCACTTCTATTGGCTAGAAATCAAAAGTGATGTTGCCAAATATTGTAGATCTTGTCATGCTTGTCAAATGGTAGGAAAACCCAATCAGAAGATACGTAAGGCTCATCTGCAACCTATTCCTACGTTTGATGAAACATTCAGTGGAATTATGGTAGATTGTGTGGATTCCTTACCCAAGACCAAGTCAAGTAATCAAGTAAAGTTAAAAATGAAGCTAAGGTTTGAGGGAAGTGAAAGGGAGAGAACTTTTGAGTATGATAATGGAGTTGTGTTACTCTTATTCATTCTTCTTACTTTACTTCAAATTAGATACTACGGCCCGTACAAAGTTAAGAAGAAAATGAATTAGTTAAATTACAGTATTAGTGCTCCTGGATCTAAATAAATTATAGGAGTACCAGTATATTGAAAGAGATAGCCATGTTAAATATGTAATTAATTTAGTTGTACCAGTCCCTCTTAGCGAATGAATATCATCAGGATTCGACTGATATTAGAGCTACGAATTGTTGGAATTCAGAAATTATAAAAAAATCTAGACCAGAAACTTTCACATTTGCAAGTGCAAGAAAGAAATGAACTGAAAGTTATTATTATATGAGCACTTATGTCCAGATATTCTTACCAGGACAAACAAAATTTTCATGACGTTGAGATTGAGAATTCCATGCAGGACGAGTCCACTCAAACAGGAATATTTGAAAAAGGAAATTCAATATTTGCTGGAGAATGATTTTATCAAGCCCAGTAAAAGTGATTGGAGTTCACTATGCATACTTGTTTCTAAAACAGATAAAACTTTCCGTATGTGCATAGGAGGGTGAACAGAGTGACAAAAACAGATTCATTCCCATTAACAAGAATTGACTATTCTATTGATAAAATTGGGAATGTCAAGTACGTCACCAAATTCTGACCTTCTGAAAGGATTTTGGCAGATTCCACTACGGAAAAAGCAAAGGAAAACTCAACATTGCGACTCCAAAAAGGACTCTAGCAATATAAAGAAAGTCCATTTCAACGTCTCATAAAAATGTTCATCACTGGTCTAGAGATTTGTGACGTCATCATCTACAACGACACCTGGAGAGAACATCTAGCAACAATTCGATAATTCTTTAACAGACTCACTAATGTATGTTTGACAATTAATTTGTCTAAAAATGAGTTCTGTTGTGATTGTGTGCCTTTCCTAGGACATTTTGTGGGACATGGACAAGTTAAAAGGTTGAGGCTATTTCTTGATAATATAATTGTATACACTCTTTCCGGTGTATAATTCATTATATTGTGTAACTTTTAATTTCAGATGTAAATTGGTTTGTGATAAAAAGAAAGTTTTATCATATAAACCTTTCTTTTTATTTTATGGGGAAAGGTGTTACGGCTATTGGATTTAATTTTTTTTTTTAAATGTTAAATCCAAATTTGTTATTTTGCCTTTAAAATGAATTGATTGGGAAATTTGTTCTAGAAAGTTCAGCTTAATCACTTTCTGTAAATAGGCTGACTTAGATTGTAAACAAGTTTTGACCTTGGCTTGTTTGACCTAAATCCTGACCTTGCTTTAGACATTGTCAACAAGCCTCTTTATCTATTGGTCAATTTCAAGGACAACATTTTTATTTTTAGTTCTTAGGGGTAGGAAAAATCTAGAGTATGTTATTTTTAGTAAAGGTAGTCTCTTTCTGTGACCTTCCATGAACTTCTATCAATTTCTAGAAAAGGCGTGATCACTTGTTTACTAAAGAAGAACAGTTATATATAGCTGAATTTTGGAAGCTAACAGTAGTAGATTTTGGGCTTATTGTAAGTTATAAGTTGTGTATTTATGTTCGAGTTAAAATTATTTTGGACTTTGTGTCAATTCGTTGGAAAAGAAGAATTATTCTCTTTATCTGGAAAAGGACATATGTTTCATAATTTCATCTGGATGATTTAAAAACAAGAACTGCATCACGTGACATTGTCAGCCATTTTGGATTATTACATCGTCAAGATTCGAACCTGGAACTATTAGAACATTTATTTATCAGGACTTGAAATTCCATTAGTGGATTATTTTGTGAATTCTATATTTGTTGGATTTGATTCTCTAAAACCGTAAGTTTAATTATTTTATGAAAATAATTGTACTTAATAAATTCATTGTTAAAGTTATACAAGCTTGTTAGTTTTCACTCTTTCTGTGTTGCTGCTTATTCGAGCCTAAGCACGTAACAATTGTATTATAAATACAAACCACACTAAGGCCATAGTTATGGTTTGTTTGTTTAGTACACATGGAGAGGGCAAGGGCGTTTACCCAAATGCATATGCTTGTGTATGGGGGTTGGTGGTCTGCTGATAATGTAGGTACACAAATACCTCGATAGTAATTTGTCTAATATGTAACCTGCTTGACTGGGTTCAGTTGGTGTTTGAGTTTTAGTGGACAGTTGACAAATTTTTTAAAGTTACACAGCTTATTTCTTTGATGCAGCCAGACATTCAACATTTGGGGACTATCTGTTATATTAAATACATAACATTATTAATCCTTGATCTTTTCTGTGTGGATTAAATAAAGGCTGTTCTATAGAATAGGAAGGGCAATCGCATGTACGCAGATGGTATATGTGTGTATGTGTGTGTATGTGTGTATATATGTGTATGTGTGTATATGTGTGTATGTGTGTATATGTGTGTATGTGTGTATATATGTGTATGTGTGTATATGTGTGTATGTGTGTATATGTGTGTATGTGTTTATATGTGTGTATGTGTGTATATGTGTGTATGTGTTTATATGTGTGTATGTGTGTGTATGTGTTTGTATGTGTGTGTATGTGTGTGTATATGTGTGTATAAGTGTGTATATATATATATATATATATATATATATATATATATATATATATATATATATATATATATAGGTGTGTGTGTGTGTGTGTGTGTGAATGATAGATGGCATCAAGGAGACTAGTTCTCATTTATTACAAACTCTGTTGTACTCATAAAATAGAGCGATCAGGGAGGTCATGGGTGAAACAAATACTGCAGATCGAAAAGCATGCACCATTATAACATTAACATTCCAAAAGAAATGAACGCAACTAATAACTGAAGAGAACGTAATTTTGTCATCACATTTAGTAGACAAAGGCATGTCCATATATTATAACAAGAGGCGTAGCAGGGGTGGGGGTGGGGGCGGGAGCAGAGAGGGGACAGATGTCGCCGGTCGCCAGACTAGTGAGGGCGCCAAAATGAGCTTTGAAATAGGTTGTATGTGCAGTAATGGGTTTCAGAGTTGATTGAGGAAGGGGGGGGGGGGGCGTAAAAATAAATCTTGTCCCCAGGCTCCAAACACTCTTGCTACGCCTCTGATTGTAACATAACAGTAATCCTTAAATGTCCCTATCTCTCGCTCTAGTTCATAGACTGTGTATCTTCTTTTGTACATAAACAGGCAATCTAAAGTCCCTGAAAGATAAAAAGAGAGATATTAATATAGATCTAATGCGATGTCCGAGTACATTGCTCCATGAATAACTCGTGATCATAAGGTCAACATGTATACACCACAAGGGCATAAGTTAGCACGGTAGACTCCAGTTTTATGACTGCACACACAACTGTCAGATAAACTAAATGCAACAAGAGCACTGCAAACAGTACATTATACACCTGCCCCATATTTCATAGTTCTCTATTTAGGCACTAGTATTATATGGTAAACTGGAGACTACTAACAAATGGAGGAGGGGGAGGCGAGGGGGGAGAGGGCGATTAACTGAGTGTCTTGTCTAAAGCGCTCTCTGTCCCAAGTCACTGCAATATCACCTGTCTTCGTGGGCACATGTGGAATCCCATCACAATTAGTACCTCTAGTTCAGTACCCACGAATGCAGTTATAGTCTAAATTTAGAATATTTTTGTCCTCTCTCATTTTGATGGATATATAAGAGTTATATTTATGCATTTTTAGTAGGGATTTATAGTAATTGTTATCTTATTAGAATATGAGCTCAGAAAGTGGTTGTCTGTGTGTATTTTAGCGACAGTGCACAGTGAGTAATAAGGCCTTGGTGATGATCCGGAAGTGAACTCGGCGTTCTATTTCATGCTTCTCTGTTTACAGTGCAGCCTCTCTAAAAAATAATGCCAGTGAACCTTTGACAAGAACTTCGCCATAAAGGCATCTTTGAAGGCATTTTAGATTAACATATGATTTGTATTGATTGTCACACAGTGGAAAGTTCAATATTAAGAAATATATGCAGAGAACATTTACTAAAATTAATTGCTTAATATATCCATATTTCGCCTATCTTTTGCTAAAAAATGGCTTTAAACCCTATTACAACAACTAACCAATGGTTTTCAATTACCTCAAACCCTGCTCAATGTACAAGTTGTCAATTAAGGTGGTAATTACGTGTGATGTACAGAAGCTAATTTTCTTATTAGAATTGCGATGGCATTCAAGCAATCAAACAAAATAACATATAGGTTTCTTTGTACACTAAGTGCAAATTATCCGCAAAGCTTTGACAAGGAACTCCTGATCAATTAGTATTAAAAAAATACATTTTTTTTCTATGAGCCACAATCAACGTGAACTTTGACCTTTTTATCCTAATATCAATGGGCCTCATCCATATTTTGTATGCAAGCCTTCCACAAACTTAACTCGAGATACGTAGTTTAAAAATGAAGTTATTATGAAGAAACCATGTTTCTTCTTTTAGTTTCAATGAACCTGACCTTGAACATTTACGTTTGGTCGAAATATGCGCGCAAGAATCAATGTTGTCATGTTTTATTCAGAATTATTAATAGCAACCAAGTTTGTGATGCAGAATTTACTTGAGTCATTGCATATAAACCATTGCCTTTCTTCACTTACTGTAACCTTTACATTACACTATTAGACCAATTCACTATATACAGTTTATTCTAAGTTGAAGCCAGCCACAATGTTTGGTAACAAAAGATGGTGGAGAACTAAAATTATTCAGCTCAAACCACTTTTCTTTTTTCATTCACACTAACCTTTTGACTCCAAAGTCAATGTTTCTACTTTACCCAAGTGCAAGCTATCCACACTATTTATAAACTGTAAGCTATTTATGTAGTTCTGCAGAGCCATTTTTCATTTTTACCAAAGTTACCATGATCTTTGACCCTGTACAAGCCATCCAAAGTTTGGCAACTGTCATTAATGAATAACTAACTAATCATGGATCTTCTTTCTTTGAATGACATTGCATTTTGACATTTTGACCGCCAAATCAATGTCTTTCTTCTTGTTAAAAATATATGGTCTTAAATTACACAATAGAAATGAACAAAACCAAGCAAGTGTTGTAAAATTCGACAAATTCTATCTATAGAATACAAAGAGAAAGTTTAAAAAGAGTTTAATTCTGAATTAAGTCCCAAATAGTGCTAACAGTTTTATCACAAGTCCAAATGTATAAAGCTCCAAGTAAATTCCTGTGGTATTTCAAATACTCTCCAATATTGGATGTGTTCACGTGCCTGTTGTCTTGAATATGATAATGTGACAGTGTCCTGTAGCATAGCAATGTGCTAACAGTCTTTGATATGTGGCAATAATAAAACACACATGTCTGAAATTAATACAATTTCAAATTAATATTCAAGTTCAAGAATAGTATAGATGAGCACTTTGTATTTCCAGTGAATAATAATTTGAATAAAAATACACCTGTATGAAATACTGAACACAACAATGTGATTTCTCCCAAAAAAATGACAATGCAACAATGAGTACATTCAAGCAAACACCATTATATAAAAAGCTACGTCACAAAAATAGGCCAGAATGAGGGTCCAAAGTTATATTCTAGAATATTCCAAGTTGTCAACAAGACAAAATCTATTACTAAAATTATAATGAAAACATGCGAAGCATCTAGATAACTAGGTTTATTACTGGGGAATACCTATCCTAGACACAATTTAAGATAAATATGTTTACTTCCATTGATAATGATCTTAATATTTAAACAACAATTAGAAATATTGCAATTGAAAACCAATTACAAAGTTTTCTCTTGGTAAGTGACGTAGAATAAATGTTATTGTGTGGAAACGGTTTTTGCTTTTTAAATCACAGTGACCTGGATATAACATTTTGAAGTTGAAATCAAGAGACTTCATTCTTGCCCACAGTAGAAGTTGAGACCCCCTCCACCTTGATGTTTTCCTATTGCAGGTTTATTTGAAATTATGGTATATATTATAATCATTAGTATATATATATATATATATATATATATATATATATATATATATATATATATATATATATATATATATATATATATATATATATATATATATATATATATATATATATTGTTCTAAGCACTTTTATAATGGTGGTGAAAGGTGCTAGGGTAGGCACATCTGTGATGTACAAATCAACTGTTTTGTACAAAAACATTACTATTTTCAGTTACAGTGACCATGATATTTTGACCCTGACAATGATCGGCTCCTTACTTGCCCAATGCAAGCTCTTTACCAAGTTTGGTAATGGAAGATGGCGGAGAGGGGAATATGAGTTATGTTATGGAAAATGGAAATCAACTAGGGAACAAATGGATGGATGGATGGATGAAGGGACATATATATATATATAATAATAATATATATATATATATAATAAGCTCCACCTTATGTTTGAACATTTAAAGCAATATTGTATGTACCTGTAAATAACTGTAAATTGTTATTCATCAATTATCATACTTAATTTTTGTACAAGAATGTTTCGAATACAAATGTAAACATTTGTTAATTTATACATAAATGTAAACATTCTTTTCCTTCCATAGAAGTAAAATCATAATGGAAAATTGCTTTGTTTGAGAATGGAATTATGCATATGAATGGTATGCAACAATAGTGGAAATAAAGCAGACATTTCCCAAAAATCTGTTCTCTCAGTTATTTATTATAAACAATTCTCTTCAAGATCAGTGTATGAAATAGGACTTGAAATTACTACAAGAACTTTGGCCTTGTAATATACCTACACTATAATGTATTAATCTTTCCAAATACACTAAAAACATACATACCAGTGGCAATCATAGACATATATATGTATGGATGAAGACTTGATGTAATCCAATTTGCAAATCCTATTAAAATGTCTCCATGATCAACATAACAAAAACAATAAATTGAAATGAAACATAGCTGTTTCCGGAATACCTGTGAATGCCTGCTGGTGGCATTTGACGCTATTAAGTTCAACTTGAAATAGGCCGTTTCTCGACAAATTGTGCGCAACAACTTGGATTTCCTAATGATAATCCCGTGCTTCAATTCCAATGTTTTTTTAATATTTTGTTTTAGTATCATATCTCGACGGGCAGAAAAATTACTGCAAATTTTACTTCCTGGTTTTGTTGGTTGAGATAATAATTATCAACAACATAATTACCTGATAACATATAAGTGAGAACAGTCATAACTGACTTCAGAAGGTGCCGATATTATATATTGATTTGCTGGCTGGATTTCATGACCGCATATTCCGTTTTAAAGATGGCAACTCTTGCACAGAACAGCAAAAATGCTGAAGAACTTAACAGTTACTTTGCAAATGTTTTTCTACCTGTAACTGTCTTTGTTGGTATATTAGCATGTGTTGGTTTCCTTGGGAACGTACTGGTTCTATATGTGTTTTCATTCAAGTATCACAAATGTAACTATAAATATTTCGTGCTGTTTTTAGCTTTAATTGACCTGACGAGTTGTCTAACCACCATGCCGGGAGAGATAGTTACACAGAGGTTCTGGTACACCTATAATATGCCTATGATCTGCACGGTGACGTCATTCTTTAACGTATTCACGGTATGTGCCTCTGCCTTTTGCCTGATGCTGATAGCGATTGACAGATATAGAAAAGTCTGTAAACCTTCCGGTTGGCGAATTCGACCCAAGGTAGCAATTTTCTTGTCCATTTGTGCTTTGGTGATTGCTGTGATAGTCGCAACACCTGTACCACTTTATTGGGGAGTGCAAAGTTACAATGTCACATCTCCAATAAAAAATGTTATGGTGAAAGTGACATCATGTGAATCAGACGGCAGCTTCAAAAACACAGAAGAGCCACTTATTTACTCGAGTACGGCATCAGTAATTATAGCCATTCCCATGACTGTAATGGCCACCTTGTATTTTCTAATTTGCCATGAAATCCGAAGAGGCCGGCACAGAGCACGTACCACAGATACTGTAGGCGAGGGTTTGCAGCTCCTCTCTCAATCATCCGCACAGGAACACCCGCAGATTGAACGAAAGACATTAATAATGTTTATTGCTTCAGCCGTTTTCTGTATTACCACCGTTATTTATCGTATTTTGCTCTCGCTGGTTGACAGTGAAGACAACATTCTGAGGAAGCTTTCATCAGGACAAATAGCGGTTTATTTATTCTTTTCCGATTGTATTTCATACATCACGCGATCAATCCTTTTGTGTATGCCTTTTTGGATGTGCACTTTCAAGAAGCATTACGAGAAATGATATGCAGAATAAGGAATTGAATTCTTCCGTACGTTATTACGATATAGGCATGAAGACATCAAATTGACAAAATTGTTTTCTTGTACCATTGACTTATTACACTTGTATCTTGTTATATGCTGCTATTAAAACAGAAAGTTATACAAGTAACCAAACTATGTTTCTATTCGATACGAGTGAGATGTAAGTGCTTCAGTCACTAAATTATGCTTTTCAAATGCTTTTTGTACATTTTAAAGCTGAGGCATTACCTTTTTAGTGATCAAATTATGCTCTTCAAATACGCTGTTGTAGCTTAAGATGACTTTATTACAGTAATCAAATTATGCTATACGTTGTTATATCTTAATATGCCTTTATCACAGTAGTCAAATATATGATATACGTTGCTATATCTTAAGATTATTTTATCACAGTGATCAAATTATGATATACGTTGTTATATCTTAAGATGACTTTATTACAGTAATCAAATTATGCTATACGTTGTTATATCTTAAAATGACTTTATCACAGTGATCAAATTATGCTATATGTTGTTATATCTTAAGATGATTTTATCACAGTGATCAAATTATGCTATACGTTGTTATATCTTAAAATGATTTTATCACAGTAATCAAATTATGCTATACTTTGAAGCATCTTAAGATGACTTTATCACAGTAATCAAATTATGATATACGTTGTTATATCTTAAGATGACTTTATCACAGTGATCAAATTATGCTATACGTTGTTATATCTTAAGATGATTTTATCACAGTGATGAAATTATGCTATACGTTGTTATATCTTAAAATGATTTTATCACAGTAATCAAATTATTCTATACGTTGTTATATCTTAAAATGATTTTATCACAGTAATCGAATTATGCTATACTTTGAAGCATCTTAAGATGACTTTATCACAGTAATCAAATTATGCTATACGTTGTTATATCTTAAGATGACTTTATCACAGTAATCAAATGATGCTCTACGTTGTTATATCTTAAGATGATTTTATCACAGTGATGAAATTATGCTATACGTTGTTATATCTTAAAATGATTTTATCACAGTAATCAAATTATGCTATACGTTGTTAGATCTTAAGATGATTTTATCACAGTGATGAAATTATGCTATACGTTGTTATATCTTAAAATGATTTTATCACAATAATCGAATTATGCTATACTTTGAAGCATCTTAAGATGACTTTATCACAGTAATCAAATTATGCTATACGTTGTTATATCTTAAGATGATTTTATCACAGTAATAAAATTATGCTATACGTTATTATATCTTGAGATGATTTTATCACAGTAATCAAATTGTGCTATACGTTGTTATATCTTAAGATGATTTTAGTGATCAAATTTTGCTATGCGTTGTTATGTCTTAAGATGATTTTATCACAGTGATCAAATTATGTTATACGTTATTATATCTTAAGATGAATCTTATCACAGTGATCAAATTATGCTTTGTAACTCTGTTATATCTTAGGTTGACTTTCTTATAGTAATCTAAATATGCTCTTTAACTTTGCCATATCTTAAGTTGACTTTATCAGAATCATCAAATTATGCTCTTTAACCCTGTTATATCTTACAGATGACATTCGCACAGTGATAAAAATATACACTTTAATTGCTTGTTATATATTAAGAGGCTTTCTCATGGTGATCAAATTATGCTCCTTAACTGTTATATCCTACAGATGACTTTTTCTCAGTGATAAAATATACTCTTTAAATGCATGATATAACTTAAGATGACTTTCTTAGTGATAAAATATTCTTTAAATGCTTTGTTCTAACTTACAGATAACGTTTACACAGTCATAAAATATGCGCTTTAAGTCTTTTGTTATATCTTAAAAGTCTTTCTCATGGTGATAAAGTTATGCTCTTGAACTCTTTTGTTATATCTTAAGAGGCTTCCTCATGGTGATAAAATTATGCTCTTTCAAAAATAAAACGGAACATGATGGAAATCGAATTCTGCTTTCTGAATTTTATATTTGTGACCAAATATAATGTGTAACACAAATCTTTCAGCTAGAGAAAAAAAATGCAGTTGCATGTGTATGTAGCAAGACCTTTGACACTATTAAATATATCAATTATACTTTGAAGTGTAATATTTACAGTACTATATCTGTAATCACTTTGATCATTACAAAGCATATAGATAACATATCTTTGATTCTAGATGCAACTTTACACGGATACTTACTGTATCTGATAGACTTTAAACCTTGTATCCATACCAGATATGGCACAGTGTCCAGGTAAATAAGTTGACAGATGAATAAGGTGACGGTTTTGTAGGTTGACCGTTACCTATAACATATAGAATCTGGACTTGGTGACTAGGAGGAAGGAACCTAATCAAGTTCTGTTATATTTAAATTTTCAATAACTTTATGAATAAATTTTACCACATTTCAGATCTTTGATGATAATGTTTACTTTATTAACATAGGTCTCAGGTTTTGATTTCATAATATAGTACAAGTCACACGGGTCATATAAGCACATTTACTGATATGAGGTTGAAAAATAATTTTATTTTCACAACGAAATTGTAATACAGTTATAGCAAAGCTTATTCAGTTGTGATATTTTAGTGATCTACATTTTGTCACAAGAACATTGGGAGACAAAATGTATCAACCGCTATTGACTTATTTGGCAGTTCTACATTACAGTGGGTCAAAAAATTCGATCCTGGAATAAACTAGTGTAGGGGGAGCGTACGATCGCGTGAACAAGAAGTCGCGTGGGTCGTCAGTCATCTCCGGTATGGATGTTCAGCTATGAATGGGATATAGGAGTAACAAACAATGTTTTATTCTTATCTTGTACATATGACATTTCTTCAAAATGATAATTTAGCATGATGTAGAATTTAACTAAAATAAATCTGAATAGACAGCCATCTTTCTAGTCTTTTATGTGCATGGGAAAAGTAGTTTTTATGTGCGAACAGAAGTGAAAGATAAGAAATATTATACAGAAGATTTATAAAAAATTACATAAATGTCTCCAATCTGTTGGAATTGTGATCTGATTCTATTTCCTGCCTGTGTTTCTCCGGCTATGTTTATAAATATAGACATTGTCTCTGTGTTTATAGTACAAACAGGCAAGTTCCCTCTTACGTCGTAACGTGCGATGAAATATGCTTAAACGTAATCACCCTGGTGATTGACTGCATAAAACTAAGTACATTATCACTGATTACATGAGCATAAAACTAAGTACATTATCACTGATTACATGAGCATAAAACTGTCTAAGTACATTATCACTGATTACATGAGCATAAAACTGTCTAAGTACATTATCACTGATTACATGAGCATAAAACTGTCTAAGTACATTATCACTGATTACATGAGCATAAAACTGTCTAAGTACATTATCACTGATTACATGAGCATAAAACTGTCTAAGTACATTATCACTGATTACATGAGCATAAAACTGTCTAAGTACATTATCACTGATTACATGAGCATAAAACTGTCTAAGTACATTATCACTGATTACATGAGCATAAAACTGTCTAAGTACATTATCACTGATTACATGAACATAAAACTGTCTAAGTACATTATCACTGATTACATGAGCTATGTGACTGGTACTATAACTAAATTCATTATGTTATGTCTATCTATATAGTTTTAACATTTGCTACACGACTATGACTATATTGTGTAATTTTGTATTCATGGCTATAAATTGTAGCGATAATCTATAACAAAATATATAACAGCTAATTCCTTTTTGTCAATGAGAATATATTTTATTTTAAAGATTTTGTGCTGTTAATAGGCATGGAAATGTTAACTTCAGTCTATATATTAAACCTGTTGACAAGTTTGGAGTAATGTCTCATTGGTTAGTGAGGTCAGGTTGGTTTTTAGAAGAATGAAGTTATTTCCCATTAGATGGGTTGATCAGGTAGATTGTTTTATGTCCTTTGGTTTTGTGAAATGTTACATAGCGAGTAGAAAAATATTGCATTTGGGGACGTTTTGATTTATATAAGTAGATAGAGCTGGAAAGTTATTATATTTTATTTCCTGTATTCTTGAATTAACATCAGCCAGCAGATGTGTTTAATGTTACCTTTGCATATGATTTGAAAGGAAGCATTGGACTAAAATCCTATTCTATAGTTATTGTGAATTTACACGAGTTCTGAACAATGCCACTGCGATAAATGAAGACTGGTCGGACAAATGCGTGTTTGAGGCCGTGAAATTCATTCATACTCGTGTAGAAACGTTTAGAATTAGTATGGGTTAAATTCATACAACTAATCAACTTTCATGTCTACTTTGAGAATTAAATTGTTGAGCTTTACAAAACTCTTTGGTTTTGCTTCTTTGTTTCTTAGTGTATGACCATAAGGTTATAACGATTTTGAATCTTGACAGTTGATACACGGTGTTCAACTGCATATATAAACAATTGCTAGTTTCTGACCTTTTTTTGTCTTATTTAAGATTAAAATTCCCTCCACATACAACACCACCCAAACCACTGGACCATTACCAGGGGTATCGTTAGGTTTCAATGTACCTGTGAAAGCACTAATTTTAATGTGTGTGGGGTGGTGGGGTCAAGTGGGGTGTTTCCAAAGCATACATCCCAGACAAAAAGGAATGATTTGTAAGCATTCGAGAATTAGGCTGCATTTTACGATAATTCTTACGAATATCAAAAGAATCAATATTCTGCTAAAACCTTGTATTTTTTCTTCTTCATTTTACACATGACTACGTGTATGAATAGTAATATACTAAAATAATTGAGCAACTCAGATGCCATGTCTTGTATATTCAAGTTCTTGGTGCTAGGAAAATTCACTCTTGTTTTCATGTTCTTGAATATCTTAGCGATAGTAGCATAGAGCTAAACTTGTAACATCCAGTGCATTGCAGAGTTTGTCAGATTTCTTTCTGACGATGTCTGACCAAGCTTTGGATCGGTTCAATTCTACCTTGAACACTTGGCGTCTCTCTTGTGTATTTAAACTGTTCGTGTAATGTGTTACTGATCATGTATGGTGTTCATGCCCATATCTTTGCAGGGATCAATTTGTAATGGACTGTTATGTCTTTATTTTGTAATAATAAATGTTATTCTTAGAATATAAATATTCCATGGTATTCTGTATTTAACTGGAATAAACACAGTAATTAAACTAAGTGTCTGTCTTGCATCAGGTTAGAAGCACATATGTTGGCAGACCGTCTCGTAATGATCAAGTCCAGTTGGTGTCAGTATTTGGACCGGAGATGCCTGAAAGAAACTGCATGCTATGGTTTTGTTAAAGGAATGAATTGGTGTTGCTGAGGTGGTTGACCGAGCACATCTCTGGAATCTCTGCCCGTTCCCCATGATCTTCTCAATACAATAACTTAACGAGACAGAAAGGCCATGACTCGTCGTCAACACCCATTCTAGTGGTGGGTATGACCAGTAATATCAAGTTATCTTACTTTGAAATAATTGTCAATAAGCGAGGTTAA
Organism: Unio pictorum; assembly: GCA_030141615.1. Lineage (NCBI taxonomy): Eukaryota > Metazoa > Mollusca > Bivalvia > Unionida > Unionidae > Unio > Unio pictorum. Next base: position 797,640 of record JARLTB010000378.1, on the reverse strand, counting down.
TTCGTCGTAGAACTCGTCATTTGTATCTACAATGGTGATTAGTGTAGGAGCGTACACGCTGATCATGTCGACACACACGGTTGTGGTGTAGATGCAGAGTGATAACAGTCTCTCGTTTGGTTCTATGATACCTAGCAGAGGGTTCATGTCGGTGAGTCAAACAAACGAACCTCTTTGCCTTCATCAGCGCTCTCTCGTTGCGAGGATAACATGTAGTTCTCTTCGTTAATTGACCCGAAATCTGGTAGCCGTGTCTTCTTTATTCGCGTGTCATGCAAGTCATTGATTACTGAAGTCTTTCCAACATCACTGATTGCCGCTGATCTGAGAGTCCAGTCAACACGGTCCGGATATTTCAGGTGCCTAACGTAAAGATTGGAGGTTCCCTTGTTGGTTAAACTTTGTTGTTCTTGATGCAATAATTACAATCCGCGTTGTCAGGTACTCGCCTGCCATAAGCTCTACGCACCCAGTAATGCAGACGAACTGTGGCGGGACGGTATATTATTGTCTGGGGTCTGCAAAGCCTGAAGCAGGGGGTAGCTGTCCAGTGAGACATCTTGGTCTCTCCAAGCATCCCCTTGCGTCTGACTCTACGCAAATCGAGCGGTGACTAATACTATGTTAGAAGGCCGCTGTAAAACGAAACTGGAGTATCCTCTCTAGGGCGCAAACCTGGACAGGGTGATATGGAACATCATGTGTTGCCCATGCAGCTGATTCTCGCTCTCAACATAGCTGGTGGATCCAAGGGAAATGATAAGCTGATACATCATGGTACCATGCGTTGCCGAGATGACACTAACACAATACCATGTCGCCTTAGGGACTGTCTGTCAGGGTTTACTATCTTAATCTTTCCCAAAAGAAGGTATAGTGACAAATCATCGAAGGTTTGAAGTTTACGTTCTCCTTGATGATCGACCATCCAAGGTTAACCTTCCCGAAGCGTCTGGTGTTAAGGCTCCAGACACTCACCTGTCATCCTTTCTCCAGTCCGTTTAAACGGGTTCCGCCTAACTTATTTATGTCTAAATATAATCAATATTCAATATTTTACAGTTAATGATTCATGATTAAATTTATTAAATGTCAGTAGCATGTTATAATTTTTCTTCTATACCATGCATATAATCGCAACAATGTTACGTTTCCATCATTGAATTAGTACGTTTCAAGTTTGCTATTTATTTTTAATATGCACTTGTGTTGTTTCAAATGTTACTTATGAATCAACATTAAATGATGTTCATGCACATTTTATTGTAAATTCATTATGATGAGGTATGTTAGCTTCCTGTTGATTGATCGCTTTACGTACATTTTCAGCGACGACTAGATCTTAGCTTGGTTCAGGAGTCACATGTCTTAATAATATAAATACCATTTCATGTGGGCGGTTGAGGAGAGCTTCCTGTAGAGTTTGTCTTGTTAATATTTATTTTCAAATCTAACCTCAACACTTAGGTAATGTTGGGTGAACTTAACCCATCATGTCAGAAGAACATACAACCTAATGCAACACAAATGCAGACAACGTTGATTTATATATAAAATGCTGCATCCGCTTTCAGCGTGCTTCAGTGCTTAGACCAAATATTGCCTTCACTGACTGATGTTATTATTATCTCTCTCTCTCTCTCTCTCTCTCTCTCTCTCTCTCTCTCTCTCTCTCTCTCTCTCTCTCTCTCTCTCTCTCTCTCAACAGGGGAATTCCCATCATTTTTCAAAACTGCCATCGTAAAACCTCTGCTGAAGAAACCAACACTTGACCATAACGATATAAAGAACTACCGCCCAGTTTCTAATCTTTCATTCATATAAACAAATCTTACAAAAGGTTGTTCTAACTCAGCTTGTATCTCATTTGAATTCAAAAGTTTTTTTTAGCAATGTCCAGTCCGCATATCGCCTTTGCCACAGTACTGAAAGTACTCTTCTGAAAGTATTTAATGACATTCTCTCTGCTTTGGATAGTGGAAAGATTACAGTACTCACCCACCTTGATTTGTCTGCAGCATTTGACACAATAGACCATGCTATATTAATTCACCGTCTCCAGCATGTATGTGGCATGAAGAATACAGTCTTACAGTGGTTCAATTCATACTTAGTGAAGAGGACACAAACTGTATCCGCTAATGGAATACACGCCAGCCCAGTTAATCTATGTTGTGGTGTTCCACAGGGGTATGTTCTTGGACCTGTTCCCTTCATTATATACGCTAAACCGCTCTCAAGTGTAATAGATCATCACCCAGTTTATCACCAATTGTACGCTGATGACACCCAAATATACAAATCTAGCCACTCAACTGAAGTTGATGCTACCATCCATGGAGTAGAGAGATACATTTCTTATGTGAAATCATGGATGACATGTTACAAGCTGCAGATGAATGATGATAAAACTGAGGCTATTCTGATCATAACACAAAGACTTTCTCATTCACATCCTTTACCTCAGACAATACATATCAGTAACACCAACATTAAATTCACACAGTCAGTACGAAACCTAGGTAATACTCTAGACAGTACTCTCACATTCCACCAACATGTCATGAACATATGCAAGGCTGCATATTTTGAATTTAAACGCATCTGTTCCATTCACAAATATCTTTCAGCTGGTGTCACTAAAGCACTTGAGTTGTCATTAGTACTTTCAAGAATGGACTAGTGTAACTCAATTATATCTGGTTCGTCTCAATATCTACTCCAGAAATTTCAAAAAGTTCAAAACACAGCTGGCTGCTCGGATCATCTTTAGAGTACCTCGATCAGAGCACACCTCACCACTGTTCTGTACCCTACACTGGCTATCAATTCGATAAAGAATCAAACACAAACTTTGTTCTCTGTGCTATGTTTCAATGATAGACTCCAGTCCAACATACCTATCTGGCCTCACCCATGTGTATACATCAGCAAAATACTTACGCTCCTCTTCTGACAATCGTATACTCATTGTTTCCACTATGAGAACGAAGTCCTGTGCATAACGTTAGTTTGCATACCAAGGCCCATCAATGTACAAGGAATTGCTCGTTGAAGTTAGACAGAATGATACAGTGATGCCTTGTAAGAGTGCCCTTAAAACTCACTCTTTTAAACTGCAAGAACAACCTTAAAGACCTAATAATGTTTCCTACCTAAAATATTTTCAGCATTATTTTATGTTTTCTAATTTCATGTTTTTTTCTTGTTTTGTTTTCTGTAGTCATATCATTATAGATGTTGTAAAGCGATTAGAGCTCTATACAAAGTCCTCATTATTTTTATTAATCAGAGAAACTCTCAGTTAGTTCTATTTGGCGTTAATGACTTTATAAATATTTGTTTCGTAATTAGCTTTAGTTTTATATTTTAAAAAAGACTTCTTGAAAGATGGTCTGTTCGCTCGTTCTGCTGCTTCTATTTATAGTGAAATTTCCCCTTAAGAAAAGTTTTATCTTTGTTAGTTCCGCCAAAACTTAAGTCAAGATTCTGTAAAGACCTTTGCTTGACACGTTTCCTCAAGCAATTCAATTTCCAAATTGCTTTTGTAGGCTGTAAATATCTTCAGGTGAATCCTTGCCAAAATGGAATACATATCTGTGCACTCATTGATAATATAGTGAACTCAGTTCGTATTTCAAAATCACTTCCCAGGTGTCAGCGACATCTATTTGTACATGAGACAAGTTCACTCGGCACACAGGAGGAGTCCCACTACAAAGGTACAAAGCTCGATACTTATATTGAGACAAGGCTACAACAACGTACATAGATTAATGGCATACCACCCCAGGGGCATGATAACAGACTGACTTGGGGAACAGTCCAACATGCCCTAGCAGGCTGACATTAACAGCATTAAAACACAAGGGAGTAACTCTGACAGTTCAGATGCGTTGTCAAATGAGGAAAAGGGACGATATAGTTTTTACCCCCCCAAAAAAGAAAAATGATCCCCTACGAAATTCAGCGCAGTAGAAGTAATAGTCATACGGCAGATGTGACGGACGACCATCCAATCATATGTGAGGTAGAGGCCAATGTAACATAACTATACAGTCCCTTTATAAAAACAATATTCTAAAATTCATAGGAATGGAATTAAAAAGATGATGAAATGACAAATATAATTTGTACTGTTTATTTTAATTGTATGTTTTAATGCAGCAAAAAGACACGACTCACATGCAGTCTCGTGGAAACGTATTTTGGTGAATTACAGATTGATAGCACTGGCAAAAAAGGAACAGAAGTCATATGGAAATGACAAAATAAATAGGACATAACAGCTGGTAGCGTCTGCGCCATGCAATTCAGTCAGCAAATGTACGGTAAAAATAAAATAGTCTAACAAGCTAAGAACTCTGACCAAAAAGAAAAATGGAAGGATTTAACTTCTGAATAGCCAGAATAACATGTAAATGGAGACCAAATATACCTACAGTGTTTCTCTTTATCCTTATTTGCGTTTCAGAGATCCCCAACTTTTTTATTTGATCTAATTTTTTCTTTTTTTTTATTCAGTTTGACCCTCAGTTTTGACACCCTTAGATGAAACACTGACCAAATTGAAAATGAAACCAAGGAATGTGACATTATTACAAGAAACACACAATATGTCAATAAAATTAAAGCGCAAATAGAAGCAACATTAAACGCTGTAGTACTAAAGAATATCAACCCAGGAGAGAGCAGAGCATGGGACCAATTTCAGTTCTGAAACCTTTTCGAAAGAAGACTAATCCACATAAAATAAAATAAATGACATATTTTAAATGTATCTTTTCCTGCTCAAAATACGGCAAGACAATAGAGATTTGGTTAAAAATTTCACAACATATGTACAAACTGTTATAATGGAAAATGTTATCGGGGTGGAAGGCTTATTACTGGGTGTAGAATGAAATAGATGATAATAATTAACACCTAATGATCTGCTATTTAGAGAAAGGATGAAAAACCTAATAAGGAAAAAATAAGTTACTGGATGTGTATATGAAGTTAAACATATTAGGAAATGAATACTTTTGAATATGAAACTGATCAGGTAAGAATGCTAGATAAATGTTATATGTTCATTCAGTGGGAAATAGAGGAGATTATCGGATAAGTAACTACATGGAAAAGTAACAGAAAAGGAAAAAAAGACCTAATTTAAAAAGAATAACGCAGTTCCTAGAAAGCATTGTTAAGGACTGGGATTGGCTATAAAAGATAATTAAAAGGCAAACATTAAGATACTGCCGAATCATAAAAGAGAACACAATTAATTTTTAAAAAATATACGAATTAAAATGATCTTTGACAACCCGGCGGGAAGTAAAGCAGGAAAAAGGGAAGCACCACGAACTAAAGTATGGCAAGAATAAATAAATATATATGAAAATAGTCCATTGCATAAAGAAATATTATGAGGAAATATACATTTTGGAGAACACTGACACCGAGAAAAAAAACATATAAACAAGGAACACACAAGATACAATAATATGAAATGTTTTTCAGAAGTACTAAGATTGAAAAACAACAATTTCCATGGCAAAAGGAAATTTGCCAAGGACAGACAGACTGCCAGCAGAATTTACCAAAGTTTTATCAAAGAGCTACCCCCAATTCTCAATAATAATAAAAAAAAACTTGTATGTGGGGCGGGCGGAGGGGGCAGAGACAAACTCCATGAGATGTGGAAATGACAAAATCCATATTAGAGGGTTTAATACCAATTTTATATAAGGGTAAGGGAGATAAGTAACAGCGTAAGAAATTGAAACCCATCATCATCAGTCTCTTGTCGTCAAGGCACTGTGGTGATGGACATCTGGCCAGTTCCCTCAACTTGTCTTCATCATGTGCCAATGCTTGTGTCGCAGCAAACCTTTCCTGGTTTATTCTGTGATGTTGTCAGTCCGATTTTTTCTGACATAAACTAAAACATCATCATTTAACATAAGATTTTGTTTCAGTGACGATCCTGGTATATCAACGTCGATATTCTGTCGTCGCGTATCTTCTGGTCGATATCACAATATTACAAGCAATTCAGCAATTCTGAAAACATTTCTTGATGCAACTGAAATAATTTCTGTTGTAGTTTATCACGAACTATCTTTCTACTTGCAACTATCAAATAATAGAAGTTTCTGAAATGACACTGAAATTTATTCCATTGTGGTCTGATTAATTTCTTAATCTATACTAATTCTAGATCAAGCGATCTATGTTCATCAGTTATCTCATAATAATCTACAAACTTTCTTAGCCATTGGTGGGAAGACAATCCAACAAAAGGCGGTGATTGACCATGCTCTCCATACATGACCACATATATATTCATCAACAATAACTAATCGAGAAATATTTTTAATGTTTCTAGCGACAGTCTGCACATTTAATCTCAAATAGCAATCCTTGGAATTTATTTCTCGCCCATTCGATCAGGAGTCCATGCGTCTCCTTCCCATAGTAAGAAGCTATGATAAGTACATGATTTTATTCCTCGTTCGTTTATTGCTCTTGTGAGTCTGTGTAAGTGTTAAAACAACCATATCAAGTGAACTGTGCCGAAATAATTCAATAACACGAGTTGTTATCCAGAACCTTCTGGTCGCTTCGACAAACAGTCTTATGTCTGGTCACGGGATCATATACAGATGGTCCTGATGACGATTTTGATATTTGATTATTTTTGTAATAATATTGATTTCAACTTCGGCGAATTCAGAATAATTATGTAACGTTTCTTGTTTTATTATCCACTCGCCCCACGTTACATCGTAAGTTGTACTTATATAAAACTGACTCAGTAACTGTGAATATTTTCTTTCGATACAAATGAATCCGTAGCGACTCTAATAGCTGTTTTAGGAAAAGTTTAGGATACTTGTTTATCATCGATAATACATTTATCAAGAAATATACGAGTATTGAAGATCTTATTTGGATGAACTGTGGTGACTCGCCATCAATGTAACCAACCTTGTACCTTATTTAGTTCGGTTACACAAGTAAGCATTTTTAGACTTAAAAATATATTTTTCTTCGTTGCATCAGCAATTATAAAATAGGTTCAACATCGACATATGGACATACTGAGATCTTCACCAGCATCATTACCAAAAATAACGTATTAATCGTCCATGATATACGTCAGAATTTCATCATAAGAAGAAGCCTGCCATAAAAATCAGCTAAATAAACATGTATATCAAATAAAAAGCATCTAAACGAACTTTCCATTTGTTTTCATTCTTTTCATATCACTTTCATCCTTAAACAAGTATCCACTTAAATCATGCCATCAGTACCACTTTTGTAGCAAATTCGGCGTCAAAGTATTCAAGCTATAGGCACAAGCCATGAAACTGAGCACAAATCCCGTTCAGGAGACAATGCTTCAAAACAGTCAAAAATAATAATAATAAAATAATAATAATAATAATAATAATAATAATAATAATAATAATAATAATAATAATAATGACTGAATATTGCTCCCAAATGATGATAATCAAGAGAGAGAGAGAGAGAGAGAGAGAGAGAGAGAGAGAGAGAGTAAATTAACGTTAATTGACTATTTTATATTCATATATTATATTGCATTTATCTGAATGATCAATGTGTGAACGAATACAAAACAAGAAACAAATTTACTACATGTAAAATACGCCACGAATCCATTTCAATCTATATAAAGTACAGGCGAGTAATAGAATGGAGATTCCATTTATGTCAGTGGGACACTCTGGTCTAGCGTCATCTACCACCATGTTGGGTAATTCTGCGCGTCCGGTAATTCTACGCAACAATACGTCATTTCTTTAAACATTTAATCACGTGTTATGTTTGTTCAACAATTCAATTCTCATGAAAAAAGAACGATTGTACATTAATTAAGGAATGTGATATTTATAAAGTGTACAAAAATATCCCACATTTCGACTCTAAATGCATTTGAAAATGTGATTTCCATATGTTAACATGAAGACCCACTCTATGAAGTTCTTGAACCGGCATCCCAGAAAATCCTGTTGACTATGAATCTTTTAGAATGATACAAATAAATACATGACATGAAAGATGGAAATGTATACCAATAAACAATATTGCATTTTAATTCGAATTTTAAACTTTGCAAAACTTTCGACATATACAAAGTCGTCTGCTACTGCTACCCAACGTGTCAACTTGCCGCTAGAACATAAATTCTCAGGCAAATCCCCGGCGCATCATCATCATCATCATCATCATCATCATCATCATCATCATCATCATAATAATAATAATAATAATAATAATAATAATAATAATAATAATAATAATAATAAAAATAATAATAATAATAATAATAATAAGGAGGAGGACTTTGTATAGCGCCTAATCTTTCGAAGCTCTAAGCGCTTTACACCATCAATAATGATATGACTACACTACAGAACAACAAATGACAAAAACAATGAAATTGGAAAACATAAAAAAAGAAAGAAAAATAATACTCAGTTTCTTAATCCATTTGTAATGTTACCACATCAACAAGAGGTTCTAAACACATTACATCCTTTTCATTGTTGTTTCTCTTAAGTGTTATCAACGATAAAACAACATAATACCTCTATACAACGAGGACATACTGAAATACACCGCGATCAGACAATTGTTGAACGATTTAATCGAACACTAGAAGAACGGTTTTTTCATTATCAGTACGCGAAGAAATACATCGAAGATAAACGATCACGTGCATGGGTTAAGAGATTACCAGGTGTAATTGCTGCGCTAAATAATGAAATTACTCAGACGATCAATATGAAACCTGTTATCGCGATCAAAACAAATATATAAATGTACCCAACCGTGATTTTTCAAAACAGTGAATATTTGGTAATGTCACTATGAGATATTTGTACGAATCAGGTGAACATGAAGGCGGTAAAAAAAACAGAGCTACTGATCCTATTTGGAGTGTCACACCGCATAAAATATTTAGCGTTATCACATCTAAAAACAGACCGGCAATATATAAATTAGATTCAACCGCTCCACAACGTGGATTTACTTATGAACAGTTACAAGTGATGGCCGATGATACTCAATTACCACCGCGTGTGCTTAATTAATATTATTTTCGGTTTTATTATCATCGATAACAACTGAAATCGAAATTCCTTGCCGGGATCAACTTACAGGAGATTTGGCCTTTGTAGACCACCTTGTGGGCCGATAAATTCTTTCAAATGCAGAAGAAACTTCAGATGACTTTTTTGTCGTTAACGGTTCTGCTTCTTCGTATCTACTCGCAATATCTACGACTGTAAGCGCGTATTTGTAAACATGTTTCTTGACAGTATCATGTGGCAGAAATAATATATCAGCCTGATGAACTTCATTAGAGAAACTAACATCAAATGACGCGTATTGAATCTTCTTCGGTGGTGGTAAATAAATTTGCCATATTGCTTGCCTTTAAAACCAACCTGCCGCGGTAGTATTTTGAACCTTTGCCGCGTTGGCGAGTTTACTAATCGCTGCGCTACATTTCCACCCGAAAAATCGATTCCATAATATTAGTTACCAGCACCTAATACTAGTTTACATTTTATGGCCGTTTTTATTAACCAACTAGCTAATTTTTTTAAACGTGCTATCAGTGATAGAATTTAACGTGTGGATTAATTTTATATCTGCGATGTGTCGTTGTTGAAGGTCTTTACTTTCGTATGCGACATCATGAGCATGACAAGCCTCATCGACAGCGTTTACTTTACTAGATACTCACCAGGTAGAGGTCGAACTTGATTATCGAGTCGAAGATCGAGTCGAGTTCCAGGACCGCAATAATTATATCCTGGGAGGTGTTTTTCCCTGGGTATTTCCCCCATGGTGCTCCTGAGAGTTTTGTTAACTTTGTTGCGATATCACCTCCCTTCATTTTACTGATGAATCGGATTTTTTTTATACCACACTGTGCACTATTGCCAACGATTGCATCTCTGTTATTTTTAGTTGTAACAGGAGCTGGATCAATCGTCGGTGTACGTGATCGAAATTTTACACACTACAGATCCATAATATATTTATGTTATATCTAATGGAAATTACTGACGTTTTAGCGTTAAAAAACAAACACCTGCTAGACATCATAAACTGTCTCTCCATATTGCGTCATTGTCACCACCTTTTTCATTAAGTACAATCGTATGTTTTGCACCGAATATAACCCTTTTAACATCACGACAAAACCCAAATATATGAGAGAGAGGGATCACGCAGAAAAAAATCCTTTTTTGTCATTTAAGATAGCTGTACGACCTGCAAATCCCAGGTTATAATTTTCATTTTGACTGATGATCATATCCTTGATATCAACATTAGCAGGTGGAACAGCACGATCTGTTAGCAGTCTTATAACAAATTGATTATTTTTCGGATGATCCGTTGTATCTTTTACAAACAGCATAGATGGTCCAACTGTTCTTGCATAATCGTCTGAGTGTCTTGCTACACCTATGATAGTAGTCGCGATGTCAAAATTTTCGTGAATCGCCTCAAGTTCTCTACCTTCGATAAAATATCTGGCACTGTTAAATAACGTCATGATGCCATTATTGATAAACCCAACTCGATCACCTATCCCATAACCGGAATCATCAACACGTCTTGAAAGTCGACCTTCAACTTCAGTGTATCCATCAAAGGGGAGAAAATATCTGCTAGTATCCTGAACTTGAAGTTCAATTCTACTCCTCGCATTTGGAGTTTATGCATCGTATGAATAAGTTTGAAAATCACGTAGAGATGTATCCCTCATTACTCGTTCACCTATATCAAACGCATGATTAGATATATCTTCAAACATTTTATAATAATTGATCATCGTCTAAAACGAAGACCACTACCAGCTATCATACTCGCGGTAATGTTTCTCTGTGGTTGTTGATCAGATACTCCACTTAACTAAGATATTTTCTTATTCGCGAGTTGATTAATTACCTTACTGACACTTGCTGGCATAATCTCAGCAATTTTACAGGTTGGACCGGTCGGGGTTTATGTAATAATTTCATTAACCTATCTTTAACCGTAGAAAGAGCTTTTCCGTCGAGATCACCAACAGCGCTAGTAGCTTTATCACGAATAACCAAAATTGCTTTCACTGATAATTGTTTGGCGAGTGGTAACGCCTTAGGAGCAATTCTAGTAAATAAAACCCTGAAAAGATTTCCAAACCCATCTCCGTAAATTACTTTATATACAGGCAATCTTGAATTTATAACTCTAACTTGTTGCCGTCGTTGGTTATGCATAATCATCTTATATGATGTCCGTCTATCTAAAACATATAATCACTGTGATACTAATAATCTATAATTTCATCGATGACAGCCCGATATAAACTAATATTTATGGCATCACCTTCAAATAATCGCTGGCAAATTTCAGCAGCTTCATTAATTATTTCAAGAGAATTATTTCCAGCTTGTTTACCCCCGATAAGAACTTCTAATCTGGATACATCATTGATGATATTATCTGGGCAAACACCTATACCCCTACCATGAACTCCAGAAGGAGAAAATCCACTACCACTACTGGATTGAATATCATCAGAAGAAAATCTTGATTTTTTTTCTGGTAATTGAAGAGATTCCTCATACAGAGGAGGAGGAAGACGAGGTCGTTTATTATTTATACTGTTGCTCAACCTGAGCACCTATATCCAAACATTTTATGAGACTATTATAAGCTATAAAAAATGTATCCGAACTCATAATTATATCTTTGTTATATTTTATCCGATATAAATGTTTATACCTACTTTCTTTACTTTTATAAAATTTAACATGTTCAGGTTTTAAATAATTTTCTTTATGTTCATAATTCATAAATGCAAAATAAGCTAATTGATTCAAATCACTATTTCTAATCTCATTAATAGCATCATCGGTAAATCTTTCAATTATTGGAATTCGTTCAGATATTTCTTCCCTGCTAGTATCAGCAACAGCTCCCTCTGATTGAGGTTGAGATTGAGGTTGTGCGGCGATTATATCAGTTGGAAGAGTTTTTAGATATTTTTTTGTTTGCTTGGATCTTTTTGCTATATTTTCAAGTACTGGTAACATAACAGTTTTTCCTCGCTGTTCATTAGTAATATCTCCCAATATGGCTTTTTCAATAGCCGTAACAGATTTCTCAGTTGCTGTAGTAACAGGCCTAAATAACTGTTCAGTATCGGTGAAATAATCAACATAAGAATCCTGTCTCTGTTGAAGTTTTTCTTTAACTTTATCTCGTACCAGAATAAATTTTTTAATCGCGGCTAATCGTTATCTGGCCAGTATAGTATAATACGATTCTCCGATATTTGCCATTATGTATATTATAAAATATATGGTTAATTAAATCGTGAAATCCTTCAGATGCTCCACGAAGATATACTCGACACGCGGATGTAATTTTTCAAAACGTGGGAAAATAAATTAATGAATTACAATAACCGTTATTTTAAGAAAATAACGGCCGTACAAATTGGTGTGTTCACCTTCCTGTTGAAACACATTGTTATACTCGATACGAAAATAATAACCCTTATTTTACTAAAATGACAGCTCTATAAATTGGTCTTTTCACCTCCCCTACTACTTCCTACTTCAATAAATGCATCACAAGGTAACAAGTATCTGGTTGGATCTGCTTGATTCTTCTGCGAGCGTTTTGTTTTCGTGTGTGATCAGAATAAAATTGATAATCACGTATCGATTTATCTTTGAAAATCGGTGCATATATATAAAGCCATAGATCAAATACATGTTTAAACATTTTATTATAACTATAATCGTCGAACATGAAGATCACTTCCTGCTATTAAATTTGTGGTTATATTTATTTCTACTTCACCAGCCAACTTAGCTAGTTTTTCTTTTATTTCACCAGCCAATTCTGCTAGTTTTGATTTGCATATTTATTATTTTACTGACATTTGCAGTCATAACTTCAGTGCTGGGTAATATTGCTTGCTGTGTTTTTCATTGAACTAACCGTGCTGAGAACGCCTTACCGGCAAGATTTAAAAGATTAACAACTGAACAAGAAATCTTTTCTGGAACAAAATCAATAGATTTGATTTCTAATTAGTTTACAATCGGCATTGCATTTGGGGCTATCCGTCTAAATAATCCTGAATGTCACCGAATCCATCTCTGTAAATCGCTTTTTAGTAGGTAATCGTGAATGTATCACTCTAGCCATACTTGGCCCATGTTAAGCATTGTATGTACTCATTGTATTTGTTATTCATTGATCTAATCACACTGATAGTCATTAGTGATTTCATCCATGAGAGATCAGTTAAAATTAACGTTCATGATACTGCTGTAATTTCTAATTGTTCAGAAAGAACATTGTTAGGACAAGTAATAAGACCACTTCCTTGAGTAAAAATACCACTTCCAGTTGTTTATTCAGCTTCTTTCTTACTGGGTGAGAAACATAATTCTTTCCTTCATCTAACTTCCTCAAATTCCAGATCTTACTTTTCCTTCTTACTTCCTATTCGGAATGGTTACTGTTTTTTTATATTTTTTTAAAGATAGTTTGTTATCTTATAATATATTATGGATTATCTCTTACCAACTTTTTAATATATTTTATAAATCAAATTGTACCTGGATTCGCGACTTACATAATTATTAGCATACTCAGATTTCAGAATATTATTTTATTATCATAATTACTTGTGGCAATCTCAGATAACTGTCCCTCTTCAGTATTTTCTATGCAAGAAATATTCACATCAAAGACATTTATCAGATGATTTAGTTTTGTTTCTTGCCTGTCTTGGTCCTGTTATACGGTCTATTTCAGCAAAAGCTTGGTCAACACCTTCAACTATTTCTTGCATTTATTGAGCAGCAGCTATTTCATCTGGAAGATCTTTTGGATTTTTTCTTAGTCTTTTCTGCTTTGTTTACCACGAAGGTCTAATTCTTGGCCAGAAATCAATAAATGTTATTACACCTGAGCAGCATTAAAAAATTGCAATTAATTTATGTCAAGTAGTTTTTCATCACATTATTTTGTTTATCTTGTGGTTCCAATCTTGGGACATTTTAAATTTATGAGAATGCATGAAGAAGCTGAGCTTTTACGTAAAGATGAAGGAAACTTGTTACTTTTGTCTTGTTTTCTTTGTGTAAAGAGGAGCATGTTCCTCAATTATAGTAAAAGTGCTCAAGCATCCAGAACATGTCATTGGGATCATCATTGTCAAGTCACAACCATGTTGAAATATTCCCCAGTAAAAGGTTCCTTCACTTTCTGTAACTCCCTTCCACAGTATTTTAAGTATGGTGCAGTGTAATAACTATTTCAAAAATGGTCAAAGCAAAAGGAATTCTATTTTTTTTAAAAAAAACATTTTAATGAGAACACTTATATCTGGTTGCATATTTCAAGATAACTTCTTTTGCTTCAAAGATACAATAATATTTTTCTAAAAACGTGTATGATGTATACAAAAAGAGTATTGAAAGCTTTATGGCTTTCATTTGATTTTTGAGAGAGAAAGAAAGTTCTGAAATCAATTAAAATTGTATATTCAGGTAGCAGTGTTTTGCATGATTCTATTAAATCTGTACAGTCAATTAAAATTACCTGTATTGTATACTTCAGTAACAAGGTTTGGCATCATTCCTAATTTCATTAAATTCCATACAGCTAAAATTACCTCAGTAGATGTATATTTCAGTAACAAGGTTTTGCTTCATTCTGTAAAATCCATAGTTAAAATTGTCTTTGTTATTGTATATTTCAGTAACAAGGTTTTGCATGATTCTATAAAATTCGTAGTTAAAATTATCTCTGTAACAATATTTCCTAAAGGTTCAACCAATCTATACAAGAAACACAAATTAACATGTATTTTCAAAATGTTTTGACTACAAAAATCAGACTCGAGCCCAAAACAAAAAAGACTTGAATGTAATACTTTTTTTAATGAGTTTGTTCATATATTTTCATGTCCGCATGCAAGTCCATCACAGTTATTTAGACCAGATGTTATACATAAAAAAATCCATCAGTTATTTAGACCAGATGTTATACTGATAAAGTCCATCAGTTATTTAGACCAGATGTTATACTGATAAAGTCCATGACAGTTATTTAGACCAGATGTTACACTGATAAAATCCAACACAGTTATTTAGACCAGCTATTATATTAAAAAGTCCATCACAGTTATTTAGACCAGATGTCATACTGATAAAGTCCATCACAGTAATTTAGACCAGATGTTATATTGAAAAAGTCCATCACAGTTATTTAGACCAGATGTTATATTGAAAACGTCCATCACAACTATTTAGACCAGATGTTATACGTATAAAGTACATCACAGTTATTTAGACCAGCTGTTATACTGATAAAGACCATCAGTTATTTAGACCAGATGTTATATTGAAAAAGTCCATCATAGTTATTAAAACCATATGTTATACAGAAAAAGTCCATCAATTATTTAGACCAGATGTTATATTGAAAAAGTCCATCACAGTTTTTTAGACCATATTTTATACTGATAAAGTCAATCACAGTTATTTAGACAAGATGTTATATTGAAAAAGTCCATCACAGTTATTTAGACCAAATGTTATACTGATAAAGTACATCACAGTTATTTAGATCAGATGTTATATGGAAAAAGTCCATCACAGTTATTTAGACCAGATGTTATACTGATAAAGTCCATCACAGATGTTATATTGAAAAAGTCCATCACAGTTATTTAGACCAGATGTTATACTGATAAAATCCATTTGCAGTTGTGAACGCCAAAATTTCTTTTGCTCTTTCGACAAGAGAAATTTGCTAGAATCCTGCTGAGAGAACTTGTAGCTTTACAAAGCCTTTACCATACTTTAAGTTTGACTGTGAGATAATCAGTTACAAAATGTATTTCCTTTTGAACTGGGTTTCAAAAATAGTCTGTGGACCATTGAAGTTATTAAAGGAGAAACTTATTTCAAAAGAAACATTCAAAGATTATCTTCTTGACATTGTTTCAGATTTCACATAAGTTCGACTAGGTTTTCCCCTGAAAGTCTTCACGTTCAATTAAATTATAGGTCCAGTGAAAATGTGTATAAAAAGGTGTTTTGATAATCAAATAATAAATTCCAGTTTTAAGATCAGTTTGTACGAATCATAAACAGTTGTGTTTAGATATAATTTGAGCGGAATTATTAAATTATTCATTAAAATTATTAGGTCTTCATTTACTTTAGATTAAAACATTATTGTGAATTCATTTAAAGACATTCTAAATTGCATCAAACCACAACATATTTACTTTGTTAATATGTGATGCAAATACTACTTAAAGGGAAATTTGTTTATATCTTATATAGTCCACTGTTTCAAATCGAATAATAAAAATATCTGGAAATTTCTGCATATAGTATTTCTCCTTTCACATGAATATTGCTGCAACAATATACTGTTTTGTTCAGTTTTTAAATTGAGTAGAATTGTTTTGTTCATAATATTATTCACTGGAATTGCAAAGTTATTAATATTCTTGGATTAAATATAGCAGCAGCAGGGGCGAATCGGACAACTTTTTAGAGACGTCAATTTGACAAACCGAGGCTTCTTACAAAATCGAAAAAAGGGTCAATTGGCAAATTAAGACTTCCTCGTAAATATTTTATAGAGGCTCATGGGCAAAAAAATAAGACGCCACAATTGTTGTCCCCCCCCCCCGTCCCTGCTGCTGCTATGGGGTTAACAATCCTTGAAATTTATAATGAAAGTTGCTACGATTTCAACCGAATATTTGATCAAGTCCGATACGATATCTTGATCTAGGATCATGCAAATTTATCGTTCCAAATCCATGCGGGATTGACTGAGCATGACTAAAGAAATTTCTAAAGAGATTATAATCCATGTCACCGCCGCACCAAGTCTGGTGAATATTTCGTAGCGTATTTGTATCAACTCTGTTGAACACAGCAAGAATATTGCAGTTATCTTTGATCACTTTTGGTATTTGAATGTATCGTTGAGTGACATATATCACGTCAGTGTTTTTATGTCTGCCTCTGGGAAAATATCCTAGCAGGATTCTTTTGATTATCTAACATCACATCATCATATACGACTAAATTGTCAATACTTCCATCAATATCATCAATGCACGGTGCTTCTTCGATATCGGTTATAAATTCAATAATACCCCCGCCGGTGATTTCTGCTGCCTTTTCGTTGAAATCCTTTAACACTTCGTAGCATCGCTGATCATCTACACTCGGGGCTATTAAATACAACTTATCCCATTTCATCCATCTCGTTATCAAATTAAGTAGCAGTTGTGTCTTGCCACTTCCAGATGGTCCGATTATGATCATTCTAATTGAATTCGGCAACATCGCATGGTGTTTAATAGGTTCCCGTTGTCGGGTAGCTGAAGAATCAATTACATTCATGTTATTATAAATATATTATGGATCTATATTGTGTGAAATGTAAGAAGCGTACTGGCACAAACGACTTGACGACGATTACAACTAAAAATAACAGAGCAGCACTTTCTGGTAAGTGTGTACAATGTAGTACTAAAAAAGTTAGATTTGTTTCTATGAAATCTGCAGGAAATGCTAGCATTTGTGATGATTTTTTAAAAAAAAACGAAGAGGTGATATTGCAGCCAAGTTAGTAAAACTTCCGGGAACACCATGGGCAAAATACCCAGGAGAAAAACACCTTCCAGGGTATAATTATTATGGAACCGGGACCAGACTTGATATCAGACTCGATGATCAAAACCAACCCCGACCCGGTGAAAACCCAATAAACGCTATTGCTGAGGCGTGTCATGCTCATGATGTTGCTTATAAAAGCAGCAATCTGCAACATAGATATATCGCAGATGTGAAATTAATTCATGCGTTGAATTCTATCACTGATAAATCCTTCAAAGAAAAATTGGCTTCATTTTTGATAAAATCGGCAATGAAGGGTAAATTAATGTTGGGTGCTGGTAATTAATAACAACATGGAATCTATTTATTATTCTCCAAGAGGATACTGGAGGGGTAAAGCAGCAATTGGTAAACTCGCTAGCGCCGCAAAGGTGAAAAATACCACTGTAGCGGATTGGTTATCCAAACAGGCAATATGGCAAATTTATCTACCACCTCCTAAACAAATTAACTACTCGCAGTTTGATGTCAGCGCTCCTAACGAAGTTCATCAAGCTGATATATTATTTCTGCCGCATGATGGTGTTTACAAGTATGCGCTAACCGTAGTTGATGTTGCGAGTCGATACAAACAAGCAAAGCCGCTAAAGACAAAATCATCAACTGAAGTTGCTTCTGCGTTTGAAAGGATTTATCGAAGGGGTCCTCTGCGTTGGCCAAATCTATTACAAATTGATCCTGGGAAGAAATTTCAGGGTGTGGTGTTATCAACAATGAAGCATCATAATGTCACTATCAGATGAGGACATACTGCATTCCACCGCGATCAGGCGATTGTTGAACGATTTAATCGGACACTTGCTGAGCGGTTATTTGGATATCAATACGCGAAGGAATTTTTTTCAGGATAAACGATCTCGTGAATGGGTTAAGGGATTACCAGGCGTAATTACCGCGCTAAATAATAAGATTACTCGAACAATTAATATGAAACCTAACAATGCGATTAAAAAAAAAGTATATACCCGTAAACCCACAAAATGATTTTTCAAAACAACCAATACTCGGTAATGTCGCTGTTAGGTATTTATATGAACAAGGAGAACTCGAAGGCGACACAAAAAGGGCTACTGATCCTATTTGGAGTGTTAATGTACATACAATATCTAACATAACACGATCCACGGGGAGACCAGCAATCTATAGGTTGGATTCAACTGCTCCTCAGTGAGGATTTACTCGTGAACAACTACAAGTGATACCCGAGGATACTCAATTACCGCCGCGTGGTCTTAACTAGCACCTTTGCGTCTGTTGCACTCAAGACAAGTCAGCATCACATTATCTCTGGTATGACCAATACTGCTATTCTTTCTATCCACGGTAAATTGTCGAGAATCCTTATCCGACCAACGATAAACTCATTATACAATTGCAACTCGCGCAGTGATTATTCTGTTGTTGTTTCAGTGTAATTATTAATTCGGCATCAATATCAAATTCACTATTATTTTATTTTATCCTGTTGTTTATAACCAGAAAGTTTTTTTCTGATTATATCATCGCTGACAATATCACTTATTGTAGTGTCATTATAGTCTAACACAACTCTTCGAAGCTGATTTATTCTTCGTACTCTGAACACTGCAAGATAAACTAAATTCGACCACTCGATGTGATTATCTATGATCCAAACAACTGTATCTGATATGGTCAATCCCTGCGAAGAATGTATCGTCGCTGCGTAACCTGGAGTCCATGGGGATTTATCAGCGCGCAATGTATATTTGACGACATTGATATCAACCAGCACAATATCATTTAATACTAGAATTTGCTTCTCTGTCAAGCCAGGAATATCAACTTAGATATTTTGTTTTCGTGTATCCTTGGGTCGATAACACAGCGGCGTTGGAAGTGTTGCAAATTTTTCTTTATGTAATTCAAATAGATTCATCTGAAGTGTGTCTCTGACTATTTTTCTACTTGCTACTATCAAATCGTTTGGTCTCCACGCTTCCCAGAAATTATTTAATGGTGTTTCCGAAATTATTTCACTTGCTATTTCACATTGGATTCTATCCGGTTGTAATCTAATTAGTTTTTTGAACTCGCGTAATTGTTCATCAAGTGCTCTATGATCAGTATTAATTTCTTCATAATAGTCTACAAAATTCTTCAACCAATCATGTGGAGACAAACTGACAAATGGTTGTGGTTGACCATGATCGCCACACATTATTACTTTTGTATTCGCTAGCAATAACCAATCAAGAAATCTTTGTAATACATCTAACGATACCGTGCATATTTCCTCCCAAATAATGACTTCAGGAGTATATTTTTCACCCATTCGATCAGGAGTCCATTCGTCGCCATTCCATCGAAAGAAACTGTGATAAGTACAAGCATTAATTCCTCGTTGTTTCATCTCTCTTTCGAGTCTATGGGTCGGTGTTAGCACAATCATGTTTGATGGGTGAAAATCCGTAGGAGTTTTCTTACGAAATAATTCAATCGCACGAGTCGTCTTTCCTGACCCACAACACCCGTTTAAATAACTGGTTTTATATCTACATATTGGATCAGATATCGACGGTGCATTAGGTAGTTCTGATATCTGATTATTTTTCAAATATTTATCTTCAATCGTAACATCTGCTGATTTGGAATAATCACGCAGCATTTCCTTTTAAATTCTCCATGATCCTCAACTATCGTCTGAATTAGTGAATTTAGCCACTGCTTCGCTATGTTTCGCGTTTATATCAAATGAATCAGTGGCTACTCTGACCGCAAATTCAGGAAATCTATTTATCATTGAAAATAAATTAATAGAAGCATAAGCTAGCATAGACGCCCTTAAATGTGCATACTGAAGATTTTTTCCATCGTTGTAAGCAACAATTGTACCCAATTTGGTTCCATCGGACAAGAAAACGTCTTTACGATTTACATATATATCTTTAGATGTTACATCCGCGATTATAAAATCGTATTCAGCATCATCTATAATCAACCGTGAAGAATATCTGTTATTGTCATATTTTTCCCACCCTGAGTGAATTTACCGATTATTCTTCTACCGAGATCTTTTGCGTGTTTATTTCTAACTTCAAAGATCTTTTTTGACCATTTCAAGATATATTCTTCGTCTAGATCAGGACATTGTTTTCTATAGTCGCTAATTATACTATCAAGACTATCAGGTTGTGGTACCAGACCTCAGTCTGCGCTCGATATGATATAATTGCTTCACTGACAATCAGCGATATCAGCATTTTAGAACCAATCATATATCGTAATAACACTATTGGCATCCAGTGTTTTTCAAAGATGTGTCTAACAATCCAAATATAACAGCACGGATGAAGTCCACACGAGCAAATCCGTTTAAATCAAAATCGGGTAGCGACCCATTAATCGCAAGACGGGTCATTTCATGTGTGGGATGTCCAGATCGTTTAAAATACTCAGCACATTCTCCATACCCGAGAAAACTCGCTGGATAACACGCAACCATATCAACTGAGATAATACTTTCAGAGGTGTATTTTGTATTCCATAATCCACCATGGTTCTATTCAATACAGCTTGATTTGATATCTGATAGAAATTCTGTTCTTGTTGGTTTCCATATGTTTTTCGTTCTTGCAAAATGAGCTGCAACCGACGGAATTGTAAAACAGTTTGTTAATAATTGTTCGTTGTCTTCTGTTGAAAAACCATTAGTTAGTTTTTTTCATCTCGTTGTGGAGGGCTTCAGTACGGTATAATTCTCCGTTTGGTCTTACAAATTGATCGAATGTACTCTCTTCGTCTTCAATACTGTGAAGTATCCACACTAACACAGGATCGTTTTTACTTAACTGATAAATAAAATCAAATAAATTTCCCGTGTAATATTTGATTGTTCTATCCCGCGGAAATAATGTTACCGCGAGTGTCCACGCGTGTTCATTATGATCAATAATTTTAACTGGAGCTCCTTTTGATTTATATTTTGATTCGTGTAATATTTCTCCTGTTATTGTCACTATGGTTATTGGAAATCTT
Organism: Unio pictorum; assembly: GCA_030141615.1. Lineage (NCBI taxonomy): Eukaryota > Metazoa > Mollusca > Bivalvia > Unionida > Unionidae > Unio > Unio pictorum. The sequence continues at coordinate 775,885 of JARLTB010000378.1, read as the reverse complement.
AATGATGTTTCTAATTTGGTTATATCTTGAATTGATGCTCCGTTCTTCCTAACTGTTAATTCCCATTCATTTATTTTTATACGTCTTAGATCAGTCAATTTGTTTCCACGCAACGCATTTGTGAAGTGTTCTATTATTCGTTCTGCTACGCAATTTATCCTTGACGACTATTTCATTGGTTTTAATTTTTCAATACTCGGTTTATCATTTAACGAATATATCCCATAAACAACTGCTGTTACAGGATAAGATCTTTCATAGTACGGTTTGTCAATCCCAGTCAGCAATCCTGGTTTGGAATCATGACTCAAAGTGATAGTTCTTTCATCTTTCAAGATTGGTTCAAATTTGTCTCGAATAATCCAATTATCCATTTCTGAGCAGATAATGAATTTCACTCTAAAAAAAGTACTTTTTCTTGTCAAGATGTGAGATTATCGCGGCCGCTCTTTCGTCGTTCATGGTAGCATCAACGTCACCATCAATTCGAAATGTTGACCAACAGTGAGATCCTCCATCGCGTTTGAATTCATTAAAACAATCGCGGATTTTACCTATCATGCTTCTATCACTTATTAGACCCTTTGGTACATCTACGGAGACTCTATCGAGATTAAATTTAGCATTTTTCCAAGGCTTAATTTTAGATAATCTCTCGAACTCTTCCATATTATAATTAAAACAAGTATTTAAATAAAGAATTTATTATATAATGAATCATTGCAAATGATTGATGATAGAATCAGTAACAGCATGTAACAAATCATGCAGAAATGAATTCTGTGGATATCATATACAAAGTTTTCGTAACGGAAGTTTTGGACCATTTCCTTGTATCCGATGTGGGGTAGGTGTGCGTGGTAAGTCGCAATTATTTCTGAGTTGCGGTGGTAAGCGATACAGAGTTGAAGCGTTATTATGATAATAGAGTTAAAAACTCCATCAATGACTGTGACAACAAAATCAAAAGAACACCTCAAGATAATATTGAAAGATTTCCAAAGTAATAATTTAACCAAACAATGAATTAAACAAATAGTATTATATATATATGAACCAAAAATTTCAACCGCATCCTGTGATTGCCAACTATGAGGCATCCCGTGATGGTATTGTCAGAAACCGCAGACTGAAGAATCCAGTTGGTGTTGTGAGTAATCATGGATATTTTATGTTTGGCGCTGGGGGAAAAAGGTATCATAATCATGTTTCGTGTACGAGTGTTTTCATGGATTGATCAAGGATGGTCTTGTTATTAATCATATAAATAATATTGAAACCGATAATTCTTTATTGAATCTACAAGCTATTTCTCAGAGTGAGAATACTAAACGAGGCGAGAGTGGAAAAAAAAAACTTGAAAAATGCCAGTCCTATAAAATCATTTAATATAAAATTTAACGAGGAGATAGTATTTAAATAAATATATGAAGCTGAAAAGTATTTCGATATTTGTAGAGCCTCAGTACAAAAGGTAGCAGAAAATATGACTAGATCAGCTCTTTCGAAGCGCTTCGAAAACAGAATTCAATTCGTTTATGTATGATTTCTATTTTGTATTATGTGTATGACACCAAAGGGAGATAACTCGTGCAGGTATGTGTACGGCTTATGAAAGAATTACCCTCGATGGGTTTTTCCAAAACAATTTTATTCGTTGCTTTTATGTCAGGCACACTATGTCTCAGTACACAAATTAAAAGTTATGCAATGCATGTCCACAGTTTTCAGTGTTATAGTATGAACCTGTCGTAGAAACGCTAGCGTTTCCGAATCGAACAATAGCAAGTGTTTTTCACAATTTCCGTGTTCTTTAAATAACAATGTCTACTGTCTGCGCCTTGAGCGCCTGTTCGCATTTAGTTACATTAGATTGGGGTTAAGACAAATGAATAAGGCCTTTGATGTCCCAGTAAAACCATAGCTACGGCATGCCTTGTATCGATTTGCACTCCCACAGCTATTAATACTATATCTGTTAGTCGACCGGGGATCAATATAAATGCAATCTTACAGCAGTCAAACAAACTTGGATATATCCTAGTAATTTTGTAGCTTCAGATCTCGTGTACATTATTTAATTATTGCTTGTAACAAACTAATGTTGACCCATGATATAAACGTTATGACCACGGTTAATGGATTATGACTGAAAAATTCTTAAAGCTACTTCAAAAATCCTAATCAAACAAACAACCAAAGAAACATGTCTATATATCGATCTTTCTGTCTGTCTGTCTGTCTCCTTCCGTCAGACTGTCTCTCTATTCACTATAATAAGACTTGTTGTTTAATTGTCCATTTAGAACAAATAGAGCTTAGGAAAGGAAGACAGTTTAACCATATTTTACTGTTTAAACTGTCATGATTCTCAATGGAGATATAATCTGTAAGAAAACGAATCAAATATGTAGTATTACAAACAGTTGTATTCTTTTCTTCTTTTGATGTTTTTTTCAAGCAATCGATTTGAAACACATATATCGTATTCAAAAGCATTTACTTGTAGATATCGGATTTAGCGCATTTATAACGCATTGCGGTCTCACCCAGAGGCCCATGGTTCAATTCTCGTAACAGGCAATTTGTCGACGGTACCGATTTCGATGGTTTTTTTTTCTATATGATTGAGGTCGCCAGCCCAAAGGTACTTCATGTACACCTCCCGTCACGTCAAATACGTGACGGTGTAATTTTATACACCCTTGGTAAATTAATTCTCAGGGGGAGGTTACAGAATACATAGACAGTCGTCTGAATATTCTAACATTTCGTTTCGCTTAGAAAATTCACTGGAGATATGTCTCTGGGCGCCCCCAAAATAAATAATAGCATGGATGCTAAAGCTCTACGTCACACACTAGGTAACCATCACAGGATAATTCAGAATGAACCCTATGAAAAGACACAAAGGCTACCCAGTGTTAAATATATCAATATCAATTTTTCAAATTCAAATTAGAAATATATATTATTATATATAAATGAATTCTGAAAATATCAATAAGATCATAACTGATATTTCAAATTTGAAAATCAAGGAATTAAATTATCAGATAAATTAAATTGTGATCAGATTCTTTTTGATTTTCAAGATATTGAATACAGCGCTATGAATAATAAATACGTCTTACCAAAACGATATGCTTTTATTAAAAAAATCCAGAATGAAATTCGTGGCTCCCTTGTATTCTGTAACGACGTCAATAAGTTTGTCCAGTTATTCACTGTTGTCGAAAAAATCAGAAAAGAATTGGGACAGCAATATGAAATCAAACGCACAATTAATTTGAGGGTTAAAACAATAAGAGATATTATCCGCCAAACTGAAATCCCCCTTGGTAACCTCAACAGAGTAAATTCTAGCCATAGCGACAAAGCCACCAGTGAAATATACAATACTTCAGTAATTATTATTTATTAAGGAAATCTGAAGTTTATCCATCATTGATAGAGCTGTTTGTAGATTGTTTTTTTTTATTTTTGGTCATTTTTGTTGCATTTTTCATTGATTTTGTTGCATTTTTCACTACATTTAAAAACGCTAGCGATTTCTATCGTACATTTAACAAGACAATCTGTCGTTCTACATAATGGTAAACGAAGCACTAACGACTAGATTAGTATGCGAACGATTAGTCTCAATTAAGAAATTCATACCAATCCGTGATTATGTTAGAGAAAAACTATAAGCTAGACAGTCTTCAGACTGTTTTATAACAGGATCTGAAGAATGGTTTAAACCAATAACCACGGCAACAAAAGATGTAAAATCAGCCACTGAAAGAGCAATATCAGCCACTGAGCGAGCAATATGCGGAGAAATTCCCAAGGAAGGAGACGGGAAACAAGCTCCTCTTCTTCCTGTACTTGAAAAAATAGCATAAAGATCAAAACAAAGAAATCTTTAAAAATACTTCCTGGTGATATAGTAACCGCTGTAAGACAACAAGAACAACAACTTCAAGAAGAAATTAAACGATTTGGTAATATTGATATTAGCTCTGCACCGCCTGAACCACTTGAAGAAATTGAACAAGAACATCAAGGTGTTACTGCAAGAAAAGACTATTCACCCGAAAATATATTGACGACTGATGCATTAAATAGAATTAGAGGAATTAAACAAACTCTGAATTAGCTGATTTTGCTAGAATAAATTTTAAAACAAGGACACAACATTTAAATGACGAATTTGACAAAGCTATAAAAGACAAAGACACCTGGGCAAATAAAGTATTTTTAGCAAACCGTGGTAAAATTAAAACCACAAAAAAGATACCTGATGATTTTAATAACTTTATGGCTATGGTAAAAGGTGTCACACAACCACCACCAGTATATACAGCAGACCCAATCCCGGGTGAAATAGAAATAATGACAGAAGCTGATTCTGAAAAAGGTGCAACTGGTATCACTAAAAAATCAAGCGGAAAGGGATTTTCTAAATCTCGAAGAGATTCCAATTAAAGATTTTCTCAGAGTGGAACTCCAAGGGGAATTTCAGGTAGTGGTCTTGTTCGTTGTCCTGGTAATATTCTCAGCGATATAGCACGATTAGAAGTACTCATAAGAGGAAAACGAGCTGGAAATAACTCACCGGAAATAATTAACGAAGCAGCTCCTATCTGTATGCGGTTATTTCACGGTGGCATCATGGATATTGGAACATATCGAGATTTCATTGATTAGTTAGTAAAACATCCTACGGATCTTTCCAATCATGGTTATTACAGTGATTAATCACCGAAATGGAAATCGTTTAAAATTTCGACATTAGATAAATATTATTTTAGAAAACACAAATGTTTTTATAATAAGATGATCATACACTACAATCACGATAAACCAACCAGTGTCTATGTAGTAAACTCACGATTGCCTGTTTATAGAGCGTACTATGGTGATGGTCTCGGAAATACCATTGAAGGATTATTTGCAAGAATGGCTCCAAAAGTGGCACCAATCGCAAAACAATTATCAATGAAAGCTATTGATGTTATTCGTGATAAGGGTATTAGTGCTGTTTGAGATATTGCCGGGAAAGCATTTTCCGCTGAAAAGGATAAACTAATATCGTTAGTTCGGCGGCAAAGGTAACCACTGATGAAGTCATCGCTGCCATCTACGGAAGTGATGCCTGCAAGTGTTAGTAAAATAATAAATAGCGCAGTGGATCAGAAATTAGCATCGTTAACGACTCCGTCGTTGGCTAATGATGCATATGAAGCACGACGAAATAATATTGCAAATATGATAGCGGGAAGCGGCTTAAAAACACGACGACGACGATAAAAATTATGATTTAGATCGAGGAATATATAATAAAATGTTCAAACGATCACTTGATCCAGCCTTTGACATGGACGCCCCATTGCACAAGGATGATTATGTACGCGATTATCAATTTTATTCCTATCATGCAGCACAATCGGATCTTCGAGCAAGAATCGAACTTCAAGTCCATGATACCAGTAAATACTTTCTACCATGCGAAGCGTTTATCGAAGTAGAAGGAGAACTCGTAACAAATGTTGCAGCTAATACACCATATGAAAATAACCCAACCATCCGAGTTGGTTTTGTTAATAATGGTATCATGGCGTTATTCGATAGTGCTAGATATATGATTGATGGAAGAGAAATTGAATCCATTGAGAATAATGTTGATGTTGCCACACCAATAGTGGGGTTAGCAAGATATTCTGATGATTATACAAGACCAGCGGGTCCATCTATGATGCTTTCCAAGGATACAACTAATAACGCTGAACACGTCCAGTATTCGAGAGTAAAGGCAGCAAATGCTGCTGCAGTTAATCCAGCGCCACCGGGATATGTAAGACCAGCTGCTGATTTTGATGTCATAAATAATATCACTAATTACAACCTAGGATTTGCAACACGCGTAGCAACATTAGAGGGACAGCATCGACGATTTTCATGCGAGATTCCACTGCATCATATATTTGGATTCTGTAGAAATGTCCGAAAAGTTACCTATGGAGCGAAGCATACAGTAGCACTCGTGCGAAAGGATAATGATAATGATGCAATCTGGCGTGATGGTGGTGTTCCCGAGGGTAAAGTCATTTTAACAAAACTATCACTGTGGATGCCAGTAATGACTCCATCAATCACAACAGAAGATCGATTACTATCATTTATGGATCATAGAGGAAAATCATTGCTAAGTTGGCTAACAACAACAATTTATACCATGGATTCTAATATTGATGGTACATTTACATGGCACCTGGCATCAAAACAAGGTGTTGCTGCGCCATGTCATATATTTATTGCGCTACAGAATAATGAGCGATTAAACAATCAAGAACGAAGTCATATGACATTTGATCAGATGGGTGTTAATGAAGTCTCGCTGATAATAAACGGACAACAGGAACCATCTGAAGCTATATTACTTGATTATAACTTTAACCAAATAGCACGTGTGTATCATCGTTTGTTATCATATATGGGACGTGATCAAAATGTAGATACTGGTTTGCAAATATCACAATTAGATTTTTAAAATTTATATCCGATTTATTACTTTTCACTAGAACATCTTGATTTAACAAGACAATTGGAGTACTTCTTCCACACAGCATACTGTTAGTCATATAAAGTTGATCATATTTTTTAGGAGGGCTTGATTCTGATGACATTGGAAATTTCTTCCTCATATCATCTGACCAGGCAATGTATTTTATAGAGAAATGTTTCCCATCTGTAAATGTTACCCATCTGTAACACCCATATGCGTTGCATAGTTCTGCCTCCCAGGAGTGAGAATAGGATGAAGGCATCTATTCATTCGTCATGGTTTCACACAAGGTTGATACAGACTGCTTAAAGAAACAGAGGTCTCGGAAATGCTTAATTATGCATATTTGGACACAAATATTTGCTCTGGGATGCAGAAAATCACAGTCCTCTGTACACAACAGATAGATGGGTGGCAAATTCAAAGATTTGCCGTTCCTACTTAAACAACCTTATGAGTGGGAATATGTTGATTACTTTATCATTTTAGCTGTATTAATATTTACAATGACGGAATTCAGTGGTTAAAATACCCCACAGATGTGACTGCTGTATTTATTAGAGTACATCTAAAGAACACGTTGCTGGATGGCAATTCAAAGACTTCAACTAACAGCTTGGGTGGGAAAATGTGCTGAAATTTACAATGACTGAATAAGGAAACAGAAAGATCCAGAGATGTACATGTGGTTGTTATAAGAGTACACCAGAACTTTAGCTTCCATTATTGTGTTCATTTCTGATTGTAGCCAAATAAATAGTGCATGCAACTTTGAAATAAAGAAAAAACAAGACCTTGGACAAAACATTTTTTTGCACATTTGGATAAGTATTTGGGGGGGGGGGTAAATGGCAAACTGACACGGATTTTAATGAGATTCGGAAAGGTGCTGAAGTTTCTAGAACTGACAGTTTGAAGGGAATAGTAGCCAAGTGTAAGAGTGTGTGATGCCTGGCTTAGTGTTTTGGAATACATCCATTCCTTGTACACGTATGTCAAAATTCATTCTCACCCTGAAGGACTAACTACCAAATTGGGAGTCATGGATTTTTAAAAGCCTAGCAAGACCTCAGCGTATAAAACTTTTATCTTGCTCAAGGGAATTCTACCCACAGATTTGCGGTGTTGCGCTTTGAGCAAGACATTAAGGATACATGGTGCCTCATTATTTGATTTATTCAATTTAGGGGACATTGTGGTGGGAGAATATCTTATGGGCTTTTTCAAGGTACAACAGTAGATGCTGAGACCAACATACAGCGATGGGAACCCATCAGTTCATTTGAGAGGTATAGATGCTTTGGTAAACATTTCTGCAGAATTTTGCTTGATCATTTGGATATATAGAGAAAAACAACCTAACATGCTCAGAACATATTGATTTCCTTACCAGCAGGGAGCTGGGTGATATACCTGGCAACTTATAATTCACACCTGGCTACTTAAAATAAACTGTATCCCCGTTGGTGGAGGTCTCTCTTCTCACAAACTTTGTCTACTTACCTTTCAACTTATTGGAAGGTACTTGTTCTGTAAAAATTGCAGAATCTCTGATAATGTCATGAAAATATTGATAGATAGAATATTTAATGTTTTTATGTACCTTTCTTTGTATTTTGTACATTTTAAAAAGCTTTCGATAGTAGGTCAGCATTACCATATAACTTTGGGTTACATAAATAACAAATGTTTGTGTAGAAACAAATAATCGATTAAGTTACAATTTTGAAATAGCAATTGGAGTTGAGCACAATTGTATTTTAAGACCTCACTTAATTCTCAGCATATGTTTAGTGAATTGTTTAGTGACTTTCATAGGCCTGTGATCAAGTTTGAATAATGGTTTTAATTTCTCTTATTTATTATTTATATATTATAATTGATTTCACCTCATTTGGTTGGGAAGGAAAAGTGAGATCTTTCTGTTGTGGGATCGATGATTATCTCTTAGCTACAGGAAACATGTAAATGGATTTTTGTGGGGTTGAGCTCCATTTTTCAGCATATAATAGGATGTAAATGGCAGCCAGTACATGTTGGTGGAGGTAGAACATAGGAAGAACCACTACCAGTGTTGAACTCGCATGTAAAGAGGTGAGATATGTGTGATATTGTAAAGTCAAGTGCCTTGGACCATTTGGCTGCCATGAGCTCCAGAATCCTGTAATGTTCAGAGTGTACCAGTATATTTACCATGTGTACTAGAACTTTAATTCTTTGCTTCTACATAATGTTTCTTATGCAATTTTTCAGTTGGTCGTATTGTCTTTGAGTTGTTCAAAGACAAAGTTCCAAAGACAGCAGAGAATTTCCGAGCTCTGTGTACAGGAGAGAAAGGAGAGGGAAAATCTGGCAAACCATTACATTATCAAGGATGCATTTTCCACAGGAGTGAGTAGCAAGGAGATTGATATAAATTATTATTAATAAATACTTATTATGTGAAAACTTTAAAATATAAGATATTTTTTATCTCCTGTTTCATTCCCACTCCAACAACAAGAAAAAAATGATCGTTAATTGGATTTTACAAGTAAACATTACTATAATTTTCGGAATAAGTTTCAGCATAAAGGATCAACTCAAATTACTGTCTTTAAATGGGCTTGATAGTTAAGTACTAAATCGTAAATCTTGGGACCCAGAAATATAATTTTATCTATGCCCCAAGATTTATTTTTATGTAAAATGAAAGCATTGTCAATATCCCGACACTTGTAGACATAAAAAATATCGAGACATAATTGTCATGATTGACTAGAATCACAGAAGTGATATCCCCTTTCACTAAACCATGTCAGTAAGCTGTTATAAACTACTAAGAATTGGTTTTGTGCAAATTTTCCAATTTCTCTTGACATGAAATGAAACAAAGGTAAATAATGACGTAATAGTTTATGGACTGGTTAGAATTTATGAAGGAGACCAGACTGTACTATAATATGCAGTACTAACACAGTGCATATCATTCTTAGTGTCACCTATATCCTTGTTTATTTCCCTAAATACTGTAGGCAAATTTTGCTTCATTCCTTGTTTTTTTTTTTAAATACCAAATAACATTCTTCAGATTACATTTCAGTTAGATCAGGGGTCTCAAACCACCCTGAGGGCCACATAAAGGCATTTTTGATGGCCCAAGGGCCACACCACCATTGTTATCTCTCAAGACTGTGACAATCATTTTGATGGCCTCATGATACAGCTTGATGGGCTGTGTGTTTGAGACCCCTGAGCTAGATGTACTTGGCTGTTTAATTTACTTTGATTCATGAATTTCTATTTTTCATTGATCATAAAGGTACACACATTTAATTGTATATGGCAGATAACCAGCATGTATTGACATAACTGTCACATGTTCATGAATAAATGATTATAATAAAATCTAAAATTCTGAATATAGATAGAATATGATCATTATCAATTATGTTAATATTCTTATTAAATGGGAGCTTTGAACCAAACACTATTGTTGTACTTTTTGTCATACTTGGATATCATTTTAATCAATTACTTATTTACACTTTCAATGTTAGAAAAACCTAGAATTATTGTTTTTTGAGATACAAAATTTATTGCAATATGCATAAACTAACAATAATTACCTAGAGCTAAAACGGAGAGGTTACTTGTTATAAATATATACAGCAACCCATTAATTCTCAATTCTTGTCATTTTTCAAATTTTTTATTTCGGAAGCAATAATAAGTAAACGGGGGAAATATATATAAGGAACAGTATTACCCTGTGATAACAATATTGAACTCGACCATAATATAGACCAAGCCATTGCTTTAAACAACCAAGTCATTTAGCTGAAGAAAACAATGCATGTATCAAGAAAAAGATGGTGAGGGATGGTATAAAAGCAAATGCAAAATTAGCTGCTTTTGATTCACTCATTCAACCCAGCACTGTTAACGACATTTCTGCTGCTCTGCCCCAGTAGCACTAAGCTGTGTCTAGCAGTGTGTGCGCCGTATAGTTTTACCTGTTTAAACAATTTTGTAAATATCATGCACATACATTCACTCTAACCTTAATTTCTCTTCTTATATCCAATAAAAATCCACAAAGTTTTCACCAATTATTCCAAATGAATTTGTCTGCAGAGTGATTTTTAAAAAAAAATATGTCCAAGTCTTTTACAACTTTTTGATACACTATTTATGAAATTAACATGATCGCTACAATCATCATCGCTGTAAGTATCCTCTTTTGATGACGACTCAGTCTCAGAAATTTTGATGTCCAAATCTAAATCTCGCAAAATATTCAACTGCGGAACATAGTGTTCCTTTCCTTGTTCAATATTTTTTTACATTAAACCCATGAAACTCCTAATTTTTGCTCTCATTGTCATTAATTCTAATGACCACCATCATTTACAATTTTTCATGAACAGAACACATGTAGTGAAACTGCCCTCCATCAGTAACCCTTGGTTTCTGAACAATTTAGATTTACAGAAACAAAAAGTAAAATCATATCTGATTGGTTAATATTAGTCTGATTCTTGGAGAGAAAAAAACACATTTGTAACCAATCAGAGACTTGTATATAACACATATTTAAAGCAACAAAAGACTAGATGGCCATTGAATGCAGTCAAATAAATTTGACAGATGGCGGGATCAGTCAGGGAATGCAGAAATGGGATCACGCATATTGATAATGAGTTAAATGAAGATAAAACTTGTCTAAAATACTCTCATATATTGACAACTTAAATTTGTTTTGTTCAGCCTGTAATGTATTAGCACTGAACATGTATGAATATGAAAAGAACATGAATTTATGTTGAGATCACACATATAAACTTCATGTATCTACGGCATCCCATTAGAAAACACAAATAACGTGTATTAAAATGCCGTTATCTGCATCCCATTGTCAACAAATTAATATTACGAAACAGTTCACTATGATATTGTCATCTGTAGTACATGACTATAATTGTTTACATTCTTTATGTACTTAAAATAACCTAGATTTTAGTCAGCTGGAGACAGCTATCATTATATGCAGAGGCTACCCAGGGGGTGAGGCCATTCATTAGGAAATGAAAACAAATTAAAAACTAACTTTATGGCTAGATATCTATGGTTTTAAAGGAATATAAATTTATTTAGCATTTTATGTAGCTTTTGATGGCACATCTTCCTGTCACTTTGAAAAATGCAACAAGCCATCAGGCTTCATTGCATTTATTTACATTTGGTGTTGATTTCATTTGATGAAAGGTGCTTTATTTTTATTGTATTTGGCTTGCTTCAATGAAAATTGCCTGTGTTGTTGAACAATTTTGGAGAACCGAACAAATGCCCGTTTTTTTTATTCAGGTGGCAACATCAGATAATTGTAAAACATTGAGAATGAAAAAGTTTTCATTTGCTTAGTATTTTTTTTAGACTGAGCAGTGCTTCATTGTTAAGGTAATCAGATTCAGGAAAACCTTTCTCTGTACATAATTTTTTTTTAGCTGTCATTTGGTTATTGTAGTCATTCCTTTTCTGGCCTTAACAGGTATGTTGATTGCAGATTATCAGGTAGCATGACTATTTGAGTATATCACAGCATACAGGTAATTTTAGTCCATATGTCAGCATATGTAGATTATGATATAATCGCGCTGTAAAGACAGTTTCTCAGTATATAGATATAAAGGATTCCAGTGCATTTTATATCCAAGCTTGTGGCGTACTTTCATGGCATGTTGAATCCACTACTAACCCAAGATTGTATACACATATTTAAATAGGCAATGTTGACTCAAAACATATTTTGCTGCTAATGAAGAAAAGTATCAGTTTGCAACAGTGGTGAAACTCTGAGCAAATAAACTTTTTATACATTATTTTTTGTTCTTTTAATAATATTTTTTTGTGTATGAGGAAATAAGAATTCATCCATGATCTCCTCACCTAAATGATAGTAAACTTTTTACGCATTATTTTTCATGCTTTAAGAAGATTTTTTTTTACACCTATGAGAAAATAAATGGATATGAAATTTCGGAAGCCATGCCACAATTGTGTTATGTTATAAAAGTCTTTTAATTTTCAATACCAGAAATGTACTGGTTCTCCAAGAACTGTGACATTAGGATGGCATTGTCCAGAATTCTTTCGAATAAATTATAACAGTTCCAGAATAATATTATTGTTCAAATAATGAGCACCTTCTGACACCACTGAACAGTCCAAACAAATGTTTTTCCTCTTGAAAAATACTCTAGTACAACATAAAACATATCAGTAGTCTTAAATACTTCATTTTCTGCTTATATGCGTTGTATATTGCGACTTGACTTTGCAACATGTGACAGCATACATTATGATTTTGATGAACTAAGCATATTCATGTGACCTCGTACAACCAATGTAAAACCACAAAATTATTCTCGAAACTTCTATGTCATTGTTGCCATTTAAGTTTTGTTATCGTTATTATTACTAATTCTCAACATTTATGTAACCATCTATTTATAAATCCTACACAATTTGCATTTTCAACAGAGCCAGGTCATGTACACGTTATCACATCCAATATTCCATACATTTTACAACTATGAATGAAAATTACGAAATGGAAATCAAAATCTTGTACCAGAAGATACAAAAAAATCTAGATAAACAAAACAAATAGGCAAGGCAGATATCTTGCCAGTTCATTGCAGCTACCTGTTAGCTTAGGAGATGTTAAATAGAAAAGATGCACACTTGTTTGTGTCTGTCATAAAAGATGATTGATTGAGGCAGAAGTTACAGTTGTTACTATGCCAGATTTGTGTCCAAAAGGCTACAGGTTCAGATTCTAGCATGGAATAAGCCAGGGTCAACTACTGTTGTGTGTTCTTGGACTAAGGACTTTCTGCTAATTATATGAGACTAATAACCTACTGGTGTTGCTGTGCCACAAAAAAGTAAACTATATCAAACAATGCGAACCATACCTACCTAGTACGACAAAATTGTTATTTTATTTAAGGAAGTAAATCACAATTTGTTCTTCTTCAGGGAATGGGAATAATCAGTTTATGAGGTTAATTTGATGCTCAATTGTTGAAATGAGAAAATTTTTATATTATCACCATCTGTAAGCTGGTATTATTCTAATAGCCATGTTTCTTTTCTCTCATTAGTTATAAAAGACTTCATGGTGCAGGGAGGTGATTTCACCAATGCTGATGGTACTGGAGGGGAAAGCATTTATGGAGAAAAATTTGAAGATGAAGACTTAACGCAAAAGGTTTGTTAATTTCTTAGTTTTAATATTAAGAAGTCTCTGAGTTCACTACAAGATGTAGACCATCTTAATTTAAATATTAAATATTCAGTTTTCATTTCAGCTACTCACCATACATCATTGGCCTTTATTTTTTCTCTTTGACACAAGAAAGTTCATTCTATGTTACCCATTTTGTACATAAAAAGACAAGAAAATAAAGATGATTTACCCGATCTTAGTTTCCTGGGTATAACGCAAATGAACTAAAAAAATCTGTTAATGATCTTATTCAAGATACTCGCCAAATGGCAACAACAAACAACAATCCTCAAGTATAATAATGACCCAGACGGCGGTGGTAGACATATCGCTCCGTTCAACGTAAATATATCTTCGGTGATCGCATTGAATTTAGTATGTGATGTTATCGAAAGCAGTTATCAAATAAATCTTGAGCGATCAAATCAAGCTCAGCAGGGATATATTTTATACTCATTTGCACCAATCGCTCCTCCAGGGTTTCTAATCATTGAGGATCCAACTAATCCAGTCTATATGCGATGTCATAATAATTCGTTAACGAGAATTAATTTCAGACTCACTGACCAGTCCAATAATCTAATTGATTTACGAAGTGAGGTTTTACAAATTAGCCTGTTTGTGAAATCGTAGCAACATTTATCGTAAAAAAAATTGTTAACTTCATAGCAGCAGCAGGGGCGGGGGGACAACAATTGTGGCGTCTTATTTTTTTGCCCATGAGCCTCTATAAAATATTTACAAGGAAGTCTTAATTTACCAATTGTCCCTTTATTTTCGATTTTGTAAGAAGCCTCGGTTTGCTAAATTGACGCCTCTAAAAAGTTGTCCGATTCGCCCCTGCTGCTGCTAATATTAATTTGGAATTGTATTTTTGGATTATATTATTGTGACACATTTAAAAAAACTCATCTCATCACTGCAATCCAAGCCATTAGCACAGTTGAGATAACAGGCACATCAACATATTCAATACTGGAATTTATTTGGAACACCCACTAGAATTCAACTGAACTTCATACATTTCAACTTGTGATAGAACTTTTGGGACTATCTGGGATTTATTTAATTAACTATACAGTAAGTTCCTTTTTAACTGTTATGTTGTATTGTGGGGAAATAGTGTTTTGATTTGTAAAAAATTTGTTGGTTTTTGCTCTTTTTGTTACTTACTTTCAACTACCTTGTTAGAATGTTCATGCATTACAACACCCAATGTGACTCACTCAACAAAAGAATATTTCTTCCTATGACACTATTGTGTATATGACCCGGTATAATAATAATAATAATAATAATAATAT
Organism: Unio pictorum; assembly: GCA_030141615.1. Classification (NCBI taxonomy): domain Eukaryota; kingdom Metazoa; phylum Mollusca; class Bivalvia; order Unionida; family Unionidae; genus Unio; species Unio pictorum. The sequence goes on along the minus strand of JARLTB010000378.1, from coordinate 760,758 downwards.
ATATATATATATATATATATATATATATATATATATATATATATATATATATATATATACACACACACACATGCATATACATTTATTCACATGTATATTATTTTCAGTACAAAACTATATATGTTATTATGTGTATGTCTGTTTATGAAAAAGAGTAAGTGATTTAAATGATTTGTGAGAATTGTGAAATGCTGATGAGTTTAACCTGCTGAAAGGCTTTTTTCAACATATTGCCAGCATTTGACTACTACATCATCAAATACCTTTTCAGATTTATTTTCCTTTCACTGTTATACCTCACATTACTTTAAAACATTACCGTAGTTATTTTATCAAATTATGGATAACCATTGACAATGATGTATTCCCTCATGCTCTTGTTGGCATGCAGTTGAACAGATGACCCCTTGTTAGAAGATTCATGGATTACAACACCCATTTTAACCCACTCAACAGAAGTATGTTTCTTCCTGTGACACTATTGTAGATATTACCCAGTATAATAATATATTGCAGAGTAACATCAACAGCACATAGAAAACTCAAGTTTATATTAATAATTATATCAAGAAATTCAACTGAGCATTCCTAAAGCATTTGTTATATTTATCATAATTTTCATTTTGGAACTGGTTTTCTTGCAAAAGTTAAAAGAAACAAATTGGGAAAAATCATTTTGGTATAAGAGAAAGCTGAAACAGTATGGCCATGTCACTAGAACCAACAGTATATCGACAACAGTACTGCAGGGTAGTGTCCACGGTGGTAGAAAGAGAGGTAGACAGAGAAAAAAGTGGACTGACAACATCACAGAATGGACCAGGAAAAGTTTTGCAGAGACACAGGCATTGCTACATGATAGAGACAAGTGGAAGGAACTGGTCAGATGTTCAGCAGCACAGTGCCTCAACGACCACACTAGGTCAAGAGAATGATGATGATGGTGATGATGAAGATGCTGCTGCTGATGATATTAGACTTAGTATATAACTATTTCCAATACTTATTTGGCATTGTCAATATAATGTATTGTCTTTGGAACTTTACAACTCTTTTGCATCCTTCACAACTTATTTCTCTACAGTTGCAAATAATCAGTGACAGAAGACAAAAGGTTTAATTTTCATTTATTGTAATTCTTACCATTAAAAAAATAAAATAAAACAAATTTGCTCCAAATAAGTTAATTATCAAGAGTCTCCCAAAGGATGATTGAACATTTACTGTTAAAGCAGAATTGAATATTTATCAAATAAAAAAACAATATATTTATTAGATAATAAAAAATGTAAAGAGGCTGATTTAATAGTAAAAGATTAAAAAAGTATGTGATTCATGAAAATGTACACACTATATTATAATAACAAAGACCTCTACATCAGTAACTACAGATCCACATAAACTGTACAAGGCTGTACTCAATCCATAACAGTGTTACTGATGCAGTTATCAAGTTCAGTCATGTGGCTTTCACAGCACAGCAAACCGGATACCTATTATATAGTTGGTAAGGATTTTTAGTTTTTTGTATGGCTTACCGAATGGAAAATGATAATTAGTGAAACTGATTATTTTCTTCTTCATGGCATGTATCTTAATTTTACATTTGATAATTTTAAGATTTAGACAAATGTTGCTGACCGTGACTCAAAAGTTGATCTAACAAATGTTGTGGTTGTGAAATCCCCCGAGTGATCTGCTTTGTAACAAACGGGGAGTTTATGACACTGGTCAAAATATGGAGTGGGACAGTGCATATTCCTCCAATGAATAGCAACAAATATCTTTCTTTTAATTCAAACTGAAGCTATACATATATTTGTAAAGCACAATCAAGAGTTTCGGGGTGTTCTATATATTTACATGAAATAATCTGGGCCCACGTTTAGCGGAGACGGAATTTCCGAAAATATACTTCTTTCCTGGAATTGCATACGCCCACTCATGATTCGGTTACAGAAATCATCCCCCACACCAACTAGTCTCTGCTAAAGAAACCATGCCAAGTAGCATTTACCTATAATAAAAAGTTCATACTTGATTCTTATGTTCGTGCATCCGTCTCCGCTAAACTTAATTTAGCTTGTTTCAGTTGCAAAAGCTGTTACTTCATTATTTTATCAATTGATGTCATGTGACTAGCGACGACGGCTAGATATTAATTGCATCCTATTTTATAAATTCTATCATTGTGTCATGCTCGTAACAAAGCATATCCTACATAGTATTACAGATTGAAGTATCCGTAGTTTTATACCAGCTAAAATGAATGCACGGTCATATCCAAAAATGTACTCCTAGTACATAATTGGCTGTCATTGTCAATACAGCTTCTGATTGGATTAGAATCGCGCACTGACTGAAAACATTCCAGGTCAAATAGACGCTCATGATTTGAAAGAAAAGAAACAAACTGTTTGGTAACCTGACTAATTTTGTGTTATGTACATTAACAACTATAGAATCACATTGTGGCCTGCGACATTGTTGCTAGGGTGTATAAACTTCTTTTGATATGAGATTCAGTTGACTTGTCACGGCAAGTAAATGATATTCTTATGTTTTTAATTTTTATAAATATCCAAAAATATAGAACTTTGTAACCTTACTGGTGACATTTATTTATTTTAATGAAGTTTTATGTTGGCAGGTTGATCATGCAGTATTACATTTATGCGTAAAACATTCTCTAGCACCTTTAAGGATATGTTCAGTTTTTATTGGTGCAATTAGCTTCGTATGTTTTTATCAGTTCCATTCTTTTTGTTTGTATGTAAATACTGCATTATACATTTACCACATTATGCAAAAAGTTATTGCTTGTATTTTTTCCCCCTCATATTCCTCTCTGCCATAGATCATGCGGTAATATTACGACATTTTTGCCCATGTTTGAACTATTTGCACCAGGACAGATTAGTGTATTTTTGGCTTAAATTTCTAGATTTGGAAAAATAATGGGCAGTATCCTGTATATTATATGTCAAGTTCTCCATTTCTGTTTTAATGATAATGATGCGTGTTTCAGTAGTCACAAAGTTTTGCATAAAATATCATCATACATAATTGAACAGATATGCTCAGTGCGACCATAAATAAACATTATGAATACTGACAGTCTTGCAAATAGTGATAATTATGGACATTTATGACTACATTCATGGCATCCCAGTGTAGCCTTCAGTACACCATTCTTGTTACTGTCATGACTACATTTTAAAGTTGACATTAGAGAGTTATATGTCACACATCTGCCATAATAACAAATGATGTATCAGTGTTATGCATCTGTCTTTAAAATTATAAAGTCAATATTCAGTTGAAAAGCTGTTCAATAAATGGAAAATGTGTTGGTACATAATAGTTGAGGCAAGTGCTATAAGGTATTTATTAAACTGTTGGCATTATGCCATATGTGTTCATTGCTTGTGCATATCTGAACAGTCATGACCTTGCATATTACTTCCACATGGTTTCTTTTGATTACTATACCAGTGGGTGTTTTGTACCCAACAATTTTTAGAGTATAAGATGTCAAAAGATCATATTTTTTTTATTGGTACATTAGTTGCCCTAGCTAAATAAGATTTACACTGCCTATAGCAACATAAAGTAAAGGTATATGCTTCATTTAGAGGTGAAGGTGTTTTCACAGTCATTGCGTTGAAACACACTAATTAATTCAGATATTTTGATGGAGTTAGCAACAGTTTTTCTTTTCACTGAGTATTGAAAGTGCATGAATATAATTTGTGTTTTTTTATGTCTTTTTGCAGGTCTCAATTTGCATGGTAAAATATTAGATGTTATTGGTTAGTCATGGTGATAGATGCACTAGCTTGAACCTCATCCAGATACTCATTGTGATTCAAGTGTACCAACAGACTTAGCTTCTGTAAGAGTTGAATACTGTGGTAAGTACTTGTTAGAAGTCAAGAAGTTCAAATTGATCCTTTCTTAAAATGAAATTTCTGCTGTTAATATTGTCCTGAAACTCAATGAATCTACTAATGGAAATGTCATATAACTTTTAACTGTAAATCTTTTAAAATTATTTTTTAAATATATGAATTGATTTATTTTGTCTGTAAATATCTGATACATGAAGAATACAATACATTTCTTATATTATTTGAATATTATTTCAAAGATAAAATAGTCACAATGAAAATTAATGAAAATATACATAAAATTCCTTGTGTAACACTTATTCCCTTGTTGCTTTCAAGTAGTAACCACTTCAATTTTGTTGCTGCATATGCTCCCAGCTTGGTCAATACATCTTGTAAATTGACCATATGATGCTAAGTAAGAAACTATACAGTATAGTTAATTAAAACCTCTAATAGAACCTAAATTACAGTATGATAATTGGTTAATTGATACCAATATTTAAGAATTTCCACTAGAAGAAAATATTTATTCTTTTGCTAGTTTCTGAAAATTTACAAGAGGAAAGAAAAGGTCCAACACAAAATTAAACTTATTTTGAAACAATCCTATAAATGTACAAGAGAGAACAAATATCTCAACTTGATAGTAGTCCTGTACTAATGCTCTAGTTACCGCCATTTTTTGACTACCGGTACATGTTTTTAGTGAACAATTTAAAAATGAATGTAAATATTTTGGACCTGGTCAGACTTTGCTAAAGTTTTTTTATAAACTAAAAAGGAAGGATTGTTTGAGTTGTTGGTACCTATTTGTAATAAGTAATAATGTAACCTAGGTAAAATCAGCAATTATAATTAAAATACGTTGTGTATTAAAGAAATTAGGAACATAAACCCCAATGAATTCCATTTTATCCATGTTCACAATTAGTGCCATCTTAATAAATATATTAGGCATGTGGACCAATCTAAGCCATACAAGTTTTACAAAATTGTTTGTTAGACCACATTTGATTTTTATCCCTGTAGAAACTAAACCCATCAGTTGATTCAGTTAACTGGGTGTGTCAGTGACTTAGATAAACATGTCAGATTCCTATGGGTATTGTCAAAGAAATGTAAAATATATGTCAAATTGATTTACATGTTTATTATATCGATTTCTTGAAAGTATATTATTTAATCTACCTAACCTCCATAATGTACAGAAATTAATTATAGACTGGGCATTTTACTTTGACAACATTTATGATAGGGTGATATATCAGAGTGCATTACATTTATCCTAGAAACAGTTGGAAGATCAAACTGCATTACCTTTGAAAACATGGAATTTACTGTTACCATGTGGAAGTGACACAGGTTATCCACTTTAAACAATGACTGCCAAATTAAACAACTTTGTGTCAGTTGTTTTGAGCCTACTATTAATACGTAGAATAACAGTCACAAATTATTTTATATTATTTGTAAGCTATGCATGAGCCAAAATTTATATTACAAACTGGGCACAGTAAGTTGATATTTCCTCCACTACATGGTCACTGGATCTAAATCTTGTGAGTGTTAGTTTCATCAGAGGCTACATTGTATACATCAACTATCTCAAGACAAGGCATTAATGCATTTGAATATTGATACAACAAGATTTGTGAATAATAATCAGCTCATATTATACTTATTACAGTTACAAATTATGTGTTATGAATTGTTCCGTCGGAGAAGATAAATATTGATATCTGGCTAGTACTGTAGGATCGAATGGAATTTAGTTTAATTTGCTATCCCATAGATAAAGTGACCATTTATACCTGAGGTCACAGTAGTTTCAGTGAATTTGCTATCCCATATATAAAATGACCATTGGTACCTGAGGTCACAGTGGTTTCAGTGAATTATTTGCTTTAGTTAGGTGATGAACCCCAAGATTTGTCCAAATAATTTAAAAGGGTGTGTGGTGGGGCTAAATAAGAACAGAAGAATTTTGGGCTTGATGTTTGCATAGCTTAGATTTAAATTGTATCTTCCAAGTAATACCCATTAACAGTCTTTCAAGATATCATCAACGGAATTTGTATTACCTGAATTCTTAGTCTTATTGATAGTTGTAAGTACCGGTAATTTGTTGTCATATCTTAAGAAACATTAGGAATAAGTGAAGAAGCATCTCAGTGCTTTGATGGCCTGATCACAGTACATGTACTACTGTCTAGTTATCAGTATGGACTTCAACTCAAATACTTTGTATCATTTCAGCTTAACATCACAGGATGGGGAATATATGCAAAAGAAGTAACAAGTCTGGGCCAATTTATAGGACAATAGTGCCAAACCATACAGTTCCATTTCAACCTATCAAGAAAAAAACTCACCCAAACTGGGCATATGCATCAAATAGAATCACAACCACAAAATACTCAATTCTTACATTTATACCAAAGAATTTGTTTGAACAGTTTCACAGATTTGCCAATTTGTACTTTATTTTCATTGTGGCACTTAACTGGGTGCCTCAGATTCAAGCTTATGGGAAAGAGATAGCCATGGTGCCTGTGATATTTGTGTTATTAGTAACTGCCTGTAAGGATGCATATGAAGATTTTCGGAGATATACATCAGATAAAAAGATCAACCGTAAAAGTTGTAGGATGTTTTCTATAAAGTAAGTATTTTAAAATCTTTCTTATGCATGGTTTCAAAGTTGATATCTTTCTGAAAACAAAAAAGAGATAGAGTGTATTTATAACTGAAAAGTGAGTGAAATTTCTCCCTGAAAAAATGGGGAAAATGTTTTGAATACAAGATGAATCAAACAAAGAAATAATGGCTATACACTAAAACTAGCCTTAGAGAGTAAATTTACTAAGCAGCCTGTTTTATCACCCATTTAGAATAGTCACAAGTTTAAAGTCCAAACAACCAAATTATTGTAAACAATGTTCTGAGATCACCAGTGGGTAAACAAGCACCTGTCTTTCCAGTGAGAATAGCTGGGTTTTTTCAATTCAAAGAAAATGCTTATTTAGAGTTGGTTTAACTTGCTTTAAACTTGTCATTTCTTACACATAAATCAGGTAGTTTGTTTTAAACCCATTCTATGTCACTGTTTTGTATTATTTTATGTACATCCAGTCAACAGTGATTGTTTTTTCCCCTCTGGTAAGGCATCATGTTAGACATTATAATGGCAGCAAAAGCTCCACAGATGGAAAGAAGATTATGTTTTTAATTACCTTCCTTCTGATTCAGTGGAGAGCAGTTTGTATGTCAGATTTATTAAAATTTCAATTATAGTTCTATTCTTGAACATTTATGAAAAACGCTGTATTTACAATAACTGCAGAAGAATAAATACTACATGGAAAACAAATGGATAGTGAGTTTAGAGGTGGTGGGAACTAAGTGGGGTTAGAATGATGCTGTGTCACACATGTATTAAAAAAAAATCTGTCAACCATGGGCAGATTGGGATTTGTGCTCTAGTTTATGCAGTGTACAAATATTGGAAAGCAGAAGGTAGAATTTATCAAATGAACTCTTTCTACATAGAATCCATACTCTGGACAGGACAATTTTTATTGATGTGTTGTTTTCCTTAAGGATCCGATTGTTTAATAAAAAATATATTGTACCTTTCAGCATAGTACCTATCTCTTCTTTAAAACAGTAATTTACTGGCAACAATTTTTTTTTTAATTTCTTTATTGCATTGATATGCATGTGTATATTTGTTTTCCAGTGAGGGACAGTTTAAACATGCAGAATGGAGAGATATCCACCCTGGAGATTTTGTTCATTTGTCTTGTAATGAAGAGGTTCCTGCAGACATTTTGCTGTTAAAGTCTAGTGACAGTGAAGGTATCTGTAACATAGAAACTAGCAGCCTTGATGGGGAAACAAATCTCAAACAGAGACAGTGTGTACAGGGGATAAATTATGAGGTGAGTGTCACAGCTTTGTTTATTAACATCTTGCAACATTATGCAGGAGCTCTTATTGTAATCACTTTTTCTGATTGTTGGTCTGTTTGTCAGTCCAGCCACACTTGTAACCACCACAGGTCTGTAAAATAAAGTCAATAATGGTCCAGAATGGAAAATTTTATCCCATTTCAAGAAGACTTTATCTGTTAGTGATAAATTTAAAAAATACCAAATTAATGGAAAATTGTATCCCATTTCAGGAAGATTAAAATATACCAATCTATATCTGAAAACATAGGGGCATGTGCTGTTGCTTGAAGATTCTTGCTTTGAAGTTGCCAAAATCCACTAGGAGTGTGTGTTTTTCTAGTTTAATTAATGTTGTGACGGAATTTAGCTTTAAATAAATAATGAGGAAAATAGGAGATTTTGGGAAAAAATCCTAAGCTTTTAGATTTTAATAAGAGCCAGGTCCAGAATGGATTTTTTTAATACCCTTTTCAGGAAGACTCTTACCACCTTTGATTCTTAGCTGATGATAATTGCTTGCATCATTGATGGTCTCATTCCTGATGTAAATTTTATCAAAATGAAACCTCATATATTATGAAACATGCCAGTATTTCAGTCTCACCATACTACATCATGTGCATTTGGATTACTCAGATCTTTAGGTCATAATAGTACAATTCACATGGATCATGTATGCACATTTACTCATTCTAAATTAAATATAAATTGTTCTTTTATAATTTAACACTAATTTTCTTTAAACAAAGTCTATTCAATCCTGCTTATTGAATACTCTGCACCTTAACTGTCACCAGGAAACTTCCAGAGGAAACTTATCTATCACTATGGACTTTTACAGTGGTGGCCATGTACTAAACTTTGGTCAAAAAAAGAGCACGTCAAGTGTAATCAACATAATCGAGGGTAATATGAATTTGTTTACCAATATGCGTAGCTTTCATTGTGACATCACAGTGTGCAGCATTCAGTTTGGATTGTTCCAGATCACACATTTAGGTTCATTTCATCCAAATATGTCTTCATACTTAAACATTGATTTTTGCCGTATGCACTTCTCAGAGCATCTAAGTAATGACCTTCCAAAGGAATATGGATGTATATGAATCCAAATGAAATGAATACTTGCCACTTAAAGGTATTTAAAATCAAATTATAAAAAAATGACACACATTTCTGAAATAGTCTGTGTTGAATACCTACACGACCCATGTGACTTGTACTATTACAACTCTCACCTTGTTGAAAGATTTTGTTGCTGAGAATATTAGATTCGATAAATAGCTCCTACTTAAGGGGAATAATTACATTGCCTGTTCTAGAGATGGATTGTTCCAGATCACACCTTTAGTTTTCATTTCATTCAAATATATATATGTACTTTTTAACATTGATTTTTGCCATTTACACCTCACAGAGCATCTAAATAATGACCTTCCAAAGGATGTATATGAATCTAAATGCAATGAATACTTGCCACTTAAATTATACAAAATGACACCCATTTCTGAAAAAGTCAGTGTTGAATGCCTACATAACCTGTATGACTTAAAAGTCTTACCTTGTTGAAAGATTTTTTGAGAAAATAGGATAAAAATATTAGATACGATAAATAAATAGTTCCTACTTAAGTGGAAAAAATACATTGCCTGTTCTAATGACAGGTGATTAAATATATATACTTATTTGTAATTACAGTGATGTAATCTACTCAGTCCAAAAAATAGTTTCTAATTTGCTCATGCCAAGTTGTTTGGCCAAACTACAAGGTGTGGCAACTAAGGGCTTATGACATCCCTGGTACTGACCATTTGACAACCATTAAAACTTTGCCATTCAGTTTCATTTTTGCTGATAAAACTTGACCGTGGCTATTTGTTGACAATGAACTGAAGCAACATAATTGGCATATTGCAAAGAACAAATATGATGCCACAAATACCATGTGAGTGCATCTATTTTTAGAACCAGGGATTTTCTTAATATGTGCACTCCCTTTCTAGCTCCACTACAACAATCCAGAAAAGATTGCAGATTTGCACTTTTTATATTTAATTGCCTACCTCTAATAATGTCATGTATTGGTTAGACAGTATTTGCTTCATTGCTTTTACATATTTTCACAAAATTGAGTGATGTAAGAAAACAACCTTGACCTTAGTCTGATAGAACCATGAACCATCTAAGGCAGGAATAAATGAGGTTGGGGTGGGGTGGCATTTTTTTTTCTTCTATTGATTTGATTATGCATAATGAGAGAGAGACGGAAAAAGATGACTTTGTTTTAAAATCCAGTCTTTGTCATTTAAATGATAAGTTGCATCCTCAACAGGATCCTAATTTTCCCTAAATTGGACTATCTGAGTCTATTTTTGTTTACTTGATTTGGCTTGAGAAGTTGGTGATGTCCCATGTGGTAGTGATCACTTTTGAATATATTTATGAAATAAATATTCTCGAACATCAAAGACATTGGTAGAGATGGAAATTGACCAAATCTGATTGGAAAATGTTTTAATTCCTCCACTGGTCATATATCTCACTCAGTGGCTGACTAATTTGGCAACATAGTAGATTCAAAGATTTCTGTTTACCATACACTCCAGGATTCAATAGCTTTAATTTCAGTGTTTCCTAAATGTGTGAATATTTGAACAAACTTTGATTTGATGATGATTGAAAGATGCTATCAGTGAATAGAAAAAGGTCTTTCAGCATGTCAGTGCCAATCTAACAACTGTATACATTGAGGTTAAGGTCATTGTACCATTACAGAGAGCAGAAGGAAAATATGGAGGTCATATATCTCTAGATCATTCTAGTAAATAAATATGAAATATCATTGGTATAAATAAAAGCAGCTGTAAAGAAATCTGATGACTTTTGTTTGTCTATTTGATTAGGATTTTGAACATAGCTTTAACAATTTTTCAGTGATATTGCTATGATGTCTGCAGTGAGGCAGTTTATAGGGATGTCTAGCACTGTTGCATCATGCCGCAGACATTTAGCATGATGTCCCACCCAGTCACATTATCCTAACACCAGGCTGACCAGTCCTAACACTAACCTCTTAATGCTAAGCGCCAAGCGAGGCAGCTGTTAGTTCCATTTTTGTTAGTCTTTGGTATGACTTGGCTGGGGATTGAACCCATGACCTCCTGCTCCTAAGGTGGGCGCTCTAACCACTAGGCCACTGGAGCCATTAAAGTCTGATGAAATGGTCACAACTGTGCCAGACATTTTAAATACATTGACTGAAATATTCTTGAAAAACTGACAAGAGAATTATTCTCCCCCCCCCCAACTTTGAATATAATACAAGTCGTAGCAAACATAAACTGAAGATCAGCTCAGATTGTCCATATATATAGGTGATTAGTAAGATCAAAACTTGATCATGGATCAGTTGTGTATAGATTAGATTGTAAATCTTACCAGCATCACTTTATCTAATACATTATCAGTTACTTGCTTTGTGTATTTAAAACTTACACTTTACAAAGTCTCTCTATTGTGTCATGTGAGCCATCGCTGTATCACAATGAAATTGATTCAGTACACTACCAGACTGTCTTCTAATCCATCTCACCATGCAGATAATGTTGTGTTTCAGCCTAAATTACAAACCTTGATTGCAGTACCACCTTAGCAAACACGGTGCCCAATTTGGATCATTTTGGCAGGGTCCCCTGGATTTACACATGGGGTTCCTTGTGAGCACGGCATTTGGAAATAAACTTTTAAACAAGTTTTTAATGATATTGAACTTTTTTTTTCTATTTCTTTAAAATGACTTTCTCTCTATAGATATATTTATAAAGATTACTAACATGTAGGGCCCAGTGAGTCCAGGACCCATTTGGGCTAAATCTGTTCATTTGTCTTGAGGTTGGCCCTGATTGTATATAAAAAAAAAAAACTTCATTGCACATTTTGGCATTCAAATTTGTCCTTCCTTACAGGCACAAAAACTCAATACTGGAATCTTGTAAAGTTCTGTATTCCCAAAATATTACTGCTGTTATCAAAACTCACTCCAAATAATGTTTAACCTTTGTAAATTCAAAAAAGTCCTCAACTAATTCAGTGAGATCAAAACCTTCTATTGTAACCTGATGCATCTCTTTATACTGATGTTTCAAAAGATGGAGACAAAATTGGAGCTTCCATTCCAACAACGTTTTGTACCATATTGAACAAGATAAAGCTTCATTTTTTTACTGTAGAAATTATAGCTATAAGCTTTGATCTGTCTTGTAAAAAATAAATTAGATTATCTTTCCGAACTCCCTTTCCACCTCAAAAACCTTGCAGAATCTCAAATATGAAAACATATTTATGTCCTAGATATTACAAAACATGATGTTCTTGTACATTCTTCAAAAAATCCTTTCGTACTGTTCACATGTGTCTAGGCATCTTGACATAAAGGGTAATAAAATAGCAAATAAAGCAGTCAATGCTACCTTGTCATCAGCCATTTTTGAATGGAAGAATTATATATTTCAAATATTGTATACTTCATCATGTTTGTCATACTTGGTAAAATGTTTTGGAATCAAAACTCTTCAAACAATCTTAACAACATCAATCCCAATACTGGAGAGTGGCATCCCTCACAAGAAACAATTCAAAGAGAGATGGTATTGTTCCCAATCATGTATTCGACACATGTGCTGTGCTCGTGTATACCTCCTGACGAAGGAACTTAAATTTGAGCAGTTACTCCTGATAGTGTAGCAGATTTTATTGATCATGTCAGTTTCAACTCTTTAACACAGTAGTATTTTGACATGAATTTTATTGATCATGTCAGTTTCAACTCTTTAACACAGTAGTATTTTGACATGAATTGCATGAAAATATATTATTCTATAACATCCTGGAAATTTTAATGGAATACAGTTTAAATGACAAAAGATAATCTTTAGGGATTTATATTTTTTTTTATCTATATCTAATATTTTATAAACATTTTACAGAATATGAACATCTTTATTTTTTTAAATTTAATTTTATCCCTATTTCATGTTTATATATATTTCTAAGGTTTTATTTTCCTTAATGTTGCTGCAGTTAAAAAATTTTTTTTTAACTTTACCTTTGGTTGGCACCAAATAGTCACTTTTGTGTTGAGTAGCCATAAAATACTGCTACATAATACATGTGGTATTGATTACTCTATGTGACATGAATCAGAGGGTTTGGAATTGACACTCCTGTAAACATTGAGTATTGTACAGATGATTGTTTTGGATTTTGTTTGAGTGTAATACAGCTTTAAGACTGAACAGGTTTTAGATAGAACAGACATTATCAGGTATTCACACTGGGACACTAGGATCACCTGCACTGCAATTGATTTTGTAAATCCTGAAAAATTCATTATGGGTGGAAGGTGTTCCAAAAGTTCTATATGGGTGGGTGGTGTGCCAACAGTTCATTATGGTTGGGTGGTGTGACGAAAGTTCATTATGGGTGGGTTGTGTTCCAAAAGTTAATTATGGATGGGTGGTGTGCCAACAGTTCATTATGGGTGTGTGGTGTTCCAAAAGGTCATTATGGATGGGTGGTGTGCCAACAGTTCGTTATGGGTGGTTGGTGTTCCAAAAGTTCATTATGGATGGAAGGTGTTAAAAATGTTAAATATGGTTGGGTGGTGTGCCAAAAGATCATTATGAGTGGGCGGTATGTCAGTAGAACAACTGATGCATGAAATGTTCATGATATTGATGCACATGTGATCCCTGTGATTATTCAAACCTCATAAAATAATATTTGAATTTGCCTGATTGCAAAGCCTTCTTAATTTTCAGATCAAACTGAGTGAAATTAGTGTACACTATGTTGACAATATGTTGCCATTTGTTGTCACTTTAAAAACTACAGACATGGTTGCAGCTGCTCTTGCATTATTCACTGTGGTACCATCTCAAGCAAGTTAATTATTACAGTATAATATACATCCATAATAGTTTTCTTTTTATCTATATATTTATTGTAGTACCAAAAATAATCATTGCACCACCAAGGTTCTTGCTCAGGTTATACTTATAAAAAAATATTTAAAAAATGTATAGTTCACAATTTATTATATTTTCTTCCAGGCTTACCTCATTATATGTGTTTTATGACACTAATGTTAATCTTTATAAAATCTAATGTTTTGTATGATGTTTATAATAGAGGTGTGATAATCCATTCATGTGAAAATGACAATAATGAACATATTGTTAAATAGCAGGTAAAAAGCAGCCTAAATATTCAATTAATCATGATTTACATAATCTCTAATTCAGATAATCTTAATTCTAAAAATAATCTTGCACAGATAAAGTTACTTTTTAGAGAAATTTCTTTATGTCTTGTACCGAAAAGGGAGTGTTTTTGTTAGTCAAATCAAGGTTTGAAACTAGACATGGGTTTGTGTTTTAGAGTTAAATGGTAAATATCGTAAAACACAGTCTGGAACTGACTGTCAAATACTTCTCAATAGTGTATTGTGAGCTGAATGCAGTGCCGTGTGTTGTTATGTTGTGCAGATTATTTCAACATCCAAATGACACAACACTAAAGTTATGCATATGTAACGAAATTTTAGTTGTATGTCCTCATTTAATAATAAAGTTGCTCCCATGAATCAGAATTTATGTTGGACGATTTAAATGCAGCTTTAAGATTGACTTTGAGGCAATTGTTCCAACATCTGTGGGATTGCTGTCACTGCTGTAGCTTGTCACAGAAGAGTCTCTTAGGCAGCTGGTGGTCTGACATGCATACAACATCAACATGTCCCACCCAGTGTGGTGTGGATGCCGGGGAGACTGGAAGCTTGTCCTGCCACTTAATGTTGATGATTTTCCTGAGACCTGTGGTGTGAAAATGGTTCAGCTTCCTGGCATGGTGTTGGTACACCGTCCATGTTTTGCATGCATAAAGTAGTAAGTGGAACACAACTGCCCTGTAGACCTTAAGTTTGGTCTGGATGCTGATGCCTCTTTTATTCCAGATGTTGGCATACAATCTGCCGAAAGTTGGCACTATCTCTATATATATTGTATTTTGTAGCTGCAGTTGTTATTCTGATACCCTGTTTGGTAAGACATAATTCATGGTTTCAAAAAACAGAGATAATAATAATAATAATAATTAGGACTTTCTATAGCACCTAATCTTTAGAAGCTCTAAGCACTTTACAACATATATAGTGATATGACTACAAAAATAATAAAGCAAACAAACACCATGAAATTAGAAAACATTAAAAAAAAAAGATTCCTGAGGTCACAAGATGCATATATGCACAGTCCTATAGCACTGAGGTTTCCATGACTACCAAATTACAGGTCCAGGATGTGATAGAAACACTTAAGATATATCAGTCTACCCCCTTTGGGGACTGGCCCTGAATTATAACTTAGAAAATGTTCTGTAACAATCCATGTCAATTGATGTCTGCTTACCTACATTAATTATATCCCTGTTCTCAGAATTGAAAAGTTGTTATTTTAATTTCTTTTTTCACATTTCATTGCATTCAACATTTTTTGGGTTGTACTTCAGTTTGTGCTTTGTTTGATTTTTTTTAAAGGGTTTTATACCATTTATCATATTTCTCATTTGTTTCAGCCACAACGTCCCAAATCATTCACCTATCCTGTCATATGTGATCTTCCCAATGCAGAGATTTACAACTTCCGTGGTTACATGTGAGTAGTGTTTTCAGTCAGTTAGTATTACCTCCCTTACAAAAGGATTTACACCTACCTTTTAGTTCTCTCATTCATTGAGTTCTCATTAAGGTAGTCTGCTTGTGTAAAATCAATGCTTACTGCTGCAGCCTTAAATAATATGATCATTAAAATAAGGACAAAGAAAAGGCAATTCAGGAAAATAGTTCCTTGTTAGTCTGTCTGTCCATCACCTAAATGCTTTCAGCAAGTAAAATAAACTTTTCATGTAATTCCCTCACCCCCTTTTGTTTCACTACACTGTATTAAAATTTAAAAATTAAAGTAACATATCAACTTTTGTCCCCATATTTCTCTTGGAAGGTGAAAGTTGATGATTAAAACAGTGTTATGCTCATTTGTAAATTTTGGTGTTAATTTCATGATAATAAATGCCAGAAATTACATTGATATCTAGAGAATTCCCACAAAACAGTCACACATGATCATTTGATAAAGAAAGAGAAAGACTTTTCATAACCCAGTTTAGAAGCACTCTTTGAGTCACTGAACATATCCAATATTTCATCAAATAAAACAACTGACATGATTACTTCTTCTATGACAACAGTTGCATTTTGCTGACTGTAACCATTTTATAAGATTGCTGTTGCTGTGTTATGCAAATATAATGAATCAAAATCCTTTCATCTTTTTTGTGGAAACTGATTTGATTTAAATAATTGTCATGCTATATAATTCACTCACTAAGATAAAAAAAAATTATATAGGATACAATGGCAGTGAGTGATCTTCAGTCTGTGCAGATTGCATGAATCTGTATATAATCGTTCAGCTATTATTTTATGGGAATTTGTGACGGGGTGTTCTTTCCCCTACTCTACACAATCCATATTTTGACCCTTACTTAGGAATAAATATTCAGCTAAGAGAGGTGGAAGAAAATACACACCAAATTAAATATTTAAGTGATTTTCTATTACATGCAAGTCCTCAGCAGGGCTGGAATGGTTAGTATATTCCTTAACTGGTTTGCCATACATTAACCTACTAGTAGGCCATTAATTGATGTCTTAAACACTTATGATATAGAGTATGAAATGCAATGAACTGCAGCATAATCAGGTTACTATAAAATCCAGTGAAAACATACATTTACATATTACATTTGCATTAATGTGGAAACAGGTGTTAAAACGAGTTGAAGTATTCATGTAGTGCAAAACAAAGGGCATGGTGGCTGAATTGAATCCTGTATAGATCAAATGGAGCCTGCCTTAAATTACCTAAAACACTGAATAAAACTTACTGACAATAGGCAGTCTGTTGAAAAATATTTTTATTTTTCCATCTTCAAAGAGACTGGCAAATAAATTGATGCAACACATATGTCTGTCTGTAATCTGCATTCTGGAAATACAACTAGTATGTCATCAAGTAGACATGCACCACCTACCACTGACAGACCTTCTAAAAATGGGAAGACCATCAAGTTCAAATGTGTCACGATAATGTATAATATCATAAGATGTGCATTTGTGAATTTTATCGATATGCAACATAAGTGTATCATTGCACTCCAGGTTACAATCCTAGTTTTCAAAAAGTTAAAGATGTGTTGAATTGTTAGGAAATGTATTGTTATGGTCAAGTACTACAGCAAATCTAGCTAACCTTTATAAATTACAGGAGGGCTTATGCTATAAGAAGGCATCATCTTTGGCATTGACAGCAGTAGACAGCAGGTTACAACTTTTATTTATGCTTTTGACTATAGCTTATATTCAGGAACTGTGTAATTTAATTTCACTACCTTGTGTTAGTTGGCAGTTGCTTGAGCTTTTTTAATACTTGTCAACCTTTTTTTTAATACAATTTTGGGGGCAAATTTCGTGGGAGACATTTTAGGCTATGGTTTCCAATTTAGGCTTGCTGTACATATAAAGCAGCTTATAATTTGTGTTTAAGGTTTTGCTAATGACTCGTAAGAAGGAATTGTGCAGTGAGGTTTTATTTATGGCTCAAAACGTAAATTATGAGGTTTTATTTATGGCTCAATACGTAAATTATGAGGTTTTATTTATGGATCATATAAGAACTATGCAATGAGGTTTCATTTATGGCTTTAAAAAGAACTATGCAGTGAGGCTTTATTTATGGCTCAAAAAGTAAATTATGAGGTCTTGTTTTCTGGATCAGAAAGAAATGATGTAATGAGGTTTCACTTATGGCTCAAAAATGAGCTATGCAATGAGGTTTTTTTATTGGTAAAAAACTAATGATGAATGAGGGTTTGTTTATGGCTCTAAAAAGAATTAATGAGGTTTTGTGCATGACTCAAAAAGGAATTATGCAACGAGGTTTTGATTGGGCCTTAAGGAAGGAATTATGCAAGTTAGTTTTAAAAGGAATTATGCAGTAAGATTTTGGTTGTGGCCTATAGGAAAGAATTATGCAAAATGGTTTTGTGTATGGCTATGAAAGGGAATTATGCAGTGAGGTTTTGGTTGTGGCCTATATGAAGGAATTATGTAATGAGGTTTTTGTTTATGGTGCAGACATTTCTTTTTGCAATAAAATTGTTTTTTAGGTCAGAAGAAATTGTACAATGTTTTGTTTGTGGCTTATAGGAAGGCATTATGCAAGAAGGTTTTGTTTATGTTATCAGGAAGGAATTATGCAGAAGGTTTTGTTTATGGGTTATAAAAAAGAAATGTAAAAGAGAGTTGTGTGCAAAAACTTTTTTTTAATGACTTTTAAGATGGAATTATGCATGTAATTTTGTTTAAGTGTATTAAGATATGCCTAATATTAACTGATTGCTTTTTATGGGGTGTTAGTGACTTTTTTGCAACTTGTAGTGAAAAGCTTGAAGTTAAAAGATTTTATTTGTGGTTTATATAATAGAACCATGCTTTTAAATTTGAATTTTGTGTATTCAGTAGTATTTACCATTCATTGTTACTTACTGTTTATGTCTGCTATGACCCATTATGCCCATCTGTCAACTTTGCCTTTCCCACAGTAATAGGAAATTAAACAATACTGAGTTGAAGTTTGATGATAATATCTTTGAGCCTGTACTATTGTTAGGGATAACACAAGATACCGGTAACACATAAGTCATGTGAATGGCCAGTCTTTAGAGAGGTCACAGGATACAAGATGAGAGACATGGAGGGTGTGTGGTTCTTAATTAGTGTTGTTTCTGTTTCATGCAATCCCCATCATTCTCATTGGTTTAAAAATCACTTTAGATAATTGTATTTACCCAAAACAAATGTGATTCATTTCATTATTAGCAGGTGTTCCTAATTCGGTGTAAAATAATAGTGACAGAACATTTTTGTCCTATTTGACACCTATTGAATTACAAGTCAGGTAAAGGCTTCATTCAGTAATGCCAAATTGGACAAAGGTAGTATCATCTAAGCTGATCTATATTGAATGGTGGAAGATTCTACGCAGAACTGGCTGAACCATAATTGACAGCATACTCCATTGGAATAGAGATTATATTATGACCTATTAAAATATACTTTTTAAATATGGAATTGTCGAGTAGAGTTTCCTGTACAAATAAATAGCAAAATCATCAGGTGATTTTGACAACACCACTTGAGGTAGAACAAAGACTATTGATTTTGTGATTAGAAGGTCAAAAGTCAAGGTGCCATTGTGACTGCAAAATTAAAAACTGTTTCTGCACAAGAACATTAGATCTGCATCACATGTCAGAACCAAACTTTGTTGATAACTTGCTCTTGGGGTAAGGGAGAATAATTATTAGAGCTGATGTCAAAAGAGAGGCTCACAGACAAGAACAAAAATGGCTTCTGTTACAAAATAAAGTTAATGACCATGTACCTTCAACCAAGGTTTGTAGATTACTCATATGTTGGGTAGTAAAAAAACCAAGTGATTTTGTTTTGTGAATAGGTCAAATCTCAAGGTCAGTATATATAGTAAAATAAGAAAAAAATGGCCCTTGCAGAATAATGTTAGTACTAAAGCACATACATTGATCAAAGTTCATGTTGGGCATACATATAAGTTATAGAATATGTCTCTTGACTCAAAAGACCATAGTTCATGGCCATAGAAATATGTTTTGCACAATAAATTTTATTCTGGTGTAAAGTTTCTTTGAACAGACTTTGTGAATTAAAGCAAGCCTTGGACTTGGAGTAATAAAGAAATCTATAGATTCTTGGGTCTGAAGGTCATAGTTTGCATGGGTTTGAGTCTCAGATTCGGCCATTGTGGGTATGCGAGGAAGCTTGCCAGTAGCTTCTCATGGGATGATGGTTCGTTCTGGGGGGGGGGTGTTTCTGGGTTGCACAGAGAAAAAATTTGGTGTTTGATTCTGGATCAAATGGATAGCTAGTGTAGGGTACAGAGCAGGGGGGAGGTGTGCTCTGATCATGGTACTCTAAAGATGATCTGAGCAGCTTTGTTTTGAACTTTTTGAAGTTTTTGGAGAAGATAATGAGACAAATCAGACAGAATTGAGTTACAATAGTCCAGTCTTGAAAGTACTAATGAACACAAGTGAGACACTGGGTGATGATCTATGACATTTGAGAACGGCTGAGTGTATAGAATGAAGAGAACAGGTCCAAGAACATACCCCTGTGGAACACCAAAAGATAGATCAACTTGGCTGTTGACTAAGTAGGACAGTAAGGCTGTATTGTGAATGCCAAATACATGCTGGTGAAGTAATATATGGTCTGTTGTGTCAAATGCTGCAGACAAGTCAAGGAGGGCAACGACTGAAATCTTTCCACTATCCAAAGCAGAGACAATGTGATTAACTATTTTCAGAAGAGTAGTTTCCTTACTGTGGCAAGGGTGAAATGCAGACTGTACATTGTGAAAAAAACTGTTTAAATTCAAATGAGATACAAGTTGGGTTAGAACATCTTTTTCTAATATTTTGTATATGAAATGGAGTTTAGAAACAGCACGGTAGTTCTTTAAATCATTATGGTTAGTATTAGTTTCTTCAGCAGAGGCTTTACAATGGCAGTTTTGAAAAATGATGGAAATTCCATGGATAAGAGAGAGAGAGGTGTTAATAATATCAGTTAGTGAAGGCAATATTGATACATGAATACACATATCAATACAAGAGGTGAAGAATTAATACAAAATGACACTTACCTTATGCAAGATGTTTTAATCTTCAGTAGTCGTCCATAATTATTAGTTATTTGCGTTGTTATTATTTAAACTGAGAATGCACTTCAGACAGCTGTTGAAAACATGGACACTCATATTTGTTAGTAAAAACAAAATTAAAATCTGTTGACTCATTTGACTTGTACAAATTAACACAAATTGTACTATTGCCCCACACACCAGTTCCATGCTAATTATTTATCCCAACAACCTGTTCAACATAAAGGAGACATTCCAAATGTTTCCACATGTATCTCCAGTACTTTACTCATCATATAATAACCACTTTTATCAGAAGTTTCTTTGTTGATTTGTATCTTGTCTATTTTGGTCGAGTTTGAAAGCTACAGTACAGGTGTCAGGCAGTGAAATATGTTACATTGAATTCTCATTGGTGGTTATTGTTTGTTCTGGTCCACGATATACAAAATCCAGAAGTTAATGTAGCATTGTCCCTATTTATATTGCCATGGAGAAACTTAGCTCAAAAGTGGTCATGATCACTAAAGTACAGACAGAAGTTCTTAGAATTAGTATTATTCTTAGAATTCTTGCAGAACAGTGATACACAAGACTAGTAAATTAGTCAACTGATATTATTATTTTGTAAACTAGTCAAATGTTGCACGTATGAAAATGGTTTCTGGTGCATTATACAGTTTTATTTAGTTCACTCTTAAAGTACTTATCATGACATTAGTCAATCCAGTACATGTATCGAAGTGCTTGTCTGAACATATTTATCAGGTTTACACATCAAGGTTTATCTGCTTGATGTGAATGGTTGTTTAACTAAATTTGATTGTCACATTGTACCCTGGAAAAAGCATTATGTCGTCGTATGAACCTTGCATCAAGGAAGTTTTACAAATGCATGTTTAAAATATGTGTCAACTATAAAACTGCAATCATCTGATTCCCAGGTGGCATGGTTCAACTTCAGTCTAACCTGATGTTTATTTCATTCAGCAAATACTGGCTGATAATAGTTGTCAAGACAATAATTGTTAAAGTTATCAAGTATGTCAGTTAATTGGTACAAATGAGTGATTTTGAGCCAAAAATTGTGTTATATATTACAAGTTGAATATATGTGCTGGAATGACAAAAATAGATAGCATGCCAGTCAATCACCATTTCAGAAAATGTAGAAAAGGCTGAAACCCAAGTCAAATTAAAATACAGGCAATTTAAAAGTAGAATACAATTCGTATTTAATTTGTTAAAAAATTTAGCCCAGTGGGATAAAGTGATTTAAAACTATGTATCGCTATCAAAATCAACTGAATAGATAAGAACAATTAAATTAAGTTGTAAAATTTGTTTAAAAAATCAAAATACCTGTTTGGTGGCTAAGTATGTCCTGCATATGATCAACCTGAAATAGCCCAAAATGTATAAATGAATAAAAATCACGGACAGCTACAGGTAGTCTGAAAGTATTTTTTGTTGTTTTGTCATGGATGACATATACATAGATGTTACGTACCTGTTTATCTGGTTTCTTCATACTGGAAATACAACCAGTAACCCACATGAAAGGGCACAAACTGCCACTGACAGGCCTTAAACAAATGGAATGACCATCAAGTTCATATGTGCATTGATAATGTATTATATCATAGGCTGCATATTGTGAATCGATATGTGACACAAGCGTATCATTTCACACCTACTGCGTTTATTGGATGTACTTCCTGTGATGATTATATGCTGATTATGCAAGGAGTATTTAATGTGAGTGCATGATAAACTGAATTAAGTTATGTTGAAGCAGATTTTCAAGAAAGACACCACATGGACACCAGCTCTCTTCTGACTTTTGTTTATTTACCCATGTACATACTATTCTGGGGCACGGAGTGGCTGAGTGGTCTAAAGCACTCTCTGTTACAGATCAATGCCATCTCACCTCTGTCTGGGTGCATTCGAGTCTCGGATTCAGCCAATGTGGGTATGTGGGAAAGCTCGCCAGTAATTTCTTGTTGGTCGGTGGTTCATTCTGTGATTTTTCTGGGTTCTTACTCCACCATTAATAATGGCCGCCATGTAAAGCCTCACAACAACAAGCTGTTCCATTTGTTTGTTTGGTGCATATACACGCAATCTCAGTATCTTCTGACATTTTGTTTATGCAGTACAATTAAGCTCTGCTGTCTTTTGACAGTTCTTGTTTCTTGATGCATGTCCAAGAAAGCTATGTTGTCTTCTGACAGTCTTTGTTTGTTTTTGCATGTACAAGCAAGCTCTGTTGTCCTTTGACATTTTATGTTTGTTTCGACATGTACAAACTATGCCGTCATCTGACAGCTCTAGTTTCTTTATGCAGGTTCAAACAAGATATGCTGTTTAATGGACTAGTAATATTCTACCCTAAACTTAAATTAAGTGTATTTTATCTGACCTAACATGATTATAATGATTGCAATTTCTAACCTAATATTCCTGCATTTCAGCTTCACTGCTCAATTAAAGTAGGTTGTTAGTGAGTTTTGGAACTAAATATTAACTCACCTGGTCAATGGCTTTGTGAGATGGCATGTCATCTTGTATGTCACTTCATCTGTGCATCCATCCATCAAGACCTGCCTGTGAACACTAGAGATTTGATAAATAAGGTTAAGTCAGTCAGATCTTGGATGAATTCGATTAAGGGGACATGTGTGGATAGTAATCATTTGCTATTGCCACAGATAGGTTGAGCTTGTGAATAATAATAATGAGGACTTTGTATAGTGCCTAATCTTTAGAAGCTCTAAGCGTTTTACACCATCTATAATGATATGACTACAAAAAACAAAAACAAATGCCTTGAAATTAAAAAGTGATGAAAATAATTAAGGTAGGAACATTATTAGGTCTTTAAGTTTGTTTCTGCAGTAAAAAAAGGTGAGTTTTAGAGCACTCTTGAAACACTCTATAGAAACCGTATTTCATTGTAACACTGTTGTGGATACTGCCTTATAGCAAGACCACCCATAAATGAAGTGCACAATACATATAGAAATTGTATTAATAATAGTAATAATAATAATAACTGTAATAATAATGACTTTATTTAAAGAGTTAACACAATTAGCTGAAGAACTAATCAACCTTGAGGCCCTCATACAAAGGAATTAATTAATTTTAGCTGCATCTCTAAAGCCAACGGATATATTGGGTTTGGAAGATGGAAATAGAGTGGGCATTTCTAATCTCAACAAATAATATTTCAGAGCAAACTTCCAGAGTGTAGGAAACTTTGTTGAATGATTCCTTATTTGTTTTGGGAATTATATTCTGTTTGATAAACATTGATCACAGGTGGGGAGTATTACCAGGTGGTCTATAATGGAAACATGATTGTAAATATTCAGGAGCACTATTATTGGATATCCTGTACATTAATTTGGCTTTTCTCAACTATATTCTGTCTTTAATAGGTAATACTTTTAACTTACCAACTAAATTTTCCTTACTTTCTTTCTGGATTGATATTAGCCCAAATGCACTTTTTTGAAGATGTGCTAACTTTACCATGTTTTTACCCCATACTATATTACAGTAGTCCAGATAGGGTTGTATGGAGCTGTAATATAATTAACCCATACTGTATTACAGTAGTCCAAATAGGGTTGTATGGAGCTGTAATATAATTACCCCATACTATATTACAGTAGTCCAAATAGGGTTGTATGGAGCTGTAATATAATTACCCCATACTATATTACAGTAGTCCAAATAGGGTTGTATGGAGCTGTAATATAATTACCCCATACTGTATTACAGTAGTCCAAATAGGGTTGTATGGAGCTGTAATATAATTACCCCATACTGTATTACAGTAGTCCAAATAGGGTTGTATGGAGCTGTAATATAATTACCCCATACTGTATTACAGTAGTCCAAATAGGGTTGTATGGAGCTGTAATATAATTACCCCATACCGTATTACAGTAGTCCAAATAGGGTTGTATGGAGCTGTAATATAATTACCCCATACCGTATTACAGTAGTCCAAATAGGGTTGTATGGAGCTGTAATATAATTACCCCATACTCTATTACAGTAGTCCAAATAGGGTTGTATGGAGCTGTAATATAATTACCCCATACTGTATTACAGTAGTCCAAATAGGGTTGTATGGAGCTGTAATATAATTACCCCATACTGTATTACAGTAGTTCAAATAGGGTTGTATGGAGCTGTAATATAATTACCCCATACTATATTACAGTAGTCCAAATAGGGTTGTATGGAGCTGTAATATAATTACCCCATACTATATTACAGTAGTCCAAATAGGGTTGTATGGAGCTGTAATATAATTACCCCATACCATATTACAGTAGTCCAAATAGGGTTGTTTGGAGCTGTAATATAATTACCCCATATTATATTACAGTAGTCCAAATAGGGTTGTATGGAGCTGTAATATAATTACCCCATACTATATTACAGTAGTCCAAATAGGGTTGTATGGAGCTGTAATATAATTACCCCATACTATATTACAGTAGTCCAAATAGGGTTGTATGGAGCTGTAATATAATTACCCCATACTGTATTACAGTAGTCCAAGTAGGGTTGTATGGAGCTGTAATATAATTACCCCATACTGTAATACAGTAGTCCAAGTAGGGTTGTATGGAGCTGTAATATAATTACCCCATACTGTATTACAGTAGTCCAAATAGGGTTGTATGGAGCTGTAATATAATTACCCCATACTGTATTACAGTAGTCCAAATAGGGTTGTATGGAGCTGTAATATAATTACCCCATACTGTATTACAGTAGTCCAAATAGGGTTGTATGGAGCTGTAATATAATTACCCCATACTGTATTACAGTAGTCCAAATAGGGTTGTATGGAGCTGTAATATAATTACCTCATACCATATTACAGTAGTCCAAATAGGGTTGTATGGAGCTGTAATATAATTACCCCATACTATATTACAGTAGTCCTAATAGGGTTGTATGGAGCTGTAATATAATTACCCCATACTATATTACAGTAGTCCAAATAGGGTTGTATGGAGCTGTAATATAATTACCCCATACTGTATTACAGTAATCCAAATAGGGTTGTATGGAGCTGTAATATAATTACCCCATACTGTAATACAGTAGTCCAATTAGGGTTGTATGGAGCTGTAATAGAATTACCCCATACTGTATTACAGTAGTCCAAATAGGGTTGTATGGAGCTGTAATAGAATTACCCCATACTGTATTACAGTAGTCCAAATAGGGTTGTATGGAGCTGTAATATAATTACCCCATACTGTAATACAGTAGTCCAAGTAGGGTTGTATGGAGCTGTAATATAATTACCCCATACTGTATTACAGTAGTCCAAATAGGGTTGTATGGAGCTGTAATATAATTACTCCATACTGTAATACAGTAGTCCAAGTAGGGTTGTATGGAGCTGTAATATAATTACCCCATACTGTATTACAGTAGTCCAAATAGGGTTGTATGGAGCTGTAATATAATCAATGTCCATATAGTGACGAAATCTGTATATAAAAATTATATCCTTAGCAAGTTTCTTTGTTTATATTTATTTATTGGTATCATCTTCATTATGATTACATCATTTGTATTGTAAAATTTTATAATATACATTTTTGTAGGAATCAAAATGGAAGTGTCCATGTTCTGCTGGTATGTACACTTGTCATTTTGTAATTTTCCTTTTTGTAGACAACTTTCTGAAGATGAAAATAGTCGTGTATCTTTAAATAAAGACAACATTATGCAGAGGGGCTGTTTTATCAGGAACACAGACTGGGTAGAAGGCTTTGTCGTCTATGCTGGTAAGAAATTTCAATTTTTGGGCTTGTGAAGAGCAAAATTTATACATGTATGACTTCTCTAGCAAATTTAGCTTTGGCAGCAGTAACACTGGGCAATGTTAGGACAAATAGAAATGGATGGAAGGTTTCAATAACAGATAAGAAAACTGGCAGTCTTTCAATTGTTAACAAAATATACCTATCTGCCATCCGATTAGGTCTGTATTATACTTAAATAAGAAAGACCTATGACTTAAAAAAAATGCTTTACAGAATTTAACAAATGTACATTAACAATTGTTGTATATAATCATTTGTAAGACAAGTCCTACTGTAAGCTGCACAGACCCAGATCTGCTGCTGCATAATGTGCCAACAGACCTGGATCTATTCAGTTTGTTAGGAGTATTTACTAGTACAAACAACATTGACCCTGATGTAGAACTGAATCTATGTTGGTTTTTTCTTCTTCTTGGGTTTGAGTATCTGCAGTATAGAGAAGACCATTACTAAAAATCGTTTTGTAACTCCAATTAATAATTTAAATTTATAATTTTCCCAGAATTATATATAAACATAACTACAAACTCTGATCATAGATTCCAAAGGACTGATGTGAAACAGGAATGAATAATTGTTTACCCTTTATATGTAAATACTCTTTTGAACTATGAGGCAATAGATTGATCTGGAAATCCACAATGTTCCACCCAATTTTCAGCATGTTTGCTTCCAGAAAATTCTAAGCTCTTTAACAAATTCAGGACTTGAAATCAAACCTATGAAAGATCATAAAAAGTACAACAAAAGGTAGGCAAAATCTATGCCCACAATCACAGACAAAAGTCAAATGCATAGGGATGCATAGACAATCAGAAACTGACAGTGATCAATGGACTTTAAGACTATAATTATGTTTCTTGCTCATCTAATTTTCAGGCCATGAGACAAAGGCTTTGATGAACAACAGGAACCCTCGTTCCAAGCGCAGTAAGCTGGAGCGTTTCATCAACCGTGACGTCATCTGGTGTGTCATTATCTTACTCCTTCTCTGTCTGTCATGTGCCATCGGTGAGTAAGGCCATTAATAATGTAATTGTATCATAGGACTGTGAACAAATTTTATAAATCTTTTCATGTAATTAATACCTAATACTTAAAATTAAATAAATATTTACATTAATTGTCCTAGCATAATAAAGGAAATGGAACTAAGGTAATTTACTCTTGTTTCAGGATTATTGTGTTTGGTTTCAGTCCTGGTCTGTTACCATTTTATTTAATTCACTCTTAAGGACTTGCATTATTCCTAATGATAACATTACAATTTTGGACAAAACAACTTTTTTGCATGGTCAAGGGCACATTATTTATCTTTTTATTTGTAAATTCATCATTTATTTATCATCTGTCATTTAAATAATGAAATATAAGTATCACCTTTCTGGTTTATTCATGATCCAAATAGTATTAATTTTATAATACCTATGACCAAAACAGTATTAATTTTATAATACCTATGACCAAAACAGTATTAATTTTATAATACCTATGACCAAAACAGTATTAAATTTATAATACCTATGACCAAAACAGTATTAATTTTATAATTCCTATGATCAAAACAGTATTAATTTTATAATACCTATGATCAAAACAGCATTAATTTTATATTACCTATGATCAAAACAGCATTAATTTTATAATACCTATGACCAGAACAGTATTAATTTTATAATTCCTATGATCAAAACAGTATTAATTTTATAATACCTATGACCAAAACAGCATTAATTTTATAATACCTATGACCAATATATTAAACTTATAATACCTATAACTGAAACAGTAATTTGCTGGCAGATGTGGGTCTGTGCAGATTGTTAGAAGTAGTAATTTAGACATACAACATGGATCTTGATCTGCAGGTGCATTATGCTATGACAGATTATGCTATGACAGATTATGCTATGACAGATAAGGTTCTTTGTTGTTTGCGATTTGACTTGACCTATAAGCAAGTACAGATGGTGCCATTTGCATCAGTTAGTGTAAACTTTACTATGTCTAAATTTATTAAGTTATGCTCACAATTTCTGTCAGACTTGCAAAGGAAAAACGCTCTCTTCCTTTTATTTCTAAATGCTCCATTTAACCAGAGGGCAACTTAAATTAAAATTTTGCTGATAATTTCAAATTTTAAATTGCCAGGTCTTAATAATTTGGTCATGTTAGGCATTAAAATTATAAATAATTTGAGTGGGGAATTAACAGTTGAAGATAATAAAAAGTGCAGGTGTTAGGCAAATTAAAGTGTGATAATAAAAAACATTATGTTTTATTTAATATACTTAGATCCGTCTGACAAAACTATCAGTAATCATCTTCAGCTGCACCTCTGTGTAGCCAGTACAAATAAGGTTTGGAATTCTTGAAACCATTTCACTTTATATTGCGTGGACTTGATGGTAAATTATTTTAATCTTCATTTTCTTCTGTTAAACACTTTATTCATTTCAGTATTTGCTTGACTGAAAGTAATTTAAAAATTTCGTGTCTTTGTTTCCATGGCAGTGGTTTTCTGGATTCATACCATTCCTTAAGGTTGACTGTGGAGGTCAAGACACACTATATTACTTGCACACTCTCCCATTGTACCTTTTCACAATTTTAAAATAAAAAGCATCACGGATATATATAAAAAACCCACAATATTTAGTCATTTCATTCACCAAGTTATAATTTCTAACTTGATTTTCTCCAAGGCAACTTTAACACTGTGCGTCCATGTGTGATTTGATTTTTAATGAATCTTTAACAATTTTTCTGCTACAATGTCTGCATTGCGGTAGCTTATAGTGATGTCTAGCATAGAGGCATCGCGCCACAGATATGTAGCATGATATCCCACCCAGGCACATTATCCAGACAACAGGCTGATGAGTCCTAACACTAATGACTTGAGAGTCAAGCAAGGCAGCTGCTAATACTATTTTTATAAGTCTTCAGTAGGACTTGGCTGGGGTTCAAACCTTGACCGCCAGAATCCAAGGCAAACACTCTAACCACTGAGGCAATCAGAGTGGTCCCTTAACACTGTCACTGTCAATGTATTCATATTTCAAACTAAACAGATCCTCTCATTGTAAGCAAACTGAGAGACTGCTTACTGTCCCAAATAAAAAAGATGAAATCTTAAATTATCAAAGATGTTGAACTACATCACATGACTACATCACATGACTACATCACATCTGTTGCTTGGAAACATAGATCCTTCCCTGGCAAATATGGTGACCATTGTACTAAAAAAGCATCCATTTGATTGGAAATGCCAACAAGCTGAAAGGTTTTGAAACCCCGTAGCAACATGAGGTTTGAAATTATAAATTGATGTGTGAAATGACTGTTTTGTACATTTTTTTGTTTAATAAATGAGTATAACAATTTGGAAATACAGTACATTTTGTGTCAAGATATATTTTCTTTCTAAATTACAGGGGCTGCATTCTGGCTTGGAAAATATTCAGGAAATATTTTGTTTATTCCATATGAGACCAGTATACAGTTCAATCCATTATTCCAAGGATTTGTTTTATTCTTCACCTATATGATTATTTTCCAGGTAGGTACCCCAAACATTTTAATATCTGTAACCTGGTGATTTGTATGGCAAAGTGAATTTGTCAGGATTTGCTTGGCTGTATGGCAAATATAATTTTTCAGAATTTGCTTGGCTATATGGCAAATTGAATTTTTTCAATATTTTCTTGGCTGTATGGCAAATTGAATTTGTCAGGATTTGCCTGGCTGTAAGGCAAATTGAATTTGTCAGGATTTGCCTTGCTGTAAGGCAAATTGAATTTGTCAGGATTTACCTGGCTGTAAGGCAAATTGAATATGTCAGGATTTGCCTGGCTGTAAGGCAAATTGAATATGTCAGGATTTGCCTGGCTGTAAGGCAAATTGAATTTGTCAGGATTTACCTTGCTGTAAGGCAAATTGAATTTGTCAGGATTTGCCTGGCTGTAAGGCAAATTGAATATGTCAGGATTTGCCTGGCTGTAAGGCAAATTGAATTTGTCAGGATTTACCTTGCTGTAAGGCAAATTGAATTTGTCAGGATTTACCTGGCTTTAAGGCAGATTGAATTTGTCAGGATTTGCCTGCTGTAAGGCAAATTGAATATGTCAGGATTTGCCTGGCTGTATGGCAAACTGAATTTGTCAGGATTTGCCTGGTTGTAAGGCAAAGTGAATTTGTCAGGATTTGCCATTTTAAGCTTCACAAACACTATATGACCAACATCAACCTGCTTTGTAAGGGAGCAATGTTGTTATGAAGGATTTGCAATATAACGATACCAATCTGACATCAGAGATGTCAGCCATTACTGAAAAAAGTAAAATCTTGAAATGATTTCATTACAAAATACCATGTATCTAGTTGGATCATAGTTGATAGAGTGTTTCATAGTTTAAAGAGCATTCAGATGTATAATTCTGCAATTTAGTAACACTTGCAAAAAATTTTCCTCTTCAAATACACTAATTTTAATATTGTAAATATACCTTCACTAAGTACGAGGCATGTACATCATGAATGCTAACTATTAAACAAAAGGTACCTGCCACTGCATTAGAAAATCTTCTGTGAAAATCTTTATTTAATGAATTTTCTGAGATCTCTAATATGAGGATGCTGTCAGTTTGATCAGATTCTATTAAGATATTTAGGTGTTCTTGTTTTTCAGTTGATAAAATACAGCAACCATTACTAACATTAACAAACGTTTAAACTACAACTTCTTTAAAAAATGCTTATTACATTTTGACTAGATTTGGCAGAAATCAAAGTGGCATAAAGAGCTTTCAAATTTGTACAAAATATTCTGATATTCCATTGGCTGTCATTACTCAGAGTACCATTAAACGATTTGGCTGGTCCAGTGGTATAGTGGTTCGAGCATCAACCTTGTACACAAGACATCCTGTGGTCCATGTTGTACTAAACAGACTAATGAGAAAGGACTCAGGCTGCTGAATTTAACCACCTAGAATAACCAAGTGCTATTGCACACCCTAGGCCCCCACAAACTGTCTAGAAGATAGATTTGACACAGTCCAGATGTAAAAGGTTACAACCTGATTGACTACATCTTGGTGAGGATGAATTTCCAGTCTAGCTTGAACTTGACCAGAAGATGTAGCTTTACAGGAGCTGACATTGCTAGGAGTCATGACTTGCTGATGATGACTATCAAATTTCTTAGGAAAACCTAGAAGCCAAGACGTGTTATGTTCAGGTAAGAGCTTGAAAAACTTAAAGACCAATGTATGGCACAAGCATTGAAAGCATCAACACTGGAAGCATCAGTAGGCTGAAGATTTGCACCACTCACAATTCTGTGTGCTTATAAAATAAAATAAAGAGTCTTTGATTACCACCTTCATTAAGGCAATTATTGGCACAACCAGTGATCGTTAGCAAGCATCATAGGATAAAGAACCCCTGGGTCACAAAAGATATCCTCCAATTTGGTGAGAAAACTGAGGAGGAAGTGACCATGAAGGAGAAGGAAAATACAGAGAGATTGACAGCAGGGTTGAGAAGAACTTGAAGAAAGTGAAGGACAGCTGGTTAAGGGACCTTTGTAAGGAAATTGAGAAAAGCCTGAACCAGAATAACAGTAAAAAGGCAAACCAGTTGGTAAAAAACATTACAAGAGGAGAGAGATTTAACATATCCAGGACAAGGCTGCTAACACTCTCACAAACGATCAAGAGAATCTGAACAGACGGAATATTGTTCAGAAGTTCAACTGTGGTTGACAATGTACCAGCAGAACTTGTTCTAGCATAATAGATGTCTTTACAGCAGTCTGTAACAAAATCTGGCCAATGGTCCCAGTCTCTGATTATCACTCTTCCTACAAGATGGAATCTACAGCTGTGCCAAAACTAGATAACAGTCAGTCTCATCAATCACCCATGCATGTCTATGCATCCTCAACAGACTGAAACACTAAGCAGAGCACATTATAAACAAAGCAGGCAGTTTCAGTGCAAAACAGATTATAAAGAAATAGTAACACCTTATGCTAGTCAAATTCCAACTATAGGATTCGCATACTAGCTGAGAGCCTGATAAACTAAAAAGTCACTGAAATATATTAAACGTAAAACTGGTAAATTCCAAAATAGAGAGAACCACTTCAGATAGCATCAAACCAAACAGAACACTACAGAATAGCTCTTCAATTTTAGAATCCCTTAAAAATAATGTGGCATCAACAGGACCTCTATCATATCTTCAATGAGTTCAAGAAGGCTTTCAACAAGATATGGCATGCAGCTTTGTGGACCACTATGTGGATAGTCAACATAACTGTATGATAAGGTATCTGACACTAGCACAGTTCTCATCTTTGGCAATAGCTACTATAAATAAAAACAACTCTGAAAGGACTTCTCAATACCTGATCATTGGGATTTACTGTGATGATGGAAATCATCAGGAAAAAAGGTCCTAAAAATGGATTTGTACAAATGATGCTGATCTGGCATCAGTTATGATCATCTTTACTGAAAAAAGAAGTAATTTTCAAACATCTTCTTCACAAGAAAGCCTCGACAGAATTCAAACAAATTTGACAGAAATCAGCCTGGCATAAAGGACTTTCAAATTGTTACAAATAAAGCTGATTTGCCTTAAGATTTGGTTATCATTACTAATAATACATAGAACTGGAATCTGCTTCTTATACAAATAAATGTTCAGAAAGATTTTATGAATTTTGAGGGAAATTTCAGTTTTAAATGTCTTTTAGTTTGATGTCAACAATGCCATTCCATGATCAGGTATGGCTGCTGTTACTATAATTAGAAAAACCTTAAAGATAATATTTGGGACCCAAGCGTCTAAGTGATCGAAGGCCATTGTTTCCCCCTTTTGGTGCAAGACTGAGTGATTGGTGTCAGAAATAAGGGGTAGAGATGGAGGTCAAATTGAAAAAACCTTGATGTCTGAACTGGGCATCTTATTAAAAAATTGTGGGGTGGGGAGGTCTCTGATGCACAAAAAGGTAAAGGAAACGCTTAAATTTCTCACCTTAACAGATAACGCACACATCTCACCTTGTCTCATTGATTTTGAGGTATATGAGAAAGCTTTTCAGCAGTTTCCAATTGGTTGGTGGTTCTTACAAAGGATATTTCCATTGTTTTCCTCACCTAATATACTGAAGACCATGTATAGCCTATCATGTACTGAAAAAATGGGTATAAACCCCCACACAAAATTATGTCTTCTCAATAACCTACCAGAACTTAACCATCCTGCTGTATTATAAAATTTATTTAAATGATGTTGATGTGCTATAAAATAAATAATACAGAGAAACCATGAAGCATATGGACTACAGACATTGATGTGTAATGAAGGTACAAACACCATAGAGAAATTGTGACACATTTATTTTCATGACAACCAACAGCATACAAAAGTTATTTCTAAACGAGCCTGTTGACCCAAATATTCTGGCAAACTGCTTCTGCATTGGCTGTTAGGTCAGTGTCACCCATGTGAGTGTTCCCAGGCCCAGTTGGACCTCTTGTTTAGATAATAAAAGTCATTAAGGATCAAGATAAATACTTGTGAAATGTCAGGGTATTCAACTTTTGCAGAAAGCTGAGCAGAAAAAAGACTCCAGAATTTTCTTGTTTTGATTCCCATGCTTTGGAGATGTAATATGATATCTTCTATATATCTGTCAGATACTCAGTAGGTTAATGAGTCATTCTGATTCTAAACCATGGCAAGGAAATTCACCCTCTAATTTGTACATGAATACAGTTGAAGTATAATCTATAATCATTGTGACCTACTTTGGGGTCTCATTTTGCCCTAGAAAAATTCTATTATTTTCTGTCATGACTTATATCCATTTGGCAAAATTCATATTTTTTCTTGCTGAGAAATTATTATGGGCATTGAGGGGTTATTTTGCTGCATATATTTCCCACCAGTACTGTAGTCATCTATCGGGAAAAGTATGAGTTTCTCCATCACTACTTTTTACTATTGTAAGTTGATATTTTATATAAAATGTTCACCTTTTGAACAAATGGAGTAAAAACAAATTTGTGCTTTCTGTCCTTTGCAAAAGTAGTGTGATTACTTTTTACAGGCTGTTATTCCCCTACCTCTCTATGTGTCTATTGAGATTGTCAAACTCATCCAAGTGTACTTCATCAACAATGATTTGGATTTGTATTATGAACCGACAGACAAGCGGATTGAGTGCAGAGCACTTAACGTCACCGAAGATTTGGGACAGATTGAATATGTTTTCTCTGACAAGACAGGGACCTTGACGGAAAATATAATGGAATTCAAAACTTGTACTGTCTTTGGACGAAACTATCCTCATTGTTCAGGTAAGAAAATTAGTTTGCTAATTAAACTGAAAATATTTGGAATTATTTGCTTTATGCAACTAAGCTTTCTTTTACATATTTTTCAGTCAGTTATACATATGACACTTAAAATTATGCAGGAAGATGCCTAATGAGTGACACTTAGTTGAATTACACAAAATATACACTAAATAAGCAATAGTATTTCTGTACTCTTGAAAGTACATCTGCATTCAGATTGTCTTTTCCCTTGGTGTGATTGATGTCAACATTAATTTCCTGCTATATGAAATTCCACCTCAACAATCTCAGTTTTTATAAAATCATTTTATTAATGAAAGTAAGGGGGTTGTGATCATGGATAACAACAGTCAAAGAAGGAGCTTGAACTAACATACACTTCAGAATGTTGCAGAGCTAGTATCAAAGTCAAACATTCCTTCTCGATTATGAAATAATTTCTCTGGTGCTTGTTTAGTGTTTTTTAGGAAAAAAGAATACCAGGTGATCCATGCCATTTCTTTTTGAATCAATACTCCACCAACCACTACATCACTTGCATCAGCAGATATTTTAAATGTATGGTTGAAATTTGGATCTGAAAGAACTGGTTCACATTAAAGTTCAACCTTTAATTTATCAAAAGTTATCTTGACATATGTCAGACTAATGCAGCTTGCATTTCTTATTCAGCAAATGTCTCAGTGGCTCAGCAGTTACGGAACAAAATGAGGAAAATTTCTGAATAAAATCAAGCCATTCCTAAAAATTGCATCAGTCCCTTTTTACCTAGAGGCTCTGAGAATTCAGACCTTAATTTATACAGTCTTGACTGTGTCCTACAACAGATACTAAAAACGTGACACAAACATGGCAAAACTTTCTTTTATCTAAAGTATTTGTCAATTTTGCATAAATGAGTTGATCAAGGGATTTCTAATAGGTTTCCAAGTAATCTTTCCAGATATAGTTATAGATTATAATGTCATTGCTGTATGCATCATAATTTTCTGGACCAGATGTTGTCATGTTCATTAAACACTGAAATGTAGACAGAAAATTGTTTACATCAAATGGCATCATTTTATATTTATAAAATCCACCTTTAGTTGCAAATGTCAAATTTTTTTCACTCTCTCCATAAGTGGAATTTGCCAGAATCCTTTCAAAATGCTAAACTGGATGACATTATTTTACATTTTCCAATTTGGTCAATGCAGTCATCAATTCTTGGCATAGGAAATGAATCCATTTTGGTAAACACTGTTGACATTTTTTTTATAGTCAGTACATATACAGAATGTATTAATTTGTTTATGCAAAAGAATACTTGGTGAACTCCAGTTACCTTTACTTGATTCCATGAAATCATTCTCCAGTAAATACAGAATTACTTGTTTCAAACATTCCTGCTTGAGAGGATTCATCCTGTAAGGATGCAATCTGCAATTTACAATCTTTGCATCAGATAGCCATATTCACATAAAAGCTGTTTTACTTCACTCTTTTATTGTGGTTTTAAATATGAAAGTTTCTGGTTGTGTAATGTTTCTGAATTCCAATGATTGATTAAACCAAAGTCACTACAGTCAGAGTGCACCTCATTTTGTTGGACTGGTACAGCTAAAATGTTTCAATAAATATCCAGGCTATCTCTAATACATATTTCTTTAACATATTTATATGGCTAAGATTTTTTATGTGTTTTTTTGCTCCCAGGAGTTGTAATGAAATAATTTAAGTCATTTACTTACTTTTCAATTGTAAAAGGACCATGCAATTTAAGAGCTGAAAACTCATTTTCTTTGTATTTCTGTCATACCTTAATTTCACCTTTGACAGAGGGAAGGTTAGTTCTTGCTACTGTACAAGCCATTGACAACTCATACTGGAAATCAGACACATAGTAAAGGAGAATTATCTTGGAATCTTTGTTTGAAAGACGTTTCTCTTGTAATAACTTAAATGTTTCATGAACATTGTGTCCAAAAACTAGTTCAATGGGACTAAAGCCTGCTGAGAAGAAGGCTTACTGGCAAATGAAACTTTGTGACTTGAGGAATCGCTGTCACCATTTGCAAGCAGCATTTTCTATATTTTCTCCTATCAGTCATCAATGTTTTGACATCACTATGGATGCAATTCTTGAACTCTTCAATTGATTTGAGCTGTCTGAGGTTGTCATAATCTTTGTTAAACCTCTTGCTTGAAATGGTGTATTTTTGTCTGTTGCAAATTCAATATGGGTATGTCAAGTTTCTTTTCTACAAATCCCAAACCACAGGTACAAACTTATAACCCTTCAAGAAACATTCCTTAAATAGAATATAGTCAGCATTTTGTTATACTGATAGTCAAGACTAAATGAGTTTTGCCAATAAGAATGCTTTTTTGTAATAATAAGTCTAATGCTCTCTTGACCCTTTCAGGTTTTCAGAAATTTTCACAAAGTAAGGAAAGTATTTATCTTCTTT
This sequence comes from Unio pictorum, assembly GCA_030141615.1. NCBI lineage: Eukaryota > Metazoa > Mollusca > Bivalvia > Unionida > Unionidae > Unio > Unio pictorum. The sequence continues at coordinate 723,354 of JARLTB010000378.1, read as the reverse complement.
TTCTTCAAAAGATGGTACTAACATTATACATGCATTTCCTGTAACATTAAAACGTGAACTTGTAAAAAAAATGTTGGAGCATACCCTGCTAGCCAGTTCTAATTCTTTTAATAATAATAATAATAATAATAATAATAATAATAATAAAATCTTAGTACAACACTTAATCTTTAGAAGCTCCAATTGCTTTACAATGTAAGATAGCACATAAAAACAGACACAAGATTACAAAAAACCCACCATGAATTATAAATCAAAAAGTGGTGACAGTAGTTAATGAAACAAACATTATGAAGTCTTTAAGTCTAGTCTCGATGTCAAAAAAGTTAGTTTGAAGTCTTTAAGTCTATTCTGGATGTCAAAAAAGTTAGTTTGAAGTCTTTAACTCTATTCTGGATGTCAAAAAAGTTAGTTTGAAGTCTTTAAGTCTATTCCGGGTGTCAAAAAAGTTAGTTTGAAGTCTTTAAGTCTATTCTGGATGTCAAAAAAGTTAGTTTGAAGTCTTTAAGTCTATTCTGGATGTCAAAAAAGTTAGTTTGAAGTATTTAAGTCTATTCTGGATGTCAAAAAAGTTAGTTTGAAGTCTTTAAGTCTATTCTGGATGTCAAAAAAGTTAGTTTGAAGTTTTTAAGTCTATTCTTGATGTCAAAAAAGTTAGTTTAAAGAGCACTTTTGATAGAGTTCAGTGTTCTTGCATCAAAGATCAAGTGGCAATTAATTCTGTGTAGTAGCTCAACCCTGGTACACAAAAGAACGTTGTCCTTATGAATTCATTTTAACATTAGAAATGATGAGAATACAAGTGTTGGAAGATGAGAGCAAGTTCCTAGATGGGGTATACCCATGGGGTGTGGTCTGATAGTTATATTGGACTGAGCCAGTCAAAGAAGTATATCATAGTGAATAGATTTAATCTACATTGCATTTCTCTTCTCTTTACACCAGCATTTGTATTTCCAACTCTGCTCTTCTCTCTCTCTCTCTCTCTCTCTCTCTCTCTCTCTCTCTCTCTCTCTCTCTCTCTCTTCATCTATATATCTGTATTTTCCTCTAACCATTTTATCACTGCCTCTCCCTTTCCTCTCTCTGCATTGATATTTCACACACACCCCTCTCCATTTTGCATTTACATCTCCTTTTCCTCTCATTTCTTTCTCAAGCTAAGACTTTGCTAATTAAAATTCCATTTGTTTTTAAACTATAACTTCTTTAATGTCTTATTAAAACCATAGATACACTAACTGATCAAGTCCAAAGCTTTATCATCCAAAATTTCCTTTTCTGACAAATACTGAACTAAATTATTATTTTATTCTTGCCTTGTCAAGCAACATATTTTTCATTAGACTAAGCCCTGAGGGGTGACTGCAAACATGAAATAACATTGTGAATACTTGTTAGTGTCTGCAATGGTTTCTTAAATGTAGAAATTAAAATCATTATCAGGGACAATGAAAATTTGGAAAGAAAGTAAATTTAAATTTTAAAGAACATTATTAATATGTCTGAAATATTTTAAGAAAATTCAAATCACAGAGGTTCCTCCAATTTTAGTTATGACTCAGTGGTCATTTACTATGTAACATAAAAGAAGTAAAACCAACAGCTTAGTAAAATCAACAAATAATAATTACACATGGTGAAATTTCAAAAGACAATTATAGTATTTTTAATTAAATTCCAAATAATTCTAAATATTTTATCATGTCTAAATGAATTTCAATAGTCTAGTCTTGAAAGACTTTGAACGAGTCCTCAATAATCCCAAAATAGTGTTTAGTTCAGAGAGTCAATGAGCACTTTGTAATTACAATAAATAATTTAAATAAATAAATCCTTGCAAGTTATATCTGAACACAACTATAAATGATTCCACATCATAAAACAGGAATGAACAATTGTTTTACAAAATCATATATATACTAACTTCATACAAAATCATTTACATATACTAACTTTACTTGATCTAAGATGCAATATAATTTCCTAGGGAATAACCTGGGTCTTGAACTCAAATTCAAGTCAACAGCTTGTTTGCTTCTTAGAATCATGACCAAAAATAAGATAGGCATGCTGAGACAACCCTCAATCATGGGCATAAATTAAGCATATATATATATATATATTCTGTTATATATATGTGTGTGTGTGTGTGTGACAGAGAAGAGAGGTTAATTTAGAATGTATCAGAAAATTTACCAAAACAATTTGCCAGTTTTTTTAAATTTCAAATAAGGAATATTTGCATCATTTTGATTTGTAACCTGTAATGGACAAAAATTACTTCAAATGAATAAATTTCCATTTCATTACGATATTATGATATGCACATTTCATCACATTATTTCTTTTACAGAGAGTTATTGTACTTCATACTGTCCTTATATGATCCTATTGCAGGACTTTTCAAACGTTTTAATAAATCATAGTTCTGATAACAGCATACAGCATGAAAATGTGTGTTTGTGTGTGTGTGTGTGTGTGTGTGTGTGTGTGTGTGTGTGTGTGTAATGCCACATCATCACAATAATGGTTGTATTAAGTCAACTAAAAGTAAAGTTTTAAATATTGCGAAAATTAAGAATTGCCTGAAAACCATGAAATTCACATATTCACATATTTGTTGTTGCATAGACAGCTGATGTCTAGATTGTTTTATAATTGCATCTGAGATTCAGCTTTCATGAGATTGTAAAACACAAATGACCACACATGAATACAAAGTAATTACCTCCTGAAAAATGTGGATGGTTGTTTTCAAGTCTTCCACAGTACAGAGCACATGAAACTGAGGAATGGTCACTATAATGTGCCAAAATTTACATAATTGACAGCGACCCAGATGATATTTCTCCAATAATGCAGTACTGGTTCTTCAGGAGTGCAAGGTCTTTCTATGATGAAGTTGCAGCAGAGATAGAGATGATAGCTAAGTTTCATTCATGACCAAATCCTGTTGGTTTTTGGTTACCTGAATCCTGATGGTCCTTGGTTACCAAAATCCTGATGTTTATTGGTTTCCCAAATCCTGATGGTCTTTGGTTACTCAAATCCTGATGTTGCAGATCTTGAGTGCTGTTTCAGCATGTTCAGGAATACATTTGTGTGGAAAACTGTTGTGAATAATATTGTGTAATATCAATGCAAAGTGTGACTGATTTGAACTCAGGTCTTCAAATTATTTGTGTTTGCTTCAAAAAGAACTAATTCTCAACAAGACTGAAAGAAACATGTTAAAAAAAAATTTGAGTGTTTGAGGAACCAGCATGTCCTAAGGTTTTGAAGCACAAACAGAAATTCTTGCATAGATTTTTAAATTTTTTTTTTGTCTTAGTAAGAAAATTACTTATAAGAAAATTAAAAAAGTTGAGTATCTATTATTCAGTGTAGGCAATTTCCTGTTTTAGCACAATTTATGACAGAAATGACCATTTCACTAATCTCCCTGAGTTGGACCCTATCTTCTAAATTGTGGAAACTAATGTACCTGATTTGGTCACAGAAAATTTAGCATGTATGCAAACGTGTGTAGTAGTAGTGGTGGTTATAATCCATGATGGCAATGTGATCCTAGCTCTGGGATGTTAATTCCAGACAAAAAACAATTCTTTAATGTATATTACTGGTTTGGTTTCATTGACCAGGAAGGTTATAAAGTACAGTTTTACACAATATTACCTTTTGTTATTTTCTATACTTATGATTTTTAATATATATATATAAACACACGCACACATATATCATCAGTCTCTTGACCTGGTGTGGTTGTCAAGGCACTGTGCTGCTGAACATCTGATCAGTTCCTCCACTTGTCTTGATCATGTGCCAGTTCCTGTGTCTCTGCAAAAGTTTTCCTGAAATATATATAAAAAAATATATAATACATTATACACAGGTCTAAATATAAATTTATACACAGGTATAAATATAAATTTAAGATGCATTTTACATTTAAAATATAATTATGATAAATTAATGACTTTTATATGGTACTATAATAACTGAAATTATAAATAAATATACAGGCTGGACTGATTATGCTTTAGAATCCATTTCATCTCTCGGCTAGTATCAAAATCTAATGGAACTCTTTAACTTTTGCTTATTTCAGATGACGAGGATGATGACATGAGTAGCAAGTTCTCTCAGACCAATGTCAGTCGGAACAGTTCTGTTAGTAAATTTACTGGCATCATTTCAAATTTCTACTAGTTCCCTTTTGGTTTATTGTTAAACATATTGCCTAAAGAAAACATGAGAGACTGCAATTTTTACTTTGACAGGGCAAATGATTGCGAGCCAGGAACATTTGTTTCTAAATGCCGAAAACATCTTTTAATGAACCCACTTAAAATTGACGAAAAGTGGAGCATAGAATAGTAAGAAAGAAAAAAAATTGTGTGGCAGCTGATACAGTGCCTATGTCAAAGTGAAAATATGTGCCATACAATTTATATTAATAAAAAAAGGGGAAAAGTCAGTCAATATATTATAGTCAAAGTTCAGAACTTCTTTAATTATATATGGAATTTATTTGAGTAAGCTTTTGGATTTATAAACAGGGAAACTGTTCGCCGTGTTTTAAAGATATTTTTTATTTCATTTTAGGTAATTGTTACTTTCTCTTTTAAAAGTAAAATTTTTTTTTTAAAGTTCTCTCACATTTGTATTTACAACTATATTAAATTCACAGATTTTTCATAAAACCTACTTTCATGTGTCAAGTACATATATCCTTCTTTCAAGCATAAATAGTTTTTCAAAATGGTTTAAGTTTGAAGCCAGTAAAGTGGCAATGCAAATACATGTACATGAGAAAAACAAAGCTTACATGTTTCTGTAAATCCTCAAATCAAGCACTGTCTCAAATGTATTTCATAAATAAAATTATGACTTTAGCTGAAATAAGCTGTTATAACATTAACTCTAGAAATCCTCTTCTCACGTAGCTGTAATTGTATCACAAACATTTACCCTTTATAGATACAGTTTTGGAGATAATACTCTCAGCACATTTGTGCTTAGGAAAAATAATTCAGCCCTCACAAACATAGGCATATGGCAACTATTTGATAATTTTAATCATAATCTCCTGATTTTAATGCTATATAAACCTTTTTTCAAATTAAAAACAATGAATAGTTTGGATTAAAATTCCTTTCATTATAATAAATACAGCAGATAGTTACAATATTCAAACCATAGACATTTTAGTTCATAAAGAACGTTTTTTTACTTGTTACAGCTCAATTCTAATATTTCTGCTTTATTAGATTTTTGAAAACCTGAAGCTGGAATCAGAGTTACAACGAGAGTTGTCCTTTATGTGCCTGCGTAGTATAGGCAGCGTTGACCTTGGTGTGCCTTCAACCAGTTCACAAGGTCTTCATAGTTCTAACACTAAACAGATACAGGAATTCTTCCTTTTGATGGCCATCTGTAACACTGTTGTTGTCTCAACACACATACGTAAAGATAATGTAAGTCTGCCTTCTGGTTTTCTTGTTCTCGTCAAGCATTTTTTTCAGAGCCCTTTTCATTTCTTAATGTAGGATAGGAAAGTTAAAAGAACTATTTGTTAAAGAGAGATAAATTGGACAGGGAATAGGAGCTGTTGCCTTTATTTTCCTTTTACATAGAAATCTGGCTGTTACATAGTGTGTGTGTGTGTGTGTGTGTGTGTGTGTGTGTGTGTGTGTGTGTGTGTGTGTCTCATGTTTAGTAAATGTTAATACTTCTTTAGTAGGACATATTTTGATTGAAATAATACCATGCTGAATTTGGCCACGATATAAATGTGCATGCAGTATTCAATTGTTACTAGAGAAGCTGAAACCAAATTCATTTTTTTAAAGTTTGATGGAACACATTTTATCAGTATTTGCTCAGGACTCATTTTGATTGAAAATATAAGAAAATAACTATGGGTCAAATTACATTTATTTCATGATTATCAGCTCCAGTCAAGACTTTTCTCAGACTTGTGCTTCATCAGCATCATTTTCATCAGCTCACAGATTAATTCAGGTCAAAGTTTTATTTGAGTAATGTCTCGAACAAGCTTTCTTTTATATAGTTTGTATTTTTGATAGAGTATTAAACTTTGAACTTTTCCAGATTGCAGTCTTTGAGTGATCACTACCAATAACCATTCTTGATGTTTTCAGCTTTACATTACAGTATATCTAGAACAATAACACAGACTATATTTTTATTTTTTTGGTAAATTCATATAAATCTTACTAGTCTGTAAATAAATAATTCTTATTTTATTCAGATGGACATAGATGGTCATTTAAATGACTCGGCAGTGAATAACACCTCACAAAACCATCAAATACCAGAAAAATCACAAGATATCAGATGGTCAGAAATAGAGCCAAAAAAACTGCCACCTCTGCCAAGAAAAATTGGACTACCTCTATTAGAGTCATCGGGTCTGATTTTTCAAATTCCAAGCAGCAAATTGGACACAATATCAGATCATGGCAGCATTACTAGTACCATGACTGGGTCATCAATGAGATCAGACATATCAAATATTCGATATGAAGCAGAAAGTCCAGACGAATTAGCGCTGGTTAAAGCAGCCAGCACATATGGATGTTGTCTTCTGAAGAGGTCTGCAGACTCAGTTATTGTGGACTTGCCAGGTACCCTAACTTTTTTATATTTTTATTAATATATGATTCACAGGATTATTATTAATATATAATTCACATGATAATGTAGTCATTGCATTATATGATGTCAGTTACTGTAGAATTGCCAGATACTGTCAAGATTTGTAATTACATTATTCATATCAGATGCAGTCATTGCATTGTATGATATCAGTAACTGTGGAACTTCCAGGTGCCCTTTATAATTTGTTATTACATAATGCAATGTTTCAATTTGTGTGATGTCATAGAGTAATTTATATGGCTGATTTGGTGATTTCATTATCCTGAAACAAGTCAGGGATCCAAATTTGACATTCAGCTGTGCAATAAGACAATGTCAGACCTTAAAAGTGTTTACGGTAAGTTAATTAAGGAATGATGGACAAATATGAGGCCTGTGGTCATGTGGAACAGGATGCCTGACCACTTGAGGGCATTCTGTGCTAAATGGATGATGGCCATCCATTTTCATCATATTGTCATTGTTATGTTTTGGATGACAACGAAAGACTTCGCTGCTTATAATAGCCTTATGTGAGCATCAAATATTCTGCAACATTGTAATGATAATAGCCTCATGTACATATAATACTTATGTTCAAGTGACTGTCCTATGGGAAACTGAAAGTGCTTGGTGTTAACACATTAACTTCTGGTGCCACATTTACAGGCAGGAGGTAGTAGCCTACAGGTAAGCTCTGTAGCATCAAGGTCATGTATGACACACAAAAGTGGTTGGTATTATAGAAAAGTAGACAAATTTAGCTCTACAATAATACCAAATAATCTGGACATTTTAGTTGCACTACAAAATACAGAGGGATAAACCTAATTTTTTTAACCTGTTTTTTATTCACCCAAAATGTGCCTGTGGTTGGAATCCAATTTTATGTCCAGATTTTAGTATTTTTATTCTTCAGGTCTAAGGCAGACCATGCTGAACTGCATGCAGACAGGTTAACCTGTACAAATTGTAGGATAAGGTGGGAATTTTTAATAAAGAGTGGTTTCCATGAGAAAATACGTTAAGCAAAAAAAGAAAAAGACTCTAACCTTTCCCCTGCTGCTCATGCACGAGCGAAATAACCATTAGGCTAATGGATACTTGCTTGGAAGTCGATGTATTAGGTTGTATTCAGAAATAGCCACCAAAATGTGTTTCCTACTTGCATAAAATGCAAAAACAGCGAAAACCTCCAGGGCTTAATGTGTTAAATAAAAGTATAACAATGTATTAGCTATATTTGAAACAAACAGTTAACAGGATGAAAAATCAAAAGTGTATAATGTCTCAGAAGATTTTCTTGATGATGATGCATTTTCAATAGATCTTTTTAAAATTTCAATATGTAACCTAATTACACATCTTAAAAGAGACCCTGTGTAATAAATATGCTGCTTTTGTCCTAAGTCATTGGACACAAAGTTTTTGAACACATACAGTGTTTGCTTATAAGCAGTTTCTTCATGAACCAGAAAGGTTTGGTAGCAACTTTTTGTATGGTGACACATTAAATGAGATTACTTTAAGTTCTCATTTCAAGAAATGTTAATTGTAAGTTAAGTAAAAATTTGATGTTCAACATCCAAATCACAAAAGCTGATGTATACTGTCTATTAAAGACTGTCAAAATGTGTCATGTCTAGGTGAAGTACTTTTCATTATACTTTCATATCATGTAGAGTTGAAGTTCTTTGAATTACCCTATCATGCAAACCTGCCAACTCTTACGACTTTGTCATAAGTGATACAAAAATTACCCTTAAAATACCGACTTGCAGCATACAAGTAGATCTTGAGGAGGGGGAGGGTTGTTTGGTTTTTGTCACATTTCCGGTGGTGGAGTTATGCTGTCTTCCATGCATGCATCAGAAATTTTATTTAAAAAGAGGACCAACAGATAATGAATACACAGGTGTTATGTTCTGTTCTGGTAGAGATTACTACTGAAAATATGAGTGTTCTGAAGGATTTAATTCTATGAATGAAAAAATGAGGAGTTTTACTTACCATCCATATTCAGAGGTCAGTCAAAATATATTAGTATTTACTAGCGAGCGGCTGATAATCCAACACTTTCATGTAAGAGAGCTGTTTTGAAATAGTGAATTGTATGGTTGATTTCAACTACTGGAAATGTTATTAAAGGAAGTAAATAAAAAATGCAGAGATTTCACAGCATACGTTTCTCAGGCCATTTGTCAAAATAAGTGGATATAACTGTTACAATGCACTGTTAACATTGTTTGTCAATATCAACAAGGAATTTGTTTATCTAACAATAGATAAATTCCAGACCATTTTATATCAAATTTGCAGCTTCCTTTCATGATGCCTCTAAATTTCTTCACTCCAAACTCAAGATTGTATATACAGTTTAAACAGTCAATAATTTCAATTAAAAAAAACCACTAGATGGTATAATTTGTTGCCAGTTATTAATATAAATCACAATTTATTACAATGGCAAAGCCCAATGTGATTCCAGAATAAACTTTTTACACAATATTTTTCATACTTTCAAGAACAGAAGAAAAAAAACATTTTTCGAGTATGTGAAAAATATATGTGTATAATATTGCAGCAGCCATCTTATATTAGAATTCATCAATAATCTTTTCCCCAAAAATGTTAATAAACTTTTTACTCATTACTTTTCATACTTTTAAGAGAAAAGAAATTTGTGCATGAGAATCATACATGTATATGAAATTTTGGGAGCCATGCCACTACCATGTTATATCTGAATTCATGTTTAAACGGAGTGACTCATAGTTGAGTAACACTGTAATTTTAATTGTAAATTAAATAATAAAATACAAATAGTATTAATTTTAAATCTAAATTAAATGACAAAACAAATAGTAATAATTTAAAATCTAAATTAAATAACAAAAGAAATAGCAATAATTTAAAATCTAAATTAAAAAACAAAAGAAATAGTAGTAATTTTAAATCTAAATTAAATAACAAAACACGATGAGTAATAGTTAAAAATTGAAATTAAATAACATAACAAATAGTAATAACCTTAAATCTAAATTAAATAGCAAAAGAAAAAGTAATAATTTTAAATTGAAATTAAATAACAAAACACAAATAGTAATAATTTTCAATCTCAATTAATAAGAAAACAAATAGTACTAATTTAAATGTAAATTATATAACAAAACAAATAGTAATAATTTTTAATCTAAATTAAATATATTTGTTTCACTTATTTTATAGAGGTTATAAAGGTATAATGCTAAACTACAAGTTGTTTATTTGTAACCCACATTGTCATTGATTTGATAGATTAAGTACAATGGTTTAAATTTGGTCAAGGGATCAATACAAGTACTGTGTTATATCCAGAATCATGTTTATGATAAGTGCCTTATAATGAGATATTTGATTGGTCAATTCAAGTACAATGGTTTAAATTTGGTCATGGGATCAGTGGTGTAGCAATGGGGGGGGCAGGTGGGACATTTGCCCGGGTGCCGGTGGTTAGGAGGCGCCAAATGGGGCCCAAATCAGCCCAAAGTATCAACATAACTGTGCAACAGGGGCAGCCGGGGGCACAAATTTGGGAGTTTTGCCCTGGGCACCAAATATCCTAGCTATGCCACTGCATGGGATCAATAAGTGTATAGTGTTATATCCAGAATCATGTTTATGATAAGTGCCTTATAATGAGATATTCAATTGGTCAATTCAACTACATTGGTTTAAACTTAGTCATTGCGTCTATAGGAGTACCAAGTTATGTCCAGAATCATGTCTATAGTAAGGGCTATTTAAAGAGATAGGGCTTTCCTATCCTTTTCTCATTTTATTTTCAAACTCTACATGATATATAAATACAAAGTGTGCAACCACATCTTGATGATACTATGCATATGGCTATCACAGAGGCCTGATGCCTTGATATTGGCTGGTTTGTAAGCATGTCTGGTATGGAGCCCTGATACATTGATATTGGGAAGCTGGTAAGCATGTCTTATATGGAGGCCTGATTCCCTGATATTGGCAGATTTGAAAGCATTTCTTAAATGGATGCATGATTCCCTGATATTAGCGGGTTTGTAAGCATATCTGGTATGGAGGCTTGATGCCTTGATATAAGCGGGTTTGGAGGCCTGATGCCTTGATATTGGCTGGTTTGTAAGCATGTCTGGTATGGAGGCCTGATGCCTTGATATTGGAAGGTTTATAAGCATGTCTGGTTTGGAAGCCTGATGCCTTGATATTGGCTGATTTTGTAAGCATATCTGGTATGGAGACCTGATGCCTTGATATTGGCTGGTTTGTAAGCATGTCTGGTTTGGAGGCCTGAAGCCCTGATATTGGCTGGTATGGAGACCTGATGCCTTGATATTGGCTGAATTTGTAAGCATATCTGGTATGGAGACCACCTGATGCCATGATATTGGCTGGTTTGTAAACGTGCCTTAAGTATGGAGGCTTGATGCCCTGACATTATACGATTTGCAAGCATGTATGGTATAGATTCTTCATGCAGTAAATCAGAAATTATGTTTTCGAAACTATGCAAGATTTTCATTTAGTCACTTAGTTTTATAAAATGTTCCTAGATATTGTGCGATGAATGGCCATATAAATCCAGATAATTTAGCAAGATTTTAAATATTATTGCTTTTATTTTATTTTAAAATTGTTGGCAGACAATTAGAGATATCTATTTGTTGTTATGTACTAGTAAAATTTATATATTTTTTGTTATGCAACAGTAAAATCTGTCATACAAAACTTATGATACAGACAGCTTCATGCACTAGTAAAACTTATGATAGTTTTTATTGTTATGCGCTGTCAAACTTATGATACAGACAGTTTCATGCACTAGTAAAACTTATGATACAGACAGTTTCATGCACTAGTAAAACTTATGATACAGACAGTTTCATGCACTAGTAAAACTTATGATACAGACAGTTTCATGCACTAGTAAAACTTATGATACAGACAGTTTGTATGCACTAGTAAAACTTATGATACAGACAGTTTCATGCACTAGTAAAACTTATGATACAGACAGTTTCATGCACTAGTAAAACTTATTATACAGACAGTTTCATGCACTAGTAAAACTTATGATACAGACAGTTTCATGCACTAGTAAAACTTATGATACAGACAATTTGTATGCACTAGTAAAACTTATGATACAGACAGTTTCATGCACTAGTAAAACTTATGATACAGACAGTTTCATGCACTAGTAAAACTTATGATACAGACAGTTTGTATGCATTAGTATAACTTATGATACAGTTTGTATGCACTAGTAAAACTTATGATACAGACAGTTTCATGCACTAGTAAAACTTATGATACAGACAGTTTCATGCACTAGTAAAACTTATGATACAGACAGTTTGTATGCATTAGTATAACTTATGATACAGTTTGTATGCACTAGTAAAACTTATGATACAGAGTTTGTATGCACTAGTAAAACTTATGATACAGACAGTTTGTATGCACTTGTAAAACTTATGATACAGACAGTTTGTATGCAATAGTAAAACTTATGATACAGACAGTTTGTATGCACTAGTAAAACTTATGATACAGACAGTTTCATGCACTAGTAAAACTTATGATACAGACAGTTTCATGCACTAGTAAAACTTATGATACAGACAGTTTGTATGCAATAGTAAAACTTATGATACAGACAGTTTGTATGCACTAGTAAAACTTATGATACAGACAGTTTCATGCACTAGTAAAACTTATGATACAGACAGTTTGTATGCACTAGTAAAACTTATGATACAGACAGTTTCATGCACGAGTAAAACTTATGATACAGACAGTTTGTATGCACTAGTAAAACTTATGATACAGACAGTTTCATGCACTAGTAAAACTTATGATACAGACAGTTTCATGCACTAGTAAAACTTATGATACAGACAGTTTGTATGCACTAGTAAAACTTATGATACAGACAGTTTGTATGCACTAGTAAAACTTATGATACAGACAGTTTGTATGCACTAGTAAAACTTATGATACAGACAGTTTCATGCACTAGTAAAACTTATGATACAGACAGTTTGTATGCACTAGTAAAACTTATGATACAGACAGTTTCATGCACTAGTAAAACTTATGATACAGACAGTTTGTATGCACTAGTAAAACTTATGATACAGACAGTTTCATGCACTAGTAAAACTTATGATACAGACAGTTTGTATGCACTAGTAAAACTTATGATACAGACAGTTTGTATGCACTAGTAAAACTTATGATAGTTTTTATTGTTATGCGCTAGTATAACAGTTGTACACTAGTAAAATATATGATACAGACATTTTTATGCACTAATAAACGTATGATACAGTTCTTGTCATGCATGGGTAAAATGTATGATATACTTTTTGCTATATTGCACTAGTAAAACCAGTGATACAGTGTTTGTTTTTATGAACTTGTAAAACTTATGATACAGTTTGTCTTGTGATGCACTAGTAAAACTTATGATATAATTTTAGATTAAAAACATATTTATTCTTTCAGTAAAATGACCATTCCCATTTTCTTTGCTTTACAGCCGATGGAGAGGTAGAATTGAAAGTACTGAAAGTTTTGCAGTTTGATTCAACCAGAAAGCGCATGTCCATATTAGTGAGACATCCTCTGAGTGATGAGATCATTCTCTATACCAAGGGTGCTGACTCAGCAATTTTGAGTGTTCTACATAAAAAATATAAAGGTAAGTTGCTCGTAGTACACATTCATATACAATCATTCAATGACATGGATATTGATCATCCTGGGGAACTGACCGAAATGGATCTTTGTGGACAGTTGTCCTTTAGATAGAGGGTCATATTACTGGCACAACTCAATAGACATTGGATGGAAGGAAAGTAGAGATTAACAAAAACAATATTTAGAATTCTCAAACAAATTTGATGATACGTATATTTTTGTTTATGTATACACTAAAAACATAAGAATGGGCCTATATCCAAGCATGCTTTAGATGTGATAAATGGAGGGCTATATTGGAGAAAACCAGAGGCTGAGGCATGCATAACATTGGCATATACACCCATTAACTTATGTGAGATTTACTCTTTAAAGAGCAACCAATAAATGATTTTGCACAGGTCAGCTATCACCCTGCATGATCATATTTTTAATGTTTTTCTTTGCTAAACACATGATAACTGGGTGGGAATATACATGCTCAGCCTCCAGCCTTCTCCAATAATGCACCCCATCCATGACATCTAAAATATGCTTGGATGCATCCAACTTTTTTCATGAGTCCTTATAAATGTGTAAATTAGCAAGGTGATGATGATGATGATGATGATGATGATGATGATGATGATGATGATGATGATGATTTTTTAAATATAGTTATGGTATGTTTACTGGATTATTCAACTGGCCAGTGCCACCAGAAGATTGATTTTGATCGGCTGAAACAGCTCCCCACTTCTGTTTGGTTGCCTCCATCTCATTAGTGACTGTTTTGTGTCTGAGTTTTGTAACATTACACTTTTTTCTGATCAATATGTTGGCTCGGCTTTATTGTATCAGACATTTTTGATTTCTGGTACTCAGTACTGTACTCTATAAAACCAAGAAACTTATTTTATCTGAAGTTTTTACCAGGATATCATAGAGTAAAAGATAAAGTCATGTAGAAAGGAATGTCATACCGAACATCTGACTGACATGTGAATATCTCTATATTTTATCTTTTAAAAAATAAAAATTGTTTCATCAGTAAGTAAAGGTTTTGAATTATATTGAATGAATAAGAAATCCAAAGAAATTATTTTCCGAGACAGAACAAAGTGAGAACTCTTTTATTTAAACATAAAACCCAGATATAACTTTTGACAGTGTAGAATTTGTACTTTTTGCATAAATTGGAGAACGTGTTCATGTTTATGTAGGCATGGTGGTTGTCAAAGAGACAAATATCCAGTTGTCTGAACGACAAATATGGTGCTTTCCCAAAGTCTGGTAATGACCTTCAATGCACTGGAAACTTCAAGGTTAAACAGGCATAGTTATAATGTATAATAGTATATTATTATACTGAAATTTTACATTTTGATATACATGTATATTTTGTAAATGTTCATGTATTGGAATATTGAAATATGCATTTCGTAGTTAAATGAATAGGACAAAAATCTTTTTCCTGTAATTATTTCCAGACCAATTAAAAAACCATATATGTAAAAAAAATACCCTCATCATAACGTTATTTAATGTCTTTTAATTTAAATTTGCAAGTTGGTTTTGGTACTTTCAACAAATTTGAAATAAACTCCTTTATTTTGTGAAGATGGTACTAGACATTTTTCCATAACATTTCATCTACTTTAACATAAGCTTTTGTTGATCAGAAAATTTGATGCATTGTGGTATTCAGTTTTGGTTTCAGGTTTGTCGAGTTCAATTTTTGTAGAATCCAATTAGCAGATATGCAGCGATCAGTATCTACAAAACAGTATAAAATTCCCAAACCAAATAAGGAATTATTCAAGAAAAGTTTCTTATACTCTGGAACTTTGCTCTGGAATAGTATTCCAGTTGAGATTAGAAATGCCCACTCTATTTCCATCTTCCAAATCCAATATATCCAGTGGCTTCTGAGATGCTGCTGAATTAAATAAATTCCTTGTATGAGGGCCTCAAGTTCCTAGCTAATTGTGTTACCCTCTTTAAATAAAGTCATTATTATTATTATTATTATTATTATTATTATTATTATTATTATAGATATTGGTAACTGCCATGATCTAAGCCATGAACAGATTTAGCCATGAACTTACCTGTCCCAATATTTTGTGTATTTTTTATACTGGATTCTGACCATCTGCATTTTCCCCCCAGCAATAGGTTGCATTCTTGAGTTCATATTGTTTGTGATTATTTTGTTGGCAAAATCTTTTGGCTTCTGCACCTCTAGCCTTCTGATGTCATTACCAGTGAAATTTTTATGCCTGCTCATCTCATAGCAAACCAAGTCCATTCTCACATTTATTTCTTGAGCAAATCATGGCAAAAAACAAACAAAAACATTATGTTTTGCTGATATCATAGACTAGACTATTTTGTTTTTAAGTGAGGTTACGACCTTTGTTTTCACAAGATTATCAAATTTGACCATGGGCATAATTTTAGCTCTTATAAACTTTTCACTGTTACAAAGTTCTTATAAGCAGCAAATACTTTATGTTCAATACCCCTCCATATCTGTGGGTTAATATTGGGGTTCCATTTCTTTGCAACTTGGGCCATGTTTGCCTCATCAATTATGATTCATTTAATGTGTAGAAACAAGTTCTCAGTACAATTTTATCAAACAGGTGTCATTCGGAATTTCATCCTGATCTATATCTGAAGCAAATCCAAGGGGAGTGCTGGATTTTGGAAAATAATCCTTAGAGTTACTGTTAGTAATCCTGGGTCATATCCTAACTGGGTCCCATCAAATACTTTCCATGCCCCAAATGTCAATCTCTACAATAACATGCATTTTGCATACACTGTAATAATTCATTAATTCCAACCTTTTGATTGACTTGTATTAAGTTAATATTTATATTTGAAATTGGGATTCTTAAATGTAATTGTGTGTGAAGTCCAAATATTTCTAAAATGCTTGTAAAATAAAATTTCTTGATTAAATATAAAACTAATATTGAATGTAATATGCATTTTACATATCATAGTAATAATGAAAATAATCAACATTAACATCACTGCCAAAACTAAACTGGTTATTATACACAAGTCTATGGTAATTTAGACCTGCAGATTTTTAAGTTGTTCTGTAATAGGCATTCCTGACGAATAATGAAAAATTAATTATTTCATGAACTGAGTTCTTTGCTTTCAGTGGATGAAGATTTGAAACAGGTTGTTCAGCAGACAGAAGAATACATAACTGCATATGCCATGCAGGGACTCAGGACTTTGTGCATGGGCAAAAAGGTGAGCTGGTAGATTTATGCCTTACACTTTTTTGCACATTCAGATAAATCCCTTGCCAAGAAATTTGTCAAGAAATGTGTAATTACTGACCAATTTGTATTTTAATATAGTATTATGCAATACATTATTTCAGTTGTTAGTATTTGAATTTATATATTGAAACAAGACACAAGTGAAACCAGTTATATGAAGTAATATGTAAGCTTTCTCTTTAGAATACATTTCCTGGTTACACTATTGCAAATTAATTAACTCTGCTACCTTTAGAATCCAGCCCTTACAAGAAAAAATGAAAGTGCTGTCTTTCACTTTTGTGTAGAACACATGCAAAGGGAGGAAACTCTTTCAAATTACCTTCTCTTTTACCCTTAGGTTGCTGCTAGATATATCAGTTTAAGCTTCACTGTGGTAAAATCAACATCACACTGTATTACCTGTCAATATCCATTAAGGTCATCTTGATTCCACCCATTGACAAGAAAGTTTGGTACTTTTTTGTTAATTAAAGTTTCATCAAAGTTTATGCAACCTTGGCTGTTTTTAGCAGTTTGTGAATTTTATTTTTCTGACCTCGTAATTTGTAGGTTTTCATTGTGAACACCGAATTGATTTTTCACAAGTATTTAGATTGAGGACAAATACTGAGATTTTTACAACACTTTTGGATTGTGTTGTCCTATTTTTTTTGTCTTTTAAGATATAAAGTAGAAATTACATGCAAGAATATAAAGTCAGCAAGGATTATAATAACATCAATATTACCATGCATCATTTTGCAGTTCATGATCATAATGAACATGGCTGATGTTGCTGCAGGAAAGGTTAGAAGGGAGATAGATATTGCCAATGTTGAAGCCAATGGTTAATGACCTCCTGAGTTTCCATCCAAAAATATATTCTGTGGTTAATGTAGTGAGGCATATGTCCTTGGCTCCTCTCTCTCCAAAGATTCTTCAGGTCACGCTGTCATATATTATATTGTCTAGTCCACACAGTTAGAGACATAATTAGATTGCATTGAAATCTTAATTTAGGGGAAAGGAAACCAAGTTACCTAAGCCTTTAAACAATCTCCAGTGATACACCTCTCAGTTTGACCTAAACCAAATCAATCTGTAGATGCCAGAATGCTCCATTTTCTTCAATCAACCTTTTTCAACAAAATGATTGGGTCATCCAGTTGTTTCCCTTCCATGATGACAGCTCCATTGGCCTAGTGGTTAGAGCATCCGACGTGGGAGTGGGGGGTTGTGGGTTCAAAACCTGGTCGAATTATACCAAAGTCTTACAAAAATGGTACTAACAGCTGGTTGTTCTGGTGTCAGGATAATGTGACTGTGTGGGACATCATGCTACATGTATGCGGCATGATGCCCCAATGCTAGACATCACTAAAAACTGCCTCACTGCAGACATCATAGCAATATGACTGAAAATTTGTTAAAGCTACATTCAAAATCCTAAACAAACAAACAAAAAATCCCTTCCATGATGGAAATTGCAGTCAGTGTGGAAATTTTCTCGAGGAAATTGTTTTATTTTTTAAGTTGGCTGTAGATAGAGCTTGTAAACTGAACTCTTCAGGATTTTATTCAAGGCATTTTGTTTTGTCAAAAGCTAATTTCATCTCAGATCAATAATTTATCTCAGCGGGATAATGTGACTGCATGGGACAACATGCTGCATGTCTGCAGCATGATGCCCCTGTTCTAGACATCACTATAAACTGCCTCACTGCAGACATTGTTGTGATATGAATGAAATTTGTTTAAAGCTACGTTAAAAATCCTAATCAAACAAACAAACAAAATCAGATACATTACATGACCACAGAAAAACAAAAACCTCTATAGTAAGTCAACCTTGACCAAAGGCTTTTGCCCTGAGCCTGAATAGCAATATTCCATGGATTCTGACATGGTTAGATAAGGCATCATTTGAACTGCTATCATTGATTCATCTCTCATATAAGACCTGCATGCAAGTTGTACTTATAGCTACAACAGACAAATTCAGCAAAATGCATGCCTTTTGACAGTCTTCCTGAACTATCTACAGTTCTTTTGGGATGGTTTTGTTTCACTCATGATGGACCATGCATTCATTTCCATTCATTCTGACGTTTCCATGTCAAACTTTTACCTCAGGGGTCAGTTTACTTGATCTGGTGGGTTTATTTGTTTTAAGTGGTACATAAAATGAACCAAGCTGGTGCAAAGAGGGAGATCTCTTCTGCTTTTAACAATGAACAAGGGAAAGGTTGATATCTCAGCTCAGGCTTGTATAATCCTAGATAAGTTGGGTTATTCAATTTGCATACAGAGAATTAACATAAGATCAGTTGAAATCATTGTACATTTTGACTTAGAAGTTTAAGACAGTTGCTACCAGCAGTGCTTCTGTTTCCCAATTAATATCATGGGATGAAGTTCAGAGGAGACTTTCTTTAATTTTACCTCCAAGAGTGCTAATGGCAAATGGCTTGGTTTGACCTGGTGAGACATACAGCAGCTGTACAAGATATGACCCTCACAATTTGTTTGTCAGTTTCTCAATGATGCACCTCTGTAACATATTCTGAACTTAAAAGAGAATGGTTAAGGTTTTTATATAGCTCAAGAGTTAAAGCTGGTTCACATATCTTAGGACACCAATGAAAGGCCTTCTGTGCGGTAAGGGGATGTAACTCTCTCTGTTTTCAAAGTTATTATGATTATTTTAATGATTTTGAAAAATAAATAAATTTTGAGTAAAATATGTTTCCATAATAATACTTACCCAATTATAGTATGGATATATCACCCCAGTTACATCCAACTGACATTACATGTATTCCACTCCAGTAGTGACATAAGTAATAATGAAATTTTTGGCTAGTCCTTGAATCCAAGGAAGATCAATCTTGTCCTACTCTCACCTATGTGGGCAACAACATTTAACTTTTACATATCTAAAATTTAACTTGTATGTATCTAAAATTTAACTTGTACGTATCTAAAATTAACTTGTACATATCTAAAATTTAATTTGTACGTATCTAAAATTAACTTGTACGTATCTAAAATTAACTTGTACATATCTAAAATTAACTTGTACGTATCTAAAATTAACTTGTACATATCTAAAATTTAACTTGTACATATCTAAAATTTAACTTGTACGTATCTAAAATTAACTTGTACATATCTAAAATTTAATTTGTACGTATCTAAAATTTAACTTGTACATAAAATTTAACTTGTATGTATCTAAAATTTAACTTGTACGTATCTAAAATTTAACTTGTACATATCTAAAATTTAATTTGTACATATCTAAAATTTAACTTGTACATAAAATTTAACTTGTATGTATCTAAAATTTAACTTGTACGTATCTAAAATTAACTTGTACATATCTAAAATTTAATTTGTACATATCTAAAATTTAACTTGTACATAAAATTTAACTTGTACATATCTAAAATTTAACTTGTACATAAAATTTAACTTGTACATATCTTAAATTTAACTTGTACATATCTAAAATTTAACTTGTACATATCTAAAATTAACTTGTACATAAAATTTAACTTGTACATATCTAAAATTTAACTTGTACATAAAATTTAACTTGTACATATCTTAAATTTAACTTGTACATAAAATTTAACTTGTACATATCTAAAATTTAACTTGTACATAAAATTTAACTTGTACATATCTAAAATTTAACTTGTACATAAAATTTAACTTGTACATATCTTAAATTTAACTTGTACGTATCTAAAATTAACTTGTACATAAAATTTAACTTGTACATAAAATTTAACTTGTACATATCTAAAATTTAACTTGTACATAAAATTTAACTTGTACATATCTAAAATTTAACTTGTACATAAAATTTAACTTGTACATATCTTAAATTTAACTTGTACGTATCTAAAATTAACTTGTACATATCTAAAATTTAATTTGTACATATCTAAAATTTAACTTGTACATAAAATTTAACTTGTACATATCTAAAATTTAACTTGTACATAAAATTTAACTTGTACATATCTTAATTTTAACTTGTACATATCTAAAATTTAACTTGTACGTATCTAGAATTTAACTTGTACATATCTAAAATTTAACTTGTATGTATCTAGAATTTAACTTGGAAGGGTTGAATTTTCATGGTAGAGGTTATACTCCCAAATTATTGTCATTTATTAATCATAGCAGAAGAAACATATTATACTCCAAAATTATTGTCATTTATTAATCATTACAGAAGAAACAAATTTTACTCCAGAATTTGGTCTCCAATAATTTTCTTTCCACAGATCATGAGGAAAGAAGAGTATAATCTTTGGAACAAGAAGTATAAAACTGCAGAAACAGCCATGGAGGGCCGTGAAGAGAAAATGTTGGAGTGCATATGTGACCTTGAAAAAGACCTTGACCTGTTAGGAGCTACAGGTATTGAGGACAAACTTCAAGATTGTGTACCAGAGACAATATTTAATCTACGACAAGCAGGAATAAAAGTCTGGGTTCTTACTGGAGACAAGCAAGAAACTGCCATTCAAGTGGCCCATGCCTCCAAACTTTTTGACAAAACTCAGGAGATGATTGTCATCAACACAAATAATTTGGTAAGGCATATGCTATCAAGACATTTCTACAATTCATTTATTTCAACACTATTTGTCATGCTGGCATAATATCCAGGCTTAGGCATCACTTTATAATGGAAATGGCATTGATGTTTGATGTGTTGTCATTGTCAATAAGGTTAAGATATTGTCTGAAGATTTTAATAACCATACAGTAAAACATGTTATGAGATACTGCCCCTTCTGCCAACAGAAGGTGGTCTCAAGACAGGTGGTCTCTCATAGCAGGTTTGTACAAAAAGACAAGTTTCCAGGGTCTAGTTTCAGAACAATTTCAAGAAAGATCACCACAATCACTGTACATATATTCTATTCTCTGTTAATAATTCTTGCTAAAATATTGTATGCATTGATCTAGAAACAAAATTATATAGCAATAAAGATATACTTATATTATTAAACATGAAATCACATTTACATATAAAGATCATATATTTTAAGATATGAAATCATTTCTGAATTATTTGTTTTCATTTAGAACAACCTTAATTTGTTTTTCTGACTTTTAAGCTGCTCTTTTGCAAGACTGGTCTGATCTTTTTCACTTCTTTAAGTTACAATAGTTATTTTTCCAGTCTTAAAATTTGTCTTTTTTTGTTTGCAACCTGTTCATTGTAGTTAAGGTTCTAGGTGTTAAAATTATTAGTGCTCAGTTGCAATAGCGACTGTAAAGACGGTTTTGACTGGGCTTTGGGAAAATATGAAAATTCCATACATGTGAATTGCATATCCAACAGTTATTGAAATAAAAATAAAAAATTTTCTCATCCAGAAACATAACCATTTACTTTGAGACAAAAGTGAACGGCTTCATTCAAAGATGATTATAGGGAATAACTCTATAAACAAAGTGTGTAACCTGGTCACACCAATTTGAGTAGATGACAGCAATTCGTGACAAGTACATTAGCTTGGTTTACATACTCTAGCATCTATCACCGGTAGCAACAACGTTTTGTTTTAAATATTCCGTTTATGTTTGTTTTTTATCAGAACAATCATTTCTAATCAAGTGGTCATTTTAACAATTGATTACATATAGGTCAGTGGTGTTGTCAGTGCTCTCTGTTCTTGCGATATTCATTGATAGGGGTGCCAGGTCCTACGATAAGGCCAGGAAGCAGGCTAAGTGCAGGAATAATTAGTCTGGAATATAAGATCATATCTTGATAATATCAGATGAATTTAATAATTTCCAAGATCTGCATAATATTATTATTCAGTATTAATGAGGTACATTTGCATCTGATTGGCTGACGTTGGTATGACTCGTGAGACCAACTTTTTTTATCTGCCTTTGATCAAACTTGGAGTGTGGGGTTATATCATGGTCTGTAACAAATTAAATAATGATTGAGATCCATGGATACTAATACAAAAGATCTTGAATATGATTGGGTGATTTTTAAAATCAGATTTTGATGAGAAATATTTAGAATTGTTTTGTTTTTTTTTACTTTTTGAACAAGATCTGCACTTATTTATGAGGTAATCTGTATCAGAGTTACAGATTATATTTCTCATCTGATTTTAAGAGAAAGTATATTTCCAGAAAATTTTGAAGTAATCTTGTATCACACTGGCAGAGCAAATTACTTCTTTACAGACTATATTTCTCATCTGATTTCAAGAGACAGTTTCCATGAAAACATTTCAGATTTTGTGCAAATGATGATAGTTTGCCATCAAACAAGGCTACTGATGCAAAAACCTTTTAAGAAAATGATTCCTTCCAAAATATGACTACCAGAATTTAAAACTTTGACAATAGTGCTTGCCATTACTAAAACTAGAAAACACTCAGCATAATTTGATTTATCCATCTTGCAAGCTTATACTGATTATGCTAGTTCATTATTAGAAAAGTGGAATTTTTTAAAAATGGCTTCTTCTCAATTAAGCCATTCAACAGATTTGGACTAAAATTTTAAGAAATCATCATTGATGCTGATCCATGGTCAAGTATGGCTATATAAAATCTTTTAATTACTTCTTTGAAAGAAAACTTTGTTACTTACTCCATATTAAACTGAATCCAGATTTGTACCCTGATTCATCATGGATTCAAAATGGATTCATTAATTAATAGACCCAATTAACAGTCATTCTTCTGTGAAAATAGTAAGATCCTATCAATAAACCATGAATTTCATAACCCAGTTAATAATGACTCTACTGTGAAAATAGTTAGACCTTAACAATAAACCATGAATTTCATAACCCAGTTAATAATGACTCTACTGTGAAAATAGTTAGACCTTATCAATAAACTATGAATTTCATAACCCAGTTAATAATGACTCTACTGTGAAAATAGTTAGACCTTATCAATAAACCATGAATTTCATAACCCAGTTAATAATGACTCTTCTGTGAAAATAGTTAGACCTTATCAATAAACTATGAATTTCATAACCCAGTTAATAATGACTCTACTGTGAAAATAGTTAGACCTTATCAATAAACCATGAATTTCATAACCCAGTTAATAATGACTCTTCTGTGAAAATAGTTAGACCTTATCAATAAACCATGAATTTCATAACCCAGTTAATAATGACTCTACTGTGAAAATAGTTAGACCTTATCAATAAACCATGAATTTCATGACCCAGTTAATAATGACTCTACTGTGAAAATAGTTAGACCTTATCAATAAACCATGAATTTCATAACCCAGTTAATAATGACTCTACTGTGAAAATAGTTAGACCTTATCAATAAACTATGAATTTCATAACCCAGTTAATAATGACTCTACTGTGAAAATAGTTAGACCTTATCAATAAACCATGAATTTCAAAACCCAGTTAATAATGACTCTTCTGTGAAAATAGTTAGACCTTATCAATAAACTATGAATTTCATAACCCAGTTAATAATGACTCTACTGTGAAAATAGTTAGACCTTATCAATAAACTATGAATTTCATAACCCAGTTAATAATGACTCTACTGTGAAAATAGTTAGACCTTATCAATAAACTATGAATTTCATAACCCAGTTAATAATGACTCTACTGTGAAAATAGTTAGACCTTATCAATAAACTATGAATTTCATAACCCAGTTAATAATGACTCTACTGTGAAAATAGTTAGACCTTAACAATAAACCATGAATTTCATAACCAAGTTAATAATGACTCTACTGTGAAAATAGTTAGACCTTATCAATAAACCATGAATTTCATGACCCAGTTAATAATGACTACCTTATCAATAAACCATGAATTTCATGACCCAACTAACAATGATCTTTCAACGAAAACCACAAAAATTGGTAACCACAAAAACAAATGAATTTGCCATATTGAGATATTAGAAGACTTTATTTTATGGATAGGCAAGATACGTGCACCATGTGACCTGATTTACCTAATGTTATTGATGTTAAAATGTTTTACTAACATCTCTATGTTATTAGCCAAGTTATGTTACCACAACATATTTTGTGTTAAATGTACCGGTAATCACTCTCTCATTTTATACTAAGGTTGTAGTTGTAAAAGAAACAGAGTCTTTGGTAAGAAGAGCAAGTCAGTGGGTGAGAAAAATAAACACTTTCATCTCATTGTGTGGACAGGATTGGGGAAATTGGACTTGTAGAGAATCTGATTTGTGTCGGCACCATGGCATGCCTCTTCCATGGCACAAATCTGATTCAGTTGGATTAGAGTTCCTCATTTTGCCTTTAATGTTAGGAAGATTGAGTTTTGTCCATATTTAGAAATTATGAGAAATGGTTGTAATTTTGCTGGTAGTCACATTGGATGGTGGTGGCAGGATTGTTGTTAATACAAGGTTCGTGTTTTAAGTTGTATGAGCAGGAGGTACATTGTTGCACATTTTGCATGCAAGGTAAGATTTTCAGTCGAATCTTTGCTCCAAATTTATTATAAATTACAGGAGGAAACAAAGGATTTGATAGAATACCATCTACAAGACATAGAGAGGGACAAACCCCAAGCTCTCGAAAACCAGTCTGCCACGTCCATGAAGTCAGCTGCTGCTGAGAAGAAAACAGAATATGCCATGGTAATTGATGGTGCATCTTTGGCCTATGCTCTGACTGAAACTGTGAAGAAAAACTTTCTGAAGCTCGGAGAGCAATGTAAATCTGTCATTTGTTGCAGAGTCACACCAATACAAAAAGGAAATGTGGTAAAGCTGGTCCGTGATGACCTACACCAGCTCACATTAGCTATTGGTGAGTAGTGCTAGATTAATGATGCCTTTTGATGGTTTATTATAGCATGTGATTTTTTTCTTTTGCTGTTTTTATTCTTTCAAATAATTAAAAATTAATGAAAATATCGTAAATGTTAAATATAAATGTAAAGTTAGGGAATGATGTCACACCACAGCATTAAATTAAAACATAACAGTAATTTTGTAAGATCGAAACCAAAATAAATCTGATACCATACAACTCCATTAATATCTGTTTGTTGTTGTAGGGTTTAACGCCATTTTTCAGTGCACAATTTTTAACAGTTCATCATCACATAACTGTAGGTTTGACTCGTCATTTTGTCAGTCCCTTATTCTTGCAATGCAGGTGATGGTGCTAATGATGTGAGCATGATCCAGACAGCAGATGTTGGGATTGGAATATCGGGACAGGAGGGAATGCAAGCCGTTATGGCCTCTGATTTTGCCATAGCCAGATTTAAGTATTTACAGAAACTCTTATTTGTCCACGGACACTGGTCATATGATCGACTAGCAATATTTGCAATCTTTATGTTCTACAAAAGTTTGGTAAGTTGGTTCAGTTTTGTTTTCTGCTTGTCTAGGCTACAGTTAATACATTTTTTTATTCGGAGTCTCAAATTTGTCTTGCTGTTTTTGGAAGTATTATCTCTCTGATGGATACTTAAGTTTATAAATCTCAGATGGGCACTGTGGTTTTAATGCTTGGGACAGCTTTTTTATCATCATGGTCAGAGACATTGATTTTAGTATCAGGACCACTCCAGTGACCTAGTGGTGAGAGCATCCTCTTTGGATACAGAAGATTGAAGGTTTAAACCTTGGGTGAGCCATACCAAAGACTTTTAAAAATGATACATGCAGCTGCCTTACTTGGTACTCAGCATTAAGAGGTTAGAGTTAGGACTGGTTAGCCTGGTGTTATGATAATGTGACTGGGTGGGACATCATGCTATTTGTCTGTGGTATTATTATCTGCAAACATCCTAGTAATATAACTGGAAAATTGTTAAAGCTAATTTAAAAATCCAAATCACTCACTCACTTTTAAGACAGTAATATTGATGTTAGGAACAATTATTTTTATCATTAAGAATATGGTTCTAAACACACACAACAGACAGGGCTTTTAATGTCAGACTGGATGGAGTGCTCTTAACTTTGGGGACAGGGCTTTTAATGTCAGACTGGATGGAGTGCTCTTAACTTTGAGACAGGGCTCTTAATGTCAGACAGAATGAAGTGTTCTTAACTTTGAGACAGGGCTCTTAACATCATGGAAACTGGGTACCTCACAAAAGAGTATTAAGAGTATGTCAGCAGTCATGACAGATACTTGTAAATTTACATTATGTCAGCAGTCATAACAGATACTTGTAAATTTACATTATGTCAGCAGTCATGACAGATACTTTTAAATTCGCATCGTGTCATGACAGATACTTGTAAATTTACATTATGTCAGCAGCCATGACAGATACTTGTAAATTCACATTATGTCAGCAATCATGACAGATACTTGTAAATTCACATTATGTCAGCAGTCATGACAGATACTTGTAAATTTACATTATGTCAGCAGTCATGACAGATACTTTTAAATTTGCATCGTGTCATGACAGATACTTGTAAAGTTACATTATGTCAGCAGTCATGACACATAATTATAAATTTACATTATGTCAGCAGTCATGACAGATACTTGTAAATTCACATTATGTCAGCAGTCATGACAGATACTTGTAAATTCACATTGTGTCAGCAGTCATGACAGATACTTGTAAATTCGCATCGTGTCATGACAGTTACTTTTAAATTTACATTATGTCAGCAGCCATGACAGATACTTGTAAATTCGCATTGTGTCATGACAGATACTTGTAAATTTACATTATGTCAGCAGTCATGACAGATACTTTTAAATTCGCATCGTGTCATGACAGATACTTGTAAATTTACATTATGTCAGCAGCCATGACAGATACTTGTAAATTCACATTATGTCAGCAATCATGACAGATACTTGTAAATTCACATTATGTCAGCAGTCAGGACAGATACTTATAAAGTTACATTATGTCAGCAGTCATAACAGATACTTGTTAATTTACATTATATCAGCAGTCATGACAGATACTTTTAAACTTACATTATGTCAGCAGCCATGACAGATACTTTTAAATTTACATTATGTCAGCAGTCATAACAGATACTTGTAAATTTACATTATATCAGCAGTCATGACAGATACTTTTAAATTTACATTATGTCAGCAGCCATGACAGATACTTTTAAATTTACATTATGTCAGCAGTCATAACAGATACTTGTAAATTTACATTATATCAGCAGTCATGACAGATACTTTTAAATTTACATTATGTCAGCAGCCATGACAGATACTTTTAAATTTACATTATGTCAGCAGTCATAACAGATACTTGTAAATTTACATTATATCAGCAGTCATGACGGATACTTGTAAATTTACATTATATCAGCAGTCATGACAGATACTTTTAAATTTACATTATGTCAGCAGTCATAACAGATACTTTTAAATTTACATTATATCAGCAGTCATGACGGAAACTTGTAAATTTTTGTTGTGTCAGCAGTCATGACAGATACTTCTTGAATTTGTTTTTAATGTTCTTCATGACTCTTTAAAAGAAAACCTTGATATTCAGACCACTAATTAGCATCTTCGTTACACAGACATTGGAGAAGTTTGATGATTGTAGATATTGGTTGTTGTGTTTAATGCGATTTTTCAGCACACGATAGGCTATACATCGTGGCCAGTATTAATGGTGGAGGCAAACCTGGGAAAACCCCGGAAGGAACCACCGACTCACGAGAAGCTACTTGCAAGCTTTCTCATATACCCACATTGGCCAAATCTGAGACTCGAACCCATGCAGACAGAGGTGAGATGGCAGTAATTCGTAATGTAGAGAGCTTCAGACCACTCAGCCACTCGGGGCCCCCACAGATATTGGTATTTACAGACTTGGATATTAGATGTTTAGATAAATATCAGTACAGACTTAAAGATAAATGGGGAATTTTTTTTTATTTTAATCAGAATTTCCTAATTTTGTTCTTTTCTTTTCTTCCAGGTTTCCACATTTGTTTTGTATTGGTTCGGCTTCTATAGTGGTTTTTCTGGTTCTACACACATTGACAGTTTGTACCTGTTGCTCCAACACGTAGCCTTCCATGCCTTCCCACCAATTCTTAATGGCATTTTTGACAAAGATCTGTCAGAAACAACTCTTATGACAAATCCTAAACTTTACAAAGTTGGACCAGCAAATAAGGTATGTAAAATATATATAACGTTATTTACTGTGTTTGCCTGGTTTATTATGCTGCCATCATTAATGGTTCACTCACCATTGTTCACGTCTTTGTTCATCTGTCTTATGTAGATTATTTATTTGGCTTCTGTGCAGTGATTTATAAAGGATTTGACAGGACACTCCATAAAATTGGAAGTGGAAGGTCAACACTTAAAAGTAACTGGGGTTTAGGCATGTATCCTGATGGCTACCAAGGGCAGTACAAAGTAACTGGTTGCTCTAGCAGATTTAGGCAGGTAAATTATTGGGCTGTCAGAGCAATGAATGCCTTAATGTATTATTTATGTACATCTGTCTTTCTGGACATATATCACTTTATGTTAGTTTGGTTATCAGTTCATACATTCATTTGGTTTCTGAAGGAATTAACAGGGCATTGTCTACAATTGGAAGTAGCAAGTAAAGCTTTAGACTGGGACTTAGGGGTGCTTTCCAATGGAGTACTTGAGGCAGTAAAAATTATGCTGGTTGTTCTGGAAGATTTATGTGGGTAAATTATCTGGTAACTCAGAATCTAAAGGAATACTCTGACTTAATGAATTTAATCAAATTAATTTTGGACTTGAGAATACTAAGGCCAATTCAGGTTAACAGTATTCCATCAAACGTTGCTTTACATTCATGGTGATCCCCAGTTGTGAACCATTGAGTTAGTGAGAAGAAAAAACCTTGTTGTAGTGATAACAATTACTAGAGATATAATTAATTTACTGAATAATTTGGTTAAACACACAAAAGTAGTAATGAATGTAAGGCAAAAAGTGAAACTTTGTATGACATGGATTTCAAAATGGCAGAAGAAGATTTAACATTAATTCAGCCTCAGTTAATCTTTTGAAAGCTAAAGCTTCTCAAGACTGATGACTGTAATGTTTGAGGTATATACACATTGCAGAATTTGACTTAGTCCTTCACTTTTAGAGCATGGTCAGGACATCAGATTGGAGAATTGGACTTAGTCGTTCACTTTTAGAGCATTGTCAGGGCATCATATTGGAGAATTTGACTTAGTCCTTCACTTTTAGAGCATGGTCAGGACATCAGATTGGAGAATCCTAAAGTAAAGAAAGCTATTTATTTGGTTTTTCATGTAATTAAGAGATACAATAGACTATGAAATTAGCCTGTTATTATCATATTAAGCCCATGTTGGTGGGAACTTAACAAGGCACTTTTCTTTCAGTGGCCTTCTTACAAATAATGTTGTTATATTTTAGTTCAAGTCTTTTGCTTGTATATATTTCTTAAAACTTCTTGATAAATTCCTATCAATATTAAGAAGAGTTGTTATAAAGGTGAGACAGTTTGTTCAACTACATGTTTATTTGCCCCTTTTGTCTTTGAGTCAAGGTCGCCATGATAAAAAAAAATGTTAGGGGTCTAAAACCAAATAAAATATGATGAAAATCTATCAAGCATCTTTATATATATATATATATATATATATATATATATATATATATATGAGAGAGAGAGAGAGAGAGAGAGAGAGAGAGAGAGAGAGAGATTCTTGATAGATTTTCATCATACTTGGCCTGAATAATTATTATGAATAATGTAATAACAGATCTAGATACATTTTTTGCCAATTTTTGGGACACATTATACATAGTTAGATTTGGTGTCCTTATCATTTTACATATTATTCTAGTGTTCCAATTATTTTCAGTAAAAAGAAGGAAATAAGCAGGGAGATATTGTAGATTTAAAAGTAACAAAGCACATGGTTAAGACAAATACTGAGATGATGCAGATGTTCTGTATTAAGTGGCAAATACCTTTAAATTTAGGATGTACTATGATTTATATCACAGTGCATGTAAACTCTACTTTTCTTTTTTTCAGACATACACCAGACTGTCCTTCTTTGTTATAGCCCTGGATTCCTTGTATCAGAGTGTTATCATTCACTTTGCTTGTTATTTTGTAAGTATGGAAGTTTAGCTTATCATAGTGCTTTACATCACCTTGCAAATTCAGTCATCCCAACACAGAGGAGATGTGAACCACATCTCTAGGGATACTAGTTTGACAATAAAAATGTTTAAATATTATCTCTGACATCTGCTTGTTAAGAAGGGAGTCTTAGTATTTGCAATTCAGTTAAATACATAACCTTTTTGTATGCTGAGTCGGCTAAATGATAATTTATTCTTAGTGGTATGGTAATTTCTATGATTTTCTCTGGCATTTATCCATATCATCCAATTTACTCTTACCTTAGATCCAGATCGCAATCCTTGACACAGTCTTACTCTAAGGTTGCATATTTTAGTACAGATGCCTCCAGAAATCAATACACTTCATATGTTCTGTAGCAGGAAATGAACCCTGTTACAAAAAAGGTAACAGGGAACATCATTTAAGCACCAGAATTTTACTTCATACCTTTCCTTGTTGTTTGGAAAGTGGTGAATTCTACTAGTC
This sequence comes from Unio pictorum, assembly GCA_030141615.1. Classification (NCBI taxonomy): domain Eukaryota; kingdom Metazoa; phylum Mollusca; class Bivalvia; order Unionida; family Unionidae; genus Unio; species Unio pictorum. The sequence goes on along the minus strand of JARLTB010000378.1, from coordinate 692,047 downwards.
TTAGGTCGTTTAATTAAAGACTCGGCAAGCAACACATTTGGAAACCCAGATTCAGATGGGAAGCCCTGAGATCTGCTCTCTGCTATTCAGGAGGAGATCTTGTGATTAATCTAGACCTTCAAGATGCCACCTTTATATTCTCATGCACAAATTGTCAGGGAAATTGCTTTCAGGAATACCGGTACTAACATTTTCGGGCATTACTTTTCACTCTGAATCTCAGCCACAGAATTTTCACTAGAATCATGGATAGAATGCTCTCACTTCAGAACCACCAACATTTCAATGACATTGAACCACCCGGAACTTCTCCAAAAGCACAAAAGCAAGAAGATATTTTTGGTACCATAACATAAAAGTCTCTTGTTTCACCCTTGCTTGGTCTCAGATTCCTTGTCAGCTAGGACAAATTTGATCTCTATCCATTCCAGTAGTTCATTCTTTATGGCATGGAGTACAAAATCTTCTTTAACCACTCCGGTGGCATAGTGGTTAGAGTGTCCGCCTCGGAAGTGGGAGGTCATGGATTCAATCCCCAGCCGAGTCATACCAAAGACTTACAAAAATGGTACTAACAGCTGCCTTGCTTGGCGCTCAGCATTAAGAGGTTAGTGTTAGGACTAGTCAGGCTGGTGTCAGGATAATATGACTTCTGAGTTTCCTTGCAATGATTCCACAGAGTTGACATGAAAGGACATTGGAATTATCGTTATTGACCCTGGTTGTGGTTGAGATCGCTCTGATGGCCTAGTGGCTAGAGTGTCTGCCTCATAACCGGGAGGTCATGTGTTTGAATGCTGACCAAGTCATACCAAAGACTTACATGAATGGCACTAATAGCTGCCTTGCTAGGCGCTCAGCATTCATTGGTTAGTGTTAGGACTGGTCAGGCTGGTGTCAGGATAATGTGACTGGGTGGGACATCATGTTACATGTCTGCAGCATGATGCACCAGTGCTAGACATCACTATAACCTGCCTCACTGCAGACATCATAGCGATATGACAGAATTTTCTTTATAGCTATGTTAAAAATCCTAATGAAAAAAAGAAACAAACAAACAAACAAAATCTTCATTAATTGTGTGTATGTTCATCAAGAACATACCTTGAAGATCAACTCATTTGTGTCCTTAGTCCACACAAAGGGACAGATTTCAGCCATTCAATTATTTTGCCTCTTGGATTGACTCAGTGCTGTGATGGATCTTTGTTTTCAACAGACTTAGATAGATTGATTTGTTCACACCTTACATTTCAGTCGTTGCCTATTTTGGTCAAGCTTTTTTTTGTACCTCTTTGTGATGATGAGGATGGATCAATTGATTAGTATTATATGTGATACAGTATTCAATTCATATGCTTTTGACCATTGGCCATCTGGGGCCCAAAAATACAAGATGTAATGTTACTGATACTGATTAGTATTATGTGATATGGTAATTTATTCATATGCTTTTGACCATTGGCCATCTGGGGCCCAAAAATACAAGATGTAATGTTACTGATACTGATTAGTATTATGTGATATGGTAATTTATTCATATGCTTTTGACCATTGGCCATCTGAGGCCCGAAAAGACAAGATGTAATGTTACTGATAATGATTAGTATTATGTGATATGGTAATTTATTCATATGCTTTTGACCATTGGTCATCTGGGGCCCAAAAATACAAGATGTAATGTTAATGATACTGATTAGTATTATGTGATATGGTAATTTATTCATATGCTTTTGACCATTGGCCATCTGAGGCCCGAAAAGACAAGATGTAATGTTACTGATAATGATTAGTATTATGTGATATGGGAATTTATTCATATGCTTTTGACCATTGGCCATCTGAGGCCCAAAAAGACAAGATGTAATGTTACTGATAATGATTAGTATTATGTGATATGCTAATTTATTCATATGCCAACAAATGCTTGTTTAAGCCATGTACATTGTTTCTACAGGGCTACGATGAAAATGTTGATTTATGGGAATACGGCACAACAATGATGGTAATTTTAGTCCTGGTTATCCTTTTACATATTGCCATGGAGACACACTGTTGGGTAAGGGTCTTTATAGTTTTTAAAGATAATCACAAGCATAATTTTAAAGATTATTTAAAAAGTTTTAAAAAGGATATTTTTTCATTGCTTATTGAAGGCCAAGGAATATAACATAAATGAACAGGTTTCTGTGCATTTTGTTGTACTTGGCTTTGGTGAAATGTGTTCAGAGATTTAAAAAAAAATACATCAAAATGTTTTAAAAAATGATGAGCCCATTACCATGTGTTCTTGAAATTATTTTATTATAAGTATTGCAGATTCCTAGAAACTGTTGACAGAATGTATCTATGTTCTATCACTACATGAAGAAAATTAGGTTACTGCATTAAGAAATTTGAATATCTTATCTTATATTCAAATTTCTTAAAATCATAATTTTATGATCTGATTGTACAAGTTTTTACATGTATTGGTTCTCTTGTTTTTCATTTTTTTTTCTTCAATATGTTCTTCTGTTAATACCTTGTTACTTAGATTTGTCTATTTAATCATAAAATAGCAGAATGTTTTTAATACATTCAGAAAACATCCATTAACTCCAATAATTTCTAGCACTATATTATCTGGCTGTCATAAGTGACATTATGATTACTGACATGACACTGAAGTGATTACATCATTTTGAGTTACACTGTAAACGTTAACAACTGATAACCAGCTACAAATTACAAGAATGAATTGGTAGTGAAAATTATGTATTTTAAATAATATTGGCAAAACTCCAGAAATTTAAAAAAAAATTCTGAATGGGAATTTTCAGTGTGGATACACTTGGGAACAAATGTACTTCAGCTGGTGGATGGAATATAGCTTTTCAGTGTAGAAAACACAGAATATCGAATCTGAGTGTGAATAGGTAACACACATTGCTTAGATGGAAACAAATTATACTATACAAACTATGGAACTTAAAGGACAAGCAGAAGAAATAATCGCTGAAGAACAGGCAGGGTTCTGGAGTGGAAGAAGCACAACAGAACAAATATTCAATCTTAGGGTCCTGTGTGAAAAGTACTCACAACATCAACAAGAAATCTATCATGTGTTCATAGATTTCAGACTTTTGACAGAGTGTCATAAGTTGACCAGTAAGTCATAAGTTGACCAATACCATCAAGCAGCTGTACACCAAGGCTACCAGTACAGTAATTGCTCAAGGTTCTGTGGGAGACTGATTCAAGACAACAGTTGGAGTACATCAAAGCTGTCTCCTGTCATCCACGCTTTTCAACATCTACTTAGAGCACATCATGAGCAAAGCCCTGGAAAATCACTGTGGGACAGTCAGCATTGGAGGGAGTAACATCAGCAACCTACGCTTTGCAGACGGCATTGATAAACTGGCAGGCAGTGAAGATGAGCTTGCCACCTTAGTGAAGAACCTGGATGAAACATCTTCCAGATTTGACATGCAGATAAGCACCAAGAAGACAAAGCTGATAACAAATAGTGGCAAACAAATCTCAACCAAGATTAAAGTCAGAGGACAGGAACTGGAAACAGTGGGCCAGTTCAAATATCTTGGTTTCATAATCACTGAAGAGGGATCAAGAGCAGAAATTTTATCACAAGCAGTACAACAATGGCATCTATGTCAAAGCTAAGACCCATCAGGAGAGGCATGAATATCTGTCTGAAAAAAAACCCCAGACTATTGAGAACACTAGTCATCTCAATCATTTTGTATTCATGTGAGGCTTGGACCCTGACAGTAGAATTACGACGAATAATCCAGGCACTTGAAATGAGATGTTACAGAACCATCCTTGGCATCTCTTACATGGACCGCATCACAAATGAAGAAGTGTGTAACACCATCAGGCACAATGTAGGCCATTATGAAGAACCCCTCACCACTGTCAAAAAGAGAAAGTTGAAATGGTATGGCCCTGTCACTAGAGCCAACAGTACTGTAAGGCAGGGGGTCCTGAGTGGCTGAATGGTCTAAAGTGTTCTCTGTTACGGATCACTGCCATCTCACCTGTCTACATGGATTTGAGACTCAGATTCGGCCAATGTGGGTATGTGAGAAAGCTTGCCAGTAGCTTCTCGTGGGTCGGTGATTCTTTTGAGTGGTTTTCTCCGGGTTCTTCCTCCACCATTAATATTGGCCATCATGTATAGCCTGTTGTGTGCTAAAAAATGGCGTTATACCCTACAACAACAACAACTACAGGTCAAGAGATCGATGATGATGATGATGATGATGATGATGATGATGATGATGATGATGACCATGTACTGTCAGAATGAAGCTTTGATCTGACATTTTTTAATTTTACCTGTAGAAACAAGTTATAGTTAAAGCATAATACCAAAACAAAATGGTTTACAAACTTACTATTTTTATGAGGTTTGAATACAGATTTGCAACTTGCAACTAGAGATGATGTGTTTTGTATAGATTGGTTTGATTGATTATAATAAATTAAGCACAAAAATATTGATAGTAATACATCAGGTGTAATCCAAGTTGTCAGGGAGCTTTATTACAATGAAGGTCATGAATCAGTATTTTATGATTCCATTGCAATCTCCTTTTTGCTCTCTAACTTTAAAGCTGTTTGAGATTTAATTATGAAACTTGGTATGCATTTATATTATCCTTAAAAATTGTGTCCCTTAAATCAGAGTTAGTGTTTTGTCTTTAGTGTCAGTGTTTTTGTCTATTATTTTATGTTTTATGTTTTCCATCACTTTCTTTCCTACTTTATAACTTGAGAACTATATGAGATTATAGGAAGCAACTTGGTATAAATACATCATCAGTACCTGTGTTGGATGTGGGAGGTCATGGGTTCGATCCTTGGCCGAGTCATACCAAAGACTTACAAAAATGGTACTAACACCAGCCTTGCTTGATGCTCAGCATTAAGAAGTCAGTGTTAGGACTGGTCGGCCTGGTGTCAGTATAATGTGACTGGGTGGGACATCATGCTACATGTCTGCAGCATGATGCTCCAGTGCTAGACATCACTATAAATTGCCTCACTGCAGACATTGTAGTGTTTATTGACTGAAACATTGTTAAAGCTACGGTAAAAATCCTAATCAAACAAACAAACAAACATTCAACTTTAAGGTTCAATGCTTATTCAAACATTCACACAACCATTGGCATAGACCAATATCTGCCATATAATGTGCCAGCAGATCAGATTGAGATTATGGTGATACATTTTGGTATAAATACATCATCAGTAGCAGATATGTTATGTACTTCAGTGTAAGTGTTATCTTCCATTTCCATGTCACAGTGTTTCATTGACGATTTTCCTATCATAACACTTTTCTTTTCACTGTAATTTTAGAACCATTTGAGATTAAAGGATTAAACTTTTAATAATTTTCTCTAACTAGTATGTTACTTTATACTTATACTTTGTCACTTAAAGATATTTTTTCGTTTTGCCTGTTTGAGGTCATATATTGAAAGTCAAGGTCATAGGTCTATATGTTAGTCTTTATTTTGTTTCTCTCTCTGATATCATTAAAACTGAGATACAGGAATGAACAATGTTACACTTATGTTTGCTCTTGTGTATCGTAGTAAGTATTTTATCTTTAAGGCTAGTTCACTGGTAACATAACATTTGTGATGTTCCTTTTTCTGGATTTTTAAATCCTTTAATGTTTTTTAACATAGGACAGTGACTTTTGATGTTTGTCAATAAACCTAACTAGCTTGTCTAATGGGCATAGTTCTATTTTGTGTTTGTTAATTTTTATGACTTCATAGTGATTTCAACAAAAATTAATATAATTTGCTTTTTACATTGTAGATTCAGAGAATGTTTGCTATTTTGACTCAATTAATGTAACAGAAAATCTACATTGAAACCTTTTCCTTGATGGTATGCAAAGCTGAAAGTATTTTAGAAGATGCATTCTACAAATAATCTGAACAATTTTGTGCATAATGGGAACAGTGACCTATTTTTCATTAAAAGTAATTCAAATATCGGCAGATATTTTGAGGCCCTATCTTCTAGTTTGCTTCTTTGAAGATACAGATTTACTAAAATTGTGAATGCTTATTTCATGAATAATTTATATCAATCAAATTGAGATGCATTCATATTTCATGAACTAAGAGTATTTTCTTTTGATTTCTAGATATGGACCCAATGGCTTACACTGATCCTGAGTTTTATGGTATTCTGGTTGTTTGGGATCATCATGAATTCCTTTTTCTTCACATGGGATCAACCTGCCACACCATACTGGGTCATGCAGAATACAATAGCCAAACCCATTCATTCCATTGTGGTAATACTTGCATGTGTAGTAGCTCTCCTGCCAAGGTAAGTAAAATCATTACAGAAAAGAAGTGTTTAAAAACTGAAAATATTTTAATAATGGCAGCTATTTAAATTGTATTATATTGTCAAAAATATAAAGTATTGGAAATACATTTTAATTCATTAAATAACAGTTTTTATGGAAGTTTTGATTGCTACAAATCATGATTTTAAAGAGTGACTTTGGATACAACCTTAAACAATGAAAATAGTGTTGTTTCATCGATAAACAAAATTGCCCATAAAAATGACCTTCTCTGACAAGTGGGTGTGTGTGTGGCAGCACACAGATTTTATAGTTATAACTGTAAATTGTCAGAACTATTATCATGGTAAATTCAGCCCCCACCATGTAAGATGTTTGTCCCAACAGTAACAAAATTATGTTAGCAAAAGGATTATGTGTACTAGTTCAGTATTTGCCTTGTTAAGAAACTTCTTCCAAATTATTTAGCAGTAAAATTAAGTATTTTTATTAATTCTATTTTTACGATGCCCAACATATGGCATGTTATGCCTTGATGTTTGTCCTTCCATCTGTCTGTTACCAATTTCTCTTTTTCTAAAATAAATCAAAAGCTCAAAGGTCATGGTCACTGCAATTGAATGAAAATAATAGTCTCTGCACAATAACTCAAGTTTTCCACCATCTGAAGTTTTGAAACTATGAATGGCTTGTAGTTGTAGTAAGGAAAACCCTATTGACTTTGATGTCAAAAGGTCAAAGGTTATGGTTATGTGACTGAAAGTAGAAAAGTAATTTCTGTACAATTACTCAGTTTACATGTCTACAGTTATCAAGCTTTGCAGGTGGCTTGCCGCTTGGGTAGGGAAGAAGCCTATCAGTTTTAGAATAAACAGGCCAATGGTAAAGGCCACTATGTTTCAAAGAAAAAATGTGGTTTCTGCAGAAAATCCTTAGCTCTCCACTGTCTTCAGTTGACAAACTTTATGGATGGTTTGCACAGTAGGTACAGAGGGACCCTATCAGTTTTTTGGTTTAAAGGCCAAGGTCACTGTGGCTGATAAAAGAAAAATGGTTTTCATGCACTAACATTATTTATACATTATAGACTCTTGACTAAGATATATATCATAGACTCTGACTAAGATATGTATCATAGACTGACTAAGATATGTATCATAGACTCTGACTAAGATATGTCATAGACTCTAAGATATGTATCATAGACTCTAAGATATGTATCATAGACTCTGACTAAGATATGTATCATAGACTCTGACTAAGATATGTGTCATGGACTCTGACTAAGATATGTGTCATAGACTCTGACTAAGATATGTGTCATAGACTGTGACATAGATATGTGTCATAGACTGTGACATAGATATGTGTCATAGACTGTGACATAGATATGTGTGTGTCATGGACTCGGACTAAGATATGTATCATAGACTGTGACATAGATATGTGTCATGGACTTTAAGATATGTATCATAGACTCTGACTAAGATATGTGTCATAGACTCTGACTAAGATATGTGCCATAGACTGTAACATAGATATGTGTCATAGACTCTGACTAAGATATGTGCCATAGACTGTGACATAGATATGTGTCATGGACTCTGACTAAGATATGTGGATGGCTGACACCTATAAGGAGAAAAGCCTATCAATATAGAGATCCAAAACTTCTGGTGACTATGTCTGTAAGGAAAAAAATTATTTTCTGTGCAGACAAATTCAGTAATCTACATCAATTTATATTAAATGCAGGGCAGGTGTATAACATGCCTCTCACTGTAATCTTTTCATATAAAAGTTTAAAAGTAATAAGATTTTATGACAGTAATGTTGTAAGATTTTATGTTTGCATACTGAAACTGATTTATTATTTACTTAAAAATAATAATAAAATATTTGTCATATTTTTCCATTCCAATATTATTTCAGATGCTATATTCTAATATTGATTTTGACCACTCATAGTATGACAGTTTAATAAATGTTCCTATAGGTGATACACTTGCAGCTAGAAAACAAGCATTTTGGGATCAAGGGCAAAAAATTGGCAGGGAAATTATTTTTTGCCAGAAATACTGGGAGAAAATTGACTCAGAATCATTTGCGGCTCTATGCAGTTATTTCCCATTACTTCCTTGACAATAATGATCGATCCACTGTGATGCATTAATGAATCAAACTTGCTTTGAACAAATAGTTTACAAAATGTCACAAATGTAATTTTATGTGACAGATTCCCAGTCCAAACAATGTCTGAAGTCGATGATATTTACAAGATCAGCCCATGAAAGTGCTGTGAATTTTTTTAAATGGGTGGGTGGGGTATTTGCTGAAGAGTGAGTTTATTCTTCTAAGCTTCAATCACAGAGCAAGTTTGGAAGTTATAAAGCAACTTCAATTCCTGCATAAAACCAGATATATTTCATATTGTGGTACTGAAAATGATAAATTTTAGAATGTGACTTCACTGGTTGTTAAAATATCATATTTTTGAACCTAATATATCTGGTACACGACTCCCTTGATAACTCACGAGTGCATGTATAATGCAGAGTCAGGCAAGGATCCCATTTTTTAATCAGAAAATACCCTCAAAAATGCATCCCTAGTTCTTGAACTTGAAGAAAGTATAGCTTAAAACTGGTAACTGAAGCAGTGATATACCGCTCATTTTATAGTCGAAATCAGTAGATAGGACCTGGAAATTTGAATCAACATTTTGAAATATCAACTTTTAATAAGAAGTTATTGGTTGCATTTCTTTCCTAAAGGACATTCTTACTACATCGTTATTAAAGAAATTCAAGTAAATTTTGATCAGTGATGTCTTGTTGTAGGCAGTAAATAATTTGTATTAAGTGAAATTTATGTTTTTAATTCTATCTATTCATTCCTCATAAGTGAAATCATCATAAAAACAATGTGTATTAAATGTAAAATGTGGCAATCTATCGTAACAGCCATGTCCGCAAGTGTTTCTCTGAGAATCTAGTTAAGTATTGGCTGTGTTTTGATAACTGATTTGTGAAAGTATTTGTATTATTGTACTGAATTAAAAGTTGGCCCCATTTGTATCATCACAATAATTATGTCTTTTGAATCAAATAAAGGAGGTGGAATAAAAGAAAATATAAAATCCTACATACCTAATTTCTTGCAGCCCTGGTCATATGTCACTTTAGTTGACCAATTGGACACTGTTATAAATGTTATTACTTATGTAACATAAACTACCTTAAATTAACTGACTCAGTCATAACTGATCAAAGATAGCAAGGCAACAAAGTAAAACGAATACTTCATAAAATAAAGAGCTTGGCTTCACAGATACAGACTATTGTGGGCAAGTGAGTTTTAGAGAGTTCCTGAACTGGCGCTTAGAGATATCCTCAAGGATGATAAGACGTTTTGCTATTACTCCCAATGAAATCACAACATCAGTATTGTACTAAGTAAACAATATAAAATTGAGTTTCAACAGAGATGATGTTCTCACAAAAATAAATGTCTCTAGTTTTTTTAAGAAAAGGACTCTTGTTTGGTGGTGTATTAAAACAGTTAGTCTAGTTCCCTGCTACATTGACTCCTAACTTGGGAGTATACTATTAAAAAACACTCCAGGAACCAGACTAATCAACAAAACAAAAGCACAGATGTAATAAACCAATGTTTTCATGTGCATGTGATAGCCATTGAAATCAGTTAAAATGATTTTACACATGTTTGACATTTTGAAAATAAATGTTATTTATACAAAATAACAAACATCTTCTTTAGAAAAAGTTCATTATTAACAATTTTTATCGATGTGATTGTAAAACAATGATTCATTCATTGAACAGTCCATTTTCATAAAAAAAACAGCCAGGTTTTTTCTTTGTCTAAGCAGACATTTTCAATGTTTGGATGACCCTTGGTAACTTGCGCCCATGCTTATAGTGTGGTCTATGTTTGTGTACTCTGTTGTGCATGAGTTATCAAGGGAGAGGTGTATTAACATTCTAAAGAAAATATCTTTTACATACCTTAAAAATATGATTTATTAAAGTATATTTTGCAATCTAAAATCTACTATTTTCTTACATTTCTGCTGATTTAAAAAGTCTTTTAATTTGAATTGAATTGAGGTATACTTACATGAGTTGGGCTGTTGATAGTAAGTACAGATATGAATACACTTGGGGATTGATCAATGAATTGAGGTGTACTTCAAAGAGTTGGCAGAGGTATACTTACAAGTGTTAGGGTTGATTCATAAACTTAATGTATACTTGAAAGAGGTGTCACTTGATATTTAACTTTATCTTTTAAACTTCAGATCAGGTGTGAGATTCTTTTTATACAAATAAAATGAAAATGTTATTAAAGTGTCTGAATGATGCATCTGAGAATTGTATTGACATATTAAAGTGTCTGAAATATGCACCTTTGAATAGTATTGCCACATTAAAGCACTCAAAATATTTGTTGCTTTTCTATTATTACATATAATCACATTCTTTTATGACTTATCATATAGCCTTTCAAACAAATCTGGAGATATTTGATTCAGATTAATCATTAGTTACATTCATATACTTCTGGTAACATTTCCAATGTCTTAGCTATTGAACCATCATTGTTGCTCTGGGTGGAGATGCCAGGTTTCCAAGAAATGACCCCATGCGGGTCAACAAACCCCCACAAAATCCATACTAACTGCACAAATTAGCTCCCTTTGTAGTGCCTTGTAAGGTTGGGGGTGTATTTATATATTTAGGGTCAGGCAGTGAACAATTTTTAAGTTATGAACCAGGGTTTGTCCCGAATGGTGCAAGGATAGAGAGAGAGGGTCTGATCCAATTCTCTTGTATAAATGATGGTCTTTTCATGAGAAGGAAGTGTATTTCTTATTTTCTTGACATTTTATTTTCTTTTTGTTTAAATGAATAAGATTGAAATGAAAGCAATCAGAGAAATCTGCACTTTCCAATACCTGTGAAATTGAGATTTTCAAATATCCCATCGCATTGCCCCATGAACCATAATATATCTAGAAAATTATGCATATGAAAACAACAAATTGATTTCTTTTTTTAATGTTCACTGTATGAAAATCCTTAAAGGAAAATTAATGTAGGAACTTGATTTCATGCGAAGACCAGAAGTTTCTGTAACAGTTTGTTTAGGGTTTTCATATTTTCTTTGTATCTTTTTCTAGACTGGTGATAAGAACTATTCAGAGAGCTGTATTTCCAAATGTCATAATGCAAGCTCAGATGAAAGAGAAACTGGAGAAAAGGCAGGCAGAAAATCAGGAGCTATCCAGAGATAACTCCCTTAGCTCTGAATCATCCACCCCAGAAGATCCTAGGGCCAGCACTGTCAGTGTCACACCCACTAGCTCCCAACCTGTCTCCAGTCATGTTGCTGTAAACAATCGAGTTGCAATTCCTCCTATTAGTTACAGTCATGGAAAACCACGTAGGCGTAATGGATCAAACAGAGAATTAGATGAATCTTACACATAGCATATGTAAACATTAAGTTTTATAATAATTGTTTAAAATTATTCCCAGTGAGCAGAAGGCATTTAGAAGTCTTTCATCTCTCTTAAGAAATTGCTCATCAATACAATAGGAAACAATGTGTGCCAAAATGGATATAAATTAGCATATTCTCTAGGAAGTGCATTAGACACTTGAAGTTGCATCTGACAATCTATATATACAATTATAATGCTTCATACCCCAAGGTGAAATGGCAAAATGTAGTTGTTCACATTCATCTTAGTATCAGTTATTGATAGTCATTAATTAATAACATTATGCCTCCTATGCCAAACTCGGTTAATGAGGTCATATTGTCTGGATACTCATTTGTAAGTTCTGATCCGGAACACATGTGGAAGTAATCATAGCAGAATCTCAAGGGGAGTTAATTGTAGAGTCATGATACAGAATATGCAAAATCTCAAAGGGAGTTAATTGTCGAGTCATGATACAAAAAATGCAAAATCTTAAATTTGATCAAACATAGTCCAGTGTTATTTTTAAAAATATTAAAAACTTTTGTTTTAAATGTACATAGAATATAAACACTGATGAGAAAAATACCTGTTTCAGGTGCTAAGCAGTTCCTGTGATAAAATGTTAATTGCAGATCCTAAAAGATACATATTACTTGTTACAATATTGTTGTATTTTTTCATTATATTTACTGTTACATATATTTATACATAGAATATATAGTGATGTGTTTGTTATGAATAGGTAATATTTTTCCCAGAATGAAAATTTTAAAACGTTGTCAGTAACAGCATGAAAATTTTAAAAAGTTGTTTGTAAGGTATTGTTCTATTCAAAGTAAGTCCACTTTAATACAGCAGTTCCTTGTTATAACACAGTCCATATTAGCCATTGAGTAAACAACCTTATAATGGAAATGAAGTCCACTTTAAATACAGTAGTTCCTTGTTATAACACAGTCCATATTAGCCATTGAGTAAACAGCCTTATAATGGAAATGAAGTCCACTTTAAATACAGCAGTTCATTGTTATAACATGGTCCATATTAGCCATTGAGTAAACAACCTTATAATGGAAATGAAGTCCACTTTAAATACAGCAGTTCCTTGTTATAACACGGTCCATATTAGCCATTGAGTAAACAACCTTATAATGGAAATGAAGTCCACATTAAATACAGCAGTTCCTTGTTATAACACGGTCCATATTAGCCATTAAGTAAACAGCCTTATAATGGAAATGAAGTCCACTTTAAATACAGCAGTTCCTTGTTATAACACGGTCCATATTAGCCATTGAGTAAACAACCTTATAATGGAAATGAAGTCCACTTTAAATACAGCAGTTCCTTGTTATAACATGGTCCATATTAGCCATTGAGTAAACAGCCTTATAATGGAAATGAAGTCCACTTTAAATACAGCAGTTTCTTGTTATAACACGGTCCATATTAGCCATTGAGTAAACAACCTTATAATGGAAATGATGCCCACTTTAAATAAAGCAGTTCCTTGTTATAATACAGTCCATATTAGCCATTGAGAAGATAGACTTATAGTGGAAATGAAATCCACTTTAAATAAAGCACTTCCTTGTTACAATTTCTGATATATCAAGATTATGGCATGGTTCCTGAAATTCTATGATAATTCATGAATAGCTTCAAGCACTACAAATGCTTCAGTGCCAAAATAAACAAAAGTTTGATTTAATAAATTGATAAGTTATGTTGCATTGTTATAGAAACAAAATATCAGTGCTTTTTGCTTTTTGGGGGGAATGCTGTTAATTCTTTAAAAAGCTGATGAGTGTTAATTTGGTTATTATTGGACCATTCATAATAAAGTATGTTTCAATAAAAAAGCTGATGAGTGTTAATTTTGTTACTATTGGACCATTCATAATAAAGTATGGTTCAAAAAAAAAAGCTGATGAGTGTTAATTTGGTTATTATTGGACCATTCAAAATAAAGTATGGTTCAATAAAAAAGCTGATGAGTGTTAATTTGGTTATTATTGGACCATTCATAATAAAGTATGTTTCAATAAAAAAGCAGATGAGTGTTAATTTGGTTATTATTGGACCATTCATAATAAAGTATGGTTCAATAAAAAAGCTGATGAGTGTTAATTTGGTTATTATTGGACCATTCATAATAAAGTATGGTTCAATAATAAGTCTTTAAATCTTCTTGGTATTTGTCTTTGTCTTCACCACATCATGTGTACAGTCACTACTAAATCCAGAGTAAACAGGAACCAATGTTTTCTCCCTCATCTGGCATACAGATCCAAGCACCAAAGAATTTGGCAGTCTAAATCAGTTAATGTACTTAACTTTTTTCCTGTCAACAAAAGAGCATCAATCATGCCAACTAAACCAAACATCATTCACACCTGTTGAAACAAGTTCATTGTCACATACCCCTCACCATAATTGTTTTCTATTTCTGAGTCGGACATGCAGACAGGTTTCAAACAACTCCAATATATATATATATATATATATATATATATATATATATATATATATATATATATATATATGCCTTTGTAATGCTTTAGTTATTTGTACATGTATATTTTGTTCTGTTGTCAGTTGTTAACTGAAACAGGTGGAGTGATCTGCTATTATAATAATACATTAAAAAAAACATCCTGTTTTTGCTCTGCGGTCATGCAAAAATCCTAATTATAGGAAAATATTTCATTGAATTTAGGCTTTCTTTTGTTCTTTTCAGAATGACTAAATTGTTTTATGGAGATCCCTTTTTCCCCATAAAATCAAATGGTTTACTCACTAACTTTGTCCAGGCTGTTTACATGCTTGCTAAATTGTTCATCTCATATACTGAGGTTAATATCCTTGACCTTGTGTATTAATTTCAGTTGTATATTTTTTCAAGCCTAAATGCAAAGGATTTATTAGAACTCCCAATGTGTATGAATTTTATTGTCAGTAAAAACTCGGACCATTTGGACATGTCTTGTAAATATGAATGTTATTGTTGTAGGGTTTAACACCATTTTTCAGCACAAGATAGGGTATACATAGTGGCCAGTATAAATGGTGGAGGAAGAACCCCAGAAACAACTACTGACCCACAAAAAACTACTGTCAAGCTTTCTCACATACCCACATTATCTGAACCCGAGACTTGAATCCATGCAGACAGAGTTGAGATGGAAATGATCCGTAATGGTGAGCGCTTTCAACCACTTGGCCACACAGGGCACCTAAAACAAATGAGTGTTTCCAAAGTTAATTTGAGTATATTAGAAAGAAATTATGTTTTTGGAGTCAAGTGGAATCGGGCAGAAAAAGTTATAGAAAGTATGCTTCTTTGTGCACATTTTGATGCGAATTATAGTAAAACCTGTCTTGAGCGACCTCTGCTATTAGTAATTACCTGTCATTTACAGGTACAATCATAATGCATGGATCTGTTTTATTATATAAATGCACTGCTTGCTGTGAGTGACCACCAGCATCAAAGCTTTTTAGGTAAACTAAGCATTTCAACATTGCAATGAATAAGAACATTGGGAAAATATATTTAAACATACTGACCTTGATTTATTCCTTTGTAAAGAAGAGTCAGCTGGCCAAGTATAGATTGTTATAAACAACCCTATTATGAATATGACTGTAATGCATAAATAGTTAAAAATATTGCACACCTTCAGTTAATCCTTTGTAACTACAACTGCCTAAACAGTTTGAAAAATATTAAATGAGGTCGAATTCTTTTTGTGGTCTTTAGTAATGATGCCTTCATTAAAGAACCAGTTATAGTTTCGTGTAATTTTCGGTTGCTACAAACTATGAATTCAAAGAAACCACATAATAAATCATTGTATCCAGAAATATTAAATACATTTTTGGGTGCTCTTTCAAAATAAAATGTGTGGTACAATGAAGAGAATTTTGTATCCTTGCTCACAATATATTAATTCATAGCCCATTGGAACCGATTAAAGATATGTTTTTCATATTGTCATTTTTCAGCATGTTTAAATTTATTAAAATAATGTTTTTTCATGATGTGATTTTACAGCTAATGAAACTGACTTATGGAATCTGTTTTTCATGCCAATTTTTTTACAGCCTGATGAAATTGATTAAAGGAATCCATTTTTTTTCATACTGTGATTTTAACTGAATGAAATTGACTCAAAGGAATTATTTTCATGCCATGATTTTACAGCCCATTGAAATTGATTAATATATTCTGATTTTCATGCTGTGATTTTACAGCCCATTGAAATCGATTAAATTATTTTGATTTCCATGCTGTGATTTTAGCCCATTGAAATTCATTTAAGGAATCCATGTTTTCATGCTGTGATTTTAGCAAAGCAAAATTGATTAAATTATTTTGATTTCCATGCTGTGATTTTAGCCCATTGAAATTCATTTAAGGAATCCATGTTTTCATGCTGTGATTTTAGCCCATTGAAATTGTCTGTCATTGTAGTCTGTAGTCTGTAGTTTCATGCTTAAAGTAATTAAAATTTACAAAACTTTGTCCAGATGCACGTAAGTTTCACTTGTATTTAGGGCAGATCTTGTGGCCATATATATGTTGCATTTTTTACACTGGAATTATGTTCTGCTTGTCAAGGTATTGTTGGAATGGAAACATTTTATTTCACATTGTCTATCAGGATATTAAGCCAAATACTATATTCTCCTCCATCTTTTGTAATTTTTTAAAATTTAAAGATAATGCATAATGACTTGTTGGTATTTTGAAAATGGTAAATAGGTTAAATGTTTTTGGGTGTATATATATATATATATATATATATATATATATATATATATATATATATATATATATCCGAAAACATTATATATATTAATATATATTTATTTATTCCAGTTTATGGAAGATATACAAATGTGATAATTGTAAAATGTCCATAAAACTTAATTAGCTTTACACACACAGTTATAAGATTAAGAAAACAGTTTATGTGATATATTCAGATTTAATGTACATTAGCTTTGGTGCATATTATATTAGTTTCAGTGATTTAGTTTTGGTCACATGTTTACAGTATTTCTTGGAATAGTTATTATGGTAGATAAATATACAAGCTTATTAGTGTTCTGTTTCATTGTAAGTATTTATGTATGTAGATATTTATTAATGATCTATGCAAAACTGGGGGTGGGGCAATTTTATATCTTACTGTCGAAGAATTTGTCTAGTCATCCCAACTCAAATACAGCATATTTCTTATTGACCCAAATTGTATTATGGTCAACAAAGACTTGTATACGATGTATTTGTATATACACTTTTTATTCATGCTTTAGAACTATTTTTTAAAAAATATACAGCAGACTTATTGATTAAAAAAGTATATGTTACGTTTAATCAAAATTTGCAATATTCAAAATTTGGTAATCAAATTATCTAGAAGCTTTAGTTAAGTAAAATTGATCCTTGAATTGGATTAAAGTCCAAGTAAAAGTTATAATCATAAGTATTCATAGATTATGCAATTTCAGTGAACTCTATTTGAATGTATTAGTGACTGCATAAATACTCTCAACCAAATATTATTTGCTGCTCATTACAAGTATATTATTTTTAACTGCTACAATGGCCTAGTGGTTAGAGCATCTGCAGCATAAGCGGGAGGTTGTGGGTTAGATTCCCGGCCATATCATACCAAAGACTTACAAAAATGGTACTAACAGCTGCCTCGCTTGGCACTCAGCATTAAAAGGTTAGTGTTAGGACTGGTTGGCCTGGTGTCATGATAATGTTAGTGGTGGTACATCATGCTACATCTCTGAGGCATGATGCCCCAGTGCTAGACATCACTATAAATTGCCTCACTGCAGACATTATAGCAATATGACTGAATTTCTTTTAAAGCTACATTAAAAATTCTAATCAAACAAACAAACAAGTATTTTTGGACTTGTGAGGTAATAAATAATTAATTAATAATAAATAATAAATCAGTGAACATAACATGTATACTAACAAGTTGAATCCAACTGTAAACAGCAACCAGATCTGCCATTGCATAATGCCCTAGCTGGTACATATCTATACAGCTAGTTTGAACTACTCAGATTAACAAACATGGACACTGATCCACTGTGCCATTATGAGATGGCAAATTAGGTTCTTCATTGTTTGCAGGTAGACCCAACTTATAAGCCAGTATATATGACAGGCAGTGCATGTATGTTCCCAAGATCTCTAAATAAAACTGTGAGATGTGAAATCCTTTTTTGGACTTGTTATGAATATACTTAAAGATAAATCTTTTTTGTAAGATGTGCTTTTTGGCAATATAGCTATATCATTGTGACCATCCATTGGCACCATTATGCCATATTTATCATACAATGCTATGCCAATCTGACCATCCATGGCCTAATTTGTCATTATATACAACATAAGTTATACAATATATGACCATCCATAGCCTTTTTCTGTCATTGGCACCATTTTGTTGTACTCATGCAAAGCCATGCCAGTCTAACCATCTATAGCCATATTTGTCATTGGCACCATCATGCTGTATTTCTCATACAGCATTTAAGATATACCAATGTGACAATCCATAGTCACATTTTTCATTATTATGCTTCTACCATTATGACCATTAATAGCTTTATTTGTCATTGACACCATTATGCTGTACCAATACAAAGCTATGCCAATCTGACAATTCATAGCCTTATTTGTAATAGACACCATTATGCTGTACTAATACAAAGCTATGCCAATCTGACAATTCATAGCCTTATTTGTCATTGACACCATTATGTTGTACTAATACAAAGCTATGCCAATCTGACAATTCATAGCCTTATTTGTCATTGACACCATTATGCTGTACTAATACAAAGCTATGCCAATCTGACAATTCAAAGCCTTATTTGTCATTGACACCATTATGCTGTACTAATACAAAGCTATGCCAATATGACAATTCATAGCCTTATTTGTCATTGGCACCATTTTGCTATACTCATACAGCATTTAAGCTATACTATTAAGACCATTCATAGCCTTTTTTGTCATTGGCACAATTATGCTGTATTCCATATACAGGATTTATTAAATATGCTGCTTACTACAAAGTCATCCTGAAATGAAATGACATACTTTGCCAAGGTCTTTGTTTTCACTTCCTAGTACAGAACATTTATTTCAAATTGAAATTACTAGTACAAACAGGCCAACAGCAAAATGAATGTGTAGCCTTGTTATACAATGACATGATAAGCTGTTAAATTTAATTCCTTTTTATATCACTACTTATGTAGACATTTCATGGAGTATATAGTAATAACCTAAGTTTATATCCATCTGCCTATCTATCCATCCTTCTGTCAGTGCAAATTGTCCTGTGGTGTTTGATGGATTACCATGAAACCAGTCAATATTATGATCACTTTTCTCCCTAAATATTTTTAAGAGTTATAGCCCTTTCTGTTTTGTTGCTTAATACACTGTGAAAGACAAAATCCTAGTAGTGCCACGGGTCTCCATATTTTGCCTTAGTTATTTTTTTTCCAGATCTTTTTTGCTTACATGATTTTTTTAAGAGTTTGACTTACAGCTTAATGCAGAGTATCTGAGTTTTGTGATTGAAACTAATGTAGTTTTTAGCGGATTGCTGTGAAACTTAAAATCTATTTCAATCATCATCAGAATATGTGCATGTTGATAAATCATTGTAGTTGATCTATTTTCAGAAAAGCTGTACATTTTTTTTTAAACTTGAGATTAATTGTTATCACAGGGTAGGAGTGTGGTTTAGTAGGGGTGGGGGTAATTTATAAAGAATTAATGCTCACCATTCCTCAAGTTTTTCATCTTTACACAAAACTATTAGTTAGACTATTTTGTTATTCATTCTTTTAATGCTAGCACTTTTGTCTGTACATTGACATGTATCCAGTTGTAATACTATTCTTGTTTTTCTTAAATACAAAGGGTTTTCTGTTAGAAATTTACGGTAAATTGTTTTAAATCATAATTTTATCAGAGCTTTTTAATGTACCTAGTTCAGTAACAACATCACCAGTTCATTCCATTGCACTAATTTGAAACAGGTTTTTCAAATTAGAAAAAACTCTGAGGTTAATCATAGGTGAAAAGGTCAGAGGTTAACATCATTAACATTTTTTGTAGGCAAAATAATTATTTCTATGTATGTGTTTGGATGGTTCTGTTTGCTGTAGCAGTCATTAACATAATGTCATCTTTTAAATGTTTCATGGTCACAACTGCTGGTCAATCTTTTTTTGTTAAATGTCAGCAGGGAACTTTATTAGGCAATGTCTTTAAGTAACCCTACCTTTTGTTATATGTCGGCAAGTAACTTCATAAGGCAATGTCTTTAAGTAACCCTACCTTTTATTATATGTCAGCAAGTAACTTCATAAGACAATGTCTTTAAGTAACCCTACCTTTTGTTATATGTCAGCAAGTAACTTCATAAGACAATGTCTTTAAGTAACCCTACCTTTTGTTATATGTCAGCAAGTAACTTTATAAGGCAATGTCTTTAAGTAACCATTTATTTTATTATGTCACTTCATAAGGCAATATCTTTAAGTAACACTATATTTTCTTATTTGTTAGCATGCAACTGAATAAGGCAATGTCTTTAAGTAACCCTACCTTTTGTTATATGTTAGCATGTAACTTCATTAGGCAATGTCTTTAAGTAACCCTACCTTTTGTTATATGTTAGCATGTAACTTCATAAGGCAATGTCTTTTAGTAACCCTATCTTTTGTTATATGTTAGCATGTAACTTCATTAGGCAATGTCTTTAAGTAACCCTACCTTTTGTTATATGTTAGCATGTAACTTCATTAGGCAATGTCTTTAAGTAACCCTACCTTTTGTTATATGTTAGCATGTAACTTCATAAGGCAATGTCTTTTAGTAACCCTATCTTTTGTTATATGTTAGCATGTAACTTCATTAGGCAATGTCTTTAAGTAACCCTACCTTTTGTTATATGTTAGCATGTAACTTCATTAGGCAATGTCTTTAAGTAACTCTACCTTTTGTTATATGTTAGCATATAACTTCACAAGGTAATATCATTAATTAAGTAATGCTGCATTTTGTTATGTGTCAGTATACAACTTAAGAAGGCAATGTCTTTAAGTGAAACATTTTTTTTAATGTTTCAACAGGTAACTCATAAGGTTAGGTCACAAAGTAATAAAAGATATTGTTATGCTTCAGCAGGCAACTTCTTAAGATCAGGTCAGTGAATAATAAATACCACATAGTGTTGTTTCAGCAAGTAATGAAACTTCTTAACTTCCAAAGGACAGGTCATTGAATAATATACTATATCTACATCTTGTGTGACATCAAGTAACTTCATTCATCAATGTCACTGAGTAATGCTACATCTTATGTGTCAGCTGGTAACTTCAAAAGGTCAGGTAACTTCAAAAGGTCAGGTCACTGAGTAATGCTTGATCTTGCGTGTCAACTGCTAACTAAAAAAGGTCAGGTCGTTGAGTAATGCTACATCCTGCGGGTCAGCTGTTAACTTCAAAAGGTCAGGTCATTGAGTCATGCTTTATCTTATTTGTCAGTGGGTAACTTCACAAGATTAGGTCATTAACTAATACTAAATCTTGCTAGGTGTCAGCAGATAACTTGACAATGTCATGTCAGTGAGTAACAATACCTCTTCTAATGTATCAGCAGGTAACTTCAGTCAAGCCATTAAGTAATACTACATATATTGGCAGGTAACTTCACAAAGTCATGCCATCAAGTAATACTACATTTTGTTATATGTTGGCAGGTAACTTCACAAAGTCATGCCATCAAGGAATACTACATTTTGTTATATATTGGCAGGTAACTTCACAAAGTCATATCATTGAGTAATACATATGTATCAGCTTGTAACTTCATTGAGTGATAATATATGTTATTATGTATGTTCCAAATGAGGTCTTATTTAATGCTAGATCTTCCGGTGGTATGAAAAATATAATTTCAAAATTGTGTTCATCAAAATTTAAACTGTGAATAATGAAATATACCTGTTGAATTTAGTGCTGGCATTTAATTCAACTTATTATATAAAATGTGTATCAAATTGTTGTTTATCTATTTATGTTCTTCAAAGATCCAGCCCTGTATCTCAATCTTTTTAGCACTAATATTAGGCTCAAAGTGTGAAAACTAATACACGGTAACATGGATTTGAATCAAGATGAAATCCTGGAAGTTTCCAGATATTCTTATGTTGGATAGTATACTTGCACGCCAACTTTAACATTGTGTTACTTGTATAGATTGATAGAATATTTAGGAAATATTGTTACTGAAATATGCAGTTACAGAGATAATTTTAACTATATGAATTTTATAGAATCATACAGGGGCCCCCGAGTGGTCTAAAACGCTGTCCATTACAGATCACTGCCATCTAACCTCTGTCTGCATGGGTTCGAGTCTCAGATTCAGCTAATATGGGCATGTGAGAAAGATTGCCAGTAGCTACTCGTGGGTCAGTGGTTCTTTCCGGTGTTTTCCTCCACCATTAATACTGGCCGTCATGTATAGCCTATCTTGTGCTGGAAAAGGGCTTTAACCATAAAAACAAAAAAAAACAATAGAATCATGCAAAACTTTGTTACTAAAGTATACAATAACAGAGGTAATTTTTAACTGGACCGATTTTATAGAATCATGCAAAACACTGCTACTAGAGTATACAATTTTAATTGATTTCAAAACTAAAGACATTTTATTTCTTTCAATGATCAAATGAAAGCCATGAACCTTTCTGTTTCAATTCTCTTTTTGCATATGTCATACATGTTTTTAGAAAAATATTATTTTATCTTTGAAGCAAAAGAAGTTTTCTTGAAATATGCAACCAGATGCGTTTTCATTAAAATGTTTTTATAGAATTCCTTTTGCTTTTGTCCATTGTTCAAATAGTTATTACAGTGCACCATACTTAAAATGCTCTGGAAGGGAGTTACAGAAGTGAAGGAACCTTTTACTGGGGAATATTCCAACATGGTTGTGACTTGACTTGACAATCATGATCCCAGTGACATGTTCTGAATGTTTGAACAGTTTTAATATAACTGAGGAACACACTCCTCTTTAAACAAAGAAAACAAGACAAATGTTTCCTTCATCTTTACAGAAAAGCTCAGCTTATTCATGCATTCTCATAAATTGAAAATGTCCCAAGATTGGAACCACAAGAAAAATAAAATAATACGATGAAAAACTAGTTGACATAAATTAATTGCAATTTCTTATGCTGCTTAGGTGTAACAAAAAGTATGAATTTCTGGCCAACAATTAGACCATCCTGGTAAACAAAGATGTATTATCCCAAAACTCAATTATCCTACAACAGTATGATGAGATTATTTCTGATCTGACTTTTGTAACACATCTTCAAGAACTTCTTCATTAATGTCATTAAAGTCACCTAACATGCAATGACCATAAAAGAATTTCCAAGTAAAACTTGACAGCTACAGCCATATCAAATATCAGCATTATAAAAGCACATGGGATTGATCTTAATTCACCCAAACTATTAAAACTTGGAACTCAATCACTGACTGGTTCTACATGTATAACCAAACTTATAAACTACTGCCCTGATAAGAAGTTTTTCCCAACCAGACTCAAGGAAGGCATGTGGTCCATATATGTACATGTATATACTTTAAGAAAAATTATTCATTTGATAAATAAAATTATCATCCTGTTAATGTTCTCCCAGCTGTGTCATTCTTTGGACTAGCTGTATTTAATCAGACCACCAATTTCTTGACAATATTTATGCCCATACTTTTCTACTTTCAGCTGTCAAACTACACATACAAACTAGGTGATTTATGCTTAGTGCTAGCCCCAAACAAAGATGCCGCAGCTATTTTTATGGATTCCTCAAAAGTGTACGTTTACCCCACAAACTCCTGAAGAAGAAACTGGCAGTAAATGAACATTCAGATTTGGCAGTAATTAATCTCTATCCAATTACCTCGCAAACAGAATGTGATGTTCCAAAGTTGGAAACTCAACTAGTTCATGGGTAGATATGTGTAACAAGATACCCCAGCAATCATTTCTGCAACCCCAAATTTTATTTATCATTTTATTAATAAGAAGTAGGAAACTCAAGTAGGTTATGGGCAATTATTGATAAAGAATCACTAAAAGGAACACTTCTTGAACTTGCACTTTAGTATATTTTAGTGACATTTTTAAAAATTATTCTGATCTACAGAAATATGACAACACTCTTGCCAATGTTCACCACTATTTTATTATTGGTAAAGCTACTGGAATTCACATTTGGACTTGAATCAACCAACCACTGAAATTTATCACAAAAAAATGTATTAAATTAAACTAGAAAATACCTCACAAGTAAAGAACAACTAGCTGTATACCACTTTTTATAACGGCAAACTTCAACTCTTGTTCTGACATTTCTGCAGTCTCACTAATGTGAAAAAGTTGGAAAATTGCGCACAAGAGCTCAGAGCTTTCAAGAAACCTTGTTCATGGATCTGGTAAATATATAAACTCTCCACATCCAAAAGGATGAAGACCATGGTACTTAAAGTTTTCAAACTTTAAGTAAGAACCATCCAATACACTAAAAAATTTGGTAGTTAAATTTGTTTTATTTAAGGTATGTAAACACCTTGGAAAATCCAAATTTAAGAACATCTGTTTGAAATCCCTCTTAATGACCTGTTGCTACCTTAATTATCAATAACAACAATAATAATAATAATAATAATAATAACTTTATTCGAAGAAGGTAATAACTCACAATGATATATTCGGCTAGGCATTAGAGAAATGAGTTAAGCCCAGAACATAAGGACAAGCATCTGGGAGCACATAAACATAAATAAATATCAGTAAATTTGAAACAAGACAATTAGTACTACATCTCTAATCAATATTCCAGAATACAGATGACAGTTATTATTACATCTCTCATCAATATTCCATAATACAGATCAAGACAATTATTATTACATCTCTAATCAATATTCCATAATACAGATCAAGACTATTATTACATATCTAATCAATATTCCATAATACAGATCAAGACAGTTATTATTACATATCTAATCAATATTCTATAATACAGATCAAAGAGTTATTATTACATCTCTAATCAATATTCCAAAATACAGATCAAGAGTTATTACATCTCTAATCAATATTCCAGAATACAGATCAAGACAGTTATTACATTTCTAATCAATATTCTAGAATACAGATCAAGACAGTTATTACATTTCTAATCAATATTCTAGAATACAGATGAAGACAATTATTATTACATCTCTAATCAATATTCCAAAATACAGATCAAGAGTTATTACATCTCTAATCAATATTCTAGAATACAGATGAAGACAATTATTATTACATATCTAATTAACATTCTAGATAACAGATCAAGATCTTGTGTACCAAGATATATGGGATAAAATAAACAGGCTGGCTTGGGTAAAATCAGTAGATGTGTACACATTGCTCTAAGCTTAAATGCAACTATTGCAATTCATGTTTCCTTCCAATATTGAAGTTCATGTGATAATTTAATTGTTTAGATATTAATGTTGTTGCATTGGGAGACAACACATGTTTATACACCTTAACAAATTTTAATATAAAAGCCAAACTGACCTGTCATATGCCACTTAAACTTTTTTAGTGATGACCAATCCAACTATAATCCATTAGTTATTGATCCTCTGTAAATCACACACGGTATAATCCTGATCACCAAACTTTAAACAATGAAGATAAACAGACCCTGCTGAAAGAATCCATCTGTCAATTATTTTACATTGTTTGAACTCTTTAGTAATTTTACCATAATCCATAATATCTTTACCTTTCTGATTTACTGCTGATGATGCATAGTATAATCCAATTATTACTTTTAGGTAATTGTCTTTTAAATTATCAAGTATCAGGTCAGGAGTAAAATAACATGTTCACTGTGAATATACTACATTGGAGCAAGGTGTTGAAAATAGAATCAATTTCTTTTCTTGAACATTTTAATAAATCATACGAGTATGTGAGAGAGTATTCAATGTGTGACTGGAGTCATCCTTGATCACTGGAGATTTACGCATTTAATTTTTACACATCTAATCTAGTGTTTGATACAGGTATTCAATCCCTATTTCCACTTGTGAACTAGAACTGTTTGATGCCGATATTCTTTAATACAATGAATCAAACTTTTATGAATTCTAATTCGATTCTAATTCCCTTTCACATCAGTGGCAAAAGATATTTGAAATCATAAAAAACAGGGTATGCAATAAACACAAAATTACATTTAAGTTTTGTTCCAAGTCACAGGAAAGAATTTGATGTATTAAAAATTCTCAACAACAACCTCAACTTGTAAAACCTCACCAAGCTGTCTCTTTCTGCCAACTCATAACAAAACTTTTTTTTAAAATATGTATCACTTTTAATCTTGTGATCATTACATACATCTCAAAATGATATTTACATCACATGATATCTAGCATATTTCATATTTTCTCATTTTACAGTTTCATCAAGTTATGAATTATAATTATATACATTATGTCAAAAAGGTATTGACCAACTATCAAATGCAAAAGTTAGGACTCAGCCAAATCTTTCATTGCCATATACAAATACACTTGCTTACAGGAAGATTCCAACACCTAGATTTCTCACTGCACAATGAGTTGCCAGATCTGGGTCATTACATTTAGTTACGAGTAGTAAGTAGCATAAATAACATTTACCCCAATCTGCGACAACATGGGTATATGCTGTTATGTTCACAGTAATCAGTAGAAAAGAAGAAGAAAAAAACCACCCTGATCTATTGCCTCATTATGAGATGGCAATCTGGGTCAATGTTGTAAAGACCTAATAATGTTTTGTATCTTATATGTTTTCAGCATCTTTTTGTTTTCCAATTTCACGTTTTTATTAATTTGTTTTTCTGTAGTGTAGTCATATCATTATAGATATTGTAAAAAGCGCTTAAATAAGGCACTATACAAAGTCCTCATTATTATTATTATTAATGTTGTTTGTACTTGGACTTTTATGTGAGTACATACATTAGACATCAGATTATAAATTTCAATGGTGTTAACTTGATGAAAAACGTGTATGACTAGAAACGATATTTAAATATCCAACAAATATTTAAAGATTAAACATAAAAATCAGTGCAATGATCAATATTGTAACTTCTATTGTTATGCAAATACTTACAGACTGACCTTAAACTATATATGGAATGACAGGGATGCAAAATGATCCCTTTACTTAATTCCACAAGGTTGAGCTTAACAAAATCAAGTTGATTTTGTTTGGGTTTTTTATTAAGATTTTTAACATAGCTTTAACAATTTTTCAGTCATATTGCTACAATATCTGCAGTGAAGCAGTTTATAGTGGTGTCTAGCACTGGGGCATCATGTAATGTATGTGTGTGTGTGTGTATATATATATATATATATATATATATATATATATATATATATATATATATATATATATATATATATATATATATATATATATATATAAATCAATGCATTTTATTTGACAAGTCAAACATGGTTTCAAATATATATAGTTATCATTCAAGTAATACATCCTTACCGTTTATAATATGGTAATGGAGACTTAGGATTTAAGTAAAAGGCGTACTAGACAAGTGAAAAAAAATGCATCATAGATCGGATTCATAATGGTGAAACATAATTCAAAGCTTGTAGTGTAATTAAAATTGACGAGTCAACACTCAGAGGTTGGATCAAAAATGAGCAGAAATTTGGGGATTTCTTGCATGATTTTGTTTCTTCTAAAGATGTGTTCAAAAGAAAACCGACATGAACTGCTTTATACACCTGGTTCACACTGCAATATAAACATGGTGTTCCTATCTATGGAACAGCTCTGGCAGAGAAAATGACAAAAGTAAGGATAAGGTTCCCCTATTTCATGACAAGACATGGATGACTGAAGATTCCAGCACTGATAATGGAGAAAGTCAAAATTCATTTAAGGGAGAGATAAGCTTGGCGAATCAGTCTGTGAAATCTGAAATGATTTTTTTCAAGTGACAGAAACCACAAATATCTTCTCATCTGCACCTTTGTTTTCATTTGTCATTGACCCATTAAATTCATGTTTGGTGATAATTAACCTTTGTGAATTTATTTATTTCAATTCCACTGTAACTAGCTAAATCAATCATTCAATCTATCGAGAAACAGAAGATTTAAAAATGCAAACAACATAAGTTTCAACATTGTTGTTGAAATGGATCTCAATTGAAAAACGTGTTTAGCTGTGCACGTTTCAAGTGTATGGAAACCATGTGAAATAATGTTTTTAACCATAGTTTAATTTGGAATTAAAGAAAATTTGTGAAAACAAAATACACCATTATAAGGATATTTTGTATTCAATTAATTTCAGTACAATTGTGTGTTTGATGTTTTTAAACCTCGTGAGTTATTAAAGGAAGCAGGGTCTGCTGTAATGGCCAGAAAATCTAAACAAGTTCTATACATATAAACAAAAACAAAAACACTGGCATAATGACCTGAAAATCTAACGAGGTCATGTACAAGTTCATCAAAACATAATTTGATTAAAATCAGATCTCCACTTCTGAAGATCTGACACTAGACATATAGGGGTCACATTCGGAAAAGTAAATCAAATGTTTGAGACACTGATGCTTTTTTGACATACCGGTACTTCTCAGTTTTTTTAAAGGAATAGGGAACTTACAGTTAAAGTGGTGGTCATATTACTCATTTTGATACATATGATAAATTAAATAGTAGTTTGGGGCGACCCAGTTAAACCGAAAAAAATATACAGTACATTATAGGGTAAGAATTGCGTGAGCGTTCCGATATGCATATTTGTTGAGTGGAAACGAGGCTGAATAAACGTGATGTCACAGGATCTTAGCAGCTATCGGCTCAGCATTATGTTGATCCACTTGTGCTTGAGAGTAGGCAGATTATTAGTGTTTATATTAGAGTTTATTTTCCAAGAATCTTCCAAAATGCCCCTCTGTGCAGCGTTTGGATGGAACAACAATTCGACTAGTTCATTTTTCCGATTTCCGAAAGACAAAATCCGACGAACGGCTTGGATCTATTACTGTCGCCATGACCCTGTGAGAACTTCGAGTCGGTAACTCATAGACTTTGCAGTCTTCATTTTTCAAACGATCAGTATAAAAGTTGATCCAGAAAGATGTGCAGAATTGGGATATTTAAATGACAGTCGAGGCTGAGGCCGACAGCAGTATCAGATATTATTCTAACCCTAGGACTGTGATAAGATCTACCGACAGATCCGAGTGGTTCACAACTGTTAAACCGAAACTATTAAGAGGAGCCTATCACAAACTGCGGAATGCAGAGGTAAATAAATATGTTGTATGCACTCTAATTTCTATCAATTTCGTGAGCATAATGAAACTGAAGTATTTAAACATCAATACCTACATAAAATAGAGCTTTATTCATCTCAGATTCTTAAACATATCACACACCACCCCACCCCAAGTGCTGCAGAAATTGAATAACTGCATATACTACAGTATATATTCCTAGAAAATATTTATCTTGGAAAGAGTTGTTCATGACGCTAACGTTAGAGTAACACTAATGTGTATTTAAAATATAGTGGAATGCATAATTTCATGTTTTTCACTACTGGTATCACCCGAGAAATATGAGCCTTAGGCTATGACAGGATAAACACTTCTTTGTGCCTCCCGCTCAACTTCCTTTTCCCCTTTAGTGCGGCCATCATTGTAATTAATCAGTTGTTGTCATGTGACTACTCAAATGTTTCAAAGATACTGCAAATGCTTTTTCTTGTCAATAATAATTGTGTTTTTGTTCCTTCAGGCTCTACATCAAGCAATGCAAAGTTACAATGCAAATTATGTGCTTGATACACCTGCAAGTGATGTGCCCTGGTAGAGGTAGATTATGCTGAACTCAGCATACAATTGTTTGTACCAATTCCTCAGGCCCAACCACAAAAAATAAAACAAAGTGTGAAGTTCAGGTTAAATTTGATCCCACAAGAACTCACAAAATTCAGGTTTGAGCTGCAAGATCAATAGCAATTCAGTCTGAGCTCCTAAAACCAAGAGAGGATTCAGATAATGAAAATGAACCAAGCAGTGAGGATGACAATGACCCTGATATACACCATGATTCAGAATATGAACCACATTCAGATACTGATGATGGAGAGGACAGTGACTTTAAAGATATGCATATGAACTTTAAGCTTGATAAGATATAAAACCAGAAGATCAGCAACATGTTCTGGTGTGCGAATCTACTTTGGCAGAATTGATGAATGTATGTAGATCATGTTGTTTGCCCTCCCAGACATTATAGTCTGTACTTTGATAATACAGCTGTATCCAATTTTATAAAGTTGAACTATTTCAAGATAATGCATTAGATTAATTTTAAATGTTAGCACAAGTAATTGTTAGGTTACTGGGAAGTTGACTTGTTCTTTTGAAATTGTCAGAGATAAGTATTTAGACTGCTCAGCAAATTTTAATATCCGCAAAGGCTAGCCAATGCCACCTGCCGTTTGTATCCTTGAAAGTGCTCCCTCATAGTGATACAAAAGCTATTGTTGGGCTGGTGCCTTGAGCATAAGTATAGTGTGCTAAATGGGTAATCCAGCACTGCAAGTAATTAGAAGAAATAAAGTAATATATAGTAAAATCTGAACTAGAAATAAAATAATTAAATACATGTGTAGTTCATGAAATAAATTTTTATTAAAGTTCATTATGTTGGGACACAGGTTAAAATCAATTATTAAGAAAATACAAAAGTTCAAAATGAAAAAAAAGCTTATTGATTTCATATCTTGGTGCATCTTGCCTGCACACATAGAGGCATACATGTTCATGAAAGGGGAATCTCGGTATCCACCACCGCTCACAGCATCATACCATACAAACAATTTTCAAAAAGATGAACTCATCATAAAGCAAAAATCATGCTTTTTGAAATCCAATAATTTTTATGGTGCAGCATATTTGAAGCCAACATATTCCTCTAAGGAAAAAGATTCTTTTAGTTTTGACAAAACACAGGATGGAAGCACTTTATGGCTGTGTCTGCCTAGTCGATTCCAAATCCATTTGACAAAACGTAGATATGCTATATGCCTTTATGTTCTGAAAATAGATATAGAATACATGTAAGAGTAAATTCGAACAAGACTTAAGATGTTTCATCTTCCGTAAATTATGCTGAATTGTACTTTTAGTACTTAGGTGAATTATGTTTGATATATTTATCTTTTTATCAAATTATTAATCTTCTTTGAATACATATACATACATGTGAAATGACCCACATCATTATAAAATAGTTCTATTCCTTTGTTGTTTGTTTATTGTGTTCGTGAAGACTCTTTAAACCTAGTTGATAAACAAAAAATGTATAAATCATTGTCAACATAAGTATTTATTAGAATTTATACCAAACCTGCTATTCCTTTCTCAAAACAAGCAGTTTTATTTATCAAGGCTATATATTGTTAAAAAAGTTTAGATATCACCCCAAAGAAAAACAAGAAGAAATGGTAGTCTTAAAAGAGAAAACTACATTTTCTTCTAAAAAAAACCTGCATTCTTTTCATAAGTTCAAGACCATCACAGCTTGATCATAATGGAATGCATCCTTCTGCAATAAATGTTGCCTCCACAAGTTGTAATATGAAAACACTTTGAAGAAAATCTTGCAAATTGTTTGTTTTGTAAAATGTATAGGAAAATCTTATATAAAAATATCAACAGGAATTTTGAAGAAATTTGTGAAAGATTGGAAAAATTACTTGTGTAATTGGTTCATTATCATCCAAAGGTCCATGATGTTCTCGGTATTCAAACAGGGATACTTCCAGCATGTGTCTGTTTAAGCAGTTTGCAATGAAACTTTCATGGAGGGTTATACATGTCAGGACACCCTTCTTTTTCTCAATCATCTCCATAGCATAAGGGCTCAATTGCCAAGTGAATCATTTGGCAATATTAGTGTTGTTCCGATTATCGATTATAATCGATCATCAGTTAGTTGAGCAGATTATCGATTGTGAACTCCATAATCGATTGTGTGTAAAGGGAGACTACTTTTTAAATGTATGCGAAGCACAAAGGTTAGTAAAACTCCCAGCCACTAAAGTTGACCTGAAATTTATTAATTCCCTTCACAACTACAAATATGAAACCTTACGATTCATAATTAGGAACATATAGTCATTATTGCATGGTCAAGTTGTTAAATTATTGAGTTAATAAATTTAAACACATTTTGTTGATTTGTTTCAGTTAAAAGTGCAACATCTTTTGTAGTATTTATAAACAATGACAAACAAGAAAAACATGTCCTTCTATATTTTAATTATTAGACACATCACATGTGAGCAAAAGAATTTTTTTGGGGGGGGATTGTAGCAGTATTTCAGTTACATACGTCTGATCAGCCATTAAAAGTTGCGTTCATTTAACAAAGTTGCAGAAGAAAAGTAACACATAATGAAATATTATTGTCAGGTTAAAGTATACATGTCATTGAAAGAGATTACTCCTGTACATTTATAAACATATTGAACTCTTGATCAAAGATATAACTGTTTAACAAAAAATAAAATTTGCTCTTAGTAACCGATTATAATCGATGATCAGTTGGTTAAGGGGAACCGATTATCGATTATGAATTTCTGACCGATTCCCATCACTAGGCAATATCTACAATCACACCTGTAAGGAAGAGCACAACATAATTTTGACCATTCAAGAATGTTTAAAAATCACTTTCTACATTTTGTAAGCATTCAAAAGGAAAGATGCGGATTAGAAATAGCATGTTGATTTTGCATTTGAAATAAAGTTTGACAAAACAACATTATTCCTCAGTGCATGTAAATTGCCCTGCAAAGTTTAGAGTAAGCATTGTCAAGTCCATGTGATATTACGAGTCGAATTGTATTTAATAGATTAATATTCAGTGTAACTTGTGATAACATTGAACCTGGGATTATGTTTATAGATGGCAGAAGGAGTTAATCGTTGGTGTGTACTGACATTCATTTTCATAGTCCTGTATTCTGCATGGGCTTTTGTCCTTTATTTGAAAAAGAAAACATATTTCACTGTGTGAAGGAGTAAATGTAGTTGAAGTTCAAAATAATGAACAACAAAAAAAGTATATATGTTTACAGTGTACAGCACGTCACTATTTCCACTAGAATAAGTGTTCTGCAACAATGCAGCAATTATAAATTTACAAAATATATGTGGCTTTCATTGCTTTAAAAATTATGAAAACATTGCTAATTAATATTTTTAAAATGTTTAATTTAGCAAGATATAAAGACAAAAATACAGCTTTACGAGCATCTGCTTTGATAACTCACACTATCGGTAATCTTTAAAAGTTTCAGGCAATCGAGGGAGGATTATCGAAATTTGGGTCCACCATAGCTTGCATATATATACACACAGGAGTTAACAAAGTTTCAGTTAGTGAAATGCAACGTGCGTTCTGCTCATTTTTATATCTACAGTATATGAAATGCCTGCTACAAGTATAAATCGGTACAAACCATTGTGTTTTCTTGAGTCGTCCTTCTTCACTCTGCAAACTATCCTCATCATTCTGACAGTGACATTCGAAGAACATAACGCCGTTTCATCACTACATTCTTCGTTGTTAGTCTTCAAACGTGGCTCAAGCTGATACAGTAAATTGTTCACGCTTACAGAGAAGTAGGGGAAATCGTTCTCGCAATTTTCCATGATGCAAAATGCAAAAGGGAAAGAAATTATCTGAATCATGCTAGCAACCATTGGAGTATGCTATGTTGACTGTTAGCAATAGATCCTGTGACGTCACTACCGACCACGTGATACGTATCTAATTATCTCTCAAGGCACTTTCGCGGATAACCAAATTCCTTGTAGGAACTAAATGGCCCAAGAACAGTGCAAGGGAGTTATATAAAATATAATTTTGAACGACAGGCAATCAGATAATATAAAATCAACTTGTAGGTTCCCTATTCCTTTAAACACACAATTATAAGACTGATTGACTGATCAGATTAGCAATGATGATAATAGCCTAGGTCATGACCCCAGAGCAGTCACTGTCAGATCTTCAAGTAGGGCACTGGAGATTTGATTTAAATCATATTGATAAAAAACAAGACAAACAAATTTCACATCCTTTCCTCAAATGCTTTTTACTTAACCAGGGCTATCAACATTGGAAAAGGTGCCCCAAACTCGCCCTCTAACTTTAAATCTAATGAAAGGCCATGCTTAATCATGCTTGCAACAAAAGAAAAAGAAAAAATCGTAATGTAGGTCTCAAAATCTAATGTCATCTGCAAATAACCAGTAATAAAAAAAGATTTATAAACTTTAAAACTTCCCAGAGTGATATTTATTTAATCATGCTTACAATGTTTTCACACAAAAAATTGCATTAATGACCTGAAAATCTAAAAATAAAGGCATCTATGTATTGATACAAATATACATACAAACTTTTTTCTTCTATGTTGCATGATTTTATTGATACAAATATGCATAATTTTTCCTTCCTGGGAGGATGGTTGGGGAGAACACAACAAACCAATGCCTTCCTCCTGGGATGGATGGATGGACAGACCACAGCACAAAACCAATGATGGATGGATACTAGACAGTTTTCATCCCCAAAGCACTATTCAAATAGAAGTATGTTCAAAAACAGCATATGGTTATGAAGTATTTTTACAAAACCTAAATACTGTGCCTGTTGTATAGGTTATATTTACTTTGAAGAATAAAAATAACAACTAATATTATTATCACTGTTGCCTTGGTAACCTGCAAAATAAATGATATTCAATACATTCCTTTTGTAATGCAGGCATAACAAAACATTAAAAGCACTGACACATTTCACTCATATTACATTACAGCTCCAGTACAAAACATTCCGGCACAACTCAGATTATCTTTGAAATCTGTTCTGAAATTACATATTTAAAAACAAAGTACTTAATAACAGAAGTGCTCGATATGTTTGAAAAATTCCAGTTCAAACGTTTCCCTGCCTCTTTATTAATTCACCCTCAAGTGAGTCCCACCTGTTGCAGATCTGCGCAGATTTCTCCTTTTCATGCGAGTTGTTCAGGTCCTCAGTTGACTTCTTCCTTTCACAGACTCCAAACTCCTGAAGACTTTCTGTCTTGCAACAAGGGCAGCAGAAAAAGTCCATTAGATGGATTTCATTTGGATGAATCGGACACATCTTCCTTACTCGACCACTGAATACATTACCACATGAACGGCACAATATATTTTGAAGCTTCCTGTTGCAAATACACTCTGATGGTGTCAAACTGCCGTATTTCCTATTCTGAAGCTAGAAGGAAAAAACAAATCTTCATTAGATATGCTGTTACTTAAAAGGTACATAGAACACAAAGTGTACAACCCAGTATCCACAAAGATACATCTACAGGGTAAAATAGCTACGGAATTGGAATGTCATAGGTTTGATCCCCAGCCAAGTCATACCAAAGACTTACAAAAATGGTACTAACAGCTGCCTCGCTTGGCGCTCAGCATTAAGAGGTTAGTGTCTGGACTGGTCGGCCTGGTGTCAGGATAATGTGACTGGGTGGGGCATCATGCTACATGTGTGTAGCATGATGCCACAGTGCCAAGACATCACTATAAACTGCCTCACCGCAGACTTCGTAGCGATGACTGAAAAATTATTAAAGCTACGTTAAAAATCATAATGATATCACATCAGATAGAATAAAATGTGATTTTTTCTCCATGTCAATTCCTGATTAGTATCAAATATTATAAATGTGATTTTTTTTCCCTCCAGTTGATCCAGTGCTACATATCTTCCAGTTGGGTATGTTATACAGTATCAATTTTACCTCCTAATATTGTAGTTACCTCCAAGAACTACGAATCCTGTCTGCATGTATGTGTGTGTACATGTGTGTGTGTGCATGTATGTAGGTGGTAAACATGCATTAGAGATAGGAAACTTTCTAAATTTGATAGTGTGAGCACACAAAAAATATTCTGTCAAGAAGGTAACTACACAGTAAAATGGGCATGTTAGTAATATTAAAACAGAAACTGCATGTATATATGAGTACGCATCACTAGGGGTAAAATGACTAATCAATATATTGTTGTACTGAAATTTTTTACCTTAGCAATACCCATATCAATATGAGAGATGATATTAAACAATATGAATGTACAAGTTTATCAGCAGTCATGAATAATTACAGTCAATAGCATGCAATCATTTCTATCAGTAATAAATAAAGGTTATAAACTCATTAAGCCCCAATACCGCCTGTAATCGTGATGAGGCTGTACCATCAAGGTCATTTAAGATACACCAAAGTGGGTGGTATTACAATAAAGCAGACAGGTGTAGCTCTACAATGATACCAAATAATCTGAATTCTACTTGCATTGCAAACTGCAGAGGGGAAAATGTACCTTAAGTTTATAGATCAGAGTCTTTTACACCAAAATTCAGATTTTGGGTTAGGATTTTTTGCTTTTAAGTCTGCAATCTAAGGCAAAACAGTCTGAACTGCACACAGGTTACCCTTTGCAAACAGTTGGATAAAATAAGGCATGGGAAAAGGCAAAACAAAACAACAAAAGAACACCAACTTTTACCCTTCTGCACATGAGCAAGCCAAATAGCCAATGAAAAACATTTCTAGCACATTACAATGCCAAACAGCCAAAGAAAAACATTTCTAGCACATTACAAAGCATTGATGCTTGGAACAAGACCTTTCCTTGGTCTGACATAATTCACTCTCACTCTAATGGACACACAAAACTACATGTCGGTGCTGTAAAGAAGTTAGAAAATTAAACTCTATGGCAAATGCTGTTTCTACTCATCTTGAAATATAGCCATTTCAGGTATGCCCAATTTGCTTCTGATAGGGGACTACAACTCCAAAAGTCTTGGAAGTAGGCTACTTGTATGTATTCAGAATTAAACTCTAAAATGCATTTCCTACCCTCATTTCAACTGAAAATGAAAAAAATCCCCAGGGTCAAATGAGTTAACACACACTTTGCCTTCTACAAATTAAATGATGGTGATTAACTCACATGGTTCAAAAATTGGCAAACATCATGCCAATTCCAGCTAATTTATTTTATCAAGATCCAGTCAATATGTTCAGTCAATGATAACATATATTAATATTGAGAAGACACTCCAGATTTGTTTCCCATGTAAGTACTTTACTAATTGTTTTTAACTTTTTTTTAATTTCCTATTGTTTTAATAAAAAAAGTATTTTACCGTTATGGAAAAGCAAGTTCACAAGTGCAAATCGTTCTCTGCACTAGATGGATATTTTAAGAAATGACTGAAAAATTATTAAAGCTATTTAAAATTATGGAGTCGATCATCATGTCAGTAGATGATAGATAAGACATTATCCAAACATGATTGCAGCAAACTAGTCAGTTTTGAGAAGTAATCAAATGTGATTAGTCAGAAAAAATGATGGGGAGGATATACTCTATAGGTTGACAAAATGATCCAGCGTAATTTGCACATGTAAGTTATGTTTGTTGCAAACTGCGAGTGTGAGACACACTTGGGGCTGCTTAGTGTTTTAGGGATTATTTACTAAAGATACCACTTTTTTGTTTTCTGAACTTAACTGGGTAACACATGATGCCAATGAAAGGATACCAGTCACTTAAGTATAAAGGGTCCGAGTCACTTGATAAAAACTTGGACATTTACTCAATAAAACAAGTCTGTATTGTGCACAAAGAGCATGGCTAACCTAGCTCTGAAAAACAAAGTTAAATCAAACTGCACCTGAGGCAGCTACCAGGTAAATGGCTGCACCTCTTTCTACTGCAGACTGTCAGAAGAGGTTCGGTCGCCAGAATTCATTAAAGCAAACCTAATTTCTACAGGTATATCTTTTCTGAAAAATGAAATTTATATTGATGGGCCAAGTTGATCATTCTGATTTCAGGAAGGCATTTTAAAAATGGGGGAAAAAATAGGGGAATAGTAATAAAGTCTCAGTGATATTGTTCATAAAAGCTCAGCAGTATTTTGTATTACCAGTTATAAAGAAACATTCATTCTTGCTTTTCATATACTATACATTGAACTTCTCATGCATATAATGGTATTGTTATATTTATTAATAATTATTATTCAGCTTCAAAATGTGATAAAAACATACGAAAACTGTTTTATTGTCATGTTTATATAGATTAAAAAAGGGCCAAAATAATATTACACATATATTTAAATCCCTGCATCATGGCTTAAATGTAGCTCCTGTGATGAAAAGTGGCTTGAAATCTTTAAATTTGACAAATTTCATGGCACAAAGAAAAATATTTACAATGGAGACCTTGTATATATATATATATATATATATATATATATATATATATATATATATATATATATATATATATATATACTGTATTTTCCATTAGCAGCTCAAAAATGTATGCATTACATCTTCAGTTTACAGAGTTCTTTTTGAATTCAGAAAAATGGAAATGCCACGCTGACCTTTTTAAAAAAAAGCACAAATTACCCAGTGCACATTTGAATAACTTCTAATGCATTTTCACATCTTTTACTGAAAATATTACCTGGATAACATCAAAAGTTTGTAATTGGATTTTTAATATTACTCTTTAAAAGCTTTCTCACAAACTGACCATTCTTAAAGTTTTAGCATAACCCATACATAAAGGTGAAACATTCATAAATTTACAACAAAGTGTTGATGCTCATTATCCTAATGGCTACCATAATTAAGATCTGAAAAATACCAACAGTGCAGTCTACTTCAATAGGCAAGAGTAACTTGATTAGTACAAAGTTTGGGTACTGTATAAAATGTTTTAATAAGGTACAAAAGGGTACAAGTTATAAACAGCATAACAATTACAAATTCTTTCACAGCAAAATAGAACATTCAAAGTGTGTGTATTGGAGACAGTCTTAGTTGTTCAAATAAAGCTTGGACTCCAATGTCAAACTTCAGGCAAATTAGCCAGGTCAAGTTTAAAAAAATTACCTTAAGTTCTTCAGTTATCAAACCTGATCATTTTGTTAATTACCTAACATGTACATTTATTTAATACAGTTCCACTTGTGTATCTCTACATCAAAAAGAAATAAGTTCAATAATGTACAAGCAGGGAATGTTTGAGCTGTGGGGAGCTATTTAATCAAAGGGTGACGTTTTTTTTAATATACTAATGGCATAATTTGTGATTAAAAGCCCCAAGTAAATAATGGAATTTAGCATTGAATATTTTGGGAAGTAAAAACTGACAAAAGTTGATAATTCAGAGGTCTCGCTAGGACTTTAAAACTACCAGAAGTAAAATGGGCATATCTGAAATGGCTATATTTCCAGACTAGTTTATTTACAGTACTGACATGTAGCCCTTGAATGTCCATGATTGTGACTTATGTCAGGCCAATGTTTTTTTTTTCCAAACAGCAAGTTAAGCCCACAGGCACTTGATTCTGGGGAAACTAATGCGTATATTCACCATATATGTTATATGGCGAGTGTACACAGTTTCTCCAGAATAAAGTGCCTGTGGTTAACCATCAGTGTCCCACGCGAAATGAGTAACTTCTAGTACTCTGCTGAATTTCATTAATCTTTTTCAATTTTGCCGTTTAACCCCAAAATTCTTATCAAAATTTGCAAACAGCATTTTGTCCAACTCTCAACAGGTCTTGATTTTGAAGTCACGTGCTCTACTTAGTTGGCTACACATGGAAACGAACACAATAAATTAAACTACAGTTGTTCGTTTGATGTACTCTTATACACAAGTACATCAATGGGTCATTCTGCCTCTGAAATCAGTCATTGTAAATATAGGCACATTTTCTCACCACTCTACGGCTAGTCAAGTCTTTGAACTTGCCGCTAAGCTTGTCAGTCATGTTCTTCAGATTTACTCTTGCAATGACAACATGTACATCTGGACGTCTTTCAACCACTGAATTTTCTTATTGTAAATATCAGAACAGCTAAAATAATCAACACATTTTCCAACTCAACAATCTGATTAAAATCAGCTGTCAGTACTACGACACTAACAGCTGATTTTAATCAGATTGCACTCAACAAGTGGTTGATGCTGGGCTAGCAAACCATTGAATTTGCCATCCAACAAAATTTGTTGTGTACGGTGGACTCCTAAATAAATGATTTTCTGCGTCCCAGATATTTTTTTTAAAAACTGTGCGTCCAAATACGTGTTAAGCGTTTTCGAGACCTTTGTAGATGCATACATCTGATATTCATTAAATAAAGAAATACAAGAATTTGTGGAATAAATATTAAAAAAATTATATTTAACGAAGCTAATATAGTGTTTTGTAAAGAACATACTGGAGGGGTCAAAATCTTTTTAAGTCCAAGTGGATCGCTGCAATAAAAATATATAATTTAAAATGGAAGGTTATGTACAGTCATTATAAACAGTGCCAAGTCCCATGTTCACTTTAGTGGCTTCAACAAATCAACAGTATTCAACAAATCAACAGTATTATGTACCATAGTCACGGCAGTGGTGTCAACAAATCAACATTATGTGCCATAGTCATGGCAGTGGTGTCAACAAATCAACAGTAGTGTGCCATAGTCACTGCAGTGGTGTCAACAAATCAACAGTAGTGTGCCATAGCAACTGCAGTGGTTTCCACAAATCAACAGTAGTATGTGCCATAGTCACCACAGTGGTTATACCAAGTCAGTATTAAGTGCAATGTTCACTTATGTGGCTTCACCAAATAAACAGTGGCTACAACATATAAATAGTATGTTATGCCATGTTCACTGCAATGGCATCACTTAAACACCATTATGTGCCATGTTCACTGCAGTGGCTACAACATATAAATAATGTTATGCCATGTTCACTGCAATGGCATCACTTAAACACCATTATGTGCCATGTTCACTGCCAGCGCCGGATTAAGCACCGTGGAGGCCCATAGGCAGTCAAACTTTTGGGGCCCCAGACCCACGGTCACGGTCTCATGGGGGCCCCTGATGGGGCCCATAAAAGTCGCGGGGGCCATAGGCAGTTGCCTACTCTGCCTAATGGGTAATCCGAGACTGTTCACTGCAGTGGTTATACCAAATCAATATTGTGTGTCATGTTCACTGCAGTGGCTACACCATATAAACAGTATTTTAAACAGTATTATGTGCCAAGTTCACTGCT
Organism: Unio pictorum; assembly: GCA_030141615.1. Lineage (NCBI taxonomy): Eukaryota > Metazoa > Mollusca > Bivalvia > Unionida > Unionidae > Unio > Unio pictorum. The sequence goes on along the minus strand of JARLTB010000378.1, from coordinate 650,760 downwards.
ATGCTTTCACCCAGGGTTCCTGCATCAAAATTATTTTTATTTACCACAATAGTTCACAATTTTAAAGAAATGGCAAATTTCAGGAGTCAATTTTAAAGTCCGATACGTAGAGTAAAGACAAAATAATGTTGACGGCATGTGTGCAAAAATCTTAATTACCAGACTCTGTCATGGCTACCGACATACTATGACAATCATTGCAAAATTATTAACTGCAACTTCATATACTTTCTCTTACAAAATGTTTAGCTTAGATTTTTAACATTATATTCCATGCCAATTTATGACAAAAATTTTCAAGGAGGTTTCCAGGATATTGTCACTGGAACTTGAATTCCAGTTGGACTCCAGGAATGCCTTAAAAATCCGGAGGGCATGGCAACCCTGTTCACCATATAAAAATATTATGTGCCATGTGCTATATATAATACAGGACACATAGGTCTTATGGGCATTAAACACCAACTACTTTAGTAAAGGGTGTCATTTTGATTCTTCATACAAGTGGCAAGTATTCACTTGATTTGGCTTTGTATACATCAATATTCCTTTTGAAGGTCATTCTTTTGACACCTCGATATGTGTGAATGACAAAATCAATGTTAAAGTACTTAGACATTTATTAATGAAATAAACATAAAGGTGTTGTCCAGTAAAATCAGGACTGAATGTCGCAAGTTGAGATGTCACAATGAAAGCTACATATATTGATAAACAAATATGTACTACCCTAGACTGACAATTCCACTCTACGCTCTCTTATTCTGATATAAGTTTAGTACATGGTCACCGATGTTAAAGTCATAACGAAAGATAATTTTTTGGTGAGAGACTGAATAGACTTTCGTTAAAGAAATTAGCATTAAAGTTTCAAAGAACAAAATTTATATTTAATTTAAAATTAGTAATGCACATACATGACCCATGTGACTTGTACAATAATGTTCTGCATGAAAAGTATACAAAAACATAACTTGTAGGAACATTAACTTACTAAAAATAGTTTCTCTAAACTAAACTGGTTACCAATGAAAACCTTTCACACTAGCTAAATATTGGAAATTTATACAAAAATTTAGAAGACTTTAACCCCCAGAATGAGGAAGAAAATATTAAAATCCTTGAAATTATTGGGAACTGACACCGTATAATAATCTAATATGAATCTGTACAGTGTGTGATATTGGCAAAATTACCCTATCGAAAAATGGGTGCTACTTATCAAAAGCTGAATAAGTATACGAATACTAAATAAAATGCTGGAATACTAGCTGACTTATAAATGCATTAAACTGTCCGCTCAGTTACAATATTTACCCCTGATGGATTTCTCATAAATGACAACGCCTGGTTCAGTGCTCTTCCTCGAGATGGTGACATTCTGGTCAGGGTGGAATCCGGCTGCAGCAGCAAATTCGCATTTTCCATTGAAGATGACATTGTTTAGTGCAAAGCAAACTAGAAGATGAAAAATGCAGTGTAACCAATAGAGCAATACGTATTTTTTTAAATATTCCTAATTATGTAATCTCTTCCCGCTTTTGGAAAACTCTGCAATCAAACTTCCAAAGTTGTTGAAGTTTGCAAGCCTATATAACCTGCCGTGTAACATGGTGCAATGTGTGTCTGTTGGCTCCTATGACTTATATGCTCGTATTTGATTGGATGTTAATCTTTTAGTCAAAATGGCGGGAATTACTGGTACATCTTTATTGCATCTAACGGATTCTTACACTTATTCTCGAGAAAGAAGTATTCAAACAGTTACCAAACCTAAGTTGAGTTTTCAATTACACTATGGTAATGCCAAGCCGACAAAAAAAAATCTATTGAATAAGTAAATGACCATGGGCGCCCGCAGGATTTTTTGCGCGTGGGTGGGGTGGAGTGGGGTCAGTTAGGCACGGCCGGGATAGTTAGTTGCGCAGTTCCATCCATAAGTAGTCTGAAACTGAAGCTAATATTTACTAAGAGTTTTGAACAGAATATTGTGACATTTTCAGCTACATTTGCAAGATTAAACAAATGATTTCATCTGTTGGGGGTAGCGTTTGCCTGAAATTGATGTAGCCTGTATAGGAAAATTAACAAGCCCGTCAAGTTTTGCCCCCACCTACCCGAAAAAATTGAAATGACGTCCCTGGATTAAACTTGTCGGAATATATGCGGGCGCACATTTAAATGGCACCTACCAAGCGGATAAATATGCAGTGTTTCAATAGCCACAGGACTACGCGAAAACACTGAAAACAAAAACATTAATCAATTACTGTGAGGAATTTTCAAACCTACACAAATCACGTGCAATACGTGCAAGTGGAACTCGCGCATAAGAACATGGTGAAAAGTAGGAAAATACCGGAATTGGAGGAGTATTTTAGAACAAGGAGAGTTGAGACGAGGGGGTGGGGTGGGTGCCTCCTGGAATGTGCTTACCGAGAAGGTACACAAGAGCAGGGATGGTCCTGGCTTTTAAAAAGCTGTCGCCAAAAAAATCGCAAACCTCAATATTTTGTCGCCAATTTTCAAAAAAAAAGTGTCGCCAGAACAAGTAGTGTACATTTTTTCGAAGTATTAATTGGGTCTATTAATGTAAAAGGCAATGAAAATTACAAAAGATGGGTTAGTTAATACTTTAATTACAACAAGCATTAAATTTTTTTTACAAAGTGTTACATGAAGATCCGTCGCGATTTTATGGCTGCCCACTTGTTGAATGCAGTTTCAAAAAACTTTTCACATCTGTACATGCTGATTCTTATTAAATTCTTGAGAGATGAGATGCAGAGTTTATTTCTGATGTCAGCATCCCGCATCAGCGTTTGTGCACATGTATGCCTGTTGTTACCTGGGGGGAAGAATGCATTATCAACTTTTGTTTACATTTTAATAATAATAAAACCCTATGATCGTACATTGCAATGTAAGATAAGTGACGTATAATGCGACAGCTGATTGCATGCATTCTGTTATTAAATGACACCCCCCTCCCCCCTTATGGCTAGCTTCACAAAGCTTGTAGTGAATTGCTTCCTAAATCCCAAGAATGATCACTGAATGCTGTATAAATCTTCTCGACAAGCAAAATAGGATCTCCATTCCCACGAATGAAACTTGCACGAGTCCACACCAGGCAATATCCTCATTAGACTCAAACCAGCTGTATGTGCTAGGGAGAGTCACGAGGATCAACACCACCAGGCAATATATATATATATATATATATATATATATATATATATATATATATATATATATATATATATATATATATATATATATATATATATATATATATGCATAAATTCACACCCAATTTAGGGATTCCTTCAGTGCTGTATTTTGAGAAATAAATAATTATTTTTAATTATGCAAAACTTGTTGTTTGTTTTTTGCTATTTCTTGTTGCGGAGTTTAAGTATCTGTAGCCGTAACACGGGATTGATGGCAAAAAAGAAAAGATCAATGAGTAAAATGCACAAATATTACATACCCCGCCTGGATTCATGTTTGGTGACACACTCCTTCAAAATATCACAGCCAGTTGTAAATGAATTGACGAAATTTGCCTTGACACATACATCACAGAACATCTGTTTTAACTTTTTATCATATCTCAGACACGATGCCCAAGTTTCAAACTGTCTAGAACTTTTTGGGAATTTTTGCCCCATTCATCATATTGTGGTGTTGCACTTGAAGCACTACATATAGATGATGCTGGACTGCAAGATTTATCATGAGTTCAGTGACTGTATTGTCTGATGAATTTTCATTAAATCCAAACGCTGTTTATTTTATTAACTTAGGATGAGATGATGAACACGCAACGTCTAACTTCCGTTTGCTCATGATAATGTTGCACTGGCGACAGATATAAATGTGACTGAGATTTTTTCCATTTGCTTTTGTATTTATACACAGTAGTCGGTACTTCAAAGGTTATCAGTTTTTATGAAGGTTCAGCAAAACTATTGTATTGGTATATGTAAAAAAAAAAACAGAAAGATTAGCAATTCAATTAATTTTATCTGTTCTATTCGCGTCTTCAGAAATCGGTCAGTTGTAGGTATAGTACGTTAGCATGATTGACTGTATCACAGCATACAGTACTCAGCCCAGATGTCGGCATAAGCAGATTATGATGTAACAATGCACTGTAAAGATGCAGGGCCGGACCTGCTATAGGGGCCCAGGGGGGCCCGCCCCCCCCCCATTAAAAAAGAAAAAGAACCTATTCACTGCTTTTGATAAAAGATGCAAAGGGGGTTCCGAATTTTTAAATTTTTTTTATTTATTTTGTTTAAATATTTTTTTTAGTGTTTTTAAAACATTACAGTTTTTAGTCACTTTTGTTAGATCCCTTTTTCAAGGTTCAGATAGCACCAGATTGTACCATTTTGCATCCTTGAAAAAAAAATTTACGGGGGGGGGGGCATGCCCCCGAACCCCCCTAGAAGGCTCGGCGCTTCGCGCCTTTGCTTAACCCAATAACAAGTTCCCCCCCCCTCCTGAAAAACTTAGGTCCGGCCCTGAAATGGGGTTGTCGATACAAACAAACGTTTGTGTAACAGAGTGATTCCAATGCATTGCTTAGTCAAGTTTGTGTTTTCTTTCGTTCTCCCTTTTAATTTATCCAGTCCGAATCCATGTACAAATTAAATAACCAAAAAGTCTGTCGCCAAAAGAATCGTCAGATGGGACATTTTGGTCGCCAATAAGGGGAAAAAAATCGCAATTTGCGACATTGGCGAAGCCCAGGACGATCCCTGCAAGAGATATATATGTTTGATATACTTTTAGAACGCAGACCATTGATGGTGGTGGTAATGGTAGCCTTGCAGCTGAGGAACAAGGCTCGATGTAGGTTATGATTTGAAAGGCATATCCTAGACCAAAGAGAACACAAAAGAAGAAACTATCCACGTCAATAACCCCTTCGCCCTTTCGGTGGAAAATTAAGAAAAAAAGAGGAATTACATATAGCTGACCATCCATATGAGATATCACTTAACAGTGTAACGCGTTTGAAATGAAGTTTAAGACTAAGGTCACGAATGTGAGAAGGTGCATCCACCCCCTAAACCCGATTAAACAGGATCAGGATATTGGAAATTGTGAAAAAGAGACGGAAAATTAAAGTAGTCTTCTTTCTCGCGGCTTTCTATACAAGACATGAATGAATGAAAGTTGGATTATGGTGATATGCGCTCACTAGGAGCATGTATCACTATAGACAAGACATTGTGCAAGGGCTGTATTTACTGCAGAAAATATTGTGGGAATACGGGTCTTAATACACCTAAAACTCTCCAACACCCCATTATAATAGGAAAACGAAAAAGGGGATAAGAAAAACACGTGTACGTGAGATAAGTAGAATGTAAAGATAACTGAACAGACAGAAGCAAACTGATGGGGATAGCGATGACAGTGGGGAAGCAGAGCAACAAAGGAAGGCACTTTATCCCATGGACGCAACGAAATAAAAATCTGAGAATATAAAGAAACAACAGCAAGTAAAAAATATTTTTTTTTTTAAAAAAACAATAGTAAAGAGAATAAAGATGACAAAAAAGGATGCACATTAGTCTAAATATCAAATAATGTTATGGAATCAACAGCAAGAAACAAACAACGCAGAACAAAACTAAACGAAGGAGGTGAATATACAAGGCAAGGGAAAGGGAGAAGAAAAACAGAAACACGAAGCTCAGCTTAAAGACGTAATGATATCAGGGGATCTACAGCAAAATCAACAATATGAAAATGACAAGAACAATCAACAACCAATTATGGAGGATACAATTCCAACTCATGAGTGTATGTGATTTGGATTTTTTTTAAAAAAAAAATCAGTTATATCGCAGTGTGACTGGTTTTAGTGATGTTTAGCACTGAGGCATCATGTTCCACCCAGTTGGGGGGGGGGGGTTGTTCCTCGTGACTCTCCTCAGCACATACAGCTGGTTTGAGTCGATAAAAGGAACACCGTCTATAATGAATATGTAGTAAAAGGTGTAGTGGATCCCTGTTCACCCATGAGTGCAGCTTGTGATGCATATTTTGTGTTTTCTTTTTATTTATATTAAAGGAGACATGAAATGAAAATTTTTATTTTATAAATGTAATTCTTTACAAATTCTAATTCGAATATAATGTTTAAAAAATTAATATCGTGTACGGATATTGATTATATTGCGAAGATACAATGATTCCGTAAATTGCCGAGTATTTCCGAGTTTTAATGAGACGACTGATCACGTGGTCTCGTGACGTCATACTAACCAGTCCTCGTATTCATACAGAAACATGGCAAGCGAGAAAGGCCATTGATAACGGTTTTCATCGGAAGTAATTTTTCACACACACAAAAAAAAAACAACACCCCACAAATAAATCTGAGAGGAGGAAATCATACGTAATTAATTTCAACATTAAGAAGCTTCCTTTCTATGATTCAATTACAGTGTATTTTACATGCATGCTACAGTTAGCGTATTGACAAATCTGTAAGTATATACATGATTCGTTAACAGAGTACGTACTGTACTGGTCAGTGCTGAAAGAAATGTTTTAAGCACAGGCCCCGGGCTGATGACTTAAATAAACTTACTAGCCCTGACTGAAATTACACAAACCCGAACAGTTCATATATGTTAAATTTCAAGCCGGGAGAAGAAAGAAAGAAAATAAATTCCAATTTTGGAGGTATTTCCTCGTAATATCTCTCTTGATTTTTCGCAGTCAACTCCTGATTATGTCAATATGTCTCTTAATTTTCATTTCTCAGAAGAAGAAAATCTATATAATTTTTTTTTTTATCAAGTGTGCAGTCCATAGATGTCATATTCTATTTTATCACTTGTGAATATTGTAGTGAAGAAATAATTAATATCACAGGACAGTTTTTGTCTTCAGTAAATAGTTTAAGATTAAACATTATTCACGTAAATTTCAGATTGTTTAACTAATTCAGAATTACTTCTTGTAAAAAAAAAATTGTCACCAATTAGTTTAAAACCCATGAATTATCACAATGAAGGCTGCGTAATTTTCTCTGCAAACAAAATCTCCATTTCCGCCCCCAAAAAACTCGGCCAGTTAACACCTGACATTCCTCTACCATATATGTAAAGTTTCATTGCCATGATTAAATTAAAAGAAGTAATTAAAACAAATACGACGCAGTATATGTGCCCCTAAAAAACTAATTCAAAATAAATATTTAATTCAGTAAACAGTGTTACATATCTTAACACTTAAACTAAAGGAAATAGGGTGGGATACAAAATGTGGGAAAACAATGGCCACATGCATGTACGGTAACGTTTGACTGCAGATTTGAACTTAAAATGAAGTCTTTGGTCTCGAAGTTACACAAAAATTCGGCATCGTGTATTTGCCAATGAAATTCTGGTGCTTACATACACACTCTGTAGCACATGGTTTCTTTGAATTATGTCAGAGGGTCAGTCCTTTTCACAACATAAGTACAATGATAAGGAATAATTGTTAATTTGTTAAACTGCCATTATGTTTGTGTACTTAATTCTAACCTGAAATATGAAATATGAATATGAAAAAAGGTTTTATCCTGGGGGATAATAAGGCGTATCACAGGGAGAAATTGCACATTGGGGCAAATGGGCGGGGTCAAAAGTCGCCTCCCCCCAATTTCAATTGTCAGCCAGTTAATGTGAAACTTTGATTTTATATCGGATCTCTTTTCTTTTAATCGCTGCTATTTAAACTGCCCAAGGGACAGTTTTATATCAGATTTCCGTTTATACATTTTACATGTAATAGGCATAGACTTAAAGATTGTGTTTTTTAAAATAATTTTTTTAATATTTTTTTTAAAAAATTACTTAAATTGTTTTTCTCGAAATACGACCGTGTCAAGGGTTGATAATCTTATTATTATTATTATTATTTTTAGCAAAGCTTCCATTTGATTAAAGTCACATCCCAATTACACATAGGACAGTGGTGACTTTATTTAGATTGTAATCTTGAAGAAGAAAAAAACATTTACTCATTTCATCAGCACGATCAGGTGTCGGGCTGTCATATTTTTTATTAGCACTTACTCGGTCTTCTGCCTATTTTCGTAACTCGTACGTTTGATACTCTTTACCAGGATTTAAAATAGACAATGGTATATCTGGAACAGTTTCAACTTTTAGTCAAGGCTTAGCATTCGTGTATCCTAGAGGTTCTATCTTTTAGGATCCCTCTGGTAATATTCCTCTAAGAAATGTAATGAACACGGATTGCTGTATGGTGTTGCATTGAAATCGACTCGCTTGTAATAATGTATCCAGACTTTCTTTATGCCTTTATCATTTGGAAAAGAAGAAAAATGTTGTCCATAGCCTTTTCTTAATGCGCTATTTACACCCGTAAGCAATAATACAAAATCGCCAGTCGGGATGCTGGAGTCGCTACTATGACGTCACATCACGAGAGTAACCGAATAGGTGCGGAAATTTTGCATACGAGGTCACGGAAATTCAGCTCGTTGAACATATGCCAATATTTAAATACTGGGATTGCGGTCGCATATAATAATTCAGAATAAGGTTTTCTTCATTAGTGTTGTTCTTATTATTCTATATTTCCATTGGTTTCTGGTCTCCTTTAATAAATTTTGATGACGGTTAATCTTTGCTTTTTTATCAAATTATAAAAGTTATATTACCCATAAAGGAATTTTGACTGATTATACTTTCAAATCTCTATTCGAGCTATAGAGAATATTGATTTCCTTATAGTCTAATTCCTAAAAGCTTGGGATCGTACTCTTTTCTCTTAGAACTACAAAGTTCCAGGGCTAATTTCCTCTCCTTTTTAAATTATAATAGTATTGTAAGTATGTAGGTTCCCAGTTGACTTTGCCAACGTCATTTGTCCATTTTGTGTGCGATTTGTATTTTTAGTTTGTATGTTGTAAAGTATTTTTGTATGAACGGCATTAATTATGTCAAATTATAGAGTTGTTTTCCTTATATACGTTTTGGTGTAATTTTGAATATTTTAATAATTAAATAAAGTGTAATAAAATTAAATGACAAAATAAGATATGGAAACAATTAAGTCCAAAAAGGTGTATTTTATTTAAATAATTTATGTTTATCTATTTGTTAAGAGTTTCTTTTAAATGCTGTGGTATTATTAAATAAATACGTGTCTATCTGTGATGTGTTTTACCGTTAGTCATTGGGATTGTCGTAGTCGTAGCAGTCGTAAACATTAAAGCCTTTGTATTGTCTAGATTAGACTGTTTTAAAATGGTTTTAAAAATAATTCAGAATAGTTTTTAGTAAACTATTAAAATAGTTTAGTTGTTTATAGGACCTTAGCCCTATTATAGTTCTATTGTTTGAAAATTTGAGAGTGCCTTAGCACTAAAGATGAAAGAAGAAGGAAATTTACCATTCGCTTTCTTTGTATTCTTTGTTTATTTCTATATAGATTGGGGATTGTTATGTAATAAGCTAGATTCTTGGCAGCAGTTTACAGAGGGAATACTTTGTAGTATTACTTCAAAGATTGTTAGTAGTAATCTACAAAGAGAATGCATCTATTTTTAGTTAGTCATATTATTACTTCAAAGATGTGTATTTCTATGTATATTGGGGGGGGGGGACTTATATATAACAAGTTCAATTATAACAGTATCCATTGAGAAAATGCGCTTACATCTGGTTGGACATAGTATTGTTGCTAGATTGAGGTCTAGCTCTGCTATAAGTTCGATTAGAATACCACCCGGGCATGGAGCTTGGATTTCGACTGTTTTGGATTTGGAGTTTTCGGATGTACCAGACATTGTTTTTCTTCAAATTGGGGAAAACGAAATAGGGATAAAATATCCCTCCGTAATTGTGGCTGAGAATTGTGTTGGCAGCTCAGAAATATGGCTGTTTGATAGGCCGACCAGTCCTAACTATGGAGGGGGATTACCGCCATAATTCTATGCATGTATTTTGTAATCTTCCTTGATGCATTATTGTAAATTGCTGTTTGCAAGTGCTACTTTCATAATTCTATCCATGTATATTGTTATCTTTATTGATGCAAACTGTACGTGGCAACTTGCAAGTGCTACTTTCCTTCTGCATTATTGTAAATGGCTGCTTGCAAGTGATGCATTCCTAATTCCATCCATGTATATTGTATTCTTCATTGATGCAAACGGTAAAGGGCTAGTTGCAAGTGTTTAGATCTACTTTCCTTCTGCGTCATGGTATCTTGCTGTTTTTTTTTTTTTTGTTTTTGTTTTTTTTTTGTTGCCAAACGCTGAATTCATTCTGTAGTTTGTCGTATGGCAAAATCTGGGTCAGTTATTACAAGTGTTAATATTCTATTTATAAATTTGCTATATCGCAAATTACATCGTTCCAGCTGTTGATTTTGTTCTTCATTTTTCAGATTTTGCCTTGCAACACCGTAACTCCAAAATGTTCTCTTCGTCCATGCATTATGACAAACTGCATCATGTAAAATGATGATCATAATGTAGCATCACGCATGTTGCAAGTTAGCATAAGGGAAGTTTGCATAAAATAATGCCTCATTATGACAACAGATGGCGCTGTGAAATGTCAATTTGTTACAAAACGACTACTCCCCTGACTATAGTGACACAAGGTTATACCATTTTACGGTATTGCTGGGCGTCTATTTTAAAATATTGTACGTATAATTTACCGCAACCTGTATTATAGGATGATAGGGTATAACAGCATACAAACAAAATTAAAACGTTATTACATACTGTCATACCTGCATGAACTCCAAGTTGCTGAGACATCTTTCCGATCGTTCTCAAAATAAATATGTTGAGAATTATATGGCCTAAATTGTTGTAGAAGTTGATTTTGGGTGTACCCCAACATAAATTTAAAAAAATGGGGTGGCAAGGGTCAGAGGAAACTCTGACTAATTTTGGACATGCTATGTGATTTAGTTTTCCGATATTATTCGTGCCTTTTTTTTAACTGAAAGGAAAATATAAAATATTTTTAGCCCAATTATACACACACACACACACATACATATATATATATATATATATATATATATATATATATATATATATATATATATATATATATATATATATATATATATATATTTTCTTGGAACTGTGCTGTCAGTTATATTCCAACAGATTTATTATGATTTTCCACTCTTTATTCAGTTATTCATTAATGACGTAATTCCCATTTTCTAATGGAATTTAACATGGTACACAATTTCATTGCAATCTGTTCTTTTGTTTGCCCCTCCACTCATACATAAGGTACATCGTACACAGAAATTTGGAGTGAGAGAGAAAACGAAATTTGGCTGTATGAAAACCTTGAAACTAAACTTGCATCAAGTAACTTACAAGAATATGGTTCATTGTTACATTATGTTTATACCCTAACAATCAATCTACAGTGTTATATAATCAATTATACAAAGTTGCAATAGCCTCATTATAAAAGAAAATAAATTCTAAGAATATGGATCTATTTTCTGTATCTAAACATAAAGAACCCTTCCAAACAATTATGAGATGCTTTGTTTAATTAAACATCCAAGTTTAATTTTTCTGCCTATCACTTAAAGTCAAAGGGATATGGAAAGATTTCATCACATTTTGAAGAAAAGTACTGTCATATTACTTTAATAAAGAAATGGATTGGGATGATTCGTGTTCTGTTATTTGCTGCTAGGTATTCAGTTTGATAATCATAAATAAATACATAAATAATAATACCTACCAGATAATATTCTACAGAACACGTTTAATTTTTTTTAAGAGTAGCGACACCGTACATGAGATATTATACTAATATATTTGACATTAGACTTCAGATTGTAACACTGCTTCATATATGAGACACTCAATTGCACACAGCTTCATAAAATAGAAACGATGTATTGTTACAAATTAGCGACAAGAGTAGAGGCCATGCATACCTCTTGAAAACACTAATCCTACTTTGAGAGGGATACTTCAAAGGCTTTCTTGCCTTTTAATGAATACTTACTTGTTGAAAACGATTACAGATTTAATGAAGTCTCTTGTCATATGTATCTAATACATACATTATATGTTTGGAGTGACTGAAAAGGCATACACGTTGTAAACGTTTGAGTTTATATTTTGAATCAGAAACTGTTATGATTAGAATGGTATTAATTTAACAACTTAAAATGTTTTTGGTGTTTATAATATTCATTATCAATTTAAATGAAATTTAAAATATGAGAAATTTTGGTAAAGATGCATTTTATGTTGTGCACATTTATCTATCTTTTTCGTAACTTAGCAAACACAATAATGTTCTGAATTAAATTTATGTAAAATTATCGCAAAATACCTAATTATGCAATTTTCAACCATTTTCCCTGTATAATTTTAGTTGTAACAAATACGTTCAAATACGAGAAGATATCTTGTAACGTATGTATTTTGCTTGAGAATTAAGTTTATGAGATCTAAATCGACTTTCTTCCACAGGAGATATGATGCATCTCATTTGTGTCTACGTAACTCCCAAAGCACCACGTCCATCTCTACTATACTTCTTTTTTCCCCTCCACATTAATATTTGGCTTTGGGACGGTTTTTCTTAAAGATATCATAAAGCTCCTAACCATTATAACTTCGGAAAATATTTATCTTGTTCACCAAATGTTTCAAATTTTATTCTAAAACATATTATATAAGAATTGTCAACATATATGTTGGAAAATAAGTACTTGTTAAAACTATTGTCTGTTGTATTTTAAAATTGGGTCGAATTATCTTTCGAGTTGGGCAGAATTGTCTTTAATGTTGGGCCGAATTGTCTTATTTTCGGTCCAAGTTGGGCCGAATTTAGACCAGCTAGTTGTTCTCTAAGTCTTTTTTGTTTTTTTTGACTTGACGGCTTTTGAGACCAACCGTATTCGGCATTAACACTATATGGTACATTCGTGAACCATAACTGCCAACTATCGGACTGTACGCTATTAATTAATAAATTTATTTAGACTAACCTTTGTCACTGGAGAGGTCTAAAACGTTTCTGTTTTTATTGCTTTCGTGTCCAGTGTCAACTTGTGCTACTTTATTGGTAAACCTTTATACCCCCACCCCCAACCCACCCCCAAAATAACGTTCCGTTAAAAATCTATAAAAAGTTGTTTTAAATCAAAACAAATACTTAATATTTCACTCATGATATAAGATTCTGACATAGAAACGTTCTACCATCATGAATGTTTCCAATATAATCGGTTACTTTTTTCCTTGCATATTCTATCTAAAATATTTTAAGATTTAAAAAAAAACATCACACCAAGTGACGGATGGGCAACCCACAGATTTTGTATATATTTTTTCACCACGAATGTTTGCTGAAGAATTCGTTTTAAAATATTTAGAGAGCAAAAAGATTGGCTGCATGGCATATACAACTTTTCTGGAAAATATTTGTGTACTAATACATGTAGTTATATTTATTCAAGGATGGTCTAATTGTTATCTTTTTATAACATTTGAACATCCCCATGCTTATATATCACGTAAAAGCTACTTTAGAAAATATGAGAGTTTCCCCGCATATATACTTTTTTTTTAATTGGAATGGTTAGATTTGGTGAAAAAGAATGATAATTTTTTAAAGATGTAGTCATACGAACTGCTGCTGGTGATAGACATTTCAGAAAATCACGGGGGTGAAGAAAACTTCGGCATGTCTAATGTTTGACCAATTTTTACAGAAATAATATAGGATGCAAAATAAATAGATTGGCAACAATTCCTACGGAGGTGTCCGAGGGTGGGTGGAATATTCTGACAAATAATTTTTAAATTTTCGAAAATATGCGCCCAAATTTAAACTTAATAATGTCTTAACGTGTTGAGCTACTTTATAACGAACGTGTCCCCACATATACTAATTTCCTTGCTGTCAGTAACAAGATTTTGTCAAAAATAATTTATTATTTTGAAAATGTAACAATGCAGAACTGTCATAAATAATAATAATAATAATAATAATAATAATAATAATAATAATAATAATAATAATAATAATAATGACTTTGTATAGCGTACAATCTTTTGAAGCTCTAAGCGCTTTACAACATCTATCATGACATGACTTAAAAACCGAATAAAAAAAGAAGCACTATTAAATTAGAAAACATGATGATAAAAAGGTGAAAACATTTAAGGTAGGAAACATTTGTAGGTCATTAAACTTGTTCTTGCAGTCGGAAAAGGTGAATTTTGAGAGAGCTCTTGAAAGGGATCACAGTATCTTTGTATTTAATTTATATGGGGAATTCACAGACAGCCCATATCATTTGTAAAATGACTGGAGTGTTTATTGTTCGACAATTTTAAAAAAAATAATTTAGAAACTGGTAGGATAACCATGTGGTATGCGCCATTTTATTTTGGCCAATATTTGACTAATTTTTTAATTTTTTTTATTTAAAATGTATACAAAGTTTTCATAAAGAACTAATTGTATTTTTCATACAAGTTTTATTCGTATTATATGCCCATGCATTTCAACTCTTATGTTGTCCATAAACTTAAATAGACATCGTACAAAAATTCCCAGTTTCCCGCTTATCTGTTCTTGCTTTTGTTAACAATTTCAAGTTTTTAATTATTTCATTGTGATTTTTTTCCCCTTCTAAAATGCTACAAGTCGTGTACGCCCAATACCAAATTGACCGGATGACCATTTTAAAATAAGTTGGCATTTTTAAGTTATACATATAAATAATGAGAACAAAAATACATATTGGAGGTTGGCGGATACAAACCATTTAATGTATTATATTTTTTTTTAAAAATAATATTATTTTCATAGTCTTTAATTATGTACGCCAACATCTTAACTTTCTGGAAGTTCATATAAGCAATAGTTTGAAGATGCTGAAAGTAAGGAAGTTGTTTAAAAAAATTATTAAGAAAAGGCAAGGATGGGTATATCATTTGTGCTACCTTAAATACATTAATGTTTAAATAATGTTAATTTTATTAATTTAAAAATTTCAGCATTATTTAAAACCATCAGTCTTTATTGGATTGATATGGCGAGATACGGTCATGGATATTTCAAAGTTATGCACTTCCGGACTTATGAGATTTATTTACATCTATGTGGTAGAATTCGTAACTCGCCCGATATGGTTTCTTATTGATCTTTGATTATTTCAGGTCTCTGAGTTACTAACTTCTTTACCCTAAGGCAATATCTAGACTAGGATAATCAACTTCAAAGGCGCCTTTACAAGTACCTGTTAATTAATACTTAATTTGCCTATCGTAGATCAGAGATAACAGTCTTATGCTGATGAGGACAAGAATAATATAAAACATAGTTACTTGTGCAACTTATGATACAAACGGTCGCTGATATTTTATTTGCGGTGGCTTTAATTTCCTCCAATTTCTTCAATTAGATGTTACGTTTCTTTCAAACAAAAGGGAAGCAAAATTGGTGCAAACTCTTTCACTTTGGTAGACGGTGGTGTGGAAACAATATGATCATGCAGTATTTTTTGTGCATTTCCAAAATTTATATGGATTCACGGAGACTTTGCAGAAATTGTATTCTGAAGCCAGTTTCAGTCGCTAAACATTTTTTAATTCATCCCAAATATTTAGTGCACTTTTTGACTTTTTAAAACGATGTTGACGATTAATGCATAGGTTTACATTCGAACGCCGTGTTCATTAAGCTAAGATGGACACCAGAAGCATGTGGTACATACTGAAGTATTTATTGAACATAAGCATTACTATATTCTTCATTATTTTTTTTTTATCGCTTATCGCATAGGTCAAATATTCGCACTAGCTTTTACTGTGTAAGTGTAATCTTTGTGCAAAATTATGAAACTGGAGTGAAAGCAAAAACATGCTTAAGCATCGTTTCGAAATGGTAAGAAGAAAATATTCATCCATGAAATCTAACACTACTTTAGTGCACGTCAGCTGGTTATACCCGATTCTTGATGTCCCAAACGTATTTACCTCTTATCCTTTTTGTGTGTGTGTGGGGGGGGGACTATAGATTTTTAAAACTTATTATTGACCGTAATCTAACGCTGTATCAGCGAGTAAAATACTTCAGGGATAAATGTTAAAATAAAACCGAAGTCACTATTTCATATGTGTCGTTGAAAAAATGAGAACAGGATGGTAGCAATGAAATGTCTAACTCGCTTTATACTGAGCTTTTGCGAGTTTTAGAAAGATTGACAATTTACGACTGCTTCGTTATATACTGACCATCTTGCAACTCTTTCTTGCAGATGTTTACTCCGACACGACAAGAGACGGGCTTTGTCTGGGAGTATTCGGAACGTATCATTGAAAAAGTCTTTACGCTGAGGCAACGCGAATGAAACTTGTTGGTCGGTTTACTACGTAGGTAAATTACCCTCGAATCTGAATAAACCTGCAAGTGAGTCGTTAGGTTCTAGTACCAAAGGAGAACTCGCCCTATGGAGAACTCGCCCTGGGAGAACTCATCCCAGGTGTCAGGAGAAGTCGCCCCACTTTGCCTGGAGAAGTCGCCCCAAGGATAATATATAATAATTCTGAGATTTCGCCACATGGTTGTCAAGGCTTTATTTATTGTTGTTTTTCTTCAACTTAATAACTTATTAAATCTATAAAATTTGCAATTCTTTTCTCCGCGTCGAATGAAAGACAATGGCATTGTGCTAATTCTTGTGGACATATGCACCTCTTTGATATAGTATTTTGTACCCGGTAATTGTGATCTTTCCTCCGTGAGCAATATAATACCATTGTATTATGTCTGTATTTTAGTGAAACCATTTCAGTATTTCTAACTCCGGTTTGTTTCTATTGAAAAGAATACTCACCGATATAATTTATATATTACTAAAATTAGAGGCCACGATTAAATTCCATTGAAAACAGTTAAATAATAAATCAACTGTTAACAATGAACGGTTGAATAATTTCGCATTTAGTTTGTGCTTCTTCAGGTACGAGATGTTTTAAAAGAAACGGACAACGTATTTTTTTAGATGAAAACTGAGGATCTCTATTATTGTATATATGAAAGTGATGATTATTCATAATACTAGTGTCTCTTATGTTTGCACATCGCAGCAATGTATGTTACATTTAGATAACGAAAATGTTTTTTCTTCTTTTCTGTCTATTTATGTACTATTTAAAAAAAAATCGTGCAAATTCTTGAGATTTGCTAACCAAAATTTACTTGTACGTTTTATTATAAATAATACAACCAAATAAATGGTTATTGTTGATGCATACCATTTTTTAAAGTACCATATGTTGTGATATTCACTGGTTATAAAATTTCGGCATGAAAGACAATTCGCTTAGAGAGTTATTATTGGTGTTAAACTGTGTTGAAATATTAGATGAAAACTGCGGATCTCTATAATTTTATATATGGTAAATTGATAAATTTATTTGATAAATTTAGCAGACTAAAATTTATTAATTATACGACATAGATTAGATAATGAAGGATTCGATTATATTGTGAAAGGAATTACCCCCCCTCTCTCTCTCTCTCTCTCTCTCTCTCTCTCTCTCTCTCTTGTACATACTGCTTTGTTTAAAGCCCAATGTTGAGTAATATTAAGGGCTTTGTTCAGCGCAGAATCAATTGTATGTGTAGGATAATTTCTGTTTTGTAAATATGTTTGGAATTTATTCAACGAATTTTGTAATTGACAATCACCTGAAATAATACGTCGGTATCTTTTCGACTGGCTATGTGGTATACCGTTTTTAAATGACATGAGATGACATGAAGATTATTGACATATCGGTGGAAATTAGTTTTCTTGATATGAATATTTGCAGAGATAGTGTTATCAATATTTTATATCACATTTACATCTGAAAATGAAACATGCGTACTAGATGTAGTATAAGTAAATTGAATTGTCGGGTGAAAATGATTTAGGCGATCAATACAATTTTACAGTTCTTCGGTTGACTGCTTTCAGATATAAATGTCATCGAAAAATCTGAACCAAAGAGATGGATTCAACTTTTCGTTTTGAAGAAATTCCCTTTCAAATTTAACCATGAGAGGAAAGTGTATGAAGGAGCCATATTAATACACATTGCCGTACCCATTATGTATATGTATTTCGTATTATTAAATTGAAAATAATTATTTTCCAAGATAAGTTTTAATATTATACAAATATCTTCACAAGATAGTGGGCTATTATTAGGATTGTAATAAAAAAAATTTGTACACGCTTCAATACCAACTGCATGCGGAAAGTTGGTATATAGTGATGTTACATCTAATAATACCAGGATTGAAATTAACAGATAACTGTGGAATAGACTTCAACTTTTTAATGAAAAGTTGTTGTATCTTCAATATATGATTTTATTATGAGTTTTGGGTAATATGCAGAATTGAGGTGTACCCATGTTAAAAGGGAAAGTATCACATTCCTCGTATACGGATTTTTTTTATAGCCATCTCATTAAATCATGTTGAAAATTTTTATTTAATTTCTATTGACGGATCTTCGCCAATATGTTGTAGTAGTTTTCATCATTTAATTGACGTTCAACTTATTTAAAATAATCTTCTTGATTCATAATAATAATAGTGTTTGACTAATCATCATTTGTAATCACTATACTGTCGTCATTCATTAGATTATATAAAGACTGAATTTCGTCTTAGAAATATTACTATGATATTGCTTTTATGATTACCAGTTAATATATCTTTTGTGATCGCGTATAAATACAAATCTAAAAATGAATTCTGCCATAGAAAGGTTATCTGGATTTTGGGGCGACTTCTCCAGACGAAGTGGGGCGACTTCTCCAACCAATCTGGGGCGACTTCTCCAGATACGTTGGGGCGAGTTCTCCCAGGGCGAGTTCTCCATGGGGCGAGTTCTCTGCATACCGTTAGGCTCTAGTACCAAACTGTACTTTCGGAAACCAAATTCAATATCACCTTCATTCATGAATCTGTCCCTATTCTGAAGCAGGGAAAACCAGTCTAATACTGCAAAATATTTTCTTCCCATATTACCACTCAAATAGTAACCTCGAAGCCCATGCCCAAAATCAAGCAAGCAAGCAAATAGAAAACCCAATATTTTCAGATTCAATAAACCAAGTCGTGGTCATACCTAATATTTAAAATAAATTGAAAAATATGAAATATAGAAAACATTCCGTTATCTTTTCGAATTCCCATTTCACACTGAGAGTCGTACAAAGTCTCGAATTTCAAAACCCACTGATATCCCATAACTTAAAGATTATGATTTGCTCGTAAATCTGGAAAACATGTATTCTGTACCAGTGGATGCCTGGTCACATTTGTATAAAGGATAACGATTGAGTTGATTAAGCTGAATTCGTACGTTTCTGAATGATTAGTCCCTTTACTGACTAATAATATTTAAATCGACCTATTCGATATACCGGGCGAAATATAGCAAACGAAAACTCCGCAAGCAATCATTCCCATTTTTGGAGAGTGACACTCCTTATATAGAGCAAATCGAAAAGAACACTCTTGTCGAGTGGATCAACTTCCACCCTTTGAGGTGTAAACCGAATTAAAGAGAAATATCATCACGTACGACCAAAAAAAGAAATTATGTTTGATAATGCAGTTCATATAAAACAATGTTGGCTATATATTTTAATGATTTATTTTTGTTGATCTTTATTATCGTTTTTATATAACTTATCAAGAAGTTACCATCATTGCCTTTTATATTTCATCTTCTTGGGCAACATTTCTTACTTAGTAGGGTTTAACTGAGAGTTTGCAATTTTCTTATCTATGCAATTTTAGAACCTAAGTCCTAAATTTTAATCGGCAGAGTAATAAGCAAGTTAGCTTGCACAGATCATGCAGAATTAGCAATTTAGCTTGCAGAGATCAGGCAGAATTAACAAGTTAGCTCGTCAAGATCAGGCAGAACAAGCACGTTAGCTTGCACAGATCATGCAAAATTAGCAAGTTAGCTTGCAGAGATCAGGCAGAATTAACAAGTTAGCTCGTCAAAATCAGGCAGAACAAGCAAGTTAGCTTGCAAAGATCAGACAGAATAAGCAAGTTAGGTTGTAAAGATCAGTCGCATTAAGCAATTTAGCTCGCAAAGATCATGCAGAATTAGCAAGTTAGCTCGTAATGATCAACCCTGATCTTTACGAGCTAACTTGCTAATTCTGCCTGATCTTTGCTCATAATAAGAATAAGCAGAATAAGTTCAGACAAAGCAAGTTAGCTCGTTAAGATCACGCAGAATTAGCAACTATAAAAGTGTGAGATCAACTTTTTTGTTGCGCGTGAGCAGATGTTTGCTTTATATATATATATATATATATATATATATATATATATATATATATATATATATATATATTGACAATGGACTGAATAAATTTCAAACTGCCTGCACAAGTTTTTTTTTAAACTTTATTTATGAAAGCTACACTATCACTGCTTTTGCATGCAACTTTGACCAAACACACTAATGTTCTCTTCGAAATGGCAGGACGAGTGTTTGTATGACGCAAAGTCCATTACCAAATTTGGACATCTCAAATACTAATAACGTGGTATTCTAAAACATATTGAGGGAACGAGACTTAATTTTTTTAAAGACTGAGAAAACAATTACTTCCAGGTGACAAAAATAGAAAGGATATTGTTGGTACAAATCTAACTTTACATGTAATGCTCTGAGATGAAAATACAGTTATGGCGAAGGTCAAACAATAGTTTCAAACGATACAACATTACAAAATAGTATAGCTATACAATACAGATATTTTCTCGTAGTAAATGGATACAGATCATTTTTGAAAATGATAGATTTATTAACATCGCGAATTTATGTAAATCCACTGTTCACAAGCAAAAGAACGACATAATCTGAAACCTAAAAGAGACGGTATTAATCTTCTGGCATTAGGTTATGTGGAATTTGTCTGATCTAATGAAATTGTTTGGATAAATTCCGAATTGTCTAACTGTTACATAACAAGCTATTCTATCAAACACAGACGATAGAAGAAAAGAATATAGGCATATTGCATACCTGTACTGATGGTTTGACTGCTATCGTGGAAAGAGCAACTTCACGCAAAGGCATCCATGCAATGTAAGTACATGCATAAATATCCGAGATCTGCATATTTGTGCATGGCAGACACCACGAGCGAAAAACATGAGGCAAGTATTGCTGCCGACACTTTACACTTATGTCGGTCTTTAGGTGAGTAAAACCGATCGCATCGCAATGTTCTGACAGAACTAGACATACCGTCTGTACTCGCATATAAGTCCAGTCTAAGTTTAAACAGCAAAGACCCTGATCTGCCTTAGATCTGAATATCAGAGTCTATGTTGTGGTTTTTGCCACTATATACACCTAACAACTTCACAGAACCAGATCTGGCTGTGCACTATTATACGACTGATCTGGGTTTGTGCAGTTTGCAGCTAGACTCGTGTTATAAGTTAGTACATACGGTACAATATTCGTAACCGTTCTATTGACTCGGTCTTACTACATGTACCTTAAATTACAATACAGTTTCAATTTTTCGCAGACTATGTACCGGCAAGTTTAGAAATTTTGGAAATATTGTACATCTTTGTGCATTTCTAGCAAATGTTTGTCCCGTGCCGCTTCGCTGTATTATTAAAGAAATATATGTTAGAAACTTAGATAATCGTTCTTTTCTCATGACGAAGATGTGCTTGGTTGTCTTGATGAAATTGTAGAAGAAACATATCAAGGCGTGTTTGAGGAATCAAATTTTTTTTTTTTGATTATCAGGAAGGTTCATCCAGCAACGGATAAATCATCTAGTAGCAAGAACGTAGGACCATATACATTAATTAGTGAATCTGTCACATAAGGTGAAAGTTTAAATGTTACCAATTGTTTTCATCTTTTAAGCTCTTTCGTTGCAGTTTGACCATCTCGCTGTATTAAAAAAAGTCACAATGGCAGATCCCGCAAAATTGAGCCTTAAAAAGGTCTGTTTTGATTATTGAAGCACACTGTATTTTTAATCCGGATTTCTTCGCGTACACTATTTCCCGTACTCCGTCCCTCGATGTATTTTTGCTCCGGAAAGTGGTGCAGTTCGTGAATTCTTGAAACTTCTCGGGCTTGTTAAAGAAAAAAGCACAAAGTTAGTTGATAGAATGCTTCACGACCGTGCACCTGCACATAGCCAGACGTGATTGCGTTGCAACTGACCACTCATACTTGCAAAGTTTGCACAATAAAATATTTTTAAAAATTTGTTTACTTTATTGTTTCTAATTTTTAATTAGGGGCAGGAACTATGTCAACATTACCTGTTTACTAAAAGAGTCAGATCCAACTGATTTTCTGAAAAATAAAAATGTCAAATCGAGTGAATAAGATTATATTATAATAACATGTAATATAAATAAAAAAAACTTTAAACCTACCAACAAACAATTCAATTAAATCAAATATAAATATAATCAAATATACATGACAGAGAAATGTGGATGTTCACGGCCGCCAGAAATGGTCGAAGATGTTATCCGCGACTCCTTCGTCGACTGAAAAGCTATCATCTTCAACATGTGCTCATCCTCCCAAAGCATATCGTGTACTTGCCAGGGCTCATCGCAGTTATCCACAAGATGTGATCGTCTTCATTCACTGCACGTGAGTGCTGGGTTGCTTTCCGCGCCAATCGCCAAAGGTTTGCTACGAATTGTGGGTCGCACCTTGGAAAGTCGAAGGCAGAATTAGCACAAATTCAGCACTCTTTGTATAGTAGAACCCCCATTTCCCCAAAATAACTGCCACCAGGCTTCAGCCCCTCCTCATATAGAGAAGGTTACATGGGCCCTCCTAGGAGCCATCGTGCTGCATAAATATAAGATGAATTTCCGGCTGTGCCAAGTACTGTTTGGTTATCTGGGTGGGTCTTGTCCTCTTGTGTGTTCAGTCTATAGTTTCGTGCCTCATCAAGAGCCCCGGCGAAGTGCGCCTTTTGCAGTTTTACCCGAATCTTTTTGACTACTTTGAAATTGGTGCACTCTTCGAGGATAGTCTGGAATTCTTCTTTGTGGATGGCGGTGTCGTGTAGTATCCACCGGTCAGGGACAACATGCTATTTCCCATGTACAAAACAGTTAAAGCACCACCAAGACACTAAATCACACAGTTTATTTATTGTTTGCACCAAGGGTGCCCTCCATCTTTGACATTCTTTTCGGGTCGTCAAGCTATAGATATAGAGTCATATCTCCTGGATGAGCATGGCGAGGTTGAAAGTCATATGTTCTGCTAGGCGAGCCTTTTTTGGCGACTTAGCGGCGCTCACAAGCCTCACATGAGGAGACTGAAGTGAATGTCATTACTTTCCATCACAGTTACGGCCACGACTATGACACAGTCGTTCAACGGCCGTGGGTGATTCGCCTTTGGTTAAGTCACTCAGCCATATATGTTGAGCCTTAGCGACTGGGTAATTTTGGTTGGTCGATTACTTTGAGGCGAAACAGCGCATCGTTTAAAAAAAGAACAACAACAAATAGTCTCGTTTAACTTCTGACGCAGGTTGGTCTCCGTATCAATATGGCAGGAAAATTCTTTGTTAACGTGGCAGGGATAGTCACGCTCTGCCCCTAACCCCAAAAGGATGTATCTTTTGATGCAGCGAAAGTGCTATTACCTCCAACTGGCATTGGTTTGATTCGTGTGATCGCGGTATGCTCATTGCTTGACGTCTGTCACGTCAACATCCTCCTTGCGTTGGCGAAGATGTTCGTGCGGCTCCTACCGGATGGTGTCTAGTGAGGTAAACGTAGACGCGTAGCTGAGCAAAACTCTTTTTTTTTTTATATTAGACTTCGGTCGCCTGACCACGCCTATCGTTCTGTGCTTGCATGTCCTAATCTACGCGGACCGAAAGAACCACCACGTTTCATCGCATTAACACCCGTTGAGGCTTAGTGACACAATCTTGGAACGATGATAGTCTGGCATTCGTTGAAAGCGAAACCGCCAAAGCTCTTCTTCGCGTCTCAGCAGTAAAAACTCTTTGAAGTCGTGGTTTCCCCGATCGCCCCGACATCGGCTGTGAAGAACACAAGCCTTGGTTTCATACGGAGTCAATTTGCCCTGCAGATGGTGATTTTTTTTGCTTGTTGCTATTTGATAGGATCCATATACGTTTATGTGCATTCAATGATCTGTCCTTTGATATTTATTTCAAGCGGTGTTATCAGAGGAGCGTGTGCCCTTTCATTCGGTAACTAAGCGTTCATGTTTATATTACAAGGGGCCAGTAATTCGTTAAGAATCCGCAAGTCTCGAGTTCATGCTGATTATCTGGCTCTCAAGTTTGGATAATTAATAGCCATCATATGGATAAATCTGTTGTCATTCACTGTAATCACCTGCGGGTGTGTTATTTGTAAGGTTATCAGCATTATGGCAACATCACCTATTTCGGAATCACGGCGCAGAATGGAAATGTTAAAATCGTAATCGTTGACAGGTGAGAATCCAGGATTGCATACTCATTGACTGGAATAGGAAACACCCAGGGTCCGCCCCATCACTCACAATAAGAAAACAAATGTAGGGCCCATATTGTCTCGCCAAGCGATGATTCCATCTCGAATAGATGAACAAGACGTCTATGTATTGTCAATGTTAATATATTATCTGTCAGAAAGATGATTACGAAATTACAGGTGTGTGCAACTGTATAGATGTAAGTCTTTATAACCGAGTCTCGCTTGCTCTTCAAATTCGCCAACTTTACGATTTTGTTCGAAGCTATGTGCAGTCGGGTAACCATGATATCGCTGCTCTTCGTAAACTTGGCGGCTCACGTATACTTCTAAGGTTGTGACCTCTGCATCGATTTTTATTTTTATAACCACATCATGATTCTTTATCGGGGCCGCCATGCCAGTGATCTTTTTATTTTCCACGTTTAGGTCTCTGGCCTTGGCAATCTTAATTAAGTACGAGGTTTTTGTCAACGTGCTTTTTGCTATTGCGTTTAAACACTCGATCGTGATAAAGTTTTCTAGCTACTTCTTTGTTTTTGACATACTTCTTTGCAGTTATTTCTTAGTCTTTGTTAATTCCTCGCTGTGATCCACGTATAGGTTTTGTTAGTGTCGTTTACTGTACGAACCAAATAGGTTGTGTTGCAAAGATCCGTTTCCACAATGCCTGCGCTGGGCAGCAGCGAAGAAACGTCCAAGTCAGACATTTTCAAGTTTCAAGCAGAGCTGACGGACATAACAAGGTCGTTCGGATCTAAGATGTCGAAGCAGTTGCTGTAACCATGGCATTGGTAATGCATTAAGCAGGCAAAGCAGAGAGAGAGAGAGAGAGAGAGAGAGAGAGAGAGAGAGAGAGAGAGAGAGAGCCTTCAGTACCTGAACCGACAGACCTGAGTCTAACTTTAGGAAGGCAGTGGTGTGTACTTCGAAACCGTGCCTGGAGCGCATCAGGGCACGGCAGACTTTTATGGATGTAGTGACTACAACCGGCCGTTTCACAAGGGTGGTACAGCCCAACGTTTGAAGCTGGTTTTTTGCTTGCACATTGGAGGTTAGGCCTGGAGTTGGACTTGACAGGTATTGTTTTAAATGTCACCTTTTCGATGACTTTGACGCTTGATCCAGCTAACATTTGCTTGGTCATAACAGTTTGTTTGGAGGCCCTGAGTGGCCGAGTGGTCTAAAGCGCTTTCCGTTAGGTATCACTGCCATCTCATTTCTGTCTGCTTGAGTTCGAGTCTAAAATTCGGCTAATGTAGTTATGTGAGAAAACTTGCCAGTAGCTTCTCGTGGGTCGGTGGTTCTTTCTGGGGGTTTTCCCCGGGTTCTGAAAAATGGCGTTAAACCCTAAAACAACAACAACAACAACAACAACAAATAACATTTTGTTTAGAATAACTTCTTCTTAAAATTGTGTTAATTTCATCAAAATGCATAACCAGTTGGTTTGTTTTTATTATCACTGATATTTTGTTGTTAACTATGCTTTGTGTTATAGTGTGCAATTCTTCTTCTTAATTTAGTCATTCAAGCATGCTTGATTGCAAATAATACAATCTTGAAAAAAATTGTTTCGTATTTTGTCTGTCAGTAATCATATTACCTACATATATATATATATATATATATATATATATATATATATATATATATATATATATATATATATATATATATATATATATATATATATATATATATATATATACCAAAATTTATTTCCCCTGTTATCAATGAAAATCATTGAAGATATCACACAATTCACTGAGGGTTTTCCCACCTACCCAGTAATATGATGAAAACGTAATTATAAAGGTAACAATGTATATTTCAATGAAAACATATTTATTCAAGTAACACACTGTGACACTATGTTCTTAATAAAACATATGTAGGCCGAACAACCTTCTCGACGACTGAAATTTATTGTTTGTGCCGACCTGGACCAGAGACGGCCACTCCAACTCGCTAGCTCTGCAGCTCTGATGAAGTACCGGAGGGATTTACAGATGTGCAATACAATACAATATGGCGACTGGCACAATAAATGCGGCGTCCGTTGCGTAACTTTTAAACTTACGGAAAATCATTATCAGGGTAAAGGTAATTAGTAGCATAGTAAAACAGTTATTTTTTTTTAAACATCAGATCTATAAATCTATTTTAACAACTGGTAGATTCGATTGTATAACTATTTGTCGAACTGTTGAAATTTCGGTCGGGACATTTTTTTGGACCGGAGACGGAGTCGGTGCCCTTGTAGTCCAAATTTATGCACTGGTTTAAAATGAAGTTGCATCGAAACATCCACTTGTGGGAGTAAGTCAAAAGCGATCTTTAAAGAAGGTCAAAATGTGTCAGTTTTATAACTAGCTTGGTTTCAGGAATGTATTTATAAATTTGGGTGCATTCAATGCATTGTATTTCAAATGGTCATCAAATTTCGAGGACAGCAAAATACACTTGTCAAAAGTGATGCTACTGTTAGATTCTGTTTTCAAATCTATGTTCATTTAATGCTAAACAATGAAAAGCCATAAAGATCGTATATGCTGGTTTTTTATATCACACAATGAAATTTGTAATGTAGATTTACTGCTGTATATCTTTAACCTGCCATGGTTCGCGCCCTCAACGCGAATTTTAACGCATATATTCTAATTAATACAAACAGCTATTAAAATTGCCATAGAAAATGTTCAGCTGTATCTGCTTAATTTAATAGTCACAGAAAAGTGTTTAAAAATATTGCCAAATTCTTGGTCAGCAACCGTGTTTCCACATCACAATTTGTTTGTTTTGTTTGTTTTTTATGGTTTAACGCCATTTTTCAGCACAATATAGGCTATACATGGCGGCCAGTATTAATGGTGGAGGAAGAACCCGGAAAATACCTGGAAAGAACCACCGACCCATGAGAAGCTACTGGCAAGCTTTCTCACAAAACTACATTAGCCAAATCTTAGATTCGAACCCATGCAGACAGAGGTTTGATGTCAGTGATCCGTAATGGACAGTGCTTTAGACCACTCGGCCACTATCACAATTTGTCTTTTTCTGGAAATACATTCATAATATGCATTTGCCTTTATCTTTTTGCATTTGAGGCACAACAGTTGCATGAGTGTGTGACAGATAATAGTAAAAACTAAAGGGCAATTCTGGGCACATAACTTCATTTCATGACACTAGTATTAAAATTACTGTTATATCAATTTGACTTAGTTGAGTCTGACAATTGATCTGACAGATTACATAAAATTCATATTATTTTAGTTAAATGATGAAAGTGGAGAGCCTATTGTTTCATAATTTGTTATGATATTTGTATGTTCTGCTGTTATGAAAGAAGATGAATCATTCTTCTAGGCAGCAATCACTAGTCAAT
The DNA here is from genome assembly GCA_030141615.1 of Unio pictorum. Classification (NCBI taxonomy): domain Eukaryota; kingdom Metazoa; phylum Mollusca; class Bivalvia; order Unionida; family Unionidae; genus Unio; species Unio pictorum. The sequence goes on along the minus strand of JARLTB010000378.1, from coordinate 622,764 downwards.
AGTTATTCCTATCATAATCTGATTTTATCTGGCTATTTTAATTTTTTAAAATAATTTTTAAGTTGATGTAAAGTTTAAGTTTACATTCAGAGTCACATATGCCATTGACATTTGAGCTAACTACTTTATGTTTAGTTTTCATGTGCATGCATTTCTTTAGATGATGGAAAATATGTTTAAGACTCTTTGGAGAGAAGTATTTCTGTCTTGGATTATCCTTAAAGTATGAAGAACTGAGCACAGCTCCCCCCACTCAAGGACCTTCACTGGCTACCTGTTTAATCTAGAATCAGACACAAAATCAATTCACTATGCTAAAAATATTTAACAGGCTCCAGTCTAATATAACTAACTTAACGCTCTTTTTTCGACACCTGTATTCTCATTGTTCCCATTGTTAAAAATAAGTGATACGGACAATGCACCTTTGCTTACAAGGTTCCCACTGGTTGAAATGAATTTCCCATTGATCTGAGACACAAGAACGCTGTGTTCTCTTTAAGAGTACTCTTAAAACTTGCATATTTCAATTACAACAACAGACTTAAAGACTTGATAATGATTAAAACTTCCCTATTTCAATTACAACAACAGACTTAAAGACTTGATTATGATAATGCTTAATTATTGTCAGCATGATTTTGTTTTGTAATTTCAAGATATTTGTTTTTGTAATCTTGTCATGGTATATGTGTTCATGTGTTATCTAATGTTATAAAGTGCATTGAGCTTGTAAAGGTTAGGTGCTGTACTAATTTCACATTATTAATATTGTTTATTATTGTATTTTTATTATTATTTGAGTGGGCTAAGGTGCTTGCTTTTACAGATCACTGACATATCACCTCAGTGTGGGTTTGGTCTTTGGCTTGGCCATTGTGGGTATGTGAGAAAGTTTGCTAGCATTTTTTAGAGGGACGGTGATTCTTCCCCGGAATTGTTCTGGGTTCTTCCACCAGATATGCTGGCTGACATGTATTACCTATTATGTGTTGAAAAATAACATTGCATTCAAACAAACAACATCCCCTCTGATACATATCTTGCTGACAATTTGTTGGCATCCCACTCAAATGGTTTCCCAGCCAATTATATCATTAGTGTAATTAGTAAAGTAGTCTTCATTATCAGCACTTCCCATTTGTATGCAAAAGCTCTCAGATGTCTTCACTTCCCATTTTTATGCACAAGCTCTCAGATGTTTTCACTTCCCATTTTTATGCACAAGCTCTCAGATGTCTTCACTTCCCATTTTTATCCACAAGCTCACAGATGTCTTCACTTCCCATTTTTATGCGAAAGCTCTAGACATCAGCAATTTCCATTTGTATCCACAAGCTCTCAGATGTCTGCACTTCCCATTATTATCCACAAGCTCTCTGCAGCTCTTCCCATTTTTATCCACAAGTTCTCACAATATATTTTACAGTGTGTCATTTACAATAAATGTTGAATCATACCACTTTATTTGCTGTGTTTACATGGCAGTGTATGCACTGCATTACAAACATTTTCATGTTACCCAACTTGTATTTTTTTTACATACATATCATTTTTTAAAATAATGTTTTATTGCATGTTTTTTAATTGCTGTTTTAAATTTTGTAATGTGCTTTGTCTATGCTTTATGATTTGTGTGGACATTTAAGTTTAAACATCTGTTGGATGTGGGAAATATGCATCAGAGTTTGAATCAAAAACACCCATGCAGAAAGTACTGGTTTATATTTCTGTTTTGTCAACATTATTTGCCTTTTCTCAGTTTCTTTTCATTTGAAATGTGCTGCTTTTTTATTTCTTTTCAGTATTACTTTATCATAAGTCAGTAGCATTTCGTAAAGTATTTCAGGAATGTCTGAGAATGACACATTCGGGTCTCAATAAAATTCATTTTATTTTGAAATGAATAGGTATTTTCATTTTATGAAGTTTTCAAGGCAGTCAATATTGGTAAATGGCAGACTATATTAAAAGTATGTTCAGTTAATAGAATTATACTAAGACGTTGCATGATGTGTTAAAACTAAAAGTTTATATTGCCTAGGCCTGATGTAGCCATGCTATTATTGCTAAGGCCTGATATAGCTGTCAGTTATTATGTCCATGGTCAGATATAACTCATTTATTATTGCCTAGGTTTGATATAGCTGTTATCATTGCCAAGGTCTGATATAGTTGTCAGTTATTATTTACCTAAGCCTGATATAGCTGTCAGTTATTATTTACCTAAGCCTGATATAGCTGTCAGTTATTATGTCCATGGCCTGATATAACTCATTTATTATTGCCTAGGTTTGATATAGCTCTTATCATTCCCTAGGCCAGATATAGCTGTCAGTTATTATTGCCTAGGTTTGATATAGCTGCCAGCTGTTATTGATTGCATTTTGCCTATAGGTGTCAATTACTATTGGTGGCCTATTGCCTACAGCTGTCAGTTACTATTTGTTGCAAATTGCCTTCAGCTGTCCATTACTAATGATTGCATATTGCCTAAGGCTGTCAGTTACTATTGATTGCATATTTCCTGGGGCTGTAAGTTACTATTGATTGCATTTTACCTATAGTTGTCAGTTACTATTGGTTGCATATTGCCTTCAGTTGTCCATTACTAATGATTGCATATTGCCTAAAGCTGTCAGTTACTATTGATTGCATATTGCCTATAGCTGTCCATTACTACTGATTGCCTATTGCCTATAGTTGTAAGTTACTACTGATTGCCTATGGCCTATAGCTGTCCATTGCTACTGAATGCCTATTGCCAGTAGTTGTAAGTTACTACTGATTGCCTATTGCCTTTAGTTGTAAGTTACTACTAATTGCCTATAGCTGTCCATTACTATTGATTGCCTGTTGCCTATAGTTGTAAGTTACTTCTGATTGCATATAGTTGTAAGTTACTACTAATTGCCTATTGCCTATAGCTGTCCATTACTACTGATTGCCTATTGCCTATAGTTGTATGTTGCTACTGATTGCATATTGCCTGGGGTTGTAAGTTACTATTGGTTGCATTTTTATAATGTATGCCTTGCAGATAATCAATATAATATATTAGACAAGAACTTTTACATCAAATTTACAGTTTCTTTGTTTCATTATTATATAATTAATATGAATTTATTTTTAATCAGAATTACCTGTCTGAATAGCATTGTTTTTTTTTGTTTTTTTGGGAAAAACAACTTTGTTTTGATATGCAAACTTCTGGTGATGTTATATATCACATTAAACAACATGAGATTTGAAGCAATGAAATATGTCCTTCAGCTTGGGAACAATGTGAATTTCCGACCTTCAGTGGTAACTCTTCATTTGTGTTATTGTATTATGAAGGTGTTTTTATGTGCATATCTCTGTGTGGAGTTGTTCTTGTCATGTGTGTGATAGGGTAAAGTTGGCAAAATAGGATCAAAAGTTTTCAGATAGTGAAATGCATCATTTGGAAGCTTTTATGTGATTTTACTAGATTAACTCAAAACAATGAGTGGAAATATATGATAGTTGCCTGAATTTTCCATTACTCACCCAGTTTGACAATGTTGATTCAGGTGTAACAGTCTTGAATGAACAGGATGCTCTTATCAGAATATTGAAGACTTTGGATCACTGAAAGAGTCCACACTAACAAATGTTTATCTTCTGCTCGTTTCCAGACTAGACATATTTGGTCTACATATTATGAACTTTTCTGAGAAAGATTTATTCCCCAGGGTAACATCCTTATTTAACAACAGATTGCTGTGAAAGTTGTTTTTCTCTTTTTATTGAATTTTGAATATGGTGACTCAGTTTATTTTCTTTAGCTTGAACTTAATGTTGGCCACTGTTGCTTTGTTGTTGTCTGTTGCTTGGCTTTTCCATATCTGTTTAAATTTTGGGATAAGAAATACGGGTAGACATCATGATCATGTAAATGAAAATTGGATGCATCTTATCAGAACAATGCTTACAAGAGATGCATGATGGATGCACTTGGTCTGCCAAGTTTTTTTTCTGCTATGCATTTTAATGTTTTGATACGTCTTGTACAATTTCTTGACTCGCCCTCTTAAATACTGATAGATGCCTTATAAAGGGGGAAAGCTGACTCAGGTCTCATTTTATAATTATGACTGGTATTGGGTCATAGAATCAGGCTTGAAAAACAACCTTTAATACAATTGAATTTTGGTTGAACAACTTGGTTAGTAAGGATTTATTATGGGCAATAAAAAAAAATGTTAGTACTCACCTGACTGGGCAAGTACAGATTTTAATGCTTGACTGACTGGGCAATCACAAAGTTTAGTACTTGCCTGACTGGGCAAGTGGATTCTTTTCCTTCTGGCACTGCATTGACAGCTTTAGATTTGAGCAAATATGGATGCCACTAAGAGAGATTTTAGTTCCTTGTCTGTGGTGAGATTAGATTGATTTAAGTTGGACAACTGTCAAAGTCCTGTTCAGTGACTTAATTCAACTCTGACTTAGAATAATCTTAAGCTGTTCCTGGATTATATCACCAAAACATTTTATTAGCTCTTTACAAAATCTTGAAGAGTATGATTAATCATGTGTTCCAAAAATATATCTTTGAAAGCCTGACAAAAATCTGACTCTGCTGGCGGAAGATAGAAGATCTACATATTAATACAATAGATCCTGTCTTGAAAGACCAATTCTTCTGCCATAAAAGTATGGTCTTTCATAACAGGTCATAACACTATATAATCATTAAATTTGTGTATTGAAAATATGGTCTAAGGACAGGTGGTCTTTCAAGACAGGTTTTACTGTATATAGATTCCACGGTCCATTTAAGTCAGATTTAGCTTGAAGAGGACTGATATGAATGTAGGAAAATCATTGAGATTCCCAGTTATCAGTGGCATTGTGACATGGGTAACAGGAAATGGTAAGTTAGCCAGTCATAAAATATATTTGTTCACATAATTGTCAGTATATACTCTGAGACATGTCTTTATTAGTATATATTCAGAGACTTGTCCTTATCAGTATATATTCTGAGACTTGTCTTAATTAGTATATATTCTGAGACTTTTCTTAGTACATGTACATGTATATATCATATTCTGAGACTTCTATATCAGTATATATTCAGAGACTTATCTTTTTTCAGTTTCTTGACAGATTTTTTATAAAGAACTCTTATACAGTTCACTGACACAATCACTTGAAAATGATTTCCATACATATTACAGATAGACACCATCCGCTGTAGTACATAAAAGAAAAATGTTTGAAGATGGTCAAGAGATAAAACGGTCTGGTTACCTCAAGGGGACTCCTATGAAAACCTGGAGGAATGTATTTGTATTTGGAGTGTTGATGATTTCTGGAAATATTGGTTATGGCATTTAGTAAGTATTTCTAAAGAGTATTCTGAGAATATTTTTAAGTAGAATAAGTTTAAATTTGGATGCAACATGCGATACATCACATATCCTCAGGGTGATCTATCACTTATTAATATTTTGGACCTATCAGTACTAAGGCCTTGAAAGTTTGGGAAAATCAAGCAGATTACCCTGAGGGTTTTAATAGTCTCTTAAAATTAAAATAAACCCAAAATATTTTTATTTTTTTACATAAGCACAACTAAAATTGTCCAAGGTTGTTAGATGCAGATGTAATCGAGTTTTCCTGGTTTCTTTTGATTAATTATAGCTTGAATTTGATCATAAAACAATATTATAGTATTTTGCGGTCATTATTTTTTCATATAACATAACTTCTATACAAAATGTTAGTGAAAATTGGTCTTGAAAATCTAGGTTTGTGGTCTTTGAAAGTTTGGGAAAAGTCTTTGAATTTATCATTCAGAATTCCGTATGAACTCTGTCAATGGTTCTTACCAGTGTTTTCCTGCGTTCTTCCTCCACCAGTTATACATGGCTGCCATGCATAGCCTCTCATGTGCAAAACAAATAAATATAAACCCACAACAACAACAATGCTTTTAAACTACATTTACATAAAGTAATATTTTCATCCATGTCCTGTCATTCTCCAGTGCATAATTCCTTTATTAATTTTCTCATACTTTCAGAAGAGCTCATATTGCTTAAGATTTGGAATTTATTCTGATTACTAAACATTTTGTCATTATATTTTTAATTTAATATTGTTAACAAGACTGTATCCTCATTCAGATTCATTGGGGATCACTTTAGAGCTTTTTGAGAAAAATGGTTTCAAATGGTCCAATGTCTTTTTCAATACTTCCAAATCATCATGGTTATTTGACTACTTGTCTTGGTCCTGAATGTTTCTCAGTCTTCATCATGTGGACTATCAAGGGGGGTTCTGTTGTTTCCACAGGTTTATTTTTCATTTCTTTAAATTTATGGCTTTTAGCAACCACAATATTAAGAAAACATGGTATGCCATTGAAATTACTATTCACATTAATTTTCACAACCATAATAAACGATTAGGCATTATTTTCAAGCCATCATTGAAAAGTCTTTGTCATGATATACAGGTTCATGATATACAGGTTCCTGTATTGATAGTTTACAATAGATATTTTAAGTCAGAACTGTACTAGCAGAAATTTGTGCTTATATCTACAATTTTTATTTTATAATAAAAGGTACAGCACTACCTCACTATAAAGTCATTCATTATAATGTGGTTCCTTTAATAAGGTAAATATGGTTATCGATTCCATTTTTTTTTATTTAGTAGAACCATACCTACTCTCTTATAAGTCAAGTCAAACTGCAAACAACAAAGATCCTGTCAAAGCATAATGCACCTGCAGATAAGGGTTTGTGTTTGTTTTCTTCTACTGATTAGTTCTAGCAACTTGCACAGATTCAGATCTGCCAGTGCATAAAGAAATGGCAGATCTGGGTTTGTGCAGTTTGCAGTTGGACTTGTCTTTGAAGCAAGTATTTATGGTAGGTTTATATATATATATATTAGAAATGTCATTACAATGTGGTCTGACCATAAGGTTATTTGCTCTGGGACCGCTCATGTGGCCTAGTGGTTAGAGCAACCGCTGCAGAAACGGAAGGTCGTGGGTTCGATCCCTGGCCGAGTCATACCAAAGACTTACAAAAATGGTACTAACAGCTGCCTTGCATGGCGCTCAGCATTAAGAGGTTAGTGTTAGGACTAGTCGGCCTGGTGTCAGGATAATGTGACTGGGTGGGACATCATGCTACATGTCTGCGGCATGATGCCACAGTGCTAGACATCACTATAAACTGCCTCACTGCAGACATTGCAGTGATGTGACTGAATTTTTTTTAAAGCTATGTTAAAAATCCTAATCACACACACACACACACACACACACACTGCACTGGGACATTCATGGATGGCATAGTGAGGGAGTATTTATTGGAAACAAGTTTCAGTCTATGAAGATTTTATATCCTCAGAATATGTTAATAGCCATGAAGTAGTGAAATTAAAACCCACTCAAAACTTACGATTACAAAGCATGCACCTTTTATATTTCAGCCTTTGGATTGATAAGGACAGGCTGAAGCAAAAGTTCCATGAATATGATGAGGTCCAAAGAGAGAAAAGGGAGAGAGAGGCTATGCTTCTTCATAGGAGAGAGCTGTTAATGGCAGCAAAAGAAAACAAGGATTATCTGCCAAAGAAAAATTAAAGTCGGAAAATTTAATCAATTACATTTGTTTAATTTCATGTCTTTTTCTACGAGTTACATACTGTTAATTATGATTTATTTTGAGTAGTGTTTGTGTTACAAATTTTAATTTGAAACACTTTTAATTTAGAAAAAAAATGTCGGATTATGAAAAGAGAATATCTCATAAAAAGGCTGCAGCAAAGTTGTCTCTCCAAAAACGATCAAAAGAAGAAGTTAAAATGCACGTGAAAGAGGTTTTGGAAGGAGGTGCAGGAAGTGTAAACTTAAATGAAACATTGGAATTCAGGAATTGTATGAAGAAAGAAGCAGAAATTAAAGGAATTGGTGGTTTACTAAGAGATAAATTTTCTTACTCGAAGAGATTTGCCTGCAACTCTGACAGAATCAGTGAAGAAAACACAGGTAATTAGAACAGACTTGAATTATATATTTGCATGTTCAGGTAATTAGAACATATTTTGGTAAATTCTGTTTGAGTGTTCTGGTAGAATGTACCTAGAGTTCACACTTTTGCTGGAGAAAATGAAAATCTTTGAGTGAGTTGAGTTTCTAGCTTTGTTTAACAAGTTCCACAATGCAGATTATAATTTTTAGGGGCACATGTTTTGGTGTGGAAAATGTCTTTGATTATTCAGACTTTTGTTCTCCTTGTTAGAGTTACCGATCTGCTATCCCAGAGAAGGGTCTTCTGTGTTTGTTTAGGAGATAAATAAATAACGAAAAAGTCGAAATAATGATAATTTTGCAATAAACATATATGCTACATAAATCCAAACGCCCAGTGGATTAGAATCATCTAGCAGGTTTTTTTTTTAAGTCAGCTCGATATCTGTATCTTTCCTTACATGGAAGGTATGAAAAGCAGTATAGTATCAGAAGAGGCTAACATGGTGGTGGCAAAGCGTAGCTGATTACCGGATGGCCGGGCAAACTTTAAATGTCTTTAGATCGAGTGATGCATCCATAACATATGAAAATTACTTATTTTCTCAGAAATTGTGAGTATTAAAATGATTGTGTCTTTAATCTGGTGAAAGACAAGATAAAACTGTCATTGATGAAATGTGACCTGGTACTTGCTATTTGCATTGCTAGTCGCATGAGTACACAAATCTAACAACCCACATTTTCATATGTTGTAGAGAGAATTTTTTATTTATATATTCCAAGAGTTTTTGTTGTATCACGTGACTATACTCTCTGCTTGATAAATCAGACTGTTGAGATTGCTTGGTTTTACGAAAAGTATATGACTTTCATTAATATAATTGATATTCTGTATAAACAGCAGTAAAATAAAGGTTTGTTGTTGATATCACATGACTACTAGATTTCTGATGTCTTCATTTGAGATTTTTGAAGTCATGTGACTAGTAATGCAAATGGCTAGTGCTGGTTCAGCTTGAATCTATGCTGTAGTTTTGTATTGTCTGTCATCAGATTAACAACATAACGATTATAAGACTTGCTATTTCTAAGAAAATAAATCATTTTCCTATTGATTTCATGCAGGTAAGAGTCGATATAACATAAGTTTAAATGTTCTAGGCCTGCTGGTAAGTGTCTACCAAATGTCACTATTGCACAGTATTGGCAAATTCCACATTTTCTATATGCAGTTGCAATGACCCCACACCCCAACCTAAATGTCCAAATATGAAAAATGGGGTGGGAATATTCGGAGGAAACTCTGATTTGAAAATGGGCTGCTGTTTGTTTTAAGCCAAATTTGTAGTCCAAATTGTTTTTTCTCGTCGCTGAAACGAGAAACTGTCATCAAAACTCAGGGTGGGGTGTGGGTGGTATCCATTGTCTCCAAAATTTATATTATTTTGAACAGAATATTCTGGTGACAATTGCCTCATTTCAAATAGTAATCACTACAGTATGTTAATTTTGTCAATCAGTCTAATTCGGTATTTCTTTTGCTTCCATATTGGATATGGAAACCTTAGGTATGCATAAATGCCAGACAGCATTGTATATATTAAAAAAAATGATACAAGCCCCCTGTATCAATACAGGTTTGAGGACTTGTTTAATGAATTGCAAGAAGAAAAGTTGATTTTACAGAAAAGTCAGCCCTTGTTTATATGATAGTATATAATTTTAGTCTTTTGTCAAAATTTAAATCGACCTCTTCGGTGGACTAATGGTTAGAACATCCACCTCGGATGCGGTAGGTTGTGGGTTCAATCCCCAGCTGAGTCATACCAAAGACTTACAAAAATGGTACTGACAGCTGCCTCGCTTGGTACTCAGCATTAAGAGGTTTGTGTTAGGACTGGTAGGCCTTGTGTCAGGATAATGTGACTGGATTGGATATCATTCTACATGTCTGCTGCATGATGCCCCAGTTCTAGACATCACTATAACCTGCCACACTGCAGACATTGTTGTGATATGACTGAACATTTTTTAAATTATGTTAAAAACCCAACTCACATACTTCAAATTTAAATAAACTCTTTTGAAAATGTTTTTTAAATGATGGATTTTTAACCAGATTGTCTTAATAAGATTAGGTTCTTTGAAAAATCTGATTTATTGACACAGATAAATTCAAGGTTAAACTTTTCATTACATGACAAGATTCTAATTATTTGTATTTATGATTTTTTTAATATACTGTAATAGGAAATGTTACTTTCTATGAGATGCATATATATATATATATATATATATATATATATATATATATATATATATATATATATATATATATATATATATATATATATATATATATATATATATATATTGCTATAGAATTCTGTAGAATTTAAGGTTTGAAAGGAAACAAAACAGTTTATTGTAATTAACCAAAGATTTTACCTAATTACAGTTTTCACTCTGTACTTTTCTATTTCATTTTCAAAATTTAGAAATAAATCTTTGTCTTTTTACAAATAAATATGTAAACAGGTTCCATAATGGAAAATCTCATTACTTGTGTGCCATTTTTCAGACAGCCAAATGCAAATATAACTAGCAAACATTTTCACAGCATTAACTAATAAGTGCACTACCTTTATTGAAAATTGAGCTCTTAAAATCATACGTATAAATTGTTACTGAGAAGTGTAAATACATGTATATTTTCCAGTGTGTATTCTGTTCATATTGTGCCAAGAACTAATAAATATTGATTAAACCTATTGTGATGTTGGATTTCTATTCAAATATACAAATCTTCATGTATGTTAAGAGACAGATTTTCTCTCCTCTAGTTCTTTCTTTCACTTTCTGGAACTTCTGTTCATCTTTGAACGAGTGTCCAATTTCTCGCTTTTCCATTCTCACAATCACTTTCTCATTTGATTTACATGAGGTAAGCAAAAAATAATGAAAATACAATAGAGGAACTCCCCCTCTGTCTCTGTCTCTGTCTGTCTCTCTCTGTCTCTGTCTGTCTGTCTGTCTCTCTCTCCTTAGACATCAAGTCAGTCCTTATAACCATGAATACACACATGCAACTGCATCTTTCTCAATCAACCTTCAGGTTATCTCTTTTTCTCTCACTTATGAAACTTGCCACATTTAATGTTTAGGAAGTGGTGTATGGTTTCTTCCATTAAATTCCAAGAAAGATGAGACCTGTCCTCTGTTTGAAAAGCGATTGCTTGAAAAGGTTATGAAACTGTATCAAGTCATGATATAGAATAATCAGCTTTGTCTCTCTTGGTTACATTAAGCAAACTCTCTGTATTGGCAAAACCTCTGACATTTTTTAAAATCACAAAATGTTTTAAATACTTGAGTCTTCCGTTCAGAATGACTAGAAATTAAATCCTTCTCATAAACAGTGAAATTTTAATCAACCTCGCATATTCTACTGATAATTCTGACTTCTCCGGAACCCTTGAAAAGAATGGAACAAACTTGACAGTAGGCATCATGGCATGTCACAACAATGAATTTCATTGTATTTGACATAAATCATACATAAATGAAGACCTTTAAAATTTGTATTTAAAAAACATGCTGATCTGCTTTTTTCACATTTATTCCAACAGTGCCAATCAGTTCTCAGATAAAAATAGTCATTTAAACAACTTCTCAAAACACTGGATATGACCAAATTTGAAGTAGTTTGTTCTGGCATAGAGGGCTTTCAGACTTTAACAAATCTAATCTCACACTAATTGTAGAAACACATTTTTACGCAATATATATAAAGGAAATCAGCTTTGGTACAAGCATCCAGGCACAGCAACTTTTCAATTTGAGGATCATTTGAATCTTCCATCAAATACAGATGCAGATAGAAATACTAGAGAAACTTTTAAATAATTGCTAACATAAGCGATTAACATCACTGGAAAAAATATCAACAGGAAGCAAACAACTGATATGCAAATGTCAATGGTCTCTTGTCACGTTAGTAGAGTCTGCTTTATAAAGGAAAATTCAAGGTAATATAAATAAATGCAGATAGTATAAATGATGACAATGTTACATTTTGATTTAATTCCATGTTGACTAGTACACTTCCAAATATTGGAATCAAATAATGGCATACTGACCTTTGACCTTTAGACAAGGCTAACTGTGTTTATATGAATCTTTGTTCTAATTATTTGTTTATGACGCATATTGAAAATCCTAGTGCATCCAGATTTTCAATGTAATTATTCATTTTATCACATAGTTCACTGCTTCTTGATTGTAACCATTTTTCAGTTACTTGAATGTAGAAAGCTTCAATGAAATAAAACTGATTGCAAACAGTTAATTTAGAGTCCAGTGTCAAGTACAACAACCTGTGGACATGGATATGGAAGAGGACTAGTTTGTTCTCCTGCGTGCCATCAAAGATGACTAATGTTTGATAAGAGCTCACTTATTAGCATGTGACTTAAATGGTGCAGGTTCAAATCCTACAGTTGAATCAGCCTGGTCAGCTACTTAGTGCTTCCTTGTCAAGGCCCTTACTCCAATTGACATGTAACTAATCTACTTGGGTTGCTGTGCAAAAATCCCGCAATCCAAACCAAATGCCAACTTCAGAACTGTAAGAGTGTGCTACCAGTATGTTGATTTTGCAAAGATGACAAAGTGCAATTGGACTGTATTTTATTTTACAGGTAATGAGCCATTGGTATTACCTGGTGAAGGTACTGAATGGAGTGGTAAGGACATGGATGATCAGACAATGTTATGTCAGATTTGTCACAAGGATTTATCACATATGAACTCCCAAAGAAAAACACAGCACGTCAACAAATGTGTGGATAAGGTATTCAGGTTTGAAAAATATTATCTTTTGATTTGAGCAAGTTAAAGTCACATTTCATTGTGTCTGTCAGTAAAATAATAATGATAGATAAATTGTAGTCACCAATTATCAGCATTGTCTGTCTGACTTTGATATTGGGTATCCTAGCCGTATAGTCTTTAGAAGTTGTAGATCCGGAAAATAGATGGAGTCCAAACATGGGCATAAAATAGTTGTATTTAAAACAATCTAGTTACAGAAAAGTTTACTATAATAAGTCCTCTTGAATAGCTACACTGGGTCAGTAGTTAGTGTGCTGATCTTGATGGCTACCTAGAAAACCTCATGACTGCAGGTCTTGAATTTAACACAGATTTCTTGGTAGCCAGAAGGACTAGTGTACTGAGAAATTTACTAGTCCTGCCAAATATTTACTATACCTGTCCACAAAACTATGTCACACACTTGTGTTGAGCTTAACAACAATTTCTTTCATAAATAGCATTATCATATGAAATGCAGAGATACAGAAGTATAAATCCTACTTCAAATCGTCAATTAGTCAATTAACATTTCTTGTTCTCAAGATAATCTGGATCCAATTCCATAATGGAATCCAGGTGTCCTTTCTTGTCCTCCACCTGCAATCTGGGTCCATATGGGGTTTGTTCTGGTCTCCTTACCCATCCCTCTGAAACATTCCACAAATGTATTGCTGGTGATGGATCATACGTTGGAATGTCATTTGTATGGTACATTATAAAGAGTAGGTCGGACAGAACCCAATGTCTCAAACAAGATCTCAATCACTCTTCACCATTTTTAAAGTTCGAACAACCCGCAACAAAACTGGATGTTTTCTGTGTTTGTTTTTTGCGAATTCCATACACCAGTTACACTGCATAACGTTCTTATCCACATCATAATTCAGCCTATCTTGTGTCCATGTCTTCTGAAACATCCGATTACGCTTTTCCTTATCATAAGAATTATTCCTCTCTTTTATGTCATTTTCATTCAACTTTTGCTTTTTTCCAGAGGCTAAACACCTTTTATAAAATGCTACATTTTGCCTGTCTTATAAGGCGGGAATTGTGACTCTTTTTGAAACACGAGATGTTACAGTATAGCTGACGCAAATTATTTAAAGTAAAAAAAGGAATGGCAGTGTCCTTTATATAAGAAAGACCGAGCAAGAAACACGTTTCAAAACACGTGCCTTTGCTCCCCCCCGCCCCGCCCCCCCATTGAAGGGCATCTCCCAAATAAAGTCTTGACTTCAGCGGATGTTCTGCAGGATCAAAGCAGTGGCTATTTTAAACACTTATAAAATATTATAACAAAAGATAATGTTAGTTTCACCTTGGAAAATGTGTGTTCCCATCAAACGAGTCCATCTGACGGCACGTTGTATTCAACTGCTCCAATTACGGTCTCATAGTTAGTGTTATTAATTAATCGGACCTCAATGTATTGTTGAAATTAATAATCAGCGGGAAAATTTTCAAATCTTTGATGCCCATGCTAAGAGATTTTAATTTCCAACAAATGTACGGCATTCTGCTTGGATATATCCACGTGTATTCAATACATTTTTTCAGTCTTGTATGGGATAAATAATTTTAAAAAATCAATTTTCATCGTCATATAAAAATTAGTTGCATGGAAATGATCTGTCAGTAATGTGATCATAATAAATTGATCTAATTCTTATAATTATTTCAGTGCAAACGTAAATTATGCAGTTCCCTGTTTGTGACTCTCTGTGCATTTGGCTAGCAAGCAAAAAAAAGGAAACAAACAAGCATGCAAACTAATTTCTTTGAATAGTTGAAGCCATGTGTTGTAGTTTTGTAGTTTGTTACTGTGATCGCGTGAATAAAGTGTGAAGCCAGGTAATTTTTTATTTAATTCGCTGTCAGATTAATTAGGATATCAATTACCAAACTTCTGTTGTTACCACAGAGGAGGGGACCATGATTGGCGCTGTTAAGCGAAATGCACAAAATTAGATGGCTTCTTGTCTAAGGCCGAAATTGACTTCATCTTCTCATGCTAATAATTTATGACTGTGTTTACAAGAGTCACAGCGTAGATTCTACAGAATATATGCTGAAGTCATGTCTTTATTAGAGTATTGAGTAAACAAACGCTGACTGTTGATAAACAAAACTTACTAGCCCATCGGACTAATAACATTAAGATAGTTACTAGTCTGACAGGAAATCTACTAGCCTTGGGCTAGCGGACTACCGCTAATTTTGAGCCCTGGACTGATTCCCTGCATGGTTTATCTTCAGATATGGATTTCTTTCAGCAGATATTGGCTGATGATAGTTATGATGATGATGCCAATGCTTTTAAAAGTTATGAAGTATGTCGGCTTATTAGAGCTCAGAAAAGTGTTAATGGAGATACCAGTGGGTGATTTAGAGCCTGAAATGTGAGTCTGATGTACACACTGGATGGACAAAAGTAGACAGCATGCCAGTCAATTTCCATTTCAGCAAATGTAAAAAGTTTAAAAGTAAAATGACGAAAGCTATAAAAAGCTAAAATTTCAACAACACAGACAAATAACAATACTGAATGTGCAAACCATATTTTGAAATCAGCAACAAACAATAAATTATTTATAAACAAGTGCATGTACACAGTTGTGGTTTTCTTGATTTGATGGGGGTGTATTTAAATTATCAGATTGGTTTTATAAGACATTAAATGACAAGCAGTCACATACTAATAAATATATCCACTTTTATTTATCTATAGGATAGAAGATATCACCCATTGCCATTGGCAAGTCAAAAAACACAAAACAAGCAAGGATACAGTATCCTTGTATGGAGTTTTTTAAAATTAAATTTATTATTTTTCTTTTTGCTGAATAGCTAAACTAAATACATGTATATTGGTGAATGCTACTAATGCTAATAATAATACATGTGAAATCATAATGATAATATTACTAATAATCCTAGCGCTATTCAGTTCATACTACATTAATTTGTCAGAACCTTGTTTGTGAACTGAACCTGCCTTCAGAGGTCACCTTTCTACAAAGGCCGCATTTGCCTTTTTCCATGGGTGACTGTTGTAGACAGGTTTTTCTGTATATGTGAAGTTCTGGATACACAAGTCTCAATGATATGTATGCTATACATGTATAAGTTGTATATTTCACATGTTATGACAGTTTGTACGAAAGATATGACCCAGTGGCCACAAAGCCTGGGAGCAGTGGTAGAATGTTTTGCACATAACCCAGTGGATTTGGGTTTGATACCTGCTCAGGTCAGCTCAGCTTGGCAGCCTCAAGGAAACCTTGGGAGTAGCATTTATCTTCCAAAATCTTGGCAAGATTGGAGGAGTAATTTAAACAATAAAACAAAGTTGTAATCACTAACATTATTGAAGAAGAGTTATATGGAGTTCAAATTATTGTAAAATATATTAAAAGATTTTTGTGAATCAGATTCAGTGTCTAAATGAAAACCTGTCTAAGACATCATAGTTTGAATTGGTAAATTGTCATGTGACATTCTTGATTTAGTTATTTTTCTGGGATATGCTAGAGATATTTAGTTATGCATTACAGGTAAAACTCGAAATAGTTGTTTTCTTTCTTCTAGATGGAACAAGAGCAAAAGGGAGAAGAACAAAGACTGAGACTGCTTGAGAAAGCCAAAACAGCTGTATTGGATTGTCCATTATGTGGAAAACCCTTCAAATCAGAAATTGTAAGCAAATAACCATCATGTCAGGTGTGCACATTTGATAGGTTTCATAAAATGGTGGCCATATCTGTATCCAGAGGTCAAAAATTCACTCCCATCCCTCAACTCCAACTAAAAAAATAGCAGACTGCTCACAGTTTATAATTATTTATTTACTACTAATGTTAGAAGAGTCATAAATACAAATCTGGAAAATAACCTTTACATGCTTTAATTTAAGTTATTACCAATTCAGATTAGTGCTTGCCTGACATGGCATGTGGAATTTAGAGAGTTTGTAAATCCTGATGTCGAATCTTTGGGGTGATCACAATGTGTGTCATTTTTTATAACAGAGAAGGTAAAATCAAGCAGTAACCAGGACATATCATCTAATATTTAGTCACCATCTTCAAATATTTGTAGCTGTTGGCTTTTTTGACTGTCATTGATGGGAACATTACATTTTATCATGTATCCAGCTGTGATCAGCACAGAACCAGATCTGCTTTAATAAAAATTGCTGAAACATCCAGTTAGATCATGGGTGGTGTGGGGCTTTATAAATCACATAACCGGCCCCTGTCCTGGAGGGTGTTGCTCAGTTGATGATAGATCTGGGTAATATGATGTTTACAGCTGTGCATTTTGATGAATTGCTAAAAATATATACATTGGTGTTCAGTTTATTTTGGTCTACTTTGTTGAATGTCTTACCAATGGTCACATAAATAATTACTTTGCTGACATTGATTGTCAATAAATAAAAATGTAAGTGTCATCAAATTTGCACAGGTTGATATATTTCTCTTATGAAATACAAAGATATAAATGTTTAGATGTGACTTGTTTCATTATTGTGACAGGTATGCGAATAGATATCTAGAATGCAAATATATAATTGTATTACATACACACAAGTGCAGGTGAGTGTGTATGTGCTAAGTATATGATTTTTTTTAACAAACATGTGTTTAGATTTTTTAATTTAATACTTCAATTATTAATTTATACTCATCAGTAAAAATCCACTACTCTTGGTAGATAAAAAATTTAGTAAATAATAAAATGACTTGATTTTAAATTGGATTGAATTAAATAATCCATAAAGTTTAACTTGCTATCAAATACCAGTTCAGCTGTTGTTGCAAACAATTAAAACTGTTTGGTTATGTATATCTGTATTGTGTGTTTTGCTTTTGTTGCCTGACTGTAGATTGCATATGAGCTATAAATAGGTGTTTACAGGTCTTAAAATCAGTAATAATAAACCTTTTGACAAATTTAGAATAATTTCCCATTGGATGCTTGATTCAAGTGGGTTCTTTTGCAACATAAAGTATTGTGAAATATGCCATGTGGGAGGTACCGAGACAGAGATCGAGTGTATAGAAGGCAAAGACATGGACAATTCATTCCTATTTTCCTATGTTCTTGTTTTCTTGTTTTTAAATCAGTCTGCAGATGTGTTTAGATGTTATTTAAGAAGAGTTGTTAGTTTGGATAATTCATTGGATATGGATCATTGATTCAGGACTAAAATATTTTTTGATAAGTTTTATAAAGCTTTGCTTCCTTCTGTTACTTAATTTCAGACTATAGAGTAATAACCAATGATAAAAAAATAATTGACATTTGTATGATTTTTCTGAACAAATTACATGGATGCAGGGGGCCCTGCGTGGTTTAACCCTTTAGCTACTACAGCTGTTTTGTAGTTTCACTACTGCTCTGTGCTATCATATCAGTTACTCAGACTACTGAGGCTGTTTGCTAGGCTGAATACTAGAGCATCATCAAGGCTGACTACAGAAATTGACAATAAAAACATGGTTACATTTATATTCATTATTTCAATAGTTTTTACTAGATTTAAGTGAAATAAAAAACAGCTTATCTTGTATAGTGTCTGTTATTCATATATTTCTACTTTATATATACTCCTATATCCCATCATATAAGAAATCCCAGTCACATAAACTGTTTTGAATTCCATAAAATAAATCCAATATTTTCATATGTACATATAAAAACATGAATGAAATCCACTCTAATTAAAATGTTGCAATTGGTACCTCTCAAAACAGTAATTATCCACACATAAATGACGATGTTATCAAGTATATTATAATATATGTATAGCAAAATTACCATGTTCTATGTCTTACATGTAGGACTAATGCCCACATGTGATGCTGATTTCATACCATTTCATGTCTTGCTTTTGGTCCCCTATTTTCTTAACAATGTTTGTTTCTTTCACAAGATTTTCTACCAGATATTCAGGAATTAATCTGAGTAAAAAATCTTTCATTCACTGGTCCAAGCTTGATTGTTGTCTGTTGAACCAACGTAAGAATCAAAAACATTGATTTCGAATACAGCGAGGTCGTCACTCCATTGTACCATTGAAACTACGTCCGCCTTGTCATCCGATTAAAAATCGTTTGCATCTGATGTTGAAATCAATATCTGATCCATTTTCTAATTATGATCCATTAAACTTTTCGATATCACTTGCACTGGACCCGTTAAAGTTGCTCATATCTGAATCGGAATCCATCTTTGTTCATCTCGAAAACACGTGTTTCGTAAACCGGGGAAAATTCATTTTAGTGTGTCTAAATTTAACCTCTCAGCATTCAAACTTGTATCAAAATGTCGAGTAAACAATCCTCTCATTGGTTATGATAATCAAAAATGTGTAAACTTTCGTACTTTCAACCAATCAACGTTTAGTTAACACGTACGTATTCTGCGCACATGAGCGTCGCTGGTACTTTGATTACTGCTGAACTTTACGCATCTGTGCGACATTGGGTTGTAAGCTAGGTTTTTCGGCACTGCAGATATGCGTCACGGGTATTCGAGAGCTATTTACAGTAGACACTTAGATGGGGCAGTCGTAGCAAAAGGGTTAAAGCGCTCTCCATTTCGGATCACTGTCATCGCATCTCTGTCTGCGTGGGTTTGAGTCTAAGATTCAGTTAAAGTCTGTATGTAAGAAAGCTTGCCAGTAGCTTCTCAGTTGTCGGTTGTACTTTTGGGGTTTTCTTGGTTTTTCCGCCATCATTAATACTGGCCACCATGTATAGCCTATTGTGTGCTGAAAAATGGTGTTAAACCCAACAACAACAACAACAACAACAACAACAACAACATGGATGCAGATTTTATAAAAAATATTGATCAGAACAATTTATATTGATTTCCCATTTTTGGATGGATTTCAATCCCTTGATGCATATGGTATATTGTTCACTTAGTTTTATTTCCAAATTTAGTTTTTATTACTACAAATTACTACAAATATTACAAATCTTTGTGGTGTTACTACAGTTAGTATTAAACATATCTCCACTAAGGTTGCAATGTCTAATAACAGTTCTAAATGAGAGAGAATTTTTCTTGGGCTCCTACAAGGTATAACACTGCTAAGATCACACAATTTGTCTACTTGTTGCATGTCACTGATGATATTTTGCAAGGTGTCATATACTTTTAAAAAATGTCCTTAATACTACAGTTTTAGAGGATTGACACTGTGATTATAAAAGTTGAATGAATGTTTTATTGCATTTTTGTGTAATAAGATGTAGAAGTCTCAACCATGTTATTTTACATTCAATCTCACAAAATTCTTTAAAGAAAAGTGAACATGCTTACAATCAGGATCTTTGAAAGGGAAGATCTGACATTCACATATGAAAGTTGATGATTTGGCTTTTGAAATAGTCAGTTCACTTATATTTATATCCTAACAGATAAAGAACTACATTTCTTCTTAGAGATAGGTATTGATCAAAATGATGAGTTCTGAATGACGTTTTTCACTTTCAGAAAAAAGAAAGCAAAATGACTTTCATATACATTATTAAAAGCATATCTCTAGATTAATCTGACTGTGGTGTTAGCTACCTCATTGTTTAAGACATCAAGAACTTTTTCATCGTAACACATTAACCCCATGCGACATAAACTACAAATTTAGCCATTCCATGACAGTTTGCCATTTTTTTCCTCCAAATTATTGTTAACACATTAACCCCTAGCGATGAGTTTATGGGGCATGAGGTAGTAGCCTATTTCCAAGGTCTGTAGCGTCAAGGTCATGCATGATACACTAAAGTGGGTGGTATTATAGAAGGGTAGACAGATTTAACTCTACAATAATACCAAATAATCTGGACATTTTGTTGCACTACAAAATACAGAGGGAAAAAGTTTTTGGACCTGTTTTTTTTTTCACCCAAAATTTGCCCATGGTTGGAATCTGATTTTGTGTCCAGATTTTAGACTTGATGGCCTCAGATCTATGGCAGACCAGTCGGAAGCGCACACATACAGGTGAACCTGTGCAAAAAGTAGGATAAGGTGGACCTTGTGAATAAAGAGTCTTCTCCATATGAAAATTATGGGTCCGTTAAGCAGAAGAAAAAAAATGAAGGAAAGAAAAAAAAAAAGCGTTCAACTTTTCACTTTCTGCTCATGTGCCAGCAAACTAATCAATGAAAAACACTTTCTTTAGCACAACTAGCCATTTGTCTCATGGAATATTGCTTGGAAGTCGATGTATTAGGATGTATTCAGAAATAGTCCCCACAATGTGTTTCCTACTCGCATTTTATGCGAAAACAGCAAAAACCTCCAGGGGTTAATGTGTTAAACAGTCACTTTTCATGATACCACAACATTTGAATATTCCTTGCTTATTTAATCACTTGTGCATCAACACTGCACATAAATTACAAATTTAGCCATTCCGTGACAATTTTCAATTTTTTTCTTCAAAATTCTTGTTAACACATTAACCCCAAGAAACGAGTTGATGGGGCAAGAGGTAGTAGCCTACTTCCATGGTCTGTAGCATCAAGGTCATGAATTGGGTGGTATTATAGAAAAGTAGACATATTTAGCTCTACAATGATACCAAATAGACACGAAGCATGGAGTGATGTACTTTACTGGATCAGACAAGAAGTGTGGAGTGAAGTACTGGTAATGAATCAGACAAGAAGCATGGAGTGATGTACTTTACTTGTAATGGATCATACTAGAAGAGTCGAGTGATGTATAGGTAATGGACCAGGCTAGAAGAGTGGAGTGATATTCTGGTAATGGATGAAGTTGAATCACTGAATGATATACTAGTAATAGATAACACCTAAGTATAGAGTGATATACTGATATATTAGTGTGAGTGATATTTTGTTATATTACACTAGTGTGGAGTGATATACCATTATATCAGTGAAGATTGATATATTGTTATATCAGTGTAGAGTGGTATTCTGTTATATTAGTGTGGTGTGATATACTGTTATATCAGTGTAGAGTGGAGTACTGTCATGTCATTGTAAGGTAATTGTTATATCAGTGTAGAGTGGAGTACTGTCATGTCATTGTAAGGTAATTGTTATATCAGTGTAGAGTGGTATTCTGTTATATTAGTGTGGTGTGATATACTGTTATATCAGTGTAGAGTGGAGTACTGTCATGTCATTGTAAGGTAATTGTTATTTCAGTGTAGAGTGGTATTCTGTTATATTAGTGTGGTGTGATATATTGATATATCAGTGTGGAGTGATATACTGATATATCAGTGTGGAGTGGTATGCAGTTCTGAAACCGGGATGTGATAAATTGTTATATCTGGGTAGAGTAGTTTTCTGTTATACTAGTGTAGAATGGTATGATGTTATATCAATGAAGTGATACACTATTATATCAGTGTGGAATGCTGTATTGTTATATTAGTGTCGAGTGATATACTGTTGTATTGGCTTGAAGCAAAATACTGTTATATCAATTTATGGTGATATTCTGTTAATTGACTAGTATTCATGAGGCACCAGTTATTGTAGAGTTTATCATTGCTGCATATTGCAAATTTAAACCCCAATATCTAAATCAATGAATTTAATACCTACCAAAAATGTAATATTTTGCAACATCAGTATTGACATTATGTCAGTTTAGAGTGACATACGGTTAATTTACTTTTATTTATGGGGTTCCAGTTTGTGTAGATAATATTACATATATCAGGTTGTTGCTAGAATCATATGGATCTTGCAACAACCATTGTTTAGACTTCCATTCAGTCCACAGTTCAGTGATATATTTATACACTGTCTTGTATTATCAGTTCACAGTTTAGTGATATATTTTTACACTGTCTTGTATTATCAGTACACAGTTCAGTGAAATGTTTACACTGTCTTGTATTATCAGTCCACAATTCACTGATATATGTTTACACTGTCTTGTATTATCAGTACACAGTTCAGTGATATATTTTTACAATGTCTTGCATTATCAGTCCACATTTCAGTGACATGTTTACATTGTCTTATATTATTAGTCCATAGTTCACTGAAATATTTTTACACTGTCTTGCATTATTAGTCCACAATTCAGTGAAATATTTTTACACTGTCTTGCATTATTAGTCCACAATTCAGTGAAATATTTTTACACTGTCTTGCATTATTAGTCCACAATTCAGTGAAATATTATTACACTGTCTTGCATTATTAGTCCACAGTTCAGTAGTATACATGTATTTTTACACTGTCTTGCAACATCAGGCCACAATTCAGTGATATACATGTAGTTTTACACTGTCTTGCAACGTCAGTTCACAGTTCAGTGATATATTTTTACACTGTCTTGCAATGTCAGTTCACAGTTCAGTGATATATTTTTACACTGTCTTGCAATATCATGCCACAGTTCAGTGAAATATTTCTACACTGCCTTGCATTGTCAGGCTGCAGTTCAATGATATTTGTTTACACTACCACTGTCTTGCATTATCTAGACACATTGCAGCAATATTTGTTTATGCTACCACTGTCTTGTATTATCAAGACACATTGCAATGATAAATATGTACCATTTCTTACATTATCAAGCACAGTGCAATGATAAATATGTACCATTTCTTACATTATCAAGCACAGTGCAATTATAAATATGTACCATTTCTTACATTATCAAGCACAGTGCAATTATAAATATGTACCATTTCTTACATTATCAAGCACAGTGCAATTATAAATATGTACCATTTCTTACATTATCAAGCACAGTGCAATTATAAATATGTACCATTTCTTACATTATCAAGCACAGTGCAATTATAAATATGTACCATTTCTTACATTATCAAGCACAGTGCAATTATAAATATGTACCATTTCTTACATTATCAAGCACAGTGCAATTATAAATATGTACCATTTCTTACATTATCAAGCACAGTGCAATTATAAATATGTACCATTTCTTACATTATCAAGCACAGTGCAATTATAAATATGTACCATTTCTTACATTATCAAGCACAGTGCAATTATAAATATGTACCATTTCTTACATTATCAAGCACAGTGCAATGATCAATATTTAAACTACCATTTTCTTCAATTATCTGGCACAGAATTGATTCAGGGGGAAAAAGAAATATGCATTATCCAATACATAAAGGTTCTATGAAGGTAATATTGTGAGTATTGTACATTTTGGCATATTACAGAGTAGAAGTAGCCATCTGAAGAAGTGTGCTGCAGAGGCTGGTGTGTCTACGGATAAGATGCTTTTGCTGCTAAAGAAACAAGAAGAGGAGAGACAAATATCAGTTGCTGCTGGGATTATTCCAAATATGTCAAGGTAAAAAAAGAAAAGTGAAAAACCTTTCTTTTTGTTTCCTTCATTGAAACAGAATTTGAAAGTTTCTGTCATTATTATTTGTAATATTGCAGATTTAAAAAGTTCTAAGTCACTTTGACCACTAGTATCAGGAATCGTTTGTCAGCAGTCATTTTGTAATTCAAATTTGCTTTTTAAATGGCCACCACTCATATAGATAATGAAAGCAGTGATATATTGGAACATTAAGTTAACTTTATCTTGACACTCTTATATGCCACATTTTAATTTGTTTAATTTTTGCTTTTATGTGATAGACTTCTGCTGTATACTTATCTTTCTCCATGTATTAGGTTTCAGTTTTCTTGGATTGATAATTTCTGTTCCTTAGAGAAATTATTAGATTGGTTTATAGAGAGAAAGAATAGGAAGAATTTTAAAACACATAGTTTGATATAAGCATAATGTTTTCTTTTCTTTTCTGATTATTGTTTTAATTAATATTAGGAGTCTCAGACAAAAGCAGCCATCTTCTTCTGAGTCCAGTGTGTCTAGGAAAAAAAGAATCAAAGAACCTAGAAGGTGAGAATTATTTTGCTTGTTGGAGTATATTTTTGTTATACCTCGGCCATATCAGTGTGAAGAGAATATAATGTTACACATGTCAATCTGTCCCATCACATCACTTATATCACAGATTTCATTTAATGCAATATATTTTCAAGGTTTTCATGGACTAAATTCAAGGACATCGTTGATTGAAATGAAATTTGGTTTTTATTTTTACAATTCAGAATACCCATGTCAAGTTTGATTTTCTTCTACCACAAATTTTAATGAAGTTTTAGACATACATATAACTTTGCTCATCAATTTTGTTTCTGCTTAGTAACTTCCGAAGAACTTTTCATGGATTGAAATCAATTTGGGTATGAAGATTTACATGAAGAAGACTTGGTTAAAGTTTGATTATCACCATTTTCTGGCAAAATTATGTGAAGTTATAGCTCCTGTTTAACTTGCAACTTTGTCATTATTTTATTTCTACTTAGTTACTTGTGAAGGATTTTATTGATTGAAATCATATTTGAGATGAGGCTTTTTTTGCGTATGATAAATAGAACCAAACAACTGCATGACATCCAAGAAAACCTAACAACTTTATTACCTCATACAGCAGAACAACTTAATAACTGCCTGTGTTCATTGCTTGAAAAACATTTTCCAGCCACCAAGTGCAGAGTATCAATTAAAAAGTGTTCTCTGTGCTATAGCAGTGTTATGGACCAACTTCGCTCTGCTAAAATAGACAGCCGTAAAGCAGAGAGGCTTTGACTTTCCACCAGACTCACTATTCATAAACAAATCTATGAAACTGCTAAGAAGAACATCACAGACATATTCCATTTAGCCAAATTATCCCACTACAGTACTAAGATCACAGAGAGTTACAGCTGCAAAGAGCTCTTCGAGATAACTAACAAATTAATGTCAAGGAACAAATGTACACCACTTCCAACTACCTTCTCTCCGGTTGACCTTCCAGGCCTATTTGCAGTTTTCTTACGTGACAAAGTACAAACCATTAGAGATACGCTTGACAACAGAATTTAAATTGACTCATCACCTTACAGTTATGATACAGAATTTCAGCGACAACCATTAGGAGCATTTGAACCTGTCTCTTTGTATTTAGTATGGAAAATTATGATGAAGAGTGCACCAAAGTCTTGTGAACTTTATCCAATTCCAACATCACTGCTGCTTGAATGCTTGGACCCAATATTGTCTTCACTAACTGATGTTATTAATATCTCTCTCTCATTTGTGGGAATTCCCGTCATATTTCAAAGCTGCCATCATAAAGTCGCAGCTGAAGAAACCAACAGTTGACCATATTGATTTAAATTACTACTGCCCAGTTTCTAATCTCCCGTTCATATAAAAAATCGTTGAAAAGTTGTACTAACCCAACTTGTATCTCATTTGAATTAAAATAGTCTTTTTAGCAATATACAGTATGCATATCGCCCTTGCCACAGTACTGAAACTACTCTTCTGAAAGTATTTAATGACATTCTATTTGCTTGGGATAGCAGAAAGATTACAGTCCTCACCCTACTTGATTTGTCTGCAGAATTGTACACAATAGACCATAATATATTACTTCACCTTCTCCAGCATGTATTTGACATTCACAATACAGCCTTACAGTGGTTCAAGTCCTACTTAGTCAACAGGACACAGATTGGATTTGCAAATGGAATACACTCCAACCCAGTTGATCTATGTTGTGGTGTTCCAGAGGGGTCTGTTCTGGAAACCGTTCTCTTCATTCTATACACTCAGCTGCTCTCAAGTGTCATAGATCATCACCCAGTGTCTCACCAATTGTACGCTGATGACACCCAAATATACAAGTCTAGCCATCCAACTGAAGTTGATGCTACCCTCCAAGGAGTAGTGAGGTGCATTTCTGATGTGAAATCATGGATGACATATAACAAGCTACAGATTAATGATGATTAAACTGAGGCTATTCTGATCACAACACAAAGACTTTCTCATTCACATACTTTACCTCAAACAATACATATAAGCAACGCCAACATTAAATTCACAGCCAGTATGAAACATAGGTGTTACTCTAACATGTCATGAACATAAATTCAAGGCTGCATATCTTAAGCTGAGACACATTAGCTCCATTCACAAATATCTTTCAGTTGATGCCACTAAAACACTTGTGTGTTCATTAGTATTTTCAAGACTGGACTATTGTAACACAATTCTGTCTGGTTCATCTCAATATCTACTCCAGAAACCTAAAAAAAGTTTAAAACACAGCTGCTCGGATCATCTTTAGTGTATCACGATCAGAGCACACCTCCTCATTGCTCTGTACCCTACACTGGCTATCCATTCGATCCAGAATCAAACACAAAATTTGTTCTCTGTGCTACATTTCACTGATGGACTCCAGTCCGACATATCTATCTGACCTCACCTATGTGTACACACCAGCAAGATACTTACTACTCTTCTGACAATCATATACTCATTATTCCCACAATGAAAACAAAGTCATATGGACACTGTTCTTTTGTATACCAGGGCCCAGCAACATGGAATGAATTGCCCATTGAAATTAGACACAAAGACACAGTGATTCCTTTCAAGAGTGCTCTTAAAATTCACCTTTTTTGACTGCAAGAACATACTTAAAGACCTAAAAATGTTTCCTACCTTAAATATTTTCAGCATTTTTTGTTTTCCAATTGCACAGTTTTTGTTTTTTGTTTTTTGTGTTTTTGTATTCATGTCATTATAGATGTTGTAAGGAGCTTAGAGCTTCTAAAGATTAGGCTCTATATAAGGTCCTCATTATTATTATTATTAGTTTAAGAAGACATTGAATAAGTTGTTCTCACTGTTTTCCAGCAAGAATTAGCAGAGTTAAGGCCCCTTTATTACTTAAAACTTTGCTGTTCAGTTTCTGTTAAATAACATTTGCATTGTTTTGAGTGAAACCTAGAAGACATAGAACAGGTTTGACTTATACTGTTTTATACCAAAACTTTATGGGGTTATGACTTCTTTTAGGTTTAGACCTTGCAATTTAATTTAGGGTGACTTCTTTCCCCAACCAAGGCCCCGAGTGGCCGAGTGGTCTAAAGCGCTGTCCGTTACAGACCACTGCCATCTCACCTCTGTCTGCGTGTGTTCGAGTCTAAGATTCGGCAAATGTAGTTATGTGAGAAAGCTTGCCAGTAGCTTCTCGTGGGTCGGTGGTTCTTTCCGGGGTTTGTCCGGGTTCTTCCTCCATCAATAATACTGGCCGCCATGTATAGCCTATATTGTGCTGAAAAATGGCGTTAAACCATAAAAAACAAACAAACAAAACTTTCCCCAACCAGAGTAGTGCAAAGTGGTGGAAAAATAGGAAGATGTGAGTGCAGATGGGCAAAAATTTGAATCCTCACAACAGTTGATTAAAACAACATCTATTCTTGAGCCAAATAATATAAAAACATTAGAAATCCTTGTTAATCTTTATTAAAAATTTAAAATGTTCAAATGTTGAGTTTTAAGATTTATTGTACATTTTTGTTTTTCTTAAAGATTGCAACCATGAAAATAGGTTACTATTCAGAATGATTGGCATATATCAGGGTTAAACTTTCTGTTCTTACTTTTGCTGGATGAAGTATAGAAATAAACCTTTGTTGCAATTAGTGTATAAATGTCCAGACAGTAATGATTTGTTTTGTAATTCGGCTACAGATGCATTGAATTTCTCTCACTGCTTAAAGACTCATGTGTCAATAATGAAGATAATCTACTAGATTGCAATGTGATGTGGTAATACAAGGCATACAAAATTATGTTTTAGCCATTTTGTTGGTCTTTGATCAGATTAAAATGGCACAAGAATTCATATTGTGGTGTGATTGCAAAAGCATTTTATGGCCAAAGTCAGAATCTTACATCTGTGTTCATTTGCAATTAAATTCATTGAATTTAATTTATTTTTCTTGTCAAGTTCTTCTGATGATAACAATTTATCAGTTTAGTAAATACATTTCTTTTAAAATCTGTCTTCATGTTAGATCCTATAATTTTATTCCATGATTATTGTAAACAAAAATGCTGTGTTTTATTGTTATTATTTATTTTCTTCATTTAATTGGCTGTACATAGTTTCAAAATAAAAAGGTTCCATGGCTTATGATATTTTTTATACTTGGTCCTATCACACATAAAAATGTAAAGATAAAACAAATTTATCATTTCCTCATGCAGTTTCATATGCAGAGTTATGGCAGTAAAAATAATCCATTACATGGTGTGTTGTCTTTAGTGAAAATATTTCTTATCAGTTTGTAATAATTATATCACCCCTGCATGATGAGATTTTATAAGTTTTTTGTTTGATTGACATTATCAGCTATCAAATTTGGTCTATATTGCTAAAAATAGAAATGGTTGTTTCCAAATCTCAGAAGCATTTGACCAACTTGTTAACAGAACACATCCAGTCTTTATAAGCTATAATTTTATGCACAACATGGCTTGAAATAAGCAGTAGTCTGCTAGCCCAAGGCTAGTGGATTTCGTGTCAGACTAGTAACTTTCATAATGTTAATAGTCTAATGGGCTAGTAAGTTTCGGTTATCAACAGTCAGCATTTTTATAATGCCATTCCTTAGTAAAGACTTGACTTCACCAGATGTTCTGTAGAATCAGAGCAGTGACCATTGAAAACACAGTCATAAAATATTAGCATGAGAATATGAAGTCAATTTCTGGCTTGGAAAGGTGCATTTCTATAAGAAAAGGCCATCTGATTTTGTGCATTTTGCTTAACAGCGTCAAGTATGGTCCCATAATTAACAAAGTAAGTTTGGTAACTGATCCTTTGATAATGAATTAAATGGAGAAAAAAAACGTAGTATCGCACTTTATTCCCTCGACCACAGTAACAAACTACAAAGCGGTATACCATACAAGATAACACTGCAAAAACTATTGAAAGAAATTAGTTTGCATGTTTGTTTGTTTAATATTTTTTGTTCTATAACCAAATGCTCTAACAGTCACAAACGGAAAAATGCATATTTTAAATTATCATCAAAATAACTGAAGGAATTAGATCAATTTATTATGATTACATTATTGACACATTCTTTCCATATAACTCCTTTTTCTATGATGATAAGAATAGTTTTTATGTTTTCCCTAAAAGAATGAACAAATAGTTGAATACCTGTGGAGATATCCACGCAGAATGCCATACATTTTGTTGGAAATTAAAATATCTGAGCATGGGCAAAATATATTTGACAATTGTCTGCCTTACGATTAATTTCAAGAAAACATTGAGGTCTGATTAATTAGAAACAATTACCAAACTTGCGTTATTATTGATGAAACCATAATTGGAGCTGTTAAATATGATGAGCCGACGCAGGTTGCTTTCTTTGATGGGAACACACTTTTTCCAAGGTGAAACTAATATTATCTTCTGATGCTAATATTTTATAACAGTGTTTACAACAGCCACTGCTTTGATCCTGCAGAATATCTGCTGAACTCAAGTCTTTCTTAGGGTGAGACCATTTAATTTTAGGGGGAGGTGGCAAAGCCACGTGTTTTGAAATGTGTTTCTTGCTTTTCTTATATAAAGGACACTGCCATTCCTTTTCTTTAAATAATTGTATGAAAAATGATTTAATACAGATATTGTAAGAAATATAGGATACATAAGTAAATGCATTTATTCTCTCACTCACTCTATCTCTTTCTCTCAAAAATGCCACTTTTCATTATTACTAATATTTTTTAACATCAGCTCATAACTAAAATAACATCGACACTTAAAAAAATATTTAAACAATATTTGGGTCTCTCTGTGGGGGCTATTCATGGGCTAGAATCGGAATGTATAGACTAATTCCTAACCACTGCTAGGCGTATCCCAGCATTACCTTGTTTTCTGAGCTGATCCCAGCTTAAGTAGAATTGGCGCTAAGTTGATCCGGCTCAAGTAAAATCTGTGCTAGGCTGATCCCAACATTTGAGTATATTATGGGCTCAAATCTTCAAGTAAATCTATGCTAGGCTGAATCCAAAATGATCGTGTATTCTGGGCTGATCCCAGCACAAGTAAAATCTGTGCTAGGCTGATCCCAGCTTAGAGTGTATTTCAGAGTTGTGGACTAGAGCTAGGCTGATTCCAGCATGAATGAAATATTCTTATTTCTTATTTTTATTTTTTATATTTAAAAATTGTAAATTAAATTTATTTAAGGGGCATAACCTGTACATTATTAGTTTAGTTTGTGAGTGTCTGATGGGGGTGTGTGTGTGCCTCAAGCCAGGTTAACTAGATTTGGTGCTAGGCTGATTCCAGGTTAATGTGAAAGAATGATTCTCAATCGGTACTAGGCTGAACCCAGCATTACATTGTATTCTGGGCTGCAGACTGATCCCAGCTCAATGTAAAAAGACTGATTCTCAATCAGTGCTAGACTTATCCCAGCATTGTAGTGTATTCTTGGCTGATCCCAGCTGAAGTAAAATTGGTGTTAGGCTGATCCTAGCATTTGATTATTATCTGGGCTGATCTCATCTTTAAGTAAATCAATGCTAGGCTGCCTTGTTTTAACTGCAAATGAAATTTATTAACGTTATTATTATAGCACATGTGTCTGATTGGGGAAAACAATTCTTTCCCATGGAAGTCCCAGGTGCGTGAATAGCATAAGGACACAACCCACAATATATCCATTAATCAGTTGTGATGGGGGTGGGGTGGCGGCCAGCACAAATCCCTAAAATAAGTTTGATGCAGTGACTCTAAATCAATTTTCTCTACCTTTGAAAAGCCAGTAATGTGAAACCCTACATTCATTGTCTGTTTCTTTGAAAAACCTGAGAACTGACTGATCACCTGGTACTATTTATGATGCAGTGTTACATAAGATTATCTAATGTGGTTGGCCCTTTGAATTCAGCTGGCAAAAGCCCCATGAAGACAGCAATTAAAAGGCTAAAAACAGTCTCTTACATAATTCCCTGTCTGCCTCTCAGTTTCTAGCCACTGACATTACATCATCTTACAACACACTTCCAATTCCTCCCTTAATGGTCATTATCAGAGAAACCCCATTACAAATCCCCACAGTATGTCCCTAAAATAACTTGAGATCAAGTTGTGCATAAACTAAAATTTAATAAATTATTATGTTTGACCCAGAAAAAAAGAAAATCATTAGAACTTATTCTCAGAAACCATTCAAGAAAATATGATTAAATAGGAAAGAAAGAAAATTTTTGGCAATACCAATCAGTCATCAAATACGGTTGCCATTGCTAAAAACTAAAAAAAACCCTAAAACTAAAAACTTTTTTCCCAATATTCTAACTGAAATAGAAAATATCCTGATATGGAGGTCCGATAAAATTTGACATGATTTTGATGTGCCATCACATACAGATGAAGATATTCAGATATGGATGAAGGTATGTCTGATGTAAAGGAAGGCATGTCAGAAATGGATGAAAGTATGAAAGTATGCCTGACACACGAAAAGTACGTCTGATATGGATGCTTTCTTGTAGAGATCACAGCACATCAGCACATCTTCTTTCTTGCTGGTGCTTCTCAGCACCCGTAGTGACCTCAGTATACCAGCATGTTCTATCTTGAGTACTTGCACTAAGTTCAGATGTTATGTGTAATTGTGTAAAATTGTAAAATAAAGTTTTGATTATAACATGCATTACATTGACTTATGCAGTGATGAAATTCTAGACCATATAGATCATATTCTACCATAATAATCATATTTTGTTTAAAGAAAATGAATTATTTTTGGGTTTTTTAGAAGAACTTTTAAATCCCTTTATTTGCTGCATGATTTATGGGTTTGAGAGTATGTGGCTTGGCTTTACTACAGATATGCACCTAAAAACACTGCTAGCTCTGTTTGGTCATTATCATTTCCTGGACTTCTGAGGTAAATTGTTTTTTTTTAAAAAAGAGTCAATTACATTTTTTACATTTCATGTATATTTGGTAATTCATTCATTCCACTTTCAGAAGCTTGTATTATCCAGTCTGGCAAAATTTGGTTTACATTTTTTAATAACTGCTAAAGGTAGTGTACTGGCTGCTTTTTCAAGCACATATGAGCAGCCATTTTGGTTAGCTGTGTATTTAGAGCAGGTACAATCCCACGTGTACAATTGGCAATGAAATTTCAGCCACAGTACATGAAAGTGACATTGAGGTAAGCCAACATCTTTTCCACTGTGCATGTTACAAATGCAAGTAACTTCACTCTACACCTGTAGTTCGTTCAGATGTTCACAATATCTTCAGAGTACCCCCCCCCCCATACCTTTTCAGCCCAGGTAAGCATTGTACACTGTAACTGTTTTTTTCTCATTACTCTTGATTACAAAACTGAATATAAAGATTAAGTGGAAACATTGCTTTAGCTACCAACAACACTGTATTATGCATTGGTGGTTGACCTTGTCATCACTGGAATATATGAAACATTTGTCTTAGTATCTGTTAGTGAGGTACAAAAACCTTTGTTTTCTTTATTTTTTACAGCCAATTTGATGAAGATGTGCAGATGGCCATGGCAATGTCATCATCACTGGCAGAGGAAAAGCAGCTTTTGGACTCAGATAAAATCAGCGTCACAGGAAGTACTTCAAGCAGTTCTACTAGAGAGACCAAGAAATCAAGACAAAAGAAACAGTAAATTAGAAACTTTTTCTCTCCATATGACATAGATAATGCTGTTAAAAAGGGTTTAATATGCAGTAAACTGATTTTTTAATGAACTATTTTAAATTGAACAAAATTTGTTTTATCAAAAGATTTTTGATGATCACAAGCTTCCAAATGCATTGGTTATATTACCATATTTGTCAATTGTGACTCAGTATTGAACAGATACATTTTATAATTATTCCATTACCAGATCACTGTAAGATATCACAGGGAAAATTAGACGACTGTGGTCTACATCCTAATAACATATGATTTTTCTCTGGTTTAAAGCAGAATTCTGCTTTTCTTCCAATGAGAAAATTAGTCAATTTTTTTATATCGTATCCAATCTGCATCAATCATTGTAAAATGATGATTTCATATAATATTTAAAAGACAATCATTTTAGAGTATTCTGATTGGTTAAAAGTTTCTAATTATCCAATGAATCTTCATGGAATGGAAACTGATGGAAATATAAAAAAAAGAAACTTGCTTGCAAACACATAGTGCCTTGAGTTTTTTTTTAGAGAGAACAGGCAACATGTAAGTTGGATAAAGGTTTGAAAAAGTGTGTGAAAATGGGAATGGATCAAGGGGAAAGTCATTGGAAATGTAGTTGGTTAGTTCATAAGAAAACTGAATGCCATAGGACTGGCATTTTGTGATCTTTGCAAGAAAGATTTGAATTATGCTAATCATGATTGTTAGAGTTTGAAGCAGCAGCCATCACCTTCAAAAGAAGCTGCATACAGGGAAATTGAAATATCAGAGGCACAAACTACAACTAATCCAAGGAAGTGTTTGAAAGAGAGAAAAAAAATGCAACAGATTGAACATTGAGCTAAAAGCATCAGTGTTAGGTATAGGACTGACAGGAGAAATAACCCACTTCTGGCTTCCCGTTTTTTGATGCCGCTTAGGTTCCAGAACAGTGGTCTGCTGTTACGGCATATTGTGAGATAAAATTGGATCGTTTGAATGAAAATCATTGGAAACCAACAGAATACATATCCGGATACTTGTTTATTGAACTAAGTGGCCCATGGAAGAAAAAAAATATTAGTGTTTTTTCGAAGTGTTGAAAATTTTTAAAGTTTTATTTTCATACATTTAGAGGAGATAATGCCAATAAACACAGTAGGTCTTAAGATTCCATCAATTTGGAATATATCCATGTATATTTCATAATTCTGAGTAACCTCTATTTACCATATGAAGTCTCAAATCAGGAGTCCTATCTGGTGGTTTCAGCCATATCTGCATTGATCGATGTGCAGGCCAAATTATCCCTCAGATATTTAGCGCATATATATTTATATTGATTTTCATTCAGATAAGCAAAAATAGTGTTTATGTCTTCTCTTAAAATGTATCAAACTTGTTTAAATAAATGGTGTCAAAGCAAGATTATATCTCTATGAATTTAGTCCTAGAAAGCTCTATTCAAAATAATGAGTACACACATTCCTCAGCAGGCTGACGACACGTGTGATTTGGTATAGCTTTCATTGTTTGTCCTAATTAAAACTGAAGCTATACACATGTTTTCTGGCACAATCCAGAGTTGTAGACTCTGTTCATTTTCCTGAAATTAAGTAGGACCAGGTTTTT
The DNA here is from genome assembly GCA_030141615.1 of Unio pictorum. Taxonomy (NCBI): domain Eukaryota; kingdom Metazoa; phylum Mollusca; class Bivalvia; order Unionida; family Unionidae; genus Unio; species Unio pictorum. Next base: position 587,632 of record JARLTB010000378.1, on the reverse strand, counting down.
CTAAAAATTGACAAAATTGCATTTTAAGAATTGTCAACCCCCACTCCTTTCATGTCACAAAAGTATGCCACGCTGCATCACAGAGACAGTTGAGACTGATTTTTTTTCATTCTTGGATGCATCTCAATTGAAAAATAGCTTGATTTACTTACAAAAACTGGTATTTCAGTTTTCATGTCCTATACCTATCAGTGGTGACAAGAAGTAAAGCAAAATAAAATTGTAAAGGCTGGTTAAAGAGCAAAACTAGCATATCAGTATCAACAGGATGTGCCCAGTAAAAAAAGGGACAAAATAATTTGTGTGATTATTTGTATATAGTTGATGTTTTTAATTTTTTTATTTTGACTAATATTTTACTAATACATTTCTCATTAATTGCTATACTAAACTTGAATTTCAGTATAGTATTACTGTACATATATGTAAAGTTTATGCCTTGCTAGTATTTTTGTCTCACATTTTCAAGTCATTTTATTAAACTCGTGTTATGTTAAACCCTTGTAGTTGAATGTAGCAATATCTTGTGTGTATTTCAAGGACAGTTGGAGAACCTTTGCTGTTGGCTTTATCTGAAGAAGAAAAGAAGAAGAGGCTGAGCAACAGAGTTACAATTTTTATTCTGTCACAGTTTTCACAGGTAGGACAAATTTAATTCTTAATTAATTGGTCTTGGCTGCATTAAAAACCATTTATTTATGTATTATGAATTATGATTAGATCATCTCTTGTTTGGTTTTTTGATGGCTTATTTATACATTTTCAATTGTATTTTAGCCTCTCAGAAAGAATACATCTTTTTATGGCTCAATGGCTTAGATATATTCATTTGTCTTATGAAACCATCCATGAGATCAACCAGTCAGCTGCTAGGGTATACCCTTCAACAACGCACTTTACTCTAATTGCCTCAGAACTAAATATAACCTATTTATGTGTCTGTGCCATAAATTATCAGACACTAACAAATCATAAATTACTTTTAGATAGTTCCAGTCTGCGTGTGTGATTCTGAAATGTTAATCAGACATCCATATTAGTACTAAAAGAATCATGTATGAGTGTGATTGGGATTGGGATTTTTAACGTAGCTTTAACAATTTTTTAGTCATATCGCTATGATGTCTGCAGTGTGGCAGTTTATATTGATGTCTAGCACTGGGGAATAATGCCGCAGACATGTAGCATGATGTTCCACCCAGTCACGTTATTCTGACATCAGGCTGACCAGTCCTAACACTAACTTCTTAATACTGAGCACCAAGTGATTTTGCTGTTAGTACCATTTTTGTAAGTCTTTGGTATGACTTGGCCGGGGCTAGAATCCACGACCTCCCATTTCCGAGGTGGATGCTCGAACCACTTGGCCACCGGAGCAGTTCAGAATCTAGTAAGAGTAAATGGGGATGCAATTCAAATTCATATTTGTGTAAATAACACTTCTGTGCATAATCTTATTGTTTGGAAATGCTGATGATAAAAATGATGATTTCAGAGTAAACTGCACATACTGTGACACACCAGCAGCCACTTTAATTGTGTTAAAATATTATACTCTTTGAAGTGAAAAAGCCAGTGCTCTTTGACCAGATGTTTAGAGGGTTGAAATTTATATCCTAAAGTTGTATGCTTAAATTCTGATGGTGGTAATGCATTTATATATTATTGACAATATAAGTTACAATAATGCATTTATATATTATTGACAATATAAGTTACAGAATAAAAAACAATAAGGAAAATGTATGTTATTATGGACCTGTGTGACAAGAATTCTTTGTTGTCAGAGGTCTATCTGATATTTGTTCTCAAAAATATGTGTAGTAATAACCCATTTTTCTGATAGACTTTGTTATGTGCTTAGGCTCGAATAAGCAGCAACACAGAAAGAGTGAAAACTAACAAGCTTGTATAACTTTAACAATGAATTTATTAAGTACAATTATTTTCATAAAATAAATAAACTTACAGTTTTAGTGAATCAAATCCAACATTAATCCAATATAGAATTCACAAAAATAATCCACTAATGGAATTGTAAGAGTCCTGATAAATAAATGTTCTAATAGTTCCAGGTTTGAATCTTGATGATGTAATCCAAAATGGCTGACAATGTCACGTGATGCAGTTCTTGTTTAATTTATCATCCAAATGAATTATGAGCACATGTTTTCTCCTCCAAATAGATAATAAATCCTCTTTCTTCAATGAATTGACACAAAGTCCAGAACAAGATAATAAAAATTATAACTCAAACATGAATACACAACTGTTCATTTTAAAGCCCAAAATTCTACTGATTTGTTCTATCCTAAACAACAGTCCTTATACTTGTTTTTCTTAAGTAAACAAGTGATCACATGATTTTCTAGAAATTGATAGAGGTTCATGGAAGGTCACAGAAAGAGACTGCCTTCAAAAAGTCACGTATTAAAAGAATGATCCAGAAGAAAAACCATCCCCAATAACTAAAAATATAAAGATGCCCTTGAAATTAACCAATAGTATTAAAGACCTGTTTATCAATCTGAAGCAAGGTCAGATAAAGAGGTAACCAAGCCAAGGTCAGCCTGTTTACAACTAGAGTCTAGGTCAACCTGAATTTTCTAGAAAAAAATCTCCCAATTAATGAATATTAAACCCTAAATGACAAATTTGGATTTAACAATAAAAAATAAATAAATTAAATCCAATAGCCGTAACAACTTGCATAACAACAAAACTTCACTATGATAGTCTTGTATGACAACAAGCCTTTTTTAGGTAAACCTGGTTGACAACAGGCAGATATATGACAACAACCCATTGTTCTCATGGTCCTGTGTGACGACAATCCATTGTTTTCTTAGACCTGTATGACAACTACCTCTTGTTTTGATATACCTGTGTGTCATCAACCTTTTGTTCCGATAGACCTGTGGACAACTAATTGTTATCATGGACCTGTCTAACTACAACTCAGTTATTCAGACTGACCTATGCAAGATCATCCCTTTCTTCTGACTAGCCTGTGTGACAACAACCCTTTGTTCTGATTGACCAATGTGATATCATTCCACTTTCTGATAGACCTGTATGACATTTGATGATTTATTTTGAGATACCTATATGACATCAACCCATTGTTTTGATAGACTTGTATGACATCAACCCATCATTTTCATCTGCTTGTATGACATCAACCCATCATTTTCATCAGCTTGTATGATGTCATCCCATTGTTTTCATCTGCTTGTATGACATCAACCCATTTTGTTAAAGACTTGTATGGCATTAACTCATGTTGTTGTAGACTTCTATGACATCAGCCCATTTTTTTTTTTTTATAGATTTGTATGACATCAACCCATTTTGTTACAGACTTGTATGACAACCCATTTTGTTACAGACTTGTATAACAACCCATTTTGTTAGACTTGTATGACAACCCATTTTGTTACAGACTTGTATGACAACCCATTTTGTTACAGACTTGTATAATAACCCATTTTGTTGAAAGATTAGTATGAGACAGCAGGTCCTAATTAATCATGGAATATATAAATCTAAACTATTTATAAATTTAAAAGAAGAAGATGCACGAGAAAGGCAGTGTGCCATAATATATTTGTATAGAATGTGGAGATGTGTTAGTTAAAAGAATTGCTGTTTACAAAACAGGTAACCTTTGTAAGGTTGTGTCTCTTTAAGAAATTGAACAGTAATCTTGTTTACACATTAATTTGTTTTAGATAAGTTGCATTTTAGCAAAACTAATGCATTACACAATAGAAGAGATTCAAGAACGTGATTAACATTGAGTAAAGTCAGAAAAATTGAAGCTTAAGACATGGACCTACATTCTATTTTATTTTCTTATATACACTTTGTTTACCAATCAAAGAAAAGATGAAATTAACATCTGTACGGAGACAAAGGTCACTGCTTCTGTAGAATTTGTAAAAAAAGAAAAGCAGCATTTATCTTCAGATATCTTCTATTTGCCATTAATGTTTTTGATGTTTATATCTTCAATGATTGAAGGAAAAAGAGGAGTTTGACTGCACCCCTGTTCTAAAGGAATCCAATCTGGGACGGAAGAAAAACCAAATTGATAATCAATCTGGAAGTGATGACCAAGAAAGCAAAGAGGTTTGGGGCATTTGAATTTTACATAGATAACACAAGATTGGCTATGTCAGCAACTTTAATTTATTAAGTAACCCTGAATAATGACTATAAAAGACAGTAAAATGAGAATAAAAAGTTTTCCGTGATTGACATGTGATTAAGATGAATAAATCTCTTCAAAGCTTTATTTATTACAATATTTTCTTTTGTATAATTTACTCTTTATGTAAAAATGAAAGATATGATATTGTCCATATAAAAGATAAGATATTGTATTTTTGTGCAGTCAATGGTTGATCAAGTTCCGACAAAATTTTATTTTATTTGAACCTGTTCTTCATAAGTTTGTATTCATTCTGTGTTTATTTCTTTGCTTATTTTAATTACTAATTAGACATTTTTTTCCATGGGTCATAAGAAGTTTGTGCTTTTGACAAAATCTACAAACTCATGAAGATGTATAGAATTAATTTGTATAAACTCTATGTTTTTATATGTATCAAACAATCACAGCCCAGCAAATAGTATACCGAGTAATACAAGCAAGGTTTTATGTCAACTAGACCATTGTTACTTCCAATCAACAAATCGTCTATTGATTATTGTGTTCACTTTATTCAGGAAGTACTAAATCTTGAAGAAGTGGGGAGAGCTAGGATAAAGATATTTTGTCCATGATGATTTCACATAATTAAAGCTTATTTATAGCACTGACGTGTTTATTTGATATATCTTTTTACCTTATGACTGGACTTTGCTAAAAACATTTACCACAGAATGTTCCCCAGAAACTTGTAATTTGTTAAAGAATATATTATTTGTATGTTCATGTAGTTAATTAAATGATTGAATGCTTCAGTTTCTCATGTAATGCATATCATGGACTTTTTTTAGTGAAAGTTTGATGGCAGTTGCATTTTTAACAATTATTTATTTAAATGTCGGCATTATAGATTAAAATATTAGATCTTCTTGAAATCATATTGCGATGGATGTACAAGGAAATGTATCTTGGTGATTACAAAATACTGCAGGGCCCCGAATGGCTGAGGGGTCTAAAGTGCTCTCTGTTACTGATCACTACCATCTCACCTATATCTGAGTGGGTTTGAGTCTCAGATTCTGCCAATGTGGGTATGTGAGAAAGCAAGCCAGTAGCTTCTTGTGGGTCGGTGGTTCTTTCGGGGTGGTGGTGGGTGTTCCCGGGTTCTTCCTCTACCATTAATACTGGCTGTCATGTACTATATTTTCGCGCATTTAAGACGCACCATTATAAGACGCACCCTTATATAAGATGCGGGTTTTGACGATTTTTTTGTAAAAAATATTTTAAATAAGATGCCCACAAATATAAGACGCACGCGGCCTAGCCATCCATTGAACTGAGCAACTTATCTCCAGTGGTTACCTTTCCTTTATCATAAATGAAATTTTGTCCAATGTTACATCACCCATCAGATGTAAACAAGGTTTCATTACCATTTCTAGTTGAGATCAAAGGCCAATAGTGGATGGGTTTAGTACCTGGTATTTAGATTATAGAACAATAAACGCCGGATGTAAAGGCGGCTTCATTGATTCGTTAGGCCAAGTCTTCAGTGGGTGGGATTAGTACATAGACCAATAAATGCCCGATGTATGCAGTTAGCATATATAAACGTGGGAACAGTCTCTTGTTATATATAAATGAGTGATCAATTTGCTTAGCATTTTTAAAATTTATAAAACTTGTCACGATGCCGAAGCGAAAATCATATACGGCATGGGAGAAAGTGAAAATTACGACAATCATCAATGGCTTCAGAAGGTGTGGGATAATTCCCGAACCAGCTAGCTATATCAGTTCTTCAGACAACGACTCATCTGCATCCAATACCACTGACGCTAATGAGGATCAATTAGCATCAGTTATGTAGTTATTCCGCAGTGAATTTGATTCAAGTTTTGATGGATTTCAAGCCGAAACTGATGACGATGAAAATGAAGATGAATAGAACAATACAGTAGATTGATTTTTGATCAAATCCAACACAATTTAGTAACAGTTTATTATATTGTGAACACTTACCCAATTGTTTTTACAACTAGGAATGAAAATCGTGAAACGTGAATATTTACGCAATAATTGTCCTTCAATATCACACACTGTACTGTTCGTTCGTGCTAAAAGGACACCCATTACTATAAGACACACCCTGGGTGCGGGGTACGTAAAACTTTGTATAAGACGCGTCTTATATACGCGAAAATATGTTATAGCCTATCATGTGCTGTAAAATGGCATTAAACCCTACAACAACGACAACAACAAAATACTAGATTATTAAAATTATTGATTTATTTAAGGATGGTTTAGTACATGTTTTATGTGGTGTAAAGTTTGTCATGATAAATGCAGTTGAATGGGATTAGGTTGCCCATTAGGACTGAAAAGTACAGTAAAAGTTGTTTAAATGAAATCTTTTCCAGGTTCCAGGTCTATGGACGAGGAGCATTTTGAGTGAAAAAGATACAGCCAATAAGGCCGTGTTTTATGTCAGGTCCCTGATGCCTCCCATAGAGATAAGTAAAGCATCTGCTGGATCAAGATTCAAGCATCTTCCAAAGTCTCCTGCCAAACACAGATCTGTAAATCAGGATAAGGGAGCCCATGAACTAGATTTATCTGTGAGTTAAGCATTCATTTTCTGATTTATTATTGGCATTTTTTCTCCTCTGCAAAACAAGAGATATGTATCATTTGACAGTAGCTATTAATACTGATGGCAGTGATCTTAAACCATAAGACTAATTTTAAACTTGATACAACTGCCCTTTTAAGTGTTTTTTCAGGGCTTTGCTTTCAAAGGATATTAGTATTTTCTTCTTCAAAAACATTCCTCAATAATAATACCTTAGGAGAACTTAATACTACTACGTTGCTAATCCAGCCCTCCCAGGCTAAAAATTAACTAAAGTTTAAAGTCATCTACCGACCTAGATGGCGTGGCGGTCAGGATGAGATATCTCCTCTCAAATCCCATGAAATCATCAGTTAATAATTATGCAGAGCCTTTGAAGGGAAGTATACTCTATAAACTTTTCTGTTCTTCCTTTTGCTGATGACATTGCTTCTGTATACATGTTGTGGTACGGATTCTACCTGTATTGTACATGGCTGGTCCTTTCCTTGCAGGTAATGTTGTGTGTAATATAGAAAACTGAATTATATTACTATGTAGCTTCTCCTTTGGTCAGGTAAGTACAGTTTTGTGTACATGGTTTACACAGGATCATCCAGCTCATGTTACTACTTGTGACACTTCAATGATTTTATCTGCCTTGGCAATCAGTAACTAGCTGTCCTATGATCAAGCTTTTACTAGAATTGATTATTTGTCTTCCTATCCATACTTGATAGGTGTTGTTCTAGTCATTTTACCTGTTCAGGCAGTCATTTCACCTTCCTGCAGGCTATAAGAATGGATTATTTATCATCCTCTTTATAATATTAACGCTGATGCTCTAATTCTGTACCTGTACAGGGCATGTGCACCTCATTACAGGTGTCTGTCATAGTGGATATCTCAGCACTGATACTCATAAGTTCCAAATTTGGATATTCACTTCACTAAGTGTTTATTGGATTTGCTCTATTTTGTCTTGCTGATTTAGATTATGGGTGAGATCAGTCTGACAAGCCACTCATCATGTGTAAGTTTTCTGCTTGTCATTCCTTGATTGCATGTTGGACTTTAATATTACGGACAGAAGACTATCATTGCACAAGAGATGAAACATTTGCGTGCACACAATAATTCAAACCATTTCTGGGCAGTTAGATTGAAAGCAGATACAAGCCATCAGTTACAGTCTTCATAATCAGGATTATGGACACATAGATCAATATCCTTGTACCCTGTCCCAAGCTCATGAATTGGATGATATGCTTGCTAAGATCGACTTGTTCCAGTCATGACCAAACTCGGTCATATTGCTCTGATTGCAATGGGTCATACAATCTTTCAGCCACCAGAAAATGAAATTGTCTAGTTCCTTGACTCTCATAGTGCTGCCATGCTCTTCCTACATATCATCATATCTATATATTAACATGCAACTAGTCATTCATATACTGTCATGAATGTTATCTATATATTAACATACAAGTAGCCATTCATATACTGTCATGAATGTTATCTATATATTAACATACAAGTAGCCATTCATACACTGTCATGAATGTTATCTATATATTAACATACAAGTAGCCATTCATATCCTGTTACGAATTGTAACTATATGTAAACATAAATGTAACCGTTCATATGCTGTTATAAATCGTACCTATATGTTAACATATAGGTTTACAGCATACAACCATATATATAAAATGTCATATTGTATTTGCTACATTATTTATGTTTTGTTGATAATTGTGTCACTCAGTTTTATGTAAAAATTGTAACTAAGCAAGGCATAATCATGCATGTAGGACTAACCATATTGGCATGTCTTGGAAAAACACTGCTGGCAATCTTTCAGCATCAGTAGATAATTGATTTTAGATAAAAAAATAAATGACTTTTTTAACTTTTAAATTTAGGAGCCCCCACATGTAGTTACTGCAGCTGACCTTGACACCACAAGTGAAATGATCATTGCTTCAACACAAACAGCTGTAATTCTAGCCGAGTTAGCAGGAGATGATGATGGAGGAAGAACTCAAAAGGATGAGGAAGAGTGCAAGATGTCTCAAAATTGCCATAACATTGAAAGCTCCAAATGGTTTCATGACCACATAAAGAAAAATGATGAGACACAGAAGTTTAATGATTCAGGACTTCTGCATTCCAGTGGATTTTGTCCTGAAGAATTGATTGTTCCCAAGGTATGCAAGTAAAGGTTTCACTGTATTCAGGCATGCTAAAGATGGCATGTATTAAGTGCATATGTATATGTCTCAATGCATTCAGGTATACTATCGAAGGTGTCTATATTAAGTGCATATGTATATGTCTCAATGCATTCAGGTAAGCTAAAGATGGTGGCCATATTAAGTAACACTTTTTATGGCTAATTCGTATAGAATAGGTCATATTCACCTTCTTGCATGCTTTAGGAGGTGACTGGTGGAAGCAGGATCCATGATGGTTTGCCTGTGGTTATAAAGGATAGTTCTTGGCAGATTATGGCCACTATGAGATGGAATGTTTTATCTTCTTAATATTCATCTGTACATTTGTTGCTGTCAGACTGAGATCACTGACATAGCAGAGTATATTTGATATTTTCATGCATTGAACTTCAGGTATCCATTCATTTTGTTTAATGAGTCAGTTTTTCATCCTTTTTGCTTTAGTAATCTGTTGGTTGACAAGCTTATTTCATACAATAAGGATTTTGTCTCCTCTTTCCCCATCATCAAGTCATTGTAATCTCTGAGATTCATTTATTTGTTTGAAGTTACATTTTTATTTTTAAAAGATATGCAGTTAGTATTATGTAATATAATGATAGTATATTTGTTATTATTAAGCATGCATATGATAACACAGTAGTCAGTCAAGGAGAAGGGTGCATCCATACCTCTCAAAATATATACCAGTTACAATTAAAGACAATGACAATTCCATAATTTTCTTCAGGTTTTATTCTTTTTTCTGTCAAATGCATTACATTATTACATTACATTAGGATAAATTTCTTTGCTACATTCGAATCCAGCCCCCCTGGAAAGATGAAAAAAATGTCTCAACAGGTGAAATCATGTTTTTATTAAAATTTAAACAAATGGAAGCAACTCTTGCAGATTATCTCCCCTTTTTTACTTGATGGTTATATACTAAAATTCCTTATTTAAACCATATTATCTTTTGCTGCATTACTATAAAGATGCCATTAAGATAATCCAGTTAAATTATATAAATTTATAACTTAAATTTAATCATCCACAATTCTTTTTCCTTGGTACAGTAAGTCAGAGTGTTGTTTTATATGGTGCATACATTTTTGTGAATTATTGTGAATTTGTTATTGTTTTAGCAGTTATTGTACTGTTCATTATTGTCACATGGGATTTTGATTGGCAACATTTAGCTTCACTGGAGAAATTTTCTGGTGCTATTCTTATATATATTTGTTGCATGCATTTGTTTATTCCACTTCTTCATTACAGAGATGACAAAAAAGTGAAAGAGATTATAACAATTTGTGGAGAATGGACACTATACCTGCCAATCATACTGTCCATATTGCACCAGCTGACTGCACCACAAAGCACATATTGTTTTTGGTATACTGTGGAAATCTAGAAGATTTTGTCTCCATGAGAATGCTATCCTCCACCTTCAATCAGTTCTACCTAGGAAGTCATTTACTTTGCAGATGTAGATGATGACAGAGTTCATCATTAAGAATGATGCTACAGTTGTTAATGACTGCAAAAATTGCCAGGCATTTTTTGGAGTGTTTATGATCTTGTTAACACAAGAAAATCAGATGGTGCATCAGTTGCATGAAAATCTCGCATCCCACTGATACAAATTCATGTTTTGTTTTCCACAGGTACCTTGTCTTTATGTTGACAAATTGTACAGTCAAGTTTTTAATGTTACATCAAATTTAGTAAAGAACCTTATGTCAACATTTCTGCTTGACTTTGTGCATCGTATGAATTTTTGTATTGTTTGTGACTAGCTGAAAAAAGTCCCTAAGGATCATTGCTGTTTTTCTATACATTCCAAATCACTAAGGATCATTGCTGTTTTTCTATACATTCCATCTCACTAAGGATCATTGCTGTTTTTCTATACATTCCATCTCACTAAGGATCATTGCTGTTTTTCTATACATTCCATCTCACTAAGGATCATTGCTGTTTTTCTATACATTCTCTCGCTTCATTTCTTCACTTCTGTTAGGGCATCAAATTGAGGAGGTGAGAACGCAGGAATTGCACTATAACATTCAGTGCAATCTCCTATCTTTGCATGACCCTGTTATGTCAATAGGATCTGCTGTGGAGGTTCTCAACAACATCAGGTTTTTCTATTTTCTTCTGGCCAAGCAAATTATAGGCAGTCATATGCCCCATCTTTTCACGGGCAGAAAGTGTGGGGAGATAGAGATGAGCACAGTTTCCATTCCTAAGGTTAGCTGTCAGTCATCAGTGATACACCATCACTCACACCCTCTGGTGACCCAGCTGTCATCATCCTACACTCATGAAGGAATTCTCAGGCAATCACATAAAGAGCCATATGTTACACAAGAAATTTCAGTGTTTTTTTTTGTTAAGGGTGGTTTAGATAGTACAAAAATCCCACAAAAAGAGCTTTTACTCTGGAATATTTTTGCTTTATGAAGACCAATGGTAATTGTGACCTGTAATAAAGATGCAACAAGTACTTGATCAGTCTTGACATGTCTGATGTTTACTTCCACAATTACCAGTTCTTATGGCACCAAAACATTGATAAGTTTGGTATTTTGTTCACGACATGAATAGCCGTACTATCCTCATTGTGAGGTGGATTATCAATGTTGAAAAGTGGGACCTTTTTCTTTCTCAACATGTATGTCTGGCTTGGTATGGAAACTTTAAAACATATCAATTTAATGTCTTTCTCCCAAATGTATTGAAAGACTTGTAAATGCATGAGCAATGGGATCAACCAAGACATTGTCATTGGACGTTCATTAGGGCATTAGACTAAGTCATATCCCAGTTTAGGACGTCCTGAACAGAGACGGTTGCATTCCTGGATGATACACTACAAAACCATTCGGTAAGTATGAATGTTTGTTCACATCATGAACAATCTCAATTCCTTCATTCATAGTTCAAGTGGAATATTCAATGTAGAGACGGCTAACCTTTACCCTTCTGAAGATCTGATACATCTTGATATGGAACTATTAACACATTAACTTGGCAACTTTCTCCCAAATACATCAAAAGTATAGTTTATGCATTGGAGAACACATCAAACAAGACATTGTTTAGGCGAGGAAGTTTCATGTAGCTCTTTGACCTACTCATTGTGGTGGTCGACCTGTTACAATGCCTGTTTACTACTGGACCTGTGATGGGCAATTTATGATAACGCTAACTTCATACTTCAATATGCAGATTGAGTGAGCTGCATGCAGTATCCATGGATCTAAACTGCATTCAATTCATTTTTGAGGGTTCAGTTATTCTAATGACTCAAACTGGATCTTTCCTAAGAACAGATTGCTGTGATTAATTGACCAACAATAGCAATTTGATCTGTCCAGAGTAGCTTAGGTGCAGTATTCTATACGTACTGCCTGATACACAGACAACATCCACATCAACTGTGAAAGACTATTCCTGTTACTGAAAGCAAGAATGTATGACATAACACCACAACCATTGGCTTTTTGGCTTAAGGGAGTTTTTAAATCATTGTACTCAGACATGATTTTTCTCCATTTTAAAGCGGAATTCCGCTTTTCTCCTGTCTTGAATCAGATTTTTCTTGATATTGTCTGTTTTTTTATTTCATCTCCTATACAGTTTTTAAAGTATGGTCTGTCTGGTCCCAATCTGCAGTGACCCATGTAAATTATTCATTCCATATATTATTTAGCACACAACTCATGTAAAGAGTATTCTGATTGGTCAAAGGATTAAATTCCTTCATTAAATCTTCGTATATTGGAAACTGATGATAATGGAAAGAAGAAGCATGCTTGATAAATGTGGTGTCCCAAATTGTTGAGAGAGATCATGACATGATTAAGTTTGATAAAGGAGTAAAAAAAAATATGAAAATGGGATGGGTGGAGCAAAAAGTTTATGGAAATTTAGTTTGTCAGTTTATAAGAAAACTGAACGTTAGAGGATGTTGACCTTGGAAAGAAAGATCTGAATTATGGTTAATCGCAATTAAAAGAGTTTAGACCAGCACCTTGAAAAGAAACTGCATAATGAAAAATTGAAGCTTGGAAGGCATCTGGAAAAGGTGCATTTAATTACTATAATAAGAAAGATTTCTTACATGAGAGAACATATGTAGCCCTCTGTCAGCATATGCGCATTGCATGTCGCCAATACAAGCACCAGCTTGAAAGGAAAAAGGCTGTCATTGAGAAGGATAAGAAACGATTGCACATTGAGCAAAAATTCTGTGGTGACAAAAAGGAAGGTTAAAGAAATCTTTGCCAAAGCCGCAAGAAGAGCTCGATTGGCATATCAACAGGTTGTGTCTATTGCAGAAAAAGATAAGTAAATGTATGGGATTATTTGTATGTAGTTTATACTTGGGTGTTTATTTTACAGATAAATTAACTTAATTACATTGTGAACACTGACATGTACATGAAACAACTTCAGCATCAATAGTATTGGAGAACAAATTCATGTGACAATAAATAATGTGAAATTATTCAAGTCAAGTTGAACATTTTTGGTAAGTTTATTAAGTTTTCAGATGATTATTTTGGTTTATTTTATGATTATAAGTTGCATCAGGAGCAGTCTTTTATGAGTGTAAAATGCGATTTTGGTCTAGAGCCTTCGGCCACCTGGACCCCCACATCAGGGGCACTGCAACTTAAGACCAAGTTAGGAAAGGACTCACAAAACCCCCATTAAATTTTTTCAGCTTTTTATGTAAGACCAAAATCATGTCTGTGTACTCTAAATACTTAAAGTATACTAATGAAAATTTCAGTTGACTTTAGGACATATAAGAGTAAGTATTAAGTCAGTGTATTTGAAACCCTCAGAAGAACAAGTACACTTTGAGCCGACTCAGGATATTTCATAGTAAGCTGAATATCACATTTAACCGCTCTGGTGGCCAAGTGGTTAGAGCGTCCGCCCCGGAAGCGGGAGGTTGTCGGTTTGATCCCCGGCCGAGTCATACCAAAGACTTACAAAAATGGTACTAACAGCTGCCTCGCTTGACGCTCAGCATTAAGAGGTTAGTGTTAGGACTGGTCGGCCTGGTGTCAGGATAATGTGACTGGGTGAGACATCATGCTACATGTCTGCGGCATGATGTCTCAGTGCTAGACATCACTATAAACTGCCTCACTGCAGACATCATAGCGATATGACTGAAAAATTGTTAAAGCTACGTTAAAAATCCTAATAAAAAAAAAAAATATTACATTCAGTCCGCCTTATCTGGTTTTCATTTACATGATGTGGTCTTGCTAAGGAGAGAACTTAATCTCATTGGAATAGTGGTAGCTGCACAAACAGCTGACCACTCCCCATTCATGCAAGCTCAGCCATTGCTTCAGACATGAATTGGTTACTTTGCTGGATTTGCCAGAGAAATTATTGATGTGAGACAAAAATCAGGTGGAATTCAACAGGGATCTCCCATCCATGTTTATAAAGAAATTGTCTCTTTCTGTGTTAAACTAGATTCAGGAGAAGTTCATTGTTTTATTAGAGCAATCATGTTCCTACTCTGTGAAGGTAGGATGCTCAGCATTTCCTGCTCCACTTACCTACTCTCCTAATGTCATTTGATCAGTTAGTGTATTTGATGGAGATTTTGTAGTAACTTTTGTCTGTCCAATAATTCTTACCTGATCACATTACAAATACTCTCTCCACCCTTCCTTGCAGTGCAAGCATCTTTTAATGTGTCACTAAAGTAAAAGGATAGTTAAAAATGGGTATAACAGTATCCACTTAGTGGGTAGAAAGGGAGGCAACTTGTAAGAGTTGCTTACCTTGCCCTATATAATATATGGACAAAGAACCTTTTTTTATCATCTATCTTGGAGGACTAGATTCAAAGGTAGCAAAGGAATTTTATCCTAATGTAATGGGATCAAGTAAGTATTATTGGAGAAACATAAGTTACTAAAAGTTTGCTTTTCTTTCATAAACTTTATTTCTCAATGTTCTTCTTATTTTAATTGATGATAATGTTTGCATTCCTCATGAAACAGTCTCTAAAAACATAATTTCTCCCAGAACATACCATCAATTTACCTCACACATGTTCTTTTGATCTCATCATTAACTAGTGGATAAGCTCATGAAAGTTACCCAGAGGAAATGATTTCTATTGATGATGTAATTATAGACACAGGTTGTTATAGTAATTAACATGTAATGTATTGTTACATAAATCCAACCAGCTTTGTGTGCTTTTCTTGATGATAAATATCATACTCATGCTCATGGTCTAAGGGGAGATAACAGACACATATTTATCACATGACATTAAGTTAGAGCATCCGCCTCGGATGCGGGAGGTCACAGGTTAGAAACCTGGCTGAGTCATATTCCGAAGACCAAAATGGTACTAACAACTGCCTGGGTTTTCTTTCAATTTAGAATAATTAAAGTATCACAGTAGATCTAAACAGGTTACCTGACTATGATAGGTGACCATTGTCTTTGGTTCACTGACATGAAAAATACACCCTAAACCTTTCTTTAAGTTAATGAGATAATGCCAGAACCAGCATGACCATGATCAGCTTTAATAATGGTACTTATCCATTCTCTGTTCACTTACATCTAGTACCACATCATATAAAGCATTGAATTTAATTTTTAGAAAGAGTTATATTATAAAGCAATATGTTTGGAATGGTGTTGTAAACTTTTATGAATATTTGAAATAAATAATTTGATTGTAAGTAAAGAGGTCAACTGAACATAACCTTATTTCAGTACATGTACACATTAGACCTATCATGATAATGTAACTGGGTGATTCTCATGCTACATGTCTGTGGCATGATGCCCCAGTGTCAGACATCACTATAAACTATCACACTGCAGACAGTGTAGCAATATTACTGAAAAAATGTTAAAGCTATATTAAAAATTGAAATCACATACTCCATCTCAGATCAAATAAGAGGAAACCAGTTTTTTCCCCACGAAATGTTACCATTTTTTGAAACTAGGAAGATGATGCATTGGTGCTTCAGCAGCGACTTCATACAGATTTACTGAGACTGGTGAATAATCCAAGCTATAGTGATATGATTATTGTAACAAAAGACAAACAAAGGTTCCACGCTCACAGGCTTCTGTTGATGGCAAGATGTCCAGCTTTGTTACAGGTAATATTGGCAAGATATTTCATACGTAATGGCATTGTAATATATTGTTTGCATACTGTAACATGTAACTATTGGAAAGGGGGTGGGGTAAATATATCCCATACTAATTATGGTCATGCTATTAGTGTTAACCCTAGTAGTTCAGGATATTAAAAAGGCTAAATATATTTGTGTTGTTTTCTGCATTATTGCCAATAATCCTTAGAACATCTACTGATAAATGAGTTGTTTTCTGCATTATTGCCATTAATCCTTAGAACATCTACTGATAAATGAGTTGTTTTCTGCATTATTGCCATTAATCCTTAGAACATCTACTGATAAATGAGTTATTTTCTGCATTGTTGCCATTAATCCTTAGAACATCTACTGATAAATGAGTTATTTTCTGCATTGTTGCCATTAATCCTTAGAACATCTACTGATAAATGAGTTGTTTTCTGCATTATTGCCATTAATCCTTAGAACATCTACTGATAAATTAGTTATTTTCTGCATTGTTGCCATTAATCCTTAGAACATCTACTGATAAATGAGTTATTTTCTGCATTGTTGCCATTAATCCTTAGAACATCTACTGATAAATGAGTTGTTTTCTGCATTGTTGCCATTAATCCTTAGAACATCTATTGATAAATGAGTTGTTTTCTGCATTATTGCCATTGATCCTTAGAACATCTACTGATAAATGAGTTGTTTTCTGCATTATTGCCATTAATCCTTAGAACATCTATTGATAAATGAGTTGTTTTCTGCATTATTGCCATTAATCCTTAGAACATCTATTGATAAATGAGTTGTTTTCTGCATTGTTGCCATTAATCCTTAGAACATCTACTGATAAATGAGTTATTTTCTGCATTGTTGCCATCAATCCTTAGAACATCTACTGTTAATTGTGTTGTTTTATGTTGCCATTAGTCTGTAACTGTTTACCATCTTTCCTTGACATTTTTGTAACAACTTCACTTCAGTACAAACTAATAGTTTACAATTTACAAAATAAACTTTAAGTTCTCTCAAGCTTTTTGCTTTGCCTGCAAAATCTTTGTCTTTCTAAGTTTTTTTAGTGCCATTAACGACCATGCTATCAATTCGGTTTTGACCCACTTTCAAACATGACACAAAAATGTCTTTATTTCATAACAAATTGTTCTTCATTCATAGATGTGTGCTGATGGTACAGTTCTACTGGAAGAGAGTAGTGAGGAGACTGTGCTAGCCCTGCTGACATATTTGTACACCGGTCAGTTGAATCTACCACCCCGTATCCTGCCTCAGCTTGTCACACTGGCTGATAGGTACTAGAAGTGTTTAATTATATTCTTTTCAGAGAAGTTTTTAAACAAATAGCATTTGCCCAGCAGTCTTGGCTGTAGACTCGCCAGCAGAGTACACCGCTCCCTCGATAACTCACGCACATCGGGGTCCAAAAACATCGACTGCACTATAAGTGAGGTGCGAGTTATCAAGGGACCTATAATAACAAAAGGATCGATACAAAGGCAAATGGTGGGTGGGTGGCAGTTTTTTTTTATATAGCTTTTAATACTCAATTCATAAACGTGCTGTGATTAACTGTAAATAAATATCTCTTCATAATGGTGTAGTTTATTATTTCCTCATAGAGTAACATTAATTTCAGGATAAATTACCGTATATAGATGAGTCAATCAAAAACATTATTCCACGTGGTTTCTGTTCGATCACAGGAGTCTGACGTTTTATCAATAAAGTACGGCGAAATCTCAACATGTAATACATATTTAAAAACGATATTACCGATAAGGGGAATTCATTTTGTCAGAGATTTCACCGTAGTTGATTGATAAAATGTCAGACTCCTGTGGTTCGATTAACACGTGTACCGATTCACACATTGTGTATTACGTCACTAATGTTTGTGCTGAATTGAATACATTCTTCTTTTATTGTTTGATCCAAATTAGACGTATTTGTTTAATACAAAAGATCGACTTTCTTTTCGAGAAATAATGTCAATCGATCGATTCATATACAGTGTATATATTTGATTCTGGTAGAAATAAAATGAAAAATTTGAAACAATGTAAATTAGAACACAATAATACAAATGCCCGTTGTGATACGCTGTACAAATGACTTGACGTTTTGAAAAAATCAGTTAATTTTGTGTGTTACTCCCTGATTTTGCTGCCGTCGAGCAAAATCGTCACATGCTTGATTCCATGCACAAGATATAAGAGATAAAACAGCACAAGTCACTTTTAATGAATTATTTTAGTGCAGCAAACACTTGGCCAAGTTTGTTGATCAAAACAAAGCCGGCAGGTAATTAGGTTCTCACGGAAGTACTCGCGGGTTTCGATGTGACGGTTGATTGACTCTTTTCATGTTTTCATAGAATAGAATATGTTGCAATTATAATGTTTACATTGAAACGGATTATTATGTGGTTTTCACACAGCAAGATGTTTAATTGTTGTTTATTTCATTATCTGTTGCCACCTGTTAGCATTTATCGGACGTTTTCATTGATCGCTATTTCTCCAGACTGTTTATTTACGGCAATTGATGATGGTGTATCAATAAATAAACCCGAACATAATATATGATATCTTATTTAGATTTTGCAAATTTCACAATATGGAATCAATCTTTTTTTTTATGATAAAACGAGAAATGTATAAAGGTTTAATTTACCAATTCTTATAATAATTTTTTCACGTTCAGCATATTTTGAAAGATTTTTAAAATATATTTTATTTTTGGGGAAAAATCGGGATCCACACCAGACACCGCATTATAAGTGGGTTCGCAAGTTATCAGGGCGCGAGTTATCGAGGGAGCGGTGTATACATTGTATTGGGTTCAATATGAGTTTTCTATGTTGTATTCAATCTAATGGCCACTTAGGAAATTCATTTTGTAGGTAAATACTTTAGGTTAAAAAAAATTCTTTATAAACCTTGCTCCCCCCTTCATCTGTGCTGTCAGCTATACACTGTATTTAACACAGATGTCACATGGATAACTTTTTCAGAAATTTGTTTTAGTTTATCGTATTTATCCATCTAAAGTTTCCTTTATCAGTGTGTAATGTTTTGATAATAATTTTTGAATTAGGATTATGGTGAGCTCCTGTGTTTAGTTTTAACTGAAGAATAAAATTCATCTATTCAGGATTGCTCAATCAAGTCAGGTGTGGGAATTATAATTAGTATACATTAACTATTTATTTTAAAAAAGGCCTGAAACTTGACGGTTTTATGGAAAGGTAAGAAAAAAAATGCATTGTGAATTGTGATTGTGAAAAAACATACTAATTTTGTACATGTGAGATCTTTAATAATTACCTAGATATGATTTTCACATTTGTTATTCCTTCAAGACAGGTAATTAAATCGTGGTTGTGACTGGTTATCTAAACAATGTGATAAATAATTAATCAATGAGGAGTTCATTAAGTAGTCTGTCTACTTTAAAAGTCATGAAGAAAATGACGCAACATCATTAATCCTACTTTTATACTGCAGCGTTGAAATTAAGCTAGCCAAGGCAAGGCACTTGACGGGGTCCCGAGTGGCTGAGTGGTCTAAAGTGCTCTCCATTACGGATCCCTGCCATCTCACCTCTGTCTGCGTGGGTTCAAGTCCAAGATTCGGCTGATGTAGTTATGTGAGAAAGCTTGCCAGTAGCTTCTTGTGGGTCGGTGGTTCTTCCTAGGGGGATTCCTGGGTTCTTCCTCCACCAATAATACTGGCTGCCATGTATAGCCTATCGTGTGCTTAAAAATGGCGTTAAACTCTATAACAAACAAAAGGCACTTGACAAAATATCTGAGTACTAAATAATCTTAATGTTTTGCAATGCCAAATAACACCATACCAAAAACATGGTTGATATGTTTATTTAGTTTTGGCAACAGTAAAAATACCGCATGAATACTGGTGTAGTTTTTTTATATTAAGCTTTGTCCTGACTTAATAGTGTATAAATGAAGACAGGCCTGCCATTGCTTCACATGTAATTTTCTATAAGATCATTTGAATACTTCAAAGTGCTGTTGAGTACTGGATGCTGTTTATGGATTTTGTAATATTTTGTAATGAGTCTTTTATTTGTCATTACAGGTTAGATTTGCATGAACTCTTGATGGTTTGTAAGCAGATGGTGGTATCACAACACCACACTAAGAATGCGGAGGTAGAAGAAGGTGATGATTTTAATGAACATGGATCACAAGGGTTGAAGGATGTATGGGGAGAATCAAACACTGATTCAGAAGACCAAAAAAGTGAAATGAGTAACAGTCAAGATGATGACAAAGAAAATGATTTTATTTCAGCAGAGGATTATCAGGACATTATGTGCACACAAAGAAGGAAGATTGGTAAGAGAAAACTTTATGAAAGTGACACTTTAGAACTGAGAAATGTCAATAAACAGTCAGAAATGAATGATGGTTTTGGTACACCCAATGAAAGTGAAAAGAAAGAAGGGAAAAGTGACAGTAACCATTTGGATGTGATGATTGGTTCTAAAAATTTCATTAAGAGTGAAATCAAAGAATATGAAAATAACAGTAACAAGTCAGGCATATATTCAGAGAGACACTCTCAATCTTCAAGCATGGAAGATTATACAGAGAAAGACAAAACTACTGTAAACATGAATGATACTTCAAGAATATGTTGGCTAAGAGATAAAGATAAGTTCCTGAAAGGACCGTGTGATTTAATTAATTATAGTAACATGAGAATCCCTTTTGAACATGAAGACATGACAAAAAGTACCGTAGTTATTAAAAATAATTTAGAAGGTGATGTGGAAAAAAGAACTACTGATCATGAATCACATAATGAGATGAAAAGTCAGTCATTTCCACAACAAGGAGAATTCGGATCAGAAGAGGATGAAGTTTCCTTTCTATCGGCCTCTCCCATCAATGTTGGTATGGAACCATCAGATGTCATTATGATTGAAGATAATACTGTTAAAGACAATTCATCTAACATTTCTGTTAGCAAATCTCCAAGTCCCAGAGGAATGGTTACAATCACCAAAAGTACATACAGAGACAAATTCTTATTAACAGGTGGTGAGGTTAATGATAATAATCGTAAAAATAGTATTCATGTAGAACATGCAAATGAAAAATGTGTTTCGATTCTTGATGTTGGAGCATCTATTGAGACTGCATCTCTTGTAAATACAGTTAACTGTAGTATAGAAGAACACCTTGAGAAAAGAAAACAATATATCATAGATAATGGGGCATCAAGTGTATCAGCATCTCCAGTAATTTCTAGAAGGAGCAATTCTTTTGATAGGTCTGTAAATAATAACACAAGTATTCAAACACCTGAAAAAGAACTTGACATATCTTCTGACTTGTTCTCATCTCCTACACCAATTAAAGATCAGAAAGACCAGTACAAAAAATTATCTCCTTTTAGAGATAGTTGTATTGATGAGAGGAAAATGTCTACACCAATTAGAGATATGGATATAGATGTGAGAAAAGTTGAATTGAATCAGAATGGTTTTGAAATATCTCCTTTCATAGACAGTGGTTCGAAAAAGAGAAAGATGGAAACATATTTAATAGATGATAAAACCCCAAAGAGAGCAGCTCCAGATAGAAATTCTTCTCATAGCAAGCAGTCCAAGAAGGATATTTTCTCTTCAGAGGAAGAGGACTTGAATTATGCAAAACTAAACGCTGCTGAACAAAATGATGGAGATATTGAAATTGTTGGAGACAACTTTTCAGAGATGTGTGCACAATCACCAACTTTCAGTGACAGATGGAAAAGCAAGTGGATGTCAAAAGATCAAATTTCAGATGTTAGTATTAGTTCAAATCAGGATCATTTCATTGGGAAACTAACAGATGATCCTGATATTAATACAGACATAAAGAGCTTTGAATTAGAGGAGGCTGTGAGGGTCATGGAAGATTCTGGTTTCGAAAAGGATAGTGATATGGTGAAGTGTGCATTGCGTAGCTGTGAAGGGCAGATAGTGGACATTAAGGATAGCTCATCACGGTATACACCTACAGATAAATCTACCATCAAAACAAACACTAGTCCAAAAACTGCAGGATCTGTTCTACCAGTGTTAGATGAACACTTGTCCATTCTTGGTATGTAACTCTGTTCTAAACTTCCAAATGCTAAAATAAATATTATGTTTTAAAAATTTCAAAAATTATTCTCGAAATGAAATGTTTGAGTAATAGCTTTTACACAGATAGGTTAAGCTGTCCAGATTATTGAAAAATATATTTTTCCATTTCATAATGTTCTTTTTAATAATAGAAAGAAGAAAACTTTATCTCAATTTCTTAGCACAGTACAATGATGTATGTTTGATCTACATCTTAAGCTCTAAGAGACTGCTCTAGTAACCTAGTGGTTAGAGCATCTGGCTTGGATGTAGGAGGTCACTGTTTGAACCCCGGTTGAGTCATGACTTATAAAAATGGTAATCACAGCTACCTTGCTAGACGCTCAGCATTAAGAGGTTAGTGTCAGGACTGGTTGGCCTGGTGTCAGGATGATGTGACTGGGTTGGACATTGTGCTACATGTCTGTGGCATGATGCCCCATTGCTAGACATCAGTTGAAACTGCCACACTGCAGAATCCAAATCACACACATGCATTTATATATTATCACCATTTTGTTTCACCTTGGAATATTGCAATAATATTGTTTTACCTTGGAATATTGCAATAATAATGTTTTTCCTAGGAATATTGCAATAATAATGTTTTACCTTGGAATAATGCAGTAATAATATTTTGACTTAGAATATTGCTATAATATTGTTTTATCTTGGAATATTGCTATAATATTGTTTTAACTTAGAATATTGCTATAATATTGTTTTAACTTGGAATATTGCTATAATATTGTTTTATCTTGGAATATTGCTATAATATTGTTTTAACTTGGAATATTGCTATAATATTGTTTTAACTTGGAATATTGCTATAATATTATTTTAACTTGGAATATTGCTATAATATTGTTTTAACTTGGAATATTGCATAAAGTCAATACTGTTGCATTACCTATATAAATCTGCCTGTGGACAGAGGTTGTTGGTACTAGACAAAACATTGTTGTTTAGATCCTTAATACTTGTAACTAAATTCTTGGAACAAAAAAATTAAATTGTCATGTTGAATACCTTTGCACAGGTAGATAATTAATCTATTTATAGAGTGAGGAGTGAGCAGTGAGATATTATCTTGCTTACACCTGTACATCTTTCAGCTGATCCCAATGTCTGGGATGACTTTGATGACTGTGGGGCAGGATTTGGAGAGGGCATAATGTTTACACCTCTGAAGTCAGCATCTCAAAAGAACAATGCTAAATGTAGCCAGACCCAAAGCACAAGAAAAAGTAGCATCAATGATGAAAAAAAGCTAGAGGTTGTACAACATGGAAAAACACAACCCACAGATGATAACAGCAAGAATAACCTCAGTGCAAGGGGACATAATACTGACAATATTTTAAAAGGAGACAACCTTGAAGATTCCCTGATGAATAAGGAAGAAGATGGAGCTGTCTTTAACGAAGATAGCTTTATTTGGATGGTGGACAACATGCCAGTAGATGAAAGTTATTCTGAGATGAAAGAAGAAAAGTCATTTTTGGAAGAAGAATATAGGAAAGTATGTTATCATACTAAAATTTCAAGCTAAAGTTATCATTACTCTGCTAAGGTAGTTGCAAATTATATGAATATTTTAGCAATTTCTTGATTGATAAAGATCTTAATTATTGCAAAATATAAACAAGCTCATGTAATTAACATAAACATCTCCAAATATTAAAACATTCATGACCATATATTGATGTTTCTTAATCGTTTTATTAGAATTTCATGTTGATGCGGTAATTTTGGATTGAAATTAAAACCTGAACTTTGATGGCTTAAATTTTGATAATCTTTGGCTTGAGTGCATAAACAGCCAAAGAGATAAAGTCTTGTTTTTCCAGTGACATTGGCAGTTTGATCATCATGAGCAATTTTTAGATTTTCTGTTAAATTTTTGTCAGTGAAAATACAAATGGGGACCTGCAGTATACCACTGCCTCATGCAGCACATGCATAATTATGGATCCCAACCTGTAGGTTTAGTTGTCTTTTTTTATTGCTACATAAGTTAATTTTGCTTAGTGCTAGATCTTGGCTAATGAGAACTAGTTGTGATTTAATGCTGTTAAGTATCCAATTTTGTTGTTTATATGTAATTCTTCACATTGTTGGAACACCCCTTAGTATAAATGTCCCTCACATACAGGACATCTATAAAGCTTCCTTGAACATCATTATCAAGTGAGAGACAATTAATTTATCATTTAGAATTGATACATCTTTTACTGTATTTTCTTGTTTGGTTTTACAACAGCACTTTTAGTTTTCTGTTGCGATATATCCTGCTGACAAAATGTTAGATAAGTGCCTTTACCAAGTATCCACCGAGGCAGCTGATTTTGGCAGGCCTGGGGATGGGTATTGAACTGACAACCCTTAGATTAAGAGTCTGATGCTTTGACATCTTATCCATCATGTCATCATATTTGTTTAAATTTTGCAATTTACAAGTTAGAAAATTTACATTGTTTTACCGAAGGATATTTAAAAGTTAGATTTTGGGAGGCAATAAAAAAAATGGTTTCTTCAATATTTATTTTGAACACAGGCTGTGAACTTTAAAACCCCAGAGGCTACCCGTAGAGAGAAGAAAATGAGAAAGGAATGGATTCCACCTTCACCTTTCACTCCCATGCCTAATTATGTTAATATGTCCACACCCATGCTGAAGGTAACTTTGCATATACTTTAAACAAAGACCATTTTTACATGCAAGCAAGTTAATGTTAATTTACTTACACAGAAACAGACTCATAACATTCTAGTAGGCATCTATGAAAATTTTGTACATGCTTAGAACAGGTTCTTGATTCTCAAAGACTTTTGGGCAAGAAATTGAAGGGTAAGCTCAAAATTTCAAAACTTTGACAGTCGTTAACTTACATTACAGTTAAGATAGGATAGAACATAGGATATTCATAACCCATGATCATCATGACTAGAATTTTCTGTTTTATTTTACTATTTAAAACTACAACAAATTGTGAAAATATGATGTCCAAACGATTGAACGGTCTCATGGCTAGTTGATACTCATACTATTTTGAAAAGCTTATGATCTGGTTTAGGTCATCTGGTCAGAGGGGCTGGTGAGTTTTTAGTTTGCTTGTTTATCTATAATCAGTATATCAACATTGACTTATTACTGCTCTGAGGCCATGGTCACTGTGCTGGCCTAAGGTGTTTGAGCATCCTCTTCAGATGTGGTGGTTTCGAATCTCGGCTTTGTTGTACCAAAGACTTTTCAAAATAGTACTTGACGCTGCTCACTTGGCACTCCACATTAAGAGGTTGGTGTAAGAACTAACTGGTGGGCCAGGTGTCTGGATAATATTACTGGGCAGAACTTAATGTTACATGTCTGCAGCATGATGCCCCATTGCTAGGCATCATTATAAACTGCCACACTGCAGACATCATAGCGATATGACTGAATTTTTTTAATAAAAATTCATTAAAAATCAAAATGATACACATGCTCAAACTTGAAATAAAAGTTTATATCATCAATATGTTGGACAGTTTTGGTTATGATCAAGATCCTTTTATGTTAATGGGGTGAACATGTGTCTAATTATGAGAGGTTGTCATGATTCTGGAGACCATACATATGATCAGGTTTTGATTAAAGACAGATGCTTATGTCATCAAGATCATGGACAGGCTGGATAAGGAGTGATATATATATTACTGAGGTTAATTTATATCAAGATCCTGAATAATAATGAGCACAATTCATGCATATTAATGAGGTTAATTTGCATATGACTGGCAGAGCTTATTACCATTCTGATGTCTGTATTTCAGATCCAATTTATATCAAGATCCTGAATAATAATGATCAAGATTCATGCATATCAATGAAGTCCTCTTGGATTTGACCAGCTGATCTTATTACCAATTCCATATTTGTGATAAAACTTTGATTAAACTTTGAATATTGGCATATCATGAAGACTTTGGATGAATTCAAAATTGAGTGAGATCTGTGAATGTTAAGGAGGTGATCTAGTATTTGATTGGCTGAGTATGTTACCAGTCCTTGAAGCCCATCTTTGTGAGAAAATTTTGTTAGAGCTACGAATATGAGCTTATAGCTTTTACAAAAGTTTCATAATGAGCAAGATGCATCCTCGTTAATGAGATGATCTTGCATCCGATTGGCTGGCTTGACTTGCTATCTGTCTTTAGTGAGTTTTTTATATCTAGGTTTGAATTATTGTGGTAAATAGGCTTCAATCATGAGGATGAATAGTGATTTTCATTGGTAAATAGGCTTCAATCCTGAGGATGAATAGTGATTTTCATTGGTAAATAGGCTTAAATCATGAGGATGAATAGTGATACTCATTATCAGCAAGACCTCTGTGTATTTGTAAAAAATTAAGTGCAGTTAGAAACAATTTTTAAATCGTATGCAGTTTTATTTTTCTTTGTTATCAAATACCTGTTCCTTTTTCATAAAGTAAAGCAAACCAAGGGATGTTACCCATGACATTGACTTTTGAGAAGCACAGGTTTGGGGTACAAAGTTTATTTCTTTGCAAAAGAATGAATATCGGTAGAAAATACATTTCAGAATACATTATGTACAATTTATTACTATTTTATGCAAATTAGCTCAATCAAAATAATTTTAATTTATACCTGAAGAACTGTAAAAAAATAAACTATTATTTAAAAAAATGTACAATTCATTAGCAATGTGCAATGTTATTGGGGGTAAGAATTTAAAAAAATATTTGCTTGCAAGTAATTGTGATTTTTAGTATTGAATTGTTTACCTAAACATAAATAATCATTTGTATTTTACAGAAAGAGATGGATAGGTATGGAGTAAATAATCATTTGCATGTACAATGTATTTTACAGAAAGAGATGGATAGGTATGGAGTAAATAATCATTTGCATGTACGATGTATTTTACAGAAAGAGATGGATGGGTATGGAGTAAATAATCATTTGCATGTACGATGTATTTTACAGAAAGAGATGGATAGGTATGGAGTAAATAATCATTTGTATTTTACAGAAAGAGATGGATAGGTATGGAGTAAATAATCATTTGTATTTTACAGAAAGAGATGGATAGGTATGGAGTAAAGCCATTAATCATTTGTATTTTACAGAAAGAGATGGATAGGTATTGAGTAAAGCCATTAATCATTTGTATTTTGCAGAAAGAGATGGATAGGTATGGAGTAAATAATCATTTGCATGTACGATGTATTTTACAGAAAGAGATGGATAGGTATGGAGTAAAGCCATTAAGCAAGAAGAGAATGCTGTTAATGCTACAAGAAATATACCACAAGACACATCAATGTGAGTAATTGTTATGCCATTTTATGTCTCTACTTTGTGGTGGATACATTATGATTGCTGTTAATACTACAAGAAATATACCACAAGACACATCAATGTGAGTAATTGTTATGCCATTTTATGTCTGTACTTTGTGGTGAATACATTATGATTGCTGTTAATACTACAAGAAATATACCACAAGACACATCAATGTGAGTAATTGTTATGCCATTTTATGTCTGTACTTTGTGGTGAATACATTATGATTGCTGTTAATACTACAAGAAATATACCACAAGACACATCAATGTGAGTAATCATTATGCTATTTTATGTCTCTACTTTGTGGTGAATACATTATGATTGCTGTTAATACTACAAGAAATATACCACAAGACACATCAATGTGAGTAATTGTTATGCCATTTTATGTCTGTACTTTGTGGTGAATACATTATGATTGCTGTTAATACTACAAGAAATATACCACAAGACACATCAATGTGAGTAATTGTTATGCCATTTTATGTCTCTACTTTGTGGTGGATACATTATGATTGCTGTTAATACTACAAGAAATATACCACAAGACACATCAATGTGAGTAATCATTATGCCATTTTATGTCTCTACTTTGTGGTGGATACATTATGATTGCTGTTAATGCTACAAGAAATATACCACAAGACACATCAATGTGAGTAATCGTTATGCCATTTTATGTCTCTACTTTGTGGTGGATACATTATGATTGCTGTTAATACTACAAGAAATATACCACAAGACACATCAATGTGAGTAATCATTATGCCATTTTATGTCTCTACTTTGTGGTGGATACATTATGATTGCTGTTAATACTACAAGAAATATACCACAAGACACAATCAATGTGAGTAATCGTTATGTCATTTTATGTATCCACTTTGTTGTGGATGCATTATGATTGCTGTTAATAGTCGTATTGTGTATGTCCTCACGTTAGCATTGATATGAATATACTTCCATTTGTCATTTACTTTTACCATATAATCTGAAATTTGCTTACACAGATGTTAGTTATATTTGGAGCAGTATTTTATTGGCATATTAAGTAAATGAGAGTGAAGGTTAGGTAGTCTGGATGCAGCTCACTGATTAGGGCTGGACGGTGGGTGGTCTAAAATGAAACTAAATGATGTTAATATTTGTTATGACTTTGATATCTAGCTTATTTCAGAATGGAAAAGGCAGGGATGATGCAGTTATAGAGAGAGTTAATTTTTAAACTTTATTGAGCATACATTTTTAGTGAATTAGTGAATACAATTTTGTGGTGGTCTATGATTAAAAGTATAGAAGGACATGGTTTTCTTGTTTGTCATTATTTACAAACACTACAAAGTATTTTACATTTAAACTGAAACAAATCATCAAAATGTGTTAAATTTATTAACTCAACAATTTGTCAGCATAGTTGTTTTGCCATTATTATATGTTCCTAATTATGAAACTTTGCATGAATAGATTATGGTATGGTTTTATATTTGTAAGTTGTAAAGGGAATAAATAATTAAGATCAACTTTAGTTGATTGGAAGTCCTATTTACCTACCATTTACCTAATAGTTTTACTAATCTTTGTGTTTTGCATGCAACTCAAAGAAAGTAGTCTCCCTTTACACATGATTGATTATGGAGTTTCACAGTCGATTATCTTATTGCTTGCTCAACCAACCTGCATCTCACTTGGACTAAATCCACCAAAATGTACTGCTAAAATCAATGAAAAGTTAGATCATCTAAGCTAACTGGCTGCATTTGCCTCCCTTGATTTAGGTTTCCTTTACTTTTATGTTTTACATCATCTCAGAAATATCTGACCATCCATTACTGTTGAGAGTTGAATTAATTAAATGGCCATTTCTGGTGGCCTATTGGTAATAGCATCTGACTTAGATGTGTGAGGTCATGAGCTTGTACCCCGGACACATCATGCTGTAAAAATGGTACTAACAGCTGTCTCACTAAATGCTCA
The DNA here is from genome assembly GCA_030141615.1 of Unio pictorum. NCBI lineage: Eukaryota > Metazoa > Mollusca > Bivalvia > Unionida > Unionidae > Unio > Unio pictorum. The sequence continues at coordinate 557,983 of JARLTB010000378.1, read as the reverse complement.
GCATTAAGAGGTTAGTGTTAGGACTGGTTGGCCTGGTGTCAGGATAATGTGACTAAGTGGGACATGATGCTACATGTTTGAGGTATGATGTCCCTGTGCTAGCCATCACCATAAACTGCAATACTGCAGACATTGTAAAAAATTGTTAAAGTTATGTTAAAATGCCAAAACACACATAATGTTTACATTTATTTGTACGTATTTATCTTCCTAAAGTTTGTTGAGTAGTTTTTTATGTTTACATTTTTTAGTACATTTTTTGCAGTTGAATGTTAATACATATGTACATACTCAGTTTCAAATGAGACTGACAGTGGGGTTGATTTTGAGTGCTAATACATATATAATACTCAATTACAATGAGATTGACAGTGGGATTAATGTTGATTGTTAATACATGTGTACATAATTAAATATGAGACAGTTAGTGAGGTTGATGTTGATTGATAATACATGTTTACATAATTACAGATGAGACTGTTAGTGAGGTTGATGTTGATTGATAATACATTTGTACATAATTAAATATGAGACTGTTAGTGAGGTTGATGTTGATTGATAATACATGTGTACTTAATTACAGATGAGACTGTTAGTGAGGTTGATGTTGGTTGATAATACATGCGTACATAATTACAATGAGACGGACAGTGGAATTGATGTCGATTGCTTTTTGAGTTTTGTTTGTTTGATTAGGATTTTTAACAAAGCTTTAACAATTTTTCAGTCATATCGCTATGATGTCTGCAGTGAGGCAGTTTATAGTGATGTCTAGCACTGTGGCATCAAGCCTCAGACATGTAGCATGATGTCCCACCCAGTCACATTATCCTGACACCAGGCCGACCAGTCCTAATACTAACCTCTTAATGCTGAGCATCAAGTGAGGCAGCTGTTAGTACCATTTTTGTAAGTCTTTGGTATGACTCGGCCAGGGATTGAACCCATGACCTCCCGCTTCCGATGCGGACGCTCAAACCACTAGGCCACCGGAGCGGTATGATGTTGATTGCTAATACATGTGTACATATTTATAGATGAGACTGTTAGTGAGGTTGATGTTATTTGATAATACATGTGTAAATGCTCAATTACAATGACTGACAGTCGAGTTGATGTTGATTGCTAATACATGTGTTAATGTTCAGTTACAAATAAGACTGATAGCGAGGTAGATGTTGATTGCTAATACATGTGTACATAATTACAGATGAAACTGACAGTGAGGTTGATGTTGGTGATATTTCAACCAGTCAAGAAGAAAAATGTCCATCCTCTTCTCAGGAGTCAGATATCAGGTAAATTAATTATTTAAATAAATATTTTAATGGGGCTCTGAGTGGCAGAGTGGTCAGATGCGCTCTCCATTATTCCATTATGGATCACTGACATCTCACCTCTGTCTGCGTGAGTTTGAGTCTCAGTTTTGGGCAATGTCGGTATATGAGAAAGCTTGCCAGTAGCTTCTCGTGGGTCAGTGGTTTTTTCCGGGTTTTTCCTGGATTCTTCCTCCACCATAAATACTGACTGCCATGTATAGCCTATCGTATGCTGAAAAATGGCATTACGCCCTATAACAACAGCTTCAACAACAAATACGTTAAGTCATTCAGGTCTGTTCATGATGTTTCCTGTCATCATTTTCTTTGTCATAATTGGTTATTTGGATGGGTAAACAGTTTTGTTATTAGGTCAGTTTTGCTGAAATGTTCACTTGTACAGATATAAAAATTTGTATCTGGATACACCTTGTGGATGAGCAGCACATGTATCAATACTTGGTCCCCAGTGGTCATGCTTGGAATTTCAGGTGAAGTAACTGTTTCTCCCAGTCCACATTGGGTGAAGTAATATGAAAATAGGGTTGAATGTGTTAAAGGTAAAGTTGTGTTATTGGATCTTTTCTTGAGTCTTCAAAATGAATAGCTAAATCATAGTGTACTAAAACATTAAAAGCTATCTTATACAACTATTTATTTTGTGTAATATAAACTGTTGAATACCTTTGTTCATATTTTTTTGTGCTAGAAGTAGTTTGGTGTCATGGCTGTATTTACTCTTTGGGGATAATATATTCAGACTTGCAACACTGATACATGACAATGTTAGAATGAAGAATGGTAAAGTATATGTACCTCAAAGTGCACTCAGTGGGGTCAAGATACTTAAGCTGTTGGGGTCATCAAAGATCCCTGGAAACATTGGACATGTTTGTACATCCATCTATCTGGTACCATTTTTTTTTTTTAAGCACAATAACTTCAGTTTCTGCCATCAAATTCAAGGTCACTATGATTAGAAGAAGAAGAAAATGATTGAGGTAAGGAAGAAACTGATGGTTTTGGGGTAAGGAAGAAACTGATGGTTTTGGGGTAAGGAAGAAACTGATGGTTTTGGGGTAAGGAAGAAACTGATGGTTTTGCGGTAAGGAAGAAACTGATGGTTTTGGGGTAAGGAAGAAACTGATGGTTTTGGGGTAAGGAAGAAACTGATGGTTTTGGGGTAAGGAAGAAACTGATGGTTTTGGGGTAAGGAAGAAACTGATGGTTTTGGGGTAAGGAAGAAACTGATGGTTTTGGGGTAAGGAAGAAACTGATGGTTTTGGGGTAAGGAAGAAACTGTTGGTTTTGGGGTAAGGAAGAAACTGATGGTTTTGGGGTAAGGAAGAAACTGATGATTTTGGGGTAAGGAAGAAACTGTTTGGTTTTGGGGTAAGGAAGAAACTGATGGTTTTGGGGTAAGGAAGAAACTGATGGTTTTGGGGTAAGGAAGAAACTGATTGGTTTTGGGGTCAAATAGTCCAGGTCACTATAACTGAAGAAAAATAACTAGTTCTGTGTCACAGACCTAGATTGAACTTTGTGGATGGTTTGCACTTATGCTAAATTAAATGGTTATTGAGTTTGGGTTCAGAATGTCATTGGTGGTCAAGGTCACTGGTTGAAAATTTAAGAAGTATTTTGAATATAAAAACTTAAATTCTGAACCATATAACTTGACCAGTAGTTGTGAGCTACGTACACTCAAGGGGATTTTGGAGTCAAAGGAAATTATTGTAACTCACAGAAAAACTGTTTTTTTTCTCCCATTGTTTTAAAGAATATTCATTTACCAGACTTTGTTGATGGCCTGCACTGAAGTTAAGAAAGTAATCATTAGATTTGGAGATTAAAATGAGAAAGGTCAGGGTCATAATGAGAAAATAATAAGAAAATCATTTTTGTACAGAAAGTTTAGTTCAGGAATGCATATCTTGACCAAAGGTCATTGATATATGCTGGTCAGTAATCTCCAGAGTCAACCATGCCCTACTAGCTGTCTACATATAAGTCTATTAAACACTGGGTGGGTGTATATTGCTTCATTTATGGTACTCTTGTTATAAGTTGTAGCAGGGCAAGAAACATCATAGTGGAATTCACAGGCAAAATGTATTTGATCTATAAAATACTAATAGCAAAGGTCAGAATTTCATGTCCATTATCATTGTAGAGTGGATAAGTTACAATATTTAAAAATATAATTAATTTATAGCCTTGTTTTGGAGACCATGTTTGTGGGAAGTGGGACATTATCGTAATTGTTTTGACAAAATTTGTGGGTGTTCACCAGAACATTTATAATGATGTCTGATTGCTCATAGATGAAAATGATGTTGATTTGATATGAAATGTGTCTGCCACAGTGGTAATTTTGATAATTTTATCACTACTCTTAAAGAGTGGATGGTAATAATAACACAAGGTTTTCACTGAATGATTTCTTATGACATATTGATCCTGAATGAAAATGGAGACACTATGAGGTTCACTATGGCTGCAGTGCCAGCCTGCTTAAAATTCTGGTCATTGCCACTCCTCCTGAATGGAAAGTCATGATCAAATGGGGTTTTCAGCAAAAGATTTCTTATGATTCTTAGTTGATCCTAAATGAAAAAGGTACCAATTGCACATTAAATATCACTGCCACTAATACTGTCATGAAAATGTAGCTGTCACTGCTTCCCCTAAATGGTTGGTCATATTGATATGGGACTTCACATTATGTCTTCTTGATCCTTAAATGTAGATGGGGCTTAGACAATATGTCCAGCACAGCAGCTAATTTTAAAATTGTATTATTATTGAAGAATATCTGAGATGGATTCAACACTCAGCAGTTAAAAGGAAAAATGGTCTTGTCTTGAATTCCTGGAAATTCCTTTCAGCCAGTAGAGCACCAGTCTCTTATATTTTCTAAACCCTTTGATGGATTTTTTTCATGCTTATGGAGGATCATTATGAAGCTAAAATAATTAATTTCTGCACAATATACTCTTGCCTTTTTGATTTAGGGGTCAGTGTCAGAGAAAAAGCAAATTGGCTTTCAAGGTTTGGTTACAGCTTCTAATGAAGTTAATAGTCAGAGTGGATTCTGTGACATGTTTATTCAGCTGTTGGATTTTGGACTCAAGGCTGTGTATTTTACAGCATTGATTGGATCAGGGGCTGAATGTGAAGACTTTGTCCTTATCATTTTCAATACTTCAATTTTGAATAAGGTATTTTGATTGCTTTGATAGTACAGTAAAATTTGTCTTGAAAGACCACTGTTATGTGAGACCACCTGTCTTGAGAGACCATATTTTCAATAAACAAATTTAATGATTATGTAGTGTTATGACCTGTTATGAAAAACCACCTGTCTTGAGAGACCATAATTTTATGGCAGAAGGAGTGGTCTCTTTTAAGACAGGTTCTACTTTATTGGAACATTGTGTGACCTTAGGTTTGCTTTTCCAGTGGCGATAATGCCATCAGTAATGTAAAGTTTTGCTGTAAAACTTCGTTTTATGCTTTTTGCATGTTGGATATCATTGTATAACATCAAGACATGGATGCAAGCTGCATCAACACATGCATGTATGTTAGTTACCATGGTGCTACATCAACACATGGATGTCTGTTAGATACCAGGTTTCAAAGAATACATGTTCTATTTATGGGTAATTCAAAATATTGTTTCTTTATTTCACAGTGAGGTTATTGAAGAAAGCTTTATGGAAGAAAAATATACAGAGAATGATGTCCCTTCTTCACCACAGGTATTCAGAATGTTTTTGTTGCTAATATAATAGTTTATTGGTAAGTACAAGGGAGAATTGTAGCTTTAGCAAGAATTGTTTTACATTGGAGATCCATTACATCTTTCTCCAGTAGTTTTGTTATATGCCTAGATTGGTGACAGTAATTTCATCATAGTTTCTGTAAAAAAAATTTAATATTATAGGCTGTGATTTTAAAAGGTTTTAATTTTATGAACTGTGTTTTTTTCAATAAATGCATAATACTAGAGTTCTATCCATGTATTGGTCTCTTCAGATCTGTCACTATGGTAAATAAATACACCATCACCTAGAATGTATGATAATATGATACATAATGAGACTGTCACATGTCAGGCCCAGGATGATAGACTTGGGTTGAATTGTTGACAAGTTAATAAGACTTTGACTTTCACAAAATTCTCTACTATATTAAAATCATGTTTTGGTTAGAAAATAAAGAAACATTAGAAACATTAAGTGGCAGGTACATAGGAAGTAGGTCAAGTAATCTGAGACTTACATATATATATATATATATATATATATATATATATATATATATATATATATATATATATATATATATATATATATATATATATATATATATATATGTTACAAATATTAAGATAATAAATTTACAGTCCTATACAATGTGACCCCACTATAACACAAAATTGTATAGGTCTAATAACACGGACTATGCTTTGTAATGAACCATGTCAATTAACTAAAGAGATTGATGCAGTACCCTCCCACCCATCCCAGTAAAAAAAATTGGGGGGGGGGGGATATAATTGGGTACAATATCATGGACTCGTTGACATGACTATCTGCACTGTTCCAGTTAAACAAGAAGTGCTTAAAATAGTTGTTACATATTTAATATTTTTTTGTATGTTTACAAAATCTGCAACAGAAGCATAAATAGTTGAAATACTCACCAGTAAAATCTGTTTTCTTCCCATAATAGTAATTTGTTCAAAAATATGCGTTAAGAAGCATCATTTCTATAGTAAAAAAAAGATTTGTTTGGTCCATTCAAATCTTGCATTCAATTTCTTTTTAATACTTTCACACAAGCTGATGAAAGAGGTGTTTTTTCCCCACCCCATTAAAATTGTTGAATGTGTCCAAAGACATAATTCAGACATTAGTAGTTTCTAAAATAAATCATGTATATAATCTTGAATAGCACATGTACTTGGCTGAAAATTCACACAGAAGATCAAAGGTATTGACCTCATAATGCATTTGTGATGAGAATTAACGTAAACTGTACATGTTAATGGCCTGAACTCAGTTTGGGAGGAAACCATTCGACTGTGTGAGTTCAGAGCAAGTTCCATGAAAAATGTTGAGTCATTCTCTAAAGAACAGAAGAAAATATAAATACAATAAATCCTGTATTCATTGAAAAAATTGTTTCATGAGGCAATCCCTCCACCCCAATAAATTAAATGGTTTGTTCCAACCACTGTTAACACTTGCAGAACAGTTTCCTGTGTATGTTTGAATGGTTTGATGCTAGAAAATACAAAGGGTTAAGATGAAGAGGATTGGGGGTGGCTTACAAATGTGTGACAATGACCAAAATTTTTGACAATTCGGTCCATAAACTTGTCATAGGTGGTATGTAGGATGGTTGATTAATCAGACATAAACAAATCTATTTTATTCATGACATAAATTCATAACATTTTTAGACCATCGCATTTTTGATTCACTTGTCAACACTAATATCAAAACTAATTGCATTTGTTTAACTACATGCCTGGGGCTTCAAACTTGAATAGAAAAGTGTTGCTTTCTGTATCTAGAGTATAGGAAAACTTGGGGATTTGAAGCTTGTGCAAGCTTGAGCTCGAGCTCGATAACTTTTTTGAGCTTTCGAGCTTGAGTAGTACAAAAAATAATTATCTCTATAATTTATTTAAACATCATTGTTGTTAATATAATAGTATTTCAAAAAGACAAGAGCATGCAGAGATTCATCTGATAACTTTAATCTCAATTTTGTACAGAAATTAGTAGCAACTAAAAATGCTCTTTCTGAATCAATTGAAGTTTGTTTGATTGTACTGATGGCATCTGATAATCGCCTCAAATTTTCAGTCAGTTCACCATTACTTTTTGACAAGGACAATTCTTGGCGTAATTTCTTAAATCAATCGGTTTGAAGAGATCCCTGAGTGCTAGAAGCTTCCAATCAAAATCAAAGTTAATCTTCAAGTGAGAGCTCGTTATGGTTAATTGTTATTTTCTCATCATGTGCTTCTTCATTTGCAGTATTTGCTGATGGAAATAGCCGCTTCATCAAATTTGTCGCTAATTCAATAGAAGTTTTGGATGGAACATTATCCAAATGTTGCAGAGATATCATAAGATCCATAAGTTGTTGATTAACTCTACCACCGATGTAATAATGATCAATATTTTCTAAAAGAGTACGACTGATCTCTGTTCTTTGTGCAGACACTTTTTCCCTCATGAAGCTAATAGCAACATAAGCAGTTCTCAGAGAACCTTTTTTTCCGCTCATAGCATTAAGAGTAACCTCAACTGGTTTCAACGCCAAAACTGTGGATTTCAATAATTCTATGTTCAAATTAGTTAAGAGATGCTTGGATCCGATTTCACTCAGCACTTCATTGGTGATGTCGTATAATTTAATAAAGATTTCTAGTATTTTTAGCATGGAATTCCATCTAGTTTTGCAGTCGAGGGACAGTTGTTGTTCTTTGTTAAATTTTTCTGAGCTTTTAGCTTTAAACACATCCAGTTGTATGGCTGAACCTTTGAAAAATTTAACAATTTTTCTCACAGCGTTTATATTTTCCTTCCATGATTTGCTTTGTATCTCAACTTCTTCAGCACTCAGTTCATCGTCGCTTTCATCGAAATCATCAGTCTGTTCAGTTTCTTTGCCTGCAAAAACTGAAATTCCTTGACCTGGGCAATTTTCTCAGTAAAAAGTTTTTTTAACACCCAAATGCAATCCGTGATCAAGGCAGGCTTGATACAGAGCTGGCGATTTTTTCTCCGAACTTGATCATAACACTTGCTCCATCATTGGTAGAGGCAACAATATCCTATTTTAATGAGACACGAAAAGAATCAAGAAGTTCCTCAACGAGCTTGTTCATTCTTTCAGCATTACAACTTCCGTAAATTCTGACAAGACCAAGATTGATACATTTTGACGAGACCATATGAAGGTTGATGTTGAGAAATCTATGATTTCCAATACTTGTCCATTTGTCCAATGATATTGAAAATCTCTTTGATTCTGAGAGTTCTTTCTTAATTTCCCTGTATGACTTGTTGGTTCACTTTTTCTTCAAAATCACGAAATAAGGGCCATCACTGATCTTTCATCAGCAGGTAACTTCATTCCTCTTAATGACAGTGATTGACAAATAAATTCTGAATGAGTGATTTTCCGAATTGAGAATCCATCGACTGCAGCGAGTTTTGAGACTATTTCTTCCAGTGAAGTTTTGACAACAAAGTTATCCATTGTTCTCATTTTCTTCGCCTCTATTTCAGACTCATCCTTGCTGACGTCAATATGATGAATGCTAAGCAGATGTCGACGCATTGTTGAAGTGTTTCCTTGTGGACATAAAATTGTCTGCTTAGATTCATTGCAAGCTGTGAAATAATCCTTTTTGCCCTTGTTAAAATAAGTCCAAACAGCTGATTTCTTATGTTTTGACATCGCTACTGCTTTAGAAATAAAATATAAGTAAAAATTAACAAACAAAGAGCAGATACAATATGAAAAGTTCCTGATAACATGTTTATGTTGTTTTGAACTGTTCAAAAATCAGTTTAAAAGAAATCCCTCGGGCGTCAGTTGTGCTTTTACTGCCCCTCCGGCACCACTCATCATCAGGCCAAACGCTTGAGAAGTTCACCGGTTCTCTTGCTTGCAGAAGTTGAAAAACCCCTTCTCCCTGTCAGCCGCAATCATAATAGTCAGAATTATTATCTTAGGAGCCCTCAGCGATGACCGTTGCAAGGCAACGACCGCCCACTGGTCGACCAACAAACACATGGGGAAGCGTAGGATATGTGAATCTGTAAAGCCGCTCATTCCCACAATCATTTAATTATCGCATGGGTTTATCCGGTCCGATAATATAAGAAAAAGCAGAGAATTTTTCTAGGCGTAAGCTTCGAGCCCCCGAAAATGCTCCAAAATTATCAAGCCTCGAGCTCAAGTCTAGTCTCATCTATAACTCTATCTGTATCCCATTAAATACCCACTAAATAATGCTTTGAACTCTATTGATTTGAATTAATACAGCAAGAATAATTATTAAGGAACTACTGGATCATTTTATTCATTGGTCAACTGACCGCATGACGATTGTTACACCATAAAGCCATGCGCACATGTTGGCAGCTTCAACTTTTTTTATATTTTTTTTCTCCATTAGTGAGATTATTTTTTATTTTTATCATTTGCTAAAATTTTTTGATTTACAAATTTGGTTGATGATATTTTCTTTTGTTTGATCGGAAATTATACACACAATGCATTGAAGACTTTCTGGCATTAGGTAAAAAATAATAAGATTAACACTAAGGAGCTTTAATCAGCTGACTTTCTTTCAGAACTATTGTTCAAGGTACAAGCTTAACCCTTGAAAAAGGTCTCTTTGCTTGGCAGGTCTCATTTTTCTTTACTATTTATGAAGTTTACAATGCATTATCTTTGAAAATCAAGTGATGCATATGCTGTTTGGGTACAGAATTACCATTCATGATAATCTGGGTATTAAATTACCATTCATGATAACCTGGCTATAACAGTACCATTCATGATAATCTGGCTATAACATTACCATTCATGATAATCTGGGTACAAAATTACCATTCATGATAATCTGGCTATAACATTACCATTCATGATAATCTGGGTACAAAATTACCATTCATGATAATCTGGCTATAACATTACCATTCATGATAATATTACCTTGAAAAATCTGAAGATTGTCTAGCATGGTCCTTTTTGTGAACAGGAACTGAACATGGTATTTATAAAAAAACTATTTTTACCTGGAACAACTGAAGTCATGTATGGTATTTTTCAGAATATGTTTATGCATCATAAAGAATTGTTTTTCTTAGTATTTTAGGTGATACGTGTTGTCATTGTTCAGTTTATTATTATCCTCAGTTCTTATGTAAGACTTGAATGTTTGATAGACACAAATTAAGTTTGAGAATATTTACTCACAAAATGAAAATATTTATGTCTTTACAGAAGCGTGGTGAAAACCTGACACAGATGATGATGAAATTCATCCAGGATCATCCAGAGATTCATATAAGAATGTTAATGTATGAGGTAAGAATGAACAGTGATTTTATCAGTGTAATGACTGCTATGGACAGAGTACAGTATTCAGTGTTTTGATTGGTGTAATATGAATAATGAACAATATACAGTGCTTTTGTTTTTGTGATATGAATAGTAAACAGTATACAGTGTCTTTATCAGTGTGATTGATATGAATAGTAAGTAGTATAGTGTCTTTATCAGTGTGATTGATATAAATAGTGAATACTATACAGTGTCTTTATTAGTGTGCTTGATATGAATAATCAACAATATACAGTGTCCTTATCAGTGTGATATGAATAGTAAACAGTATACATTGTCTTTATCAGTGTGATTGATATGATTAGTGAATACTGTACATTGTCTTTATCATTGTGATTAATATGAATAGTGAATACTGTAGTGTCTTTATCAGTGTGATTAATATGAACAGTGAAAACTATACAGGTTCTTTATCAGTGTGATTGTAATGAATACTGAACCATATACAGGGTCTTTATCTGTTGATTGATATAAACTGTGAACACTGTACAATGTCTTTATTGGTGTGATATGAATAGTGAATAATGTACAGTGTTTTTGAACAGTATACAGGGTTTTTATCTGTGTTTACTATGGATTTGGAACATTATTTTGGGTCTTTATCAGTGTGATTTATATAAATAGTGAATACTATACAGTGTCTTTATCAGTGTCATGACGGCTATGAATAGTGAACAAAATACAGTGGCGTTTTTAGTGTGATTGATATGAATAGTGAACACTGTACAGTATCTTTATTAGCGTGATATGAATGGTGAACAATGTAATAGTGAACTGTATAGGGGGTGTTTATCTGTGTTTGTCATGGATAGGGAAAATTATTCCGGGTCTTTATCAGTCTGATTGATATAAATTGTGAACAGCATACAGTCTTTATCAGTGTAATTGATATGAATAGTGAATACGGTATAGTGTCTTTATCAGTGTGATTGATATGATTAATGAATACTGTACATTGTCTTTATCAGTGTGATTGATATGATTAGTGAATACTGTACATTGTCTTATCATTGTGATGACTGCTATGAATAGTGAACAGTGTACAGTGTCTTTATTGGTATGATATGAATAGTGAACATTATACAGTGTCTTTATCGGTGTGATATGAATAGTGAACAGTATACAGTGTCTTTATCGGTGTGATATGAATAGTGAGCAGTGTACAGTGTCTTTATCGGTGTGATATGAATACTGAGCAGTATACAGTGTCTTTATCAGTGTGATATGAATAGTGAACAGTATACAGTGTCTTTATCGGTGTGATATGAATAGTAAGCAGTATACAGTGTCTTTATCAGTGTGATATGAATAGTGAGCAGTATACAGTGTTTTTATCGGTGTGATATGAATAGTGAGCAGTATACAGTGTCTTTATTGGTGTGATATGAATAGTGAGCAGTATACAGTGTCTTTATCGGTGTGATATGAGTAGTGAACAGAATACAGTGTCTATCGGTGTGATATGAATAGTAAACAGTATACAGTGTCTTTATCGGTGTGATCTGAATAGTGAGCAGTATACAGTGTCTTTATCGGTATGATGTGAGTAGTGAACAGTATACATTGTCTTTATCGGTGTGATATGAATAGTGAGCAGTATACGGTGTCTTTATTGGTGTGATATGAATAGTGAGCAGTATACAGTCTAGACCTGTCTTATTTGAGAGTCTTGAACTAATATGTTGCTGAAAATCTTGGCTTTGTCCAGTTTTCATATATCCCAAAACAAGCTTTTTTTTTAAAATATAAAGTATTTTTGTTCTACAAAGAAATTTATATCTGACTTACACTGACATATATACATTCGCTTGGGTCTTAGGGTGTCGGATAATCAGACCACAATCCTCAAGGACCAAAAACAAAATCCGGGGAAAGAAATCTTTGAAAATCCTCAATGTTAGCCCTTGATATTGCAGCATTTTATTTGCATTTCCCACAATGCTATTTGCATGGACCCTCTGCCTGATAACCATAAAAGTCTCAGATTTTTAAACATCTTTTTAATCTACTTTGGTATTTCATTGGTCAGAATTCATGATTGTTTTGACAGCCTTTGGAGTTGGACTGGCTAAAGAAACAGATGTTAGACGCAGGTATCAAATGTTCTGTTGACAAGTTGATGAATTTCTTGGATGAAAAGGTACCATTCTAACATTGTTTTTTTTTATCAGATGCAATCAAATTGTAATCGGCTACTAGCTCGCATGAAATTTCAATATGTGAAGATAACAGAATTCAAACCTAGCTTTATTTCCTTCATACCTCAGTTTCATGTTCTTTTTCTTAAAAAAAAATACAAGGCTGTTCAAAAGAAGAAAAAGATTTTTATCTTATTTTTTAATTAATAAATAATTTTAAGTCAAACATTTCATTGTTTGAAGTGAGTGGGAGGAATCTTAAAATTCCCATGCAGTTTATTGTCTTGATATAAATTAAAACTAAATAAAATAGTTGATGAAATGTAGTAATCATTGTTTACTTAAACAAAATCAGGAAGTACATTATTTACAGGCATGGGAAAGAAATAAAGTACGAGTCAGCATTTGGTCATTACTTGTCCAAATCAACTGTGTAATAGATACGATCATGAATGCAGTCACTCCACTGTACAGGTACTTTTCAAAACTTGGCAATCAGAATTGATTTCTGACTCTGTAGAGACTATAAATAAAACTTTTTGTGTGCATATCTGTTAAAGGCAGTGCTTACTCTTGTCTTTGTTTTCTTATTTTGAATTCTGAAAAAATACAGTAAATTGCATATTGTGTTAAAGATGAATAGAACCAACATTACAGATCAAGAACAAACCACACACATTTCTCTTTTTTTATTTGAAATCCATCTGTTGTTTTAGTGTATCACATTTACAATGAAGAACCAGAGGAAGGATTCAAGACGGGGACGAGGAAAGAAGAAACGAGCAAAAACTTCCAAGGACTCATCCTGACATGTTGCTTTGTTTTTAATCTTGGTCTTTACTTAATACAGTAAAACCTGTCTTGAGAGACCACTGCTATGAGATACCACCTATCTTGAGAGACCAGGTTCACGATGTACAGATTTATTGGTTTTATAGTGTTATGAACTGTTATGAGAGACCATTATATTTTAGCAGAAGGGGTGGTCTTTTAAGAATGGTTGCACTGTACTGTAGACTCTTGTGATATATGTATTGTTCTTGAATTATGTGTTCAGGTGTGTGTAAACATTGAATATGGTCATATAGATACAGAATTATGCTCACTCTATGTTGATGTTAGTGATTGCCAGAATTAACATTATGGATAAAAACCTTTCAACTTGCTAGTTATTTCAATAAAACAACATATTTGGCATTGAAAATTTAGTGGCTTGTCCTGTTGTCTGCCGAATTTTGCCTTGACATTTTGGATCTGTGCTAGTGTAATCTATTTTTGAGGCTGTAAAGTGGTGAACATGAAGAAATGCATTATTCACAAGTTCTTAAACTTTTTTATAGATTGAATAGCAAAATAAGAGGAAATGTTCATATATATTAGCAATCATTTGGTCCCTTGTGGAATTCTACATTTTAGGAACATATCTTTTTAATCTGCACATAAATATAGAGAGAAACCTGTATACAATTATTTATAAATAGTGCCTTGTAACATGTTTAACACTTCAGTTTGATTCAGTCTGTAAAAAAAAATAGAAAATGTTAAATTGTACATGATGAGCATTTAAGTTAATTAAACTAATTTATTTTTTATCATTTAAATATAAATTGATTTTCCTTTGCATTATTCTCTGTATGTTATACAAAAGACCAATAACTCCTTTTGCTGGGTGAATATGTAAATAGATGTCTTATCAACATGGCAAAATGTTGCGAAAGAAATAATTTTTTTATCACAGTTATACATTATATCCTTCATTGTGTATATCGTGTAGCTTTTATGAGTTTTGATGTAAAGATTCAAGAACTTTATAAGGGAGGAAACAAGAGCAGAAGCATTATAAGAAAGTTTTATCAGCCATGCATTAAGATGTTGTAAATGACAACATGGACAACAACACCCCAAAACACCATTCTGACAACTGAGATCAGTATTTATGTGTGCAGTTTTCCCACCAACAACCAGCCGACTCTGAGAAACTTGCGTAGTTACACATTTAAATTTTGTTGGAATAAGGAAAATTATCTATTTGTTGAATGTGAACTATCAGATTTTTTTTTGACTTTGAAACAAATAGTAATGTTATTGTTTGGTGTTTGCACAATTCCAGTTCATTCATTCTGATGCAAAAAGTGTTATATGATTTTTGGAATGCATGAAGTATGTGTAATTCTGTTTTATATATGCCTTTAACAATTAAATATAATCCATAAAATTGTATGAAGTTGATAGCATTTTAAGGTTGATGTTTCAACAGGATATAATATAATTACAGGAAATACACATGATCATGGGAAAACAGTCTATATACATACCCAAAAAAATAAACCAGTATACTTGTGGAATCTTTGTTCATGTTATCATTGTTTGTTTCAGCTTTTCCAAACCATTTGTAAAACAGAGTACTGATTTCTTGTTTAAGTTGCCTAAATCTTTGATTTATTTCCCAAGTTTTAGTTGACCTTACCAAAGGCCAAGTGCGCTTATGGTGTAGCCTTTTGTTCATCATGTGTCCATTGTCTATCAGTCCAAAGGCTCTTTTATATCAGATTTGGCTTGTAAACTTATAAACCAAGATCAATGATGACCTGAGTTTTGAACATCATCTGTGCATACTAAGTTGTTGATCTTGCATTACTCACCATCTTTGCATACTAAGTTGATCTTAAATAAGACATGTGCATGCTAAGGAGGTGATCTTGCATTAGACAACATCTGTGCATGCTAAGGAGGTGATCTTGCATTAGACAACATCTGTGCATACTAAGGAGGTGATCCTGCATTAGACTCCATCTGTGAGTATCTATGTATACTAAGGTGATCTTATATTAGAATAACCAAACATGCGAACAGTCTAGAGATCATATATCTGATCAGATTTGGTCTGTAAAGTCTAATTTGCCATCGTGTTCCAACAAAATAATTGTGCATAATAAAATGACACCAAAGTGTCTTCTTCTTCTTCTTCCTCTGAATCCTTAATTAAAATTTCAAAGTGTAAATACAATAACTGGAGTTGACTGCATCTCCACTAATGAAATAGGGAAAGACAGCTTCTTCCATGAGAGAATTACTGTTGAGGAGGTAACAGCTGTTTTTCAGAGGAATGATTGCACACCCCTGAATAAAAGAGTGAGAAGTAGCATCATCCCCAATATGATCGTGTTTCTTGTAAAGCTGGCTTGGATTGATTGTGTACCAGATGAATATGCTAGGGACAATCATAAGCACAAGTACAGTCTTAGCCTTGGTGAGCGTAAAACTGATGATAATTAAGTTGTATGGTTGCCCCAACTCTTTCTTCAGGGAGGGTTGACTTTTTCCAGGCACCAAGGCCAGGCAGTTTTGAAGCTCATGCAACCACCAAAGGGTAATGTATCTTTTTAGCTTTATTTTGTTATGGGCAAAACATTATTTCCACTGTGATTAGGTGGCCAGTCATTGACCAGTCATCTATCACCATGTACTGACCCCTTACCAGGATTCTGGTCATCGGGTACAGTGGATTTGCTTCCCATGAAATCACAGAACATTGTTATGAGTCTATACTCTTAATAAAAAGTAAAAAGCGAAAATCAACAAGCTTTGTAAAATTCAACAAAAGTTTATTTCCTTTGAATGCAGTGTGAATTGAAAGAAGGACTGTCGTTATTGCGAATTAAATACCAAAATAATCCTTGACCTAATAATTTAAGTCATGAATAAAATTCAGTAGAAGTCCAAAATAAATCCAATACTGAAAGCGACGATATGTCTGTGGTAGCTTGTAGAGTGTTGTTGTGTCAACAGTCTTCTGTTGAATCACAGTAATATAATTCCAGGTTTGAATTCACCAAAAATTCCATTGGAAGTCTGTACAAGAATTTGATCAGAGCACTTTGTGTTTCCAGAGAAAATAATCACTTGAATTCAGTAATTTAAAAAAAATAAATTCCAGCCCAACTGGACACAACATATAATACAACTTCAAAGTGCTAGATCTTAAAGCGCAACCGAAAACTGAAGCAAGACGTCCTAGCACACATTTTCGACAGCCATTGTGTTGTCGGAGGAATTCCCTCAATCTCAGAAGAAATGTATTGGTAATTTCTTAGGGCTGCACCCGTGGAATCAGAGACTTTATTCGGCAATCTTATTGCTTCTCAAGATTCTAATGACAACCAACTAGTCTTGCGTCGGTTGATGGTCTATCAAAACGGACCAATAAGTGAAGACAACCTGATATAACCATGGGGCAGTCCAATTTCCAAAGAAGGATGTAAAACCCCAAAAGCAAATCGGCTAACCTTACGTTAACTCCGCTGCAGAATGATTGTAATCAGTACACAGTTGGAGAGGCAAATGAAGGGCAATTAAGGCTATCTCCTTCCCCTTTCTCAACAAACAGGGGTGGAGGTGGATGATGCTGGGACTAGTCACTCGTGCAGTACAGATCTCTTTAATAGAAGTTGGTGCTCAATAGGCCGTTTCTCCGAGTTCTGGTTGAGTATCACAGAAGGTTGGTTGTTCCTTTTCTACAGATAAATAAGGAGAGTATATGTCTGTGATTCACGGAGCTGCCATTTTCTCAAAAAACATATCCTCTTACATCAGTCAAATATAACCAAGTTAATGGTGCACATGCTTCTTTAAAAGAGTGTTGTAGAAAAGGTTAAGGCATCCAGTCGCCAGAGTTCTACTCCCAGTTAACAAAATGGCGGAGAACTGGTTGAATTATAAATCTTTCCTCACAATGAAATTTTTGCGAGAGGGGAATTCTAGAGCATGAGTTCAGAACGTTATCAGATCGGTAGACTGGGCATGGCAGTCTCCATGGATCCTGAGGATGCGTATTCCACGTCTCTGTTCTTCTCTGTACATCCGGGTTTCGATACGGACAGGATTTATTCAATTTCGAACCATGTCGTTTTGTCTAACCGCAACGCCCATGGTCTTATGGGAGTAGAATCTAGGGTATTTGATTCAGCTTATTAAGTACTTCGACGACGTGCACACCAGAAATTTACAGTCCTTATTACATCATATGACCTGCAGTGAGTATAAAGAGTTATTCCCAACCGAGAGAAATGAGATCGTATTCCTTTTCATTTTCATATTTGTAGATAAGAATTTTTTTTATTGTCCTTATAGTTCTTGGTTAGGTACATTCATTTACTTTTATATTCTCAATAATCACAGCCTAGGAAAGAAAAACATTCATTGATGTTTATTTTCGTTACTGTTGGGAGACGTCTTTTGTATTCTCGGGGTGTTATTTGCTTGGTGGGCTTTAAATTTTCGATTAGTAACAACTGTGAAATCCAAAAAGTATTAATATTCAACGAAAAAGGTGAATTCAATATAATATATAAATATAAAAAGTGAGACTTAGCCCACCCTCCCCTCCTGACGGTGTGACAATTGTTGCTGGCACGGTTGGTCCAAAATAGCGATAGTCCGCTTTGCACGAACTGCATCAAGCGAAGACTGGCAATCTGAAGATACGTGATAGATGGTGAAATTAAGTTTAAATCCAGACTAAAGCGATATTTTGAGAGCGTGTAACTTTTCAAGCTCGATGGAAATGCGATTCAGCCTATCGGCCAATTGATATGCGCATCAGTCCGAGTTTTAGACACCACTTTTTAAATAGTTGGATAGTTATGTTTGGTTGAAATCTAACCCTTTAAATATGAACAATGGGATGAGAAAGATCAGTGAAAACTTGGACTAAAGAAGTCCATGAAAAGCTGAGAAACTACATTCCATGAACCTAGATGATTAACAAAGGGAGAAGTTAAATGATGTCAACTATTCCTGCAGGGCGGTGTATGCATGATTTTTAAAAAAATATTTCTATCTTTTAATTCATTATCAGTGAAAAAATAAAGACGTCAATAGATAAAAAAAAAGAAATAGACAAAAAACAAAACTTACAAGAAGATCTAAGTGTATAGTATTATGGGGCATCGAGTTCTCTACGTTACGGATCACTGCCATATCTATCTGTGTGTGTTCGTGTCTCCGATTCGGCCAATGTAGTTATATGAAAAAAGCTTGCCAATAGCTTCTTGTGGGTCGGTGGTTCTTTCCGGTTTTTTTCCAGGGTTCTTCCTCCACCATTAATACTGGCCGCCATGTATAGCCTATCTTTTGCTGAAAAATGGCGTCAAACCCTTCAACAACAACAACATAAGTGTATATTATAAAGCAAATTTTAAAATCATTTTGTTTTCCTTTCATTAATAGGCTACCGCATTTAACGTCCCTCCTGCCGTTTATACTTAAGTATATTTAAATGAACACATGATATTTTAATCTTCATCTCAAGAAAACCATAACCACGTCCACCAATATCCACGCCCCGTGATATGTTACATCTATGAAACACCGTAAACAACCTCGGGACAGCTATAAAATCAGGTACTAACGTCTTTCATAACAATGTTAGGTACCAACACCTTTCATAACAGATGTTAGGTACCAACACCTTTCATAACAGATGTTAGGTACCAACACCTTTCATAACAGATGTTAGGTACTAACACCTTTCATAGCAGCTGTTAGGTGTTAATACCTTTCATAACAGATGTTAGGTACCAACACCTTTCATAACAGATGTTAGGTACTAACACCTTTCATAGCAGATGTTAGGTACTAACACCTTTCATAACAGATGTTAAGTACCAACACCTTTCATAACAGATGTTAGGTACCAACACCTTTCATAACAATGTTAGGTACTAACACCATTCATAGCAACTGTTAGGTATTAACATCTTTCATAGCAGATGTTAGGTACTAACACCTTTCATAATAGATGTTAGGTACCAACACCTTTCATAACAGATGTTCGGTACTTACACTTTTCATAACAGATGTTAGATACCAACACCTCGCATGCATATCAAAATTAACCAATGATTTACCTCGGGGTTCTGGATATTATTTTTAGCGAACTTGGTTTTGAAATGTACGGAAGGTGTCAGATTATTTAGAGGAAAAGGCCTAAACAACAATTACGTACAATATTATGGTTAGTTATTATACATATATTATAATAAAAAATTACTGTTACTCCAGTCCTGGTGACTCAGTACATAGTTTGATAATATTAGACTCCGAAAACATTACACCTGTCTTTTATTATCATAGGAATTTATATTGATATATCATGATAAATCTGTGATCATTTAATTGGCTTTATTCGGGATGTTTGTCTATTTTATTATACAGTGTTAGTCTTCTGTATAAATAATAATATAAGCATATACGCTTTGAAATATTGATAGATTTAACAAGCTCATAATTTATTTATCATTGTGATGCAATCGTGCAGTGAAAGCCAATTGTTAACAACTTCTGGCAGGTAAGTTGGCAGGCTATTCCAGAGGCTCGATTCTACGTTAAGGACACGGCAAATATAAAAGATAAATTTCTGAGGTAGGCGGAGACCGGTGATTGTCACGTGTTCAATGCACATTCGCTCAGATAGTTTGCTGTGTACCTGTCAGAAATAGTGCAAGCTTTTTAGTCGTAAATCATGAGAAAGTATACCCCGCTCAATAATAGATTTCAAATCCTGTATCGATCATTTCGCAAGAAGGGTAACTCGAGGAGTCTTATAATTGTATTTCCTGCTCTTTTGTGGAGTACCTTCATTTTTTAAAAATATCCCAGCCCCTTGTGTAATGGATCATGTAAACCGCTACAAAATAATTGTCGATGTTGTTTGGGGTTTAACGCTGTTTCTCCGCACAAGAGAGGCTATAAATAATGGCGGCCTGTATAACTGGTGGAAGACGAACCTGGGGTAAACAACGGTAATAACCACCGATCCTAGGGAAGTTAATTACAAGCTTTCTCACATACCTACATTAGTCTGACCAAGACTCGAACCCACGCAGACAAAGGTGCGATGGCAGTGATCGGTCTAGGCGAGCTCTTTAGACCATTCGGCCACCATGGGCCTCAAAAAGTAAATCAGAAGAAATTAAAAATAATACAAACGAACTGTACCATAGAAAATCACAATACATTGTCGATGGAAGACTTGAGCCACTTTTATACACGCTTAAAATGGGCACACACAGAATTAACCACAAAAATATGAATATAGTCCTAATCTGTTGAAAATTCTGACCCGAACAAATTGAACTATTTTAAATTCGTTCACATCATTTCAAAATTGCCACTTAGCGTATATATCAAATCATTAATATTCCCAAAGTAATCGAATTAATAGAACAAATCCCCCCCCCCCTTAAATGTCGCAGTGCACATATCAGACTTGCGGAGAATTACGTCTACATTAAATGTGGACAGTTTTTCATATATATTTTCGTGAAAGATATTTATGCTATTTTAATAAAATAAATATAATACAAATAATATTAAAGTGGGCTGCCCCCCCCCCCCACTGTACATTCACAAATATTATATATCCATTCATAACATGGAGTATCAAAAGGGGGTGCATATAGGGGTCGTATAACTCGTTCTACTATGATGTCTTCTACACAATACAGGGGTATCAAAGTACAGCTGAAAATAACCAAAGAAAATCAATGGTCCATGAATGTGGGTTGTCACTTGAAGAAAACATGCCTTTCCTAACGACTGTTGATAATCGGTATAGCATTGATTAATGTATATAGAATCGCTGTTATTTTATTAGCGTGTACACATGTACCTACCCTGACTATAAAACTGATCAAAGTTGGATGTAGCTTTGTCTTTTTTAATGATTATACTCGAACCTGAAAATGTTGAAGGATTGTACGATTGACTTACTTTTTGAAGATATGAGTGATAAGAATCTATTCAACTCTGTTGAAAGTTGTTGTTTAGACTTTTCTTGTGGAAGTAGAATGCATAATACGGATACACGTTAAGGTGTGACTGATTCTTTTCATATATGTTGAGTCTATTTTGATATTGGAAGAAAGTGGAATAACTCACCAGCAGGTAATATTGTTTTATCAAATACCTTTCTGTAAATGTGTTTGGTGACAATACTGATAACAAACAGCCTTTCAAATGTTGAACGTGCTAAAGCAAAAATATTCTATCAACCTAACTGCTCAACCGATTAGCCTTTCTTTAAGGGAGTGACCCACTATTATCATATTATAATGTCATATAATCAGAGTTACATGTGCAAATAGCTATTACTGTCATGTTACATTATTTGGACATAATATATCATATTTGATAATGTTTAGATAATGCTCATTGTCCTGTTGTGGGAATACAAATTGTACATTTTCCAAACTTTTACATGACATATAGTCAACACGTTTATAACGAACTCCTTATGCGAAGCACATGATATCAACAATAACAAAATATAAAAATGAACATCCTGAGTGAAGAAATACAAAATTTTGTACATCCGAGCAAAATGGCATTTGGTACTCTATATATAAATTTCTCGTTTCTCTCATTATGTGTATGTGCATTTATATGTTTGTTACTATATATGTCTCCTTATTTGTGTGTGTGCATTTTTTAATGTTTGCCACTATTTATGTACCATTATCTCTTTATCCCTGCAATTTGTCATGAATCGTCACTGTCCGTAGCTTAATGTCACCCTCTGAGCCCAGGATTCAATTTTCACCGCTACGTAATCTTTCAGCTCGTTATTCGATAGATTTATATGTGTGTGGGTCTCATTATTTCTGTTATTGGATTTAAATTTATGTGATCGTATCTCCATTTTTTCTGTTTCTGTCTGTGTATGTACGTTCTTAGCAGAGGGTTCGACTCGCAAATCAAGCGTCGAAAGTTCATTACACGTCCCGTCCAGCCTGAGTCGCTGTGTCAGTGGAAAGGGTGCTTATAGATCTCATTTCCTTAGCATGATGTAGTCAAAAATGTGTTGAGAGTGCTGTTTAAAACCAAGCAACCAGTATATTTTTCATAAGGGAATAAATCAACACGTATTATCTACTTCGCTGCTATCATGGTTTGTTATTTGCCAGAGTTCGATTCCGGCTATCGTCGCTCACACCTACGTTAAACTTTGTACACACGTCTTTGTCCAATTGTATATCTTTCTATTCCCGTTTACTACCTTGATGTGGCTCTCTGTTTTTGTGTTGTACCTCTGTGTTTGTAGACACTTTTTATCGCTATCTTTTAGACCATAACGATGTTTTTAACTATATCGATGTCTCTTGTTCAATTCTTTGTTGAGTAACTCTCTCTCTCTCTCTCTCTCTCTCTCTCTCTCTCTCTCTCTCTCTCTCTCTCTCTCTCTCTCTCTCTCTCTCTCTCTCTCTCACACACACACACACACACACACACACACACACACACACACACACACTGTCGCTTTTGATTAAACTCTGTTGCGACTGTCTTTTCGTAGCAAACCAGGTTTGAGAGATAAGAAGACTGTTTTACAACTTTAGAATTTCTATCATTAGGATTAGAAGAGATGCTTTAAAACAATCACAGAAACGCGTTTTCCATGAAAACTTGTACACTCAGGTGGTAGTGGAAGCATTTTAGCTTTTAAACAAGTTGAGTAAAAAATATTATAAAAGTGTTGCGAATACTGATAAAACAGTGAATAACTCGGTGATATATTAATGATTTTACTTTTCAATTTTATTAACATGTCATCGTCAGTATATTAAAATACATGACTGTCTGGTATGCAAATTGCAATCCACAATGTATGTATGTATGTATGTATGTATGTATGTATGTATGTATGTATGTATGTATGTATGTATGTATGTATGTATGTGTGTGTGTGTGTGTGTGTGTGTGTGTGTGTGTGTGTGTGTGTGTGTGTGCGTGCGTGCGTGCGTGTGTGTGTGTGTGCATGCATGCATGCATGTGCGTGCACGTACGTACGTACGTATGCATGTGTATGTATATCTACGGTTTAACGCCATATCAGCTCAGTTATGGCTATATAAGTGACGAGTAAGTATAGATATCTAAAAAGAACATTAAAAAGCGATAAAAGCAAAGTAGGGATCCGTTAAAATTCAGTTATTTTTAAGTTTATAAACCGCACTTTCTAATAGTATAAAACCACCTCAGATGGAAAATATTCACGGGGTATATCCCATAGCAAACTGGTTAACTTCTATATCCCCCCTCCCTCAGCGACATGCAGGACAACCATTCGAGGTCAATCATATCAATTATACCTCGAATGTATTCCATCTATGCTATTAAAATCTATTTGGCCATTTAGAAAAAAAGAACCAACCGAGTTACGAATGATCGAACTGATTTTTTCAATTATATTTATAAAAAATTGTAATCCTTCTGTCAGTCGTACAGTCATAGAAATACTCGAGATGGCCAAAACATATTGGATTTCTTGTTTCTGGCGAATACATTTTCGGCGAATAAAATGTATGATTTCTTTGTAAATTACTACGCCTACATACATCAGAGGCATGGTCTTGTCTGTCAGAAGTAGCTGAAGAGCTTCTGAATGGCTGTAGAGGGTATCGAGCCAATTCCACATTGAAGAGTCCACAGGGGACTTCAGAACATCAAGATATTGAGAATTCATTGACTCTTACTGTACTATCAAATGGGTTTGCAGGTAGTGAAACTAAATACATATCTGTATTTTTAAGGAGCGAAGCCACCACAGTCATCTAAAAAAAATGGCAGAAGAAGAGACAAAATCAATTGATCCGACACAAACTCTGGTTGCAGAACTGGGGCGCCATATTGATAACATTGATGTCAAGAGATTCGGTGATGTGCACGAGGACTTTAAAGATATTGCGAAGAGCGTTTCCTTGGTAAACTAATTTTTAGATATATCAGTAATTGCAATCAGTATATCATGATAATGTAATAAAAGTTAAAATACATAAATCATTTCTTATCAGTATATCATGATAATGTAATAAAAGTTATAATACAGAAATCATTTCCTATCAATATATCATGATAATGTAATAAAAGTTATAATACAGAAATCATTTCCTATCAGTATATCATGATAATGTAATAAAAGTTATAATACAGAAATCATTTCCTATCAGTATATCATGATAATTTAATAAAAGTTATAATACAGAAATCATTTCCTATCAGTATATCATGATAATTTAATAAAAGTTATAATACAGAAATCATTTCCTATAAGTATATCATGATAATGTAATAAAAGTTATAATACAGAAATCATTTCCTATCAGTATATCATGATAATGTAATAAAAGTTATAATACAGAAATCATTTCCTATCAGTATATCATGATAATGTAATTAAAGTTATAATACAGAAATAATTTTCTATCAGTATATCATGATAATGTAATTAAAGTTATAATACAGAAATCATTTCCTATCAGTATATCATGATAAAGTAATAAAAGTTATAATACAGAAATCATTTCCTATCAGTATATCATGATAATGTAATAAAAGTTATAATACAGAAATCATTTCCTATCAGTATATCATGATAATGTAATAAAAGTTATAATACAGAAATCATTTCTTATCAGTATATCATGATAATTTAATAAAAGTTATAATACAGAAATCATTTCCTATAAGTATATCATGATAATGTAATAAAAGTTATAATACAGAAATCATTTCCTATCAGTATATCATGATAATGTAATAAAAGTTATAATACAGAAATCATTTTCTATCAGTATATCATGATAATGTAATTAAAGTTATAATACAGAAATCATTTCCTATCGAGTTCTACTGAATTTTAAATACACCTTTCTTCTAGTTTAAAAGAAGTTTCCTTAGACTTTTGATCTAATTTCTAGATATTAAATTCATGATCTATTTCAAAGTATGTTATTCTTTTTAAAAAGCCGTTATGTTCTCGTAATGTCGCACGAAAGCCAGTACATTGCCAAATCACATGACAAATTATTAAAATTTATGTCGTTTCGTAAGCAAAAACATGTTTTTTTTTGCATACTTCAGGTCAAACTTGTTGGGTCTTTGTTAAAATATTTAAAACAGTCCATATTATGATTTAATATACAAGGTACACACACACACACACACACACACACACACACACACACACACACACACACACACACGCACGCACGTACGCAGGCAAACATTTATACAGGCATACATACGTATGTATGTATGTATGTATGTATGTATGTATGTATGTATGTATGTATGTATGTATGTATGTATGTATGTATGTATGTATGTATGTATCGATGCATGCATGTATGAATGCTAATTTTAGATGAAATTTGTGATACGAGATGATATTATGTCATGAGTTATTCATGTATTGATAAAGAAAATTGAATAAAGTCTTGTAATATGAACACGAGTTTAAGATTATATTAATGAAATAATACTACTGCCTTTGCGATACTCTATGACGTCATCATCTGACGTTTCTGAGTGTTATCTGTTCAGAGGACCTTTCATGAGTGTTCATATCAGATGAAATAAGTCGAGAAATCTATATTCTTATCAAACGAAACAAGTCGAGAAATCTATATCCTTATCAAACGAAACAAGTCGAGAAATCTATATCCTTATCAAACGAAACAAGTCGAGAAATCTATATCCTTATCAGACGAAACAAGTCGAGAAATCTATATCCTTATCAGACGAAACAAGTCGAGAAATCTATATCCTTATCAGGCCTTAGAGTGAAATGAACTTAAAGGTAGTTTTCTATTTATTTCATGGCCAAAATATACAGATTTCATTTGACCAACCTTAAAATAGTGGTGAGAAATGGTTGAGATACACCAAGATGCCTCAGTCGCTGTTTTGCATAACATTATGATGTCATTATGTATTAAGTGTTATATGGCATATATTATTCAACTAGTTTAATAAATTTTATTTTAAATGACAACTTGTGTAAGATCCCATGGATTTCAATTGTACATACTATTCTGAACTGTATACATTTACTGTTTTAATTCTTAGTACTGCCAAGGAAAGGTTTCCTGGAACAATGTGGCCATGAAAGTAGCAAAGCTGAAGGTTACGTTAGAAAACAAAAACCTCAAAGACAAACAGCTGATGGCTGCCATTCATTCGCTGAATGAAATAAAGGTATCTTAAAACGGAAATTATGAGGGCTACGATACGCATCGAAGAGAGTGAGAAACAGTATTTCGTCAAACGCTTTGGTATTTTATTATTTGTGCCTACCAGTGACCTTGTGTATATAATAACATCACCCTTACAATGTAATCAAATAATCGAGTTTTATATTCATGACTTGACTGGTTGTAGCGACCATGCACCTGTTGGTTGCGCATTGAAATCAAATATAAGGCAAGATATTCATTCTAGTATGAATTTTATAAGATAGCAATACTAATGAAATATAAAATTATTTTTTTTTTAAAGTACGGCTGCTGTATGTAATCTTATAATATAGTTTGCTTTTGGAGATTACAAGTAATATATGAGAACCATTGTATTTTACTATTTCATTTCGGAATTGTGGAAAGAGACTTTAAAAGAATTAGACATTTGTAATAAATATGGAATAATCTCAGCATGGTTTAATGAGGATTGTAAACAAGGTATATAAAATGTTGAAAAGCGAAAAAGAAATATTGGAAACCAACTTTTCAGGAAAGTTGTCTAATTTAATTCGTCTAAGAAACTAGATATATTATATTAGAATTAATGTATTCGTATAAGAAAGAAAAAAAGAAGAAATACAACGTGTATCCAGGGAAAAATCGTTCATAAATTGTGGACATAAATACGGTAATAATATGCCATAAAATGGAAAAAAAACACGAAGTGTACTGTGTTGGAATATCATTGGTTTTATAATATTCCTTTATAAATCTTATAAACGAAACAGAAATCCACCTAAAAATGATGCAATGGACAGTGACATACAGGATAAATTCTTATCTCCAGCTATTGTCAGAACAGTGCATTTTACTATTTTAATAACATTTCACGGACGTGAAAATTCACAACGCAGTCTCAACATTCAAAACCAATAAAAATTCAGGGTTTGATGGATTTATAAGCAAATGTTGTTTTCACTGCTACAGTTGTTTCTCCATTTTTGCATGGAGTCTTTTAAAATCACATGCAAAATTACCCATTCCTCCATGAGTGAGCTGAAAGTATTAAAATTCTCATTTCTTGGAAGAGCCATCCTAATAATGTTGATGTGATCTTACTTTAAGTTTGTTCTGTTATTAATAAACTGTATTTATGAAAGCATAAGCTCTATGCAGTTTTTGCTGACTTTCAGAGAGCATATGATATGTATTTTTTTGTAAATTACTTAATGTAAATATAAAATTTATTCAGATGCGTGGAAAATGTAATAAAGTCAAGTGTCATGTAATATATTTTTATTTATATTTTGCTCCTTTAAAATAAATATAAAGCAATATTGGTGTAAAGCATAAATAACAACTATCACCATTGCTTTTTACTTTAATTATTAATAAGTTAGCTAATTGTTCGAAAATTAAAATGCTGTACAACATTACATTTATTTAATTCTTAATTTTCTGTAATAACGCATTGATTAATTCATCTGAATTAATCCATTAGGTTTACTATGTCTGTTTAATAAGTTGAAAAACTATTATGAAAGCTGTGCTATCTAGGTAAATATTAATAAAACAGAAGGAATTCATTTTTAAGGTGAAGATTAATGTCAAAAGGTATAATTTTGTATGGTGACGACGGGGTAAAAAGCTAAACTGTTCAAAAAGTAAGAGATTGCCTGGACGGGTTTGCTTTCTTAAATATCATGAAGAAGAAGAAGAAGAAGAAGAAGAAGAAGAAGAAGAAGAAGAAGAAGAAGAAGAAGAAGAAGAAGAAGAAGAAGAAGAAGAAGAAGAAGAAGAAGAAGAAACAAACAAAAGAGTAATTAATTTGCATTAGTTACAAATATATACATAAAATATGCGATGAATAGTTTCATATTACTCATTGGTTATGAATGTAAAGGATGGAAGTGGGTGGGTCGGAATTGCTTAGATCGGCGTTTGGGCTGGCCAGTAGCATTGACTTTTATGGTCACATCCGCCGAATAAAATAGTATCGTTAATGACTCCGCAGTTTTGTACTCAATCAGAAAGTCAAATAAAAATCTGAAAGCTTTTGTATTTATGAACAAATGAATTCAAAATTTCTTTCTGTAGATTTTCTGCTGTCACATATTTGTCAGTTTTGTTTTCTTAACCAGGTTCTAGGCGGTAATGCTGCCAATGAAGGTTCTGTTACCAGTAGAGATACTGGTAGTGAAAGGATTACACGATCAGACCGTAATTTGAAACAACGATCACCCCAGTCCTTGAAAGTAAATACAGCTAAAACTGAGTAGGTACAGATACCCAACAGGAGCACATTACGAGTTTTGTTATGAGTCCGCGACTCTGATAGTAGACTGGGATATTATTAAGTGTTTGATTATGTCTCCCGTAAAAGTGTCAATAGAACGGGGCATTATTAGGTATTTTATTTTGTGTACCCGGCTGTGATAGTAGACTGGGACATCACTAAGTGTTTTGTTAGATGTCCCCGACTGTGATTGTAGACTGGAACTTTACTTGGTGTTTTATTTTACATCTTTAACTGTGATAGTAGAACGGTACAGCATTAAGTGTTGTTTTTTAATGCGTCCCCGACTGTGATAGTACAAAGGGACATATTTATTTGCTTCCGTATATCCGTACATCGTCCCTATCCCAGCATAGTGCGATTACAAAGACATCATCTGACTTATAAGAATGAAATTTAGTAGCACGTTCATATGTACAATTATATGTAATGATTAGATTTTCATACCTTTCAAAAGCTTAAAACACGCACGCACAAATATGCCCCCCCCCCCCCCCGTTAAGGTTGAGGGTGAATTTGTTTTGTGTTGACTGAAACTTACTTGGAAAAGTACCTTAACTAAGAAGCTTATTTATCAATACAAACGAACTTTGCCACTCATGTTTATATGCATGTGCAATTAATCTAAACTGATAGCGAGTTATTTGAATGAATTTAGCTATTACATTCTTTTTATATTTTAAAAAACCGATATTTTGGAATGGACTTTTTCTGTAGCTTGCATGATGTATAAAGACAAATGTAATTTAATAGCTGAGTCACTTCCTTAGTTGATTAAAATTCGAAATTTTGTTGTTTATTCATATTTTTAAATGCTTTTTTGTACAATTATAACTGGGTTATTATGCACAAACACACACACACACACACACACACACACACACACACAAATTGTTTTTATATTGTAACATTATATGAAACAAGTTTAGTTTGTTCAGAATCTGCTATATACTTGTAGACCAAGACGCTCCAAGAGCGAACCGCGACCGACAGGCGAAA
This sequence comes from Unio pictorum, assembly GCA_030141615.1. Taxonomy (NCBI): domain Eukaryota; kingdom Metazoa; phylum Mollusca; class Bivalvia; order Unionida; family Unionidae; genus Unio; species Unio pictorum. The sequence goes on along the minus strand of JARLTB010000378.1, from coordinate 528,048 downwards.
AAGAAGTGAATAGGTAAATATATTTTCTGTGTAATGTTAAAGATAAACACCTTTATACATTTATACATTTCCAACAGTTTTCATAAACTCTAAGTCTTGTAGATTTCATAAAACCAATTAAACCGAGCAAGACATTAGATAAATAGGTAGGTTGATGATAAAACACACATACATACATACATGCATGCATGCATGCATGCATGCATGCATGCATGCATGCATGCATACATACATACATACATACATACATACATACATACATACATACATACATACATACATACATACATACATACATACATACATACATATCGACAGAAGCAGTTTTTGGCTGTTGCAAGCAACCTTTCCTCCCTCTCGTTCACTCCGAAATACAAGTTTCTGAAGAATGGCCCCTATTGCACCAAAATGAGGTGGAAAATTTCAACTTAGAAAAGCTCCTTGCTGGAATTGCTCTCTTTCTCTCTCCCAATCGACTCTTACGCTGCTTTTGTCTACACATGCAACCATACATACAGACATACATTGGTTGTAGTCTCAACTTGAACATGTACAAAAAAATATGGAGTTACCTGACATTTAGTTATGAGAAAATAAAGTCCTATCACTAGTGATATGACCATAAAAAAAAATATTGCAGTCTAAAAGCAGAAAACGAGGAAAATCTTTGTATTTATATTATTATCAATATTGTAAATGAGTTATAAATAATATTGGAGATGTATTTTAAGATTGTATATGTATTATGAACAATATTGTATATGCAATATTATTAACATTGCATATGTATATTTTATGAACATAGTATATTATGTTATTATTATTACATATTTATTATTATTTATATTTTATATGTATTATTATTATTATCATTATTATTAATATTAATTATTATTATTATTATTATTATTATTAATTTATTTGCATTATTATTAACATTTTATATGTATGTTTTTATTAATATTATATATGCATTAATGTTAATACTGCATATGTATTATTATTTTTATTTTATGTGTATTATTATTAATATTGTATGTTCATTATTAACAATGTATGTGCATCGTTGTTAACATTTCATATGTATATTTTTATTTATATTGTATATGCATTATTATTAATACTGCATATGTATTATTATCAATATTTTATGTGCATTATTATTATTTTATATGTGTTATTAGTAATATTATATATGTAATTTTATTACATTTGTTATAAGCCGAATCTTTTATGCATTTTTTTCTGAATTTTGTTTACAGTTCATCTTTCCCACGGAAAATAAGGTATTGGATTCTTAAGATTTATCAAGATTTAAGCTTGATTTAGTAATGATTCATTGTTTTTCCTACTTCATAACTCACGTGTTAATCTGATGATGAAAAGGGGATATTTTGAAGGACCCAAGGTGTTGGATATGAAATTAAGAAAAAGCCTAAACCACATTAAAGGCGTAAGTATTAAACCCTGAAAATATGGGATACAATGCACAGAAAGAGCTAATCATGTTTGCGTGATCAAAAATATAATGGTAAGTGTTCATTATCTGCGTAGGCAATTAACTTAATTTGCATAGGAACTGTTCTAATTTGTATACGGGACTGCTCTAATTGGCATCGGGAACTGTTCTAAGTAGCAGAGGGAACTATTCTAATTGGCATCGGGAACTGTTCTAAGTAGCAGAGGGAACTATTTTAATTGGCATAGGGAACTGTTCTAATTTGTAGAGGGTACCATTCTAATTAGCATGGGAACTGATCTAATTTGTATACAGTGCTGTTCTTGTTGGCATCAGGAACTGTTCTAATTAGTAGAGGAAGTCATTCTAATTTGCATAGGAACTGTTTTAATTTGTATACGGAGATGTTCTAATTGACATCGGGTACTGTTCTAATTAGCAGAGAGAAACATTCTAATTGGCATAATGAACTGTTTTAATTTGTATACGGGGCTGCTCTAACTGGCATCGGGAACTGTATCTAATTAGCATAGGTAACCGTTATAATGGGCATAGGGAACTGTTCTAATTTTTATACGGTGCTGTTCTAACTGGCATTGGGAACTGATCTAATTAGCATTGGGAACTGTTCTAATGGGCAGAGGGAACCATTCTAATTGGCATATGAACTGTTCTAATTTGTATACGGGGCTGTTTTAATTGGCATCAGGAACTGATCAAATTAGCATGGGTAACTAATATAATTAGCACAGTGAACTGTTCTAATCGGAAGAGGGAACCTTTCTTATTGGCATAAGGAAACTTTTCAAATGCAGCCACAAATATTTTTCAAATTGGTAATCTGATTTAATATCTTGCGAAGAAATTTTTAAAGATAAAATTGTAAAATATATCTTTCCAGTGAAAACAAAATTGATAATTAATTTTTTTCAAATCTGGCTCGCTTCACCATTGCCAGAGTACTTCAGAGGAGATAACGTTTTCAGACATTCGATACCAATACCATACAATGCTATCCCGGAAACTTAAATTTTCTCAACACATCCGTGTTATATCTCAAAAGAGAATAACAAACAATAAATTTAGTATTTTTTTTGCCCTACCATAGTAAATTCACATGAACAGCATGGGACGTTCTGATAAGACACTACTGTTCTGCTTGACAAAGAAACAATTTCAAGGTTAAAGCTCTTTTGTAAAAGCAAAGTTGCACGTTAGATATGGGGAGATTCTAACAGGTTTAGGCAACACAACATGAATTTAGTCACATAATGAAGTATGAATGATAGGAGTTTATACACGAAATCAAGAAATAATTACGTGTAAATAATAGGGTTTTAGGTCCTATATACACAAATTGAAGCAACAATGACGTGTAAATAGTAAGGTATGATGTCCCATATACACAAATTCAAGCAACAATGACGTGTAAATAGTAAGGTATTATGTCCCAAATACACAAATTGAAGCAATAATGACGTGTAAATAGTAAGGTATGAAGTCCCATATACACAAATTCAAGCAATAATAACGTGTAAATAGTAAGGTATTATGTCCCAATACACAAATTGAAGCAATAATGACGTGTAAATAATATGGTCTTATGTCCCATATACACAAATTCAAACAGTAGGGACTTGAACAAAATTGAATTAAAAGCACGACATATTTGTGATTACGCGCTTTATGATTTAATTCGTAAGGAGGACTTTTATGCATATAGGTCGACCAGATTAACTTGCTAGTTATTTGTCTGATAGAACTAGTGCAAGTGAAATAAAAGTATACAGGTGGCATACATGCTTTATTCGTGTTTATTTTTGAACAATGTAATGTGTTCAAGATACGCACACAAGATATGTCTGAAATATTAAATACTAAAGACACGGACATGTATTTAATGGCTAAGTTGAACGATTGCTGACCTTTAGTGCATATTGGAGACACCTTCATCTTTAACTCAGGGATCAACTCTTCAATTTTTAACTCCCTTATTATTCATGGTTGGATATTATTATTATTATTATTATTATTATTATTATTATTATTATTATTATTATTATTATTATTATTATTATTATTTCAGTACGAAAGCAACGAAGATTACAGTTCCTGAAAGTAAACCTCAGAATATTAGGTAAGACGAGAATATACATGAAATCTCGACATGTTTTGTTATTTCAACACTAAAACGGACTAAGGTTTTATAAGATTATTTTCTATCGAAATTTCACTCAATTAATAGACGTGGATTTGAGAACAATCAGGATAATATATACGCCTTGACTACAAATAAATCAGCCGGCACCTCCCCCACACTAAAAAAAAAGAAACTAACGGTGTATTCATTTGCCCTTTGGCGTTTGGGGTGGGTGGAGTGGAAAGGGATAGAGAAACTGACCTAGGATTTTAGCACCGACACTCCACATATTAAACATCGGGCATATAAGACAGCATTAATATAACATACGTTAGAATTTCAAATTGAGAAATGTCTGGACAACGGTTGGTGTATCGCCTGATTGTGTATTCTTTATGCCACCTTAATGCTTGTTTCTTATAAGATGATATTTCACACCATTACAGCATTGTTTTTTTATGTACATTGTTAAAGAAAATTAGAAATAATGGTGTTTGCGCTCTGGACGGTACATGACTTATTCCATGTTTCTTATATACTTGTAAAACCGCCATAGCCTCAATACTTTAATGGAATGTTGCTGTTTGGATTTTTTCCTACAGATTCAAAGGCTTAAAAAAGCAGGATGTGATTGAAAACAAAGATCTTGCGAGAGATTTGAAGTAAGTATAACATTTATATGGTCGAAAACACATTCATTCATGTAGATTATTACGTGTCTCAGCCCTTCATCTTCAGAGAAATCGTACTAAGCATCACAATTAATACGCATGCGTATTTTCTTCATAACTGGTTCCGACTTAAGAACGACTCGAATGCTTGTCGTTATAATATAAGATTTGGGATAATTGTCACATACTAATATGACTAATTGCACGTAGAATTACTGCAAGAATATTAGAAAATGTCTTCTAAGTAAGTACATAAATTTATACTATAGAATAATGTACTAATTTTCATCGTTGGCATTTGTATTCGTGTTCTATACAGCAATGAAAACAGCAACAAGAAAAAAAATTAAGTCCAGCTAACACACTCGTCTATACGTATTTGTATTTTCAGATTGGTACCTGGTACACTGAAAATCAGTGGAAATATTTCGATTGTTCCGGACAAAGGGTACGTTTCGTTACAGTAAATTTTTAAAATGCATTAATTTTAAAAAATGTATAATGACATAATAAACGAACGTATTGCCTGATTTAATTGATATGTAACCCTGGTCACCGACGCATCAGTCATACTTAACGTATTTCTAACCTCAGTGGAGCGTTAGTAAATATATCTTGGAAATGTAATTTGTATTACGTAATTGCAGTAGTAAATCAGGGGCTTGTTTGAACTTTAAGGCGTGATGGTCAGACATCGAGGTGATTATCGCTTATAAATAGAACATATTCAAATGGTTAATTTTTGTGTATTTTTCTTGTCCAATTTTCGAGAATTTGCAGTGAAATAGTGCGTGTGACAAGGAAACGTCGAGTTTTCCCCGTTTTTTTGCGATCGGTAATTTTTGCCTCCATTTTCGGAAGAAAGATTTGTGTTTGTACATTTAATTTTGTGAAATAATTGGGATGTGTTTAAAAAATCAAAACATTGGGCACAGTTTTAGATCATTCTAAGATTCATAAGCCAGCGACTACGTGTTGATGATAAACAAATGCGCATTTGTTTCGGAGACGCGGTATGTGCTGCAATTTTATGAAATTTTAAAACAAAAATTCTTTTGCTTTCCCACGATATTACTATTTACCCCTCAGTGAAGCACCAGATGTATCAGTTATCATTGTTCATATATACTAATGCTCAATGAATCTTTGTTTCCAGGTATCAGAAAGAAAAGCCAGTTTTAGCCGGGTAGGTTACACACCTTTATGAATACATGTTTTAGTAGTTTTTAAAAAAATTATAAATGTAATGGTTGCGTATGGACGTGATATGATTTAATTCAGTTGGTAATCATGCAATCTGACTCTTGTATGATACATAGGACCTAATCAGACAAAAAACTGGTTAACCAACTTGTTATAGTGAGTGCAATTTTAAGAAGATATAAATTCTATTTGAGAAGATGGGGTACGGCCATATATGGAAGTAGTGATATTCCTGGGTGTGTTTTTAAAACTGTACTCCCAAGCAATCCCAACATTCTCCGAAATCAACTGGTGATACAGAAATACTGTTGTTTCGGTCTATGTTTGCTAGGGAGACGTTACACAACTTGTTTAAATATAACATGTACAATTTCATGATATTATTATCATTATATTAATTTTTTCTTCTTATTTAGGTTGTCATGGTAATGCATATATATTTTTTAATTCATAAAATATGCTAGAATTTGTAGATTTAAAAAGAACGTTACTTAGTAGAATCAATGTATGCATGCATGCATGCATGCATGCATGTATGTATGTATGTATGTATGTATGTATGTATGTATGTATGTATGTATGTATGTATGTATGTATGTATGTATGTATGTATAAATTGATTTTCATATGTTGCTTGCTAAATCGTTACGATGCTTTGTATAAAAAGTTGTACATTTCTGAAGATATACTTTTTTCCTTGAATATTTGACTTCTAGTATTTTTTCTTTCATTAATTTAGGACTCAAATGAAAGATAATTCTGCCAAGGACCCAGATCAAAATTCTAGGTAATATTATATCCTTAGATTGCGTCTTGTATCTATATATTCTTTTTAGCAATGTACAGTCTGCATATCGCCCTTGCCACAGTACTGAAACTACTCTTCTGAAAGTAGTTAATAACATTCTCTCTACTTTAGATAGCGGAAAGATTACAGTCCTCACCCTCCTTGATTTCTCTGCAGCATTTGACACAATAGACAACGATAACTTCACTGTCTTCAGCATGTATTTAGCATTCACAATACACCTTTACTGTGGTTCAAATCCTACGTAGTCAACAGGGCATACATTGTATCTGCAAATGGTATACACTCCAGCTCAGTTGATATATGTTGTGGTGTTCAACAGGGGTTTGTTTTAGGACCTGTTGTCTTGATTCTATACACTCAGCCGCTCTCAAGTGTCATGTATCATCATCCAGTGTCTCGCCAATTGTACGCTGATGACACCCAACTATACAAGTGTAGCCACCCAATTGATGTTGATGCTACCATCCAAGGAGTAGAAAGATGCATTTCTGATCTCAAATCAAGGATGACTTGTAACAAGCTGCAGATGAATGATGATGGTAGAGGTCCTCGTGGATTAGGGGTGGGGTGCTCCAGTATTATATTTAATTATTACAGAAGACCCACCTTGGCTCGTTGTTGTTAGAAATTGAAGTAGTGATAGAGATAGAGAGATGCAAAGCTCCGAGACCGAGTCAGCGATTCCGACTGTTAAATTGCTGAATACACAAAAGGTGAAATTCAGATAAACAACAATCGAATACCATTCAATGACAGATAATCATTTCTCAAATGAAATTCAACATTTGAAACCATATCACTCGTTGTTCACTGGAGGAAGTGACGGCCTATTTCATTATCTGACTTAGTGTGATATATTTTCCTCCTGTCCTGTGTTTCTACTCATCTGTATTATTCCTTATCTTGACTGGTACTCAGTTCGCCTCCAATAAATCACACATTTTCCTCCGTTCTCTCCATTTTTGGTCTCCTAGCGACTCGTGACAAAATGTACTAGGGTATTTCTCTTCTCTGTCACCTATAGCTCCTCTGGTCCCTAAGAGTTTCCTGTCCGAAGCTCCATTGTAATTTTCAGAATAACAAAGTTTCCCGCTAATTTCGAATGACGTCGGAGTAGCTTATAACTTCCCGCAAGATAGTTTAGCGACTACTTAAGTTTAGTTTCCATGATACTAGATTTGATCTTGCGATTCCAAAGGTGGCCACGCCTTGCTCAACTCTCAGTGAATGTTGATTCACCCATGATCTACATAATTAGCAGACATTGCCCGCAACCCGGCAGTCTGTCAAGGGTGGATTTACAAGTCCCACCTAATGTGTTCCTTAGAAGCCAATACTGGCAACTCATCACTTACCTGTGAATCACGCGTTGCCAAAAATAAGACGCCAATCACGAGTTCCTATGGCCATGTTATATACACACTGGCTTTAATACCGAATTGTTCTCAAGGCTGAAATTCGTAACACTTATTAGGCGAAATTATTAGCCTCAGGGTCTAGCATATACATATTGCAATCTGGTTATTGTTCTTTACCTACAACGCGACGCTGATACAACTGAAGCAATTCTCATCACAACACAAAGACTTTCTAATTCACATCATTTACCTAAAACAATAAATATCAGTAACACCAACATTCAATTCATTCACACAGTCAGTACGAAACCTAGGTGTTACTCCGGGCAGTTCTCTCATGTTGCAACAATATGTCATGATCATATGTATATCTTGGGCTGAGACGCATTTCCTCCATTCGCAAATATCTTTCAGTTGTTGTCACTAAAGCACTTGTGTCTTCATTAATACTTTCAAGACTTGACTATTGTAACTCATTTATGTCTGGTTCGTCTCTATATCTACTCCAGAAACTTCAAAAGGTTCGAAACACAGCTGCTCGGATCATCCTTAGAGTACCACGATCAGAGCACACCTCTCCGCAGCTCTGTACCTACACTGGCTATCCATTCGATCTAGAATCAAACACAAAATTTGTTCTCTGTGCTACGTTTCACTGACGGACTCCAGTCCAATATATCTATTTGGCCTCACTCATGTTTATATTCCAGCAAGATACTTACTCTCCTATTCTGACAATCGTATACTCTTTATTCCCACTATGAAAGCAAAATCATATGGACAACGTTCTTTTGTATGCCAGGCTCAGCAACTTGGAATGAACTGCCCATTGAAATTAGACACAAACATACAGTGATCCTTTTTTGAGTGTGCTCTTAAACCTTACCTTTTTTTGACTGCAGGAACAAACTTAAAGACCTAATAATATTTCCTACCTTAAATATTTTCGTCTTGTTTATGCTTTCGAATATCATGGTGTTTGTTTTTGTTTTATTTTTGTTTGTAGTCATATCATTAGATATGTTGTAAAGCGCTTAGAGCTTCTAATAATAATAATAATAATAATAATAATAATAATAATAATAATAATAATAATAATAATAATAATAATAATAATATCATTGTGCTGGGATCATAACATTATTTGCACGCATTTAAATTCTTAGAGACATTTCATTATGCTTATCGTCAAAAATCGGGAAAAATGTATTTCTTTATATCCCAGTGAAAGTCAAAGAATAAAGGCAGAACACGCATATTTCCTGAAGCTGTTGAAATCCCTTCATTTCTACGTGATGTACGGGGATGGCGGATCACAAAAAACAGGGTACAATTTACCGCCATTGGAAGGCGATGAACTACAAACGTCATTGTCTCAACCGATCACACAAGCTACCGAAATTGCACAAAAACATCTGGAGTTTCTCAAGTAAGAGTTTTAACACTTTACCGGTTATAGAAAATGGTATGCATGTATGTATGTATGTATGTATGTATGTATGTATGTATGTATGTATGTATGTATGTATGTATGTATGTATGTATGTATGTATGTATGTATGTATGTATGTATGTATGTATGTATGTATGTATGTACGTACGTACGTACGTACGTACGTACGTACGTATGTATGTATGTATGTATGTATGTATGTATGTATGTATGTATGTATGTCTGGATGAATGGATGTGTTCGTGTACTTATGTATGCATACAAGGTTTTCCAAAGACAGACCGAAGCAGCCGACTGGGGCTTTTTGGACGGCTATCTAACCTAATAACCTAGAGTTACCTAGTAAACATTCCAGTGACCCGCTAACTACTCTAAGCCGGGACAGGCATTAACGTTTATCTCTTAGCACATGGTACAGGTACAATTTAGTCACTAGACAAGACTGTCCAACCAAATCGGTGACCTGGACAGTTTTGCGTATATAGTATGTACTATTTCTGATTTTATCCACACTTATTCACCAGGTTTTTTAAAATATAAAAAACCCAAACAATCCAAATTCTAAACCTACATAAAATTATTTTGTTGATTTCAAAGGTTTTTTTTCCAGAGAGAAGAACGTTGATTGAAGAAAAACATGCTAATTAGTGGATTGAACATCTTCTAAATTCCGAGAAGTAAAAATTTCCTTCAGCTGCATAGTTGATTTTCCTTTAACGTTTTTCTTCTTCTTCGAAACATGAAATTTTAGTATGGACCCAACCGCAGTAGTCCGTGAATCTAGGTTGATTTCTTGCAAACTGCTCACAAGTTGTTTTTCTTAAAAAATATAAATGTGGCAGTAATTTAATAGCTGAAGCTTTGTCATGTATCTCCTATTTATATCTGTTTTTATTGACGCTTAAGATAGAAATATTTATCTTAAAGCTGTCAGCATCAGAATAAACTGTTTTTCGATTTTTATGAACATTCGGTTTTGACTTTAGTTTTAATTGGCAAAATGTTATAATCTGTGAAACGATAATGAAAATAAATAATATGAGGAAAATCGCCAAAAATTCAAGTTAGTATAAGAAAGTTCTTGGAAATGCACACATGGTTACAATATCGTCAATCGCAATGCATTCATAATTAAATATCGTCTTTGGAAACGCATACATGATTATAATATCGTTCTTGGAAATGCACACATTGTTATAATATCGACCTTGGAAATGCCCACATGATTACGATATCGTCTATTCGAACTGCATGCACGACTAAAATTTCGTCCTTAGAAATGCATACATGATTAAAAAAATATCGTCGTTTGAAATTCATGCATGATTAAAAACTCGCTCTTGGAACCGAATTCATGATTAAAATATCGTCCATGGAAATGCATACATGATTACAATATCGTCCTTGGTAATACACATATGATTGCTATATCGTTCTTGATTTGTTCCAGAAAGTTCAGAGTGACAGATAATATGAAACAGAGAGAGGAAGATTTGCAGCATAAACTTATTGAGGCCACAAAGTACGTATCTAACTTTTCCTTGAATAAAATGTTAAATTTCTGATTGAAATAAAGGTGTTATTAACATAATGCTAAGCTGCTTGTTAGACGTTTTCACCTAAAAGTTTTATGAAAACAAATCAGTATTAAATATGGATTTTATTTAGTGCCATGACATTGAATAAGCACAAGTTTTGTTATGCTTGTTTAAACACAACAGACACAGAAGCAACCAATCTATGGCGATTAATGTACATGCAATTTTAAATCTCCTTATGTGAGGCAGGGTGGATCATATATGTTTGGGATACGAACACACACAATATACAAATGTTGCTTTAACCTTTTCCCAAAAATTTGAAATCTTCTAAAGATGGAATAAAGTCAAACGTATTCATCACACCGATCTTATTTCCCGCTTGTTCTCTATGAACATCACTTATTTTTATTTCTCGATGATCTACCTTATTTTTCCGACATACATTGCCATACACGATGGCTTCTGTGTCCTCTTGACACAATTTAAGGCGTTTTTATATTTTTCTTATTGTACATTTTTTTTCTTCTTCTTAATTTAAGAAAGGTTGATAGCATGTCACGCGCCATTCAACATTCCACAGAGATGCTTACAAGTCTGCACAAATTCGTCATTGGAGATAAGAAGCATTTTAATCAGCCATTACCTGAAAAAACAGAAAATGATGCTAACGCAAACCTAGTCGATTTTAAAAACAGGCTGCAGGAAATCGCTCGTCATCATACTAATGATTTACAGTAAGTAAATAAGTTTTACCTACCTACCTACCTACCTATCTACATACCTACCTACATACAGGTAGTTAAAATTAGTTGCTTTAAAATAAATATTCTACATTAAAAAGATTATTATTATTATTATTATTATTATGAGTGCATTGTTTTGGCAGAGAATGTTATTCGTTAATATGGTAAAGGGTTAGACGTTTTTATTTTAAACAGGAATATACAATGATGGTTCATAATACTAAATATTTATTTACTGTTGTTTATCTTCTTTCATTCCGTTCTGTCACTTTTTCTTTACATTAAAACGATCTATATGTAATTATTGACAATAGAAAGTATTTGAAATTATATATTTACACACAGTTGAACTCATGTCCTCAAGGAACACGGACACATGTTGGCTAATTTAAATACTTAATTGTTCATTTTTTTAACGTGTGCACGTTACCAGCAGAACCAATGTCATGCATTAACATTTTACAAGTTGCCAGTACACCAAATGTCATGTATTCAAATTGAACGACATACCAATACATCAAAATTTCATGAATTATAATTATACCTTATGCCAGCACACCAAATGTCATGAATTACAATTACACATGATGCCAGCACACCAAATGTGACGAATTACAATTTTATATGATGCAAGCCCACCAAATGTGATGAATAAACATTTTGAAAGATGCCAGCACACCAAATGTGATGAATTACAATTGTACATATCAGCCCAGATGTCATGTATTACAGATATAAAAGATACCAACACACCAAATGTGATGAATTACAAAATTTACAAGTTGCCAGTACACCAAATGTCATGCATTACAATATTACATGCTGCCAGCACACCAAATGCCTTACATTACAATTGTACAAGATGCCATCACACCAAATGTGATGCATTACAATTTTACAAGTAACCATCATACCAAATGTCTAACATTACAAATTTACAAGTAACCATCACACCAAATGTATAACATTATAATTTTACAAGTAACCATCACACCAACTGTCTAACATTACAATGTTACAAGTAGCCATTATATCAACACATCATCTGTCTAACATTACAATTTTACAAGTAACCATCACATCAACTGTCTAACATTACAAATTTACAAGTAAAAATCACACCAACTGTCTAACATTACAATGTTACAAGTAGCCATTAAATCAACAAACCAACTATCTAACATTACAATTTTACAAGTAGCCAGCACACCAACTGTCTAACATTACAATGTTACAAGTAGCCATTACATCAACATACCAACTGTCTAACATTACAATTTTACAAGTAACCATCACACCAACTGTCTAATATTACAAATTTACAAGTAAAAATCACACTAACTGTCTAACATTACAATTTTACAAATAGCCATCACACCAACTGTCTAACATTACAATGTTACAAGTAATCATTACATCAACACACCAACTAACATTACAATTTTACAAGTAGCCAGCACACCAAATGTCTAACATTACAATGTTACAAGTAGCCATTACATCAACACACCAACCTTCTAACATTACAATTTTATAAGTAACCATCACATCAAATGTCTAACATTACAAATTTACAAGTAGCCAGCACACCAAATGTCAGGGTTTTAAATCTACCTTACTGTATATAACCAGTTCCCCTACTCGGCCGGATGCTGCATAGCAGAAAGGTTAGCGGGCCAGTAAAAGGTTCTTACTCGCGTTTAGAATGTCCGGAAACCGTAATGTATACCGTACTGAGTTATACTGACAAATCTAGATCTAGAAAAATGTGGTTGTAAATAAAATAATTTTCTCCCTGTGCATTGTGGGACGGCCTGGGGTTCGACAATTAGCCTGACAATGGAGATCATACCTTTCTTAATGTTTCGGAAATTATGTAATAACATTTAAAGATAATTCAGGTTCCATTCAAGGCAACGTCGAAGCTCTCACAAATGTTATTGACGACGATATTCACACCCCTTTCCTATTTATCATACTTTCATGTAATTATTGTACATAATTTCTTATGGTATTTACTGTTAACTGTCTGTAATTTGAGTGAATAATGCTCCATTCATAAATGTCATATACGCTTTCAATTCAGATAAGGGATACGTTAAAACATGCTTTTAAGTATCTCGTGTTGAATACATTTTATATTACTAAAGTCTCAACTACTGTTACACCTTGCAAGTAATATCATATCAAAATGTCAATACGTTTTGAATTTCTAAGGACACCATCTTTGTGTGTAAAATTGTCATGTTTCCGGTAACTTTACATATATACGAGGTTTTTATGATTATTGTCAAATCTTTTTTTTAGGCTAATATCGTATGCAGAGAAACTGATAAAAGAGCTACGTCATTATACTGTTGACTACGGCAAAGGAGAATTTAACCTTCCTGAGGAGAAAAGTGCAATACCGGATGGCAGAATTGTTGTTTTTCGGACTAGCGCTAAAGATATTGCCGCTGAAGTGAATAGGTACTCGAATGCTTTACAGTATTGTACAAACGTGTGGGTGAGGGTGGGCAGATCGGTTGCCATTGGGACCAGATGTCTTGTGGCTCAAAAGCAGCTGTGAATGATATAATTTAATTGCCAGGAAAAACATTAAATGGTAGTAAATTGCAAGACAATTGTTGGCAGCAAGGGCTCGGCCCCGGGCCCCTCCATTTACTCTACTGGACCCGGATGCCACTTACCCTTAGTACACCACTGATGCTTTGTTTATTGCGTGTTACATAACTCTCACATTTCCAAAACAAGTTTTACTAAAGGAACTAAAGGAAATACAGGCGTTGATATCATGGGATGATAGTTATTCGAAAGTCATCCAAGAGCATGACTAATACAGTCTCTTTTATCTGTAAATAAATATTTTTACAATTCACATGAGAGTTTACTCTGGAACTCTGTTATTCGACTTTGGAGTAGACCAACATTTTTCAGGCTTGGCCCTAGGGCAAGGCGAACGATACAACCAGCTTGGGCACTGCGCTTTCATGGTCCCCGCGCTGCTGACGGCAATCAGCTCCACAATGTAATTTGTTTGCGTGGGGTCCCACTCTTTATGCTTGCTGCTTTGGGTCCCGTACATCCTAGGACCATTTATGGACATATTTGACACGATATAAAAATGCAGAAACTTCGTTTCAATTGCAAATACATTAACACTAAGTGAAAAGCAAAACTGTCGATTTGTTTTCGGTTTATTTTTGTTTTGTCGTACTAAGGTCATATGGTTACGTAGTCCATTCAAACACAGCCTATATATATATATATATAGCGTATATACCATACCATGAATACTAATTTTGTTTAGAGCCACCCATTACTACTGTACCTTTTAAAACTCACAATACACTATAAGGCTTCTTGTTGGAATAAGTGTTTACAACATTAACTCTGATCGTAACAAATTACTTTATATAAGATCTTCCTTTGCATAATGCAACAGCAGATCTGGGTCTATAAAGTCAGACAAGGGTCATAAAGCGAGTAGTTACGGTATTTTAGGGTCATAAAGCGAGTAGTTACGGTATATTAGGGTCTTAAAGCGAGTATTTACGGTATTTTAGGGTCATAAAGCGAGTATTTACGGTATTTTAGGGTCATAAAGCGAGTATTTACGGTATTTTAGGGTCATAAAACGAGTATTTACGGTATTTTAGGGTCATAAAGCGAGTATTTACGGTATTTTTACTTGCTGTTTTGTTGATTTTACAACCAGAACTTTATCTTGTCTTGAGTGAATTCACAGAGTGAATGAGCTATTTTCTACCTCTTGATTGACACCCCGCCTACCCAAACAACAAAACTAATCAAGACAAGTAATGTCAATAAAGGATTTTTACCTGGCAAGAGTTCCGTTATAATGAGTACATTGGTACTCTGAAATTTAAGTCGAGTCTAGATAGCGGTTCGCTGACTTCAGGTTTTACAGGGTGTATTTGACCTATTCACAGACAGCACTGGCTTAACGAATATTATCGAAACATAATAGGCAACTTAATATCAACATGACAAAAATAGGAGAAAAAAAATCATGGTATTTTACAGGAGGTAGCACATGTTAGTTCAGTCTAATACATACCATTCTTTCCTGTACATATTGTGTAGTCTTTCAATGCAAAAAGGAAACTTATCCCCTCCCTTCCGCCTTTATGAAAAGTATTCAAAATTCGCCCGTGAGATAATTTCTCAATACTTTCGACGGAAGCTTCTAAAAAAGTTAACTGATATGCAAATCCTTTGCGTAAAATTATTTTGTTTGTCTTTCCTTGAAGCATTTCTAACTAGGTCATATTTTCATTAGATAAAGTCCTCTCACGACTACAATAATGATCAACCCCACCCCTATATCTATCTATCTATCTATCTATCTATCTATCTATCTATCTATCTATCTATCTATCTATCTATCTGTCTGTCTGTCTGTCTGTCCGTCCACCTACCTACCCATCTATCTATCTATCTATCTATCTATCTATCTATCTATCTATCTATCTATTTATCTATCTATCTATCTACCTATCTATCTATCTATCTATCTATCTATCTATCTATCTATCTATCTATCTATCTATCTATCTATCTATCTATCTATCTATCTATCTATCTATCTATCCTTTCATCCATCCATCCATCTTTTCATCCATCCATCCATCCATTCACCCACCCACCCACCCACCCACATGCACCCCCCCACATATACATACATACATACATACATACATACATACATACATACATATATATATATATATATATATATATATATATATATATATATATATATATATATATATATATATATATATATATATATATATATATATATATATATATATATATATATATATTACAGCCACACAAAAAAAACAACACACCAGTCACATTCAATGTTCTCAGTTTCTTCCCCGTATCTGATTCATGCAATTATTACAATTTGTTAATCAAACGATTCACAAAAACTTGTTTAGCTCAGACAATATTAATTCCACCGCTTGCAGGAGTTATTTAAATAAAATTGTTCTGAAGTCATGTTCTTGTAATTATCGATTATCTTAAAACAGATCGATAGCTTGGTGAATTGTATCACACAGAGATCACCAAAACCATGTTCGTCACATGTACTTTTGTTATTATTCCCAGGATTCACGAACACCTCAAAGAACTTCAGAATGAACTTCTCACCATAGAACAGCAGCTTGGCAACAGTACTCCAAAACAGCCAAAAGAAAAGAAAAGTAAAATATCTTCCAAGCGTTGACAGGATTACTGTTTCCCGAGAACGAAGCGAAGATTTTGTTTTGCGTGGACAGTGGTCATGCATTGAATGATAGCAGTATTTGAATATATTGAGGACAACAAAAAGAGAAAAATGTGGAGAAGTCAAAATTTCTGACCTTGATTAGTGAGATAACAGTGATTGGCTTTTCAGAGACAGAGAGGAAAGTGTTTAAGTGTTTTCGCTTACCCTTGGTAGCTAAAGTCTCTTGGAACTCGGAATAAAGAAAATTTCAGACAAAGACCCATACAATTTAAAAACGTTTCCGTTTGCGTTTATTTATTTTGTTTTTCTTTTTTATATATAAATATACATACACTCCTCAATTTATTTGTCTTGTTAGAAAACTACATACTTCTATAGTGTAATGCGTATGTT
Organism: Unio pictorum; assembly: GCA_030141615.1. Taxonomy (NCBI): domain Eukaryota; kingdom Metazoa; phylum Mollusca; class Bivalvia; order Unionida; family Unionidae; genus Unio; species Unio pictorum. Next base: position 511,013 of record JARLTB010000378.1, on the reverse strand, counting down.
TCTTGATATATATGTATATGTATATATATATATATATATATGTATATATGTATATATATATGTACTACTACTCTAGTCGTTAGAGCGTCCACCTCAGATACAGGAGGTTGTGGGTTGGATACCCGGCCGAGTCATACCAAAGACATTAAAAAATTGTATTTACAGCTGCCTTGCTTGGCGCTCTACATTAGGAGGTTAGTGTTAGGACTGGTGTGAGGATAATGTGGCTGGGTGGAACATCATACTACATGTCTGCGGCAAGATGCCCCTGCGCTAAATATCACTATAAACTGCCTCACTGCATACATCTTAGCGATATGACTGAAAAAAATGTTAAAACTACGTTAAAAGTCACACACACACACACACACACACACACACACACACACACACACTTTTCATATAGCTTACTGTATGTTAAGTATCTTTATATATCCTTTTAAGCATTTTACAGTTGCTCAGTCTTGTACAACACATGTGGGTATAAGGGTTTTCAATTGACATTAGATATTTTGAAATGGAAATGGTCTTTTTTTACCATTGAACTTAGAACTATTTCGTTCCTCTTTTTTTAAAACTGAAAACTGTCAGTTTTCGAGGCTGATCAGATACTATTGTCAGCGTAAAGTATACCTTGTATGCCAAGGAGATAATTACGAGTCATTGAAGTCGTGTTAATTCAAATTGAAATTCTGAGACTTTGTATGTACAAGTTGGAAGATCCTCATTTACTGCCAAGATATGATTACAGATAAAATACGAGCTGATTAAATATAATTAATGCCTCTAATTATGTATTCCTTTTGAAATGTATTTATTATAGACTGTAGCAAGGAAACTTTCTTTGGTGTAATTTAAAATATAGATATACTACATCATTACCGTAAAAGATGTGTCGACAGGGACAGTTCGTCGAATAATTGTCTATATATCCACATCTCTCTGTCTCTCTCTCTCTATGTCTGTCTGTCTCTGTCTCTCTCTGCGTCTCTGTCTGTCTCTGTCTCTCTCTGCGTCTCTGTCTGTCTGTCTCTGTCTCTCTGTCTGTCTGTTTGTCTCCCTGTCTCTGTCTCTTTCTGTCTCTGTCTGACTTTCTGTCTCATTCTCTCTCTCTCTCTCTCTCTCTCTCTCTCTCTCTCTCTCTCTCTTATAAATCTCATAGTTTCAGGCATAGAATGCAAATTCAGATCCGTAAACTATTTCATTACTTTCGCGAAGTCAGGTTGCCAGCATTTTAGCTATTGAAATTTCAAAACGAAATCAGAACTAAAGATAGATTGATGCACAAAATAAATAAAATAAACCATTTTCTCTCATTTGATGGGGAGGGTAGTGAATTGCGGGCAACGTTAACACCACTACTCGAGTTAGAAGCTACACTAAATTCGAAAAGTAAAAGTTCTACTGTCTGGCTAAACGATCAGACGAATCTAGCCAAAATACCATAAACTTCAACTCTTGTGCATGCATGCATACCTACCTACCTGCCAACCAACCAACCAACCAACCAACCAACCAACCTACATTCCTTCTTACCTACCTATCTACCTACATAAAACCACCTGTTTCAACTTTTCTTTTAATAGAAAAAAACCTCAAAAGTAATGTCTGACTGTATGATCGACTGTCTCCAATTGTTATGATTCTTTCAATTAAAATATATTATTTGGAATTCGTGCTATTTATTTATTGTATTTCTATGTTTCGGAACGATATTTAACAAGATATTTATAATATACTCGACATATCACTACGGTAAGGCTTGAAACTTAATATGTTAAGTCGAGGAGGACAAATATTAAAAGTAAAGGCTTTTTCCAATAATAGCTGACACTTCGAGTCATGTAGCTATATATATATATATGGACACGTTTTCAAAAATATTTTGTCATGCAAATCGTTAAAGACAACTCTGCACAAATGCATTTTTTAAGAACATCATTTAAATTTGCAGATCTATGAAAGGTTAAGTGAATTGTCGACAACGTAGTGGCAGCTTAACGTCCTGCATATGGGAGTTATAACATTTGAATGCCTACTTTATATTAGTATTATCTTACTTATTGCTCTATGAGTTGTGAGCTTTACAATTGACTAGAACTTTGTAGGAATATATCTTATTAAAGCAAATACATGACTGAAATGAAAGTTTTCTATTAGATTTTTAACCTTCCTTTCTGGAACATTAAAAGTACGAATTCATGACATTTGAATTTGGTACAGTACCTTTTTGAGTAAATATTTAAAAACTCATATTTACACTATTGTCAGCTGCTAATATGGTTTAAGAAAAAACGTCTTTTCACTCAGATGATGTCAACTAATGAAATTATATGACGACAGATTTCGCATGTGGAGATGTATTTAGTGGCGATCATTTTATGATAACAGTTTCTCTCTCTCTCTCTGTGCATTCAAAAGAGCAAAAGTTATTTTCGCCGACCCTTTGGAGAAAAGAGAGAGAGAGAGAGAGAGAGAGAGAGAGAGAGAGAGAGAGAGAGAGAGAGAGAGAGAGAGAGAGAGAGAATTAATTATGTGTGGGGTTATGACAAGGGAAGCCTTAACGACTTCAATAGTTCTTAGGAAGTATAAGTTCAGCTAAGAGCATATACTGATTAGGATACTATGCTTACCTAGTATAATACATTCAGATTGCAGACGCGCTAAACGATATCACGAATTCTATAATGAAGCAAATTAAAAATAATGGACAACTCGATGAGTCAAAGCAATGACCACCATTGTATGCAATGATGCAAAAAGTGTCAACATTTACACGTGAAGCGGATTAATTAGGAAGAGAAACACGTTTTGAAACTATCATAAGAAATTTTTATTATTATTATGTACATTCAATTTATTATCTGTGCTTGACCTTTGTCAGTGAGAGGGAGAGATTTTGGTCATTTTAATACGTTTAAAGATTATGAACGTGAATTATTTTATGACATGTTTTAACTACCCACATTCATTACGGTTTAAACAGATGATATTAACTGGCTGTTATGTTAATCAGTAAACTCGCAGTTTCCAAGTATTTGATTAGATAGGCTTGAAGCAGGGAAATATTTTTTAAAGGGTTCGAATCGATAGTTTTGAAGTCCGAGTCAGTATCTAAGGTTTTGATTGGATAATTTTGAAGCGTTAGGAAATATTCAAAGATTTGAGTCGATAAGTTTGAAGTCCGAGGCAGTATCTAGGGATTTGATTGGATAATTTTGAAGCCTGAGTAGACTGATAGCCAAAGGATGCCTTCAACTAAAATTTAAAATATCCATTGATTCATATAGCCTTCTATGATTAGGCCAGTGATACTTTCTTTTGTATACTATTACATTTAGGGACAATTTGCAGTCGTTGGTTACGCGAAGGAATGTTAGCTATAGTATATAAACAAAAGGGTCATCTATTGATGAGGTTGGTAATTGATCACTTATGGTAACAATCCACCAAGAAATTTTGTGTCTTAAATGAACAAGAGATAAAGATTTAATTTCTATTCAGGTTTTTGGTTCACCAGTATTTTAAAATAAAAGGTAGCATATGTACCTTTAATTGCAAATATGAAGGTATCTGATGGCTTAGTGTTTGCCGAAACATGTAAATAAAAAAATCTAAAGTCATTATCTAGGTTTTAGATTTGTAAGCTTTAAATTCAGCACTACCCAATTGTATTTTATGAATAACTGTCTCTGAGAAGTAATATGAGACAAAACATTCAGCGGGATCGAAATTACGTTTTCATTATAAGAACACGAAGGACACTTAAGTTTTGTTTCGTTTAAGCTAACAATTAAGATGACAACGTAAATGACGGCTTTGTTTGTTGAAAGACTTTAACTGTATTTATATAGGGTAGTTCATTGTGATTTAGTTCACGAATTTAATTTACATATTTCTATGCAAAAATTGCTTGAATTCGTTCCACATTCCCCTTTCTTCCATTTCTTAATTCTTTAACAATTGTGTCTATGTGAGTGGCACAAACAATTCAAAACAACAAATATCTACTTCGCAAGAAAGAAAAGGCTACACTTTGCCCCACATTGACCAGCAAATACCGAATGTAGTGTTGTCGAACCAAATTCAGTGGGAAAGCGAGAGAATAGCATCCACTTTTTGGCGGTTGCGGCGGCTTCGTCTCACCGGGTATGCACTTAGCATTAATAATCAGGTAATTAAACAACTCATTCGGCAAAATACATCCACTGAAAGTTAATGCCTTAGAAAATTTTAGGTACGTTTTGTGGTTATATTTTGCGGTTACGTTTTGTGGTTAAGTTTGTGGTTAAGTTTTGTTTTTGCTTATATTTCCTAAACCCTTTGATAGATTTCGTTCATTATCAATTTTCTTTCTGAACCATTTGATCTTATTCAAGGTTACACAATTTGCAGCAATACATTGATCGTGGGCTTGCCATGTAGAACTTGCTTTGTGAAATATGAAATGTCTCAATATTGTCTATTGTATTTTGTGAAATACTTAACGTCTAGATAACAGGAGAATAAACACCAATGGACTCAAAGGTTCAAAATGGGCCCGAACTATTTTGTGTAGTATACACTAGTAATAGTGAAATGCATAGATTGGATGTTTAAATTCGTTGTTTGGTGCATGATGATGGCAGCTTAGGAATAGTACAGAGAAAATCACCTTGACAATAATGTAGCTATAGGTATAATTTGGACTGTAAGTACGTATGATTTTTGATTCAAGAACTGAATTTTATAGGCCTAACTAGAGACTTTGTAGAATTTAAAACCGATAATCTTTGGGTACCAAACAATCCATGTAGCAATTTGATAATCATGTTTTGCTGCTAAGAAGATGATCACGAATTTGGTACAACTACCATTAAAGGTAAGCATTAAAAAATAACTATGTCTAAATATTCGTGTCATTAACATTAACGTACATGAACACAGACTGTGAAATTACTTACGAACTAATTAATTTACATATCGGGTACCATGGTGGAATCGTAGGACCAGTTATTGGAAATTTATAATTGATTACAAATTAACTCCATTTTATTATACATGTTTTCTTTATTTTTTTTTAGTTGACATTCCTTTAATTTAATTTTAAAATATATGCCATTTATATTTTATCTCGTGTTTACATAGATTTGGTACTATATGACTTTCCGAAGTGTTCTGTTTGTGTAATTATTAATTAAATACATTTTTAAAAGTTTAATTCTAATTGGCACTATAAAGCACTCTTTAGATTAAATGATCCACACACACACACACACACACACACACACACACACACACACACACACACACACACACACACACACACACACACACACACACACACACACACACATACATACATACATACATACATACATACATACATACATACATATATATATATATATATATATATATATATATATATATATATATATATATATATATATATATATATATATATATATATATATACATACATACATTTTTCATTTTAAGGATTCCCATGTAAAAAGAGAACTTGAAATGGAGGGGGTTGACAAGGAACATAATCCGCTTATTACGACCTTGTTTGTCCTTCAAGAAGAGATTAGAAGAATCTCACCTATACATCGAGATGTTTACTACCACTTTGGAAGGTTGGCAAACGCTATTTATGAGGTAAAGAGTCGGTGCTATAATGACTGTTCATAGGAAACAAATTTTGTCATTTTAATTTTTTATGTCACTTGTCTAGAGAACACTGAATCTGAGGCATAAGCCACATCACTATTATGCCAATTGTTTTGTCATTAGGTTTATAATTAACGCAATCACAGAGCATTCACAACATTGCGCCAACACCTTAATTTTCATGTATATGTTCCAACATCTTTATTTCCATGTCTAAAGGCCAACACTCTTATTTCCATGTCAATACACAACACCTTCATTTCCATTTATATGGACCAACAACTTCATTTTTATGTCTATAGACCAACACCTCCATTTCCATATCTATAGACCCTCATATCCATTGCTAAGTATATGGACCAACACCTCCATTTCAATATCTTTAGGCCAACATCTTCATGTTCATGCCTATAGGCCAACACTTTCATTCCATTTCTAAAAGCCAACACCTTTATTTCCACGAATTTAGGCCACCATCTTAATTTCCATGTCTATAGGCCAACACCTTAATTTTAATGCATATGGGCCAACACCACCATTTCCATGTCAATAGGCCAACGGTTTCTTTTCCATGTCTAAAGATCAACATATTCAATTCCCACACTTTGTTCCATCTTAATAGACCAACACCTTCCTTTCCATGTCTATAGACCAAACACCTCCATTTTCATATTTATAGAATAACACCTCCATGTCTATACCAACGCCATCATTTTCCGTATTTATTGGCCAACACCTCAATTTCCATGTCTATATGCAAATATCTCCATTTCAATGTCTATAGACCAACACCTTTATTTCCATGCCTATAAGACAACACTTTCATTTGCATGTCTATAAACCAACACCTTAATTTTCATTCATATTGGCCAACACCTCCATTTCCCTCTCTATAGACCAACACTTTCATTTCCATGTTTATATAACAACATCTTCATTTCCATGTATATAGGCCAACATCTCCATATTTTTCTCTCTTCAGATAAAGCGTTAAAAAAGCACCATTTATTTATATTGTTCCTCGTCTTTATTTTTATAGTGGAAAGTTTTACATATAAGAAGTATACGTAACACAAAATTCTGTTTTCATGGTCAGTACTGCCATCTGGATACTAATAGGACGAGCTGGTCAACAGTGATTTTTAATCTGGCGGCCCTGAAACATGCGCTTTATGCCAAAAATCTCAACCGGCGAAATACAATGGAGATTATCCAATGGCTTGAGAGGGAGAGCTTTCTGGTAAGAATTGTTGAATATTATTAGTAAATTGATATACACAATACATTATGTTTGATTTAATACTGCTTGTAACCATTTTTTTCGGAATAATCTTAAAAATAGAACATAGTAAAATTAACCACCAATAGGTCAAAAGAGAACCGTTTTAGGTAAGTATATGCCAATTACAGGTTATTATTGTTTCTTTAAGAACAGAAGATTTGACATACACACGCTCATATATATATATATATATATATATATATATATATATATATATATATATATATATATATATATATATATATATATATATATATATATGTAATATATATGTATAAAGATGCTGTTTAACATAGTTTATTACTTAATAGAAATGGTCTTTCGCGATGGTATTACAGTTCGTATATTGCAGTTAGAAATATTATTTTGTCTTCGAATTTAAATAACTCTGTGTCAGCAAGAATTTGATGTAAGTGTCTTTTCTTTGCTTGTTTTTGTCTGACCTATGAATGGCGTATAGGTATCTCTTTTCTGGCGACGACGAAGCCGACGATAGCGTCGGCGTTAAGATTTTTATTACAAATTCATGTAGTTAGACGTCAACTACATTAATCGTCATTTTCGACTGATATTGTTACACGCTCATTGCTTTTGAATCATCAATGTTTTAATGTCAAGCATCGTCGGCATTAGCTGAGTCTGCCTTAGAAGCATGTCTTTAATACTTTGAAAACTACTCTTTCTACATGACGATGTATTCAGCTGCAATTTGTCCGTAACATTTGGTACTCGGATCTCTCTGAGTTTCTTTTCTTGTCTACTTAAGCATCAATGCATTCAGCGCGAATGTTGTTAATGCTTCTTAAAAACTTATTTATAATTGCTAAGATCAGTACAGCATTAATATGTATTCTTCTTACTTTGTGATAATGGAGAAGATGCTGGAACGATTTTCAATAATGAAATTATATTTTGTTCTTTAAACTGACAAACTTATACAGAAACTAACACAAAGAATCAATTGTAAATGTGTGTTTCTTTACAACACAAACATATAACCGTATTCGTATATATGGTACGTTCTAGTATTTAGTAAAGAGTTTATTGCCAGATGTCGTTTCGTAAATTTATTTTCCTAAGTTTATTTTCTGTCTACATGGTGGCTGAAGATAGAAAATTTACCAAATGAACAACAAAATGAGATTTATTTCTACTTCAATACAGAACAATGTGTTTTGTTTGCAGTTGATAAGCTAGTTTACAGGTATCCGCTTTAAAGTTTCTGCATATTGAATATAGTTATTATTGATTTCATGGAATACCCTTCAAATTAAGAAGACATATAAATACTTTGAAAGTCACCTTTAAATACTTTACAGGATATGAGTAGCAGAGGAACTGAAAGCAAAGGGAGAGATTTTAGGTAAGGATTTGCCTGAAATAAGTGTTTAACACGAATGTAACTAAAGTTTGAAAAATGTATGAATAATTCACATCATCCAATACTGTACGTGTCACACTCAGAAACTCGTGACAGAATGCTGAATAGACCGACCGTAGATGTCTATAAGAACTTTGACTAAGAATGTGATTGAATTTATTCATTGTCTTGGCGACCTTAGTTATGAACAGATGCCATCCTCTCAGATAAAATATATTAACTGAAGGTTTATCTTTCTTCGATGAATGTAAGCTAGCGGATTTATATATATATCCATCGTGTTTTGTCGTAAAGCAATTTGGCGGAGAGAAGATTAAGACCGCCAAATTTGTTCTTACCTGGCTTCATTCACTTGCAGAGAAGACAATGTTTATGTTTATTAATTAAGGCTTGGAACTTAACATATTTGGAGTTATCGTCACAAAAGACATTATACCAACCCAAGTAATTAAATCTTTTATCAGGATACTATTTAAAGCCTGTCAAAATGAGGAACGTGTAAAAGCAAATTGCCTGAAATTTTCGCGCTCTATCACAAGACTATTGCGAGATTAGAGGCCAAATGTATGCCTACTGATTGTACTTGAGTGTGCATGTAGTTCTTAGTTATCTGTATAAGATCTATGATAGCACGTCGGTATTCAAGTGAGCAGATCAAGTTGAATACCAAAAGAATAAAAAAATCCTAGTTTAATCGATTCACAGTTAAATCTATCATGTCGACTATTGCCATGGTTTTGTGATTTAATAGTATGCGATATACATAACTATATCGTATTTTCAAACTGAATTTAAACGTTTGGAAACACAACGAGAAGCGGAATGTGTGGCGTTGATGAGTATGCTATTTAAAATAATGAATAAAGAATTTCGTTTTTCCTTTTTGTGCCACTACTTGTACAAGATAGAATTAAATAATAAAAGTATTACCTAATATATTGTGTAACACTCGCGTTCTTTCTTCTATCCATAAATGTTTACAAGTATTGCAGTAGTTTTTGCAATATTATGTTTTGTGGTTATTTAGTTTTTCTATATCGAATGCTTTCAACAAATTATATTGTTTTCGTAGAGTTTTTTTTTCGGCTCCTGTATCTTACCAAATAAACTTTTAAGTATGTTTAAGATACGCACGTTATTGTTTAGAACATTACAACAGGTTGAAATCATTCTGTTTGTATTACTCTTTTCATTAAACGGAATGGTAACTTTTATTGTTGGTGCAGCATTCCAGAGCCATATCGTCCAAGAAAAGTCCAGCCTTTACCTTCAATTTCAGAAGGTGCACATCAGGGGTAAGTAAGTCTAGCGATCTACGTGTTACTATGTATTCGAGTTCGAACACTATCTCTCTTATGTGATAAAGTGATTTATGTTTGTGATAGATTGATGACTTATTGTCAAGTTCGATTGGTCAAAAGTCTCAGAGTGCAACCATCATTACACAGTTTTTTGAAGAAGTCTTTTGTTTGTACTATCGGAATATCATATATGTAATTGTGTACCTTAAATGGTAAGATCCGTTCACTTACTTTTGAAAATAAGAATGAAAAAAGAACAAAGAGTAATACATTACGATAACAGAATATGATGCGTTATTTGAATACCATCTTGAGATATGACTCTACAAATATAACACTGTTATACATTACGATAACAGAGTATGCTGCGTTATTTTAATACCATCGTGAGAGATAACTGTACAAATATAATACTGTGTTGACAATTCATCATGAATTAGCTAACGAACGTTTAGAAAATCATTACAACCACAATGATTACAGCAGCAAATTTTTGAATACATTTGAATTTTTTTCTTCCAGGTCTATTTTCAACCCTGTATCTTCTGCGTCCGATAAGAGTAAAGATGTAGATCTGAGCAGATATGAGTACGTTATATGTATGTATGTATGTATGTATGTATGTATGTATGTATGTATGTATGTATGTATGTATGTATGTATGTATGTATGAATGTATCTAAGTATGGATGGATGTATGTATGTATGTTTTTTGCCGATACTGGCTAAATGTTTACAAGCGATCCAGATAATAACAGCCAAGTTGCAAACGTTTTAAATTATGTTCAAGAGTTCAGATTTGTCGACTATGATATATATATATATATATATATATATATATATATATATATATATATAGAGAGAGAGAGAGAGAGAGAGAGAGAGAGAGAGAGAGACATTGGCGAACATGATTAGAACAATTTCCATTGATTGAGAATGAATGCTTGCTAAAAAACGTATGATTAAAGTTCTGATCTCCATCCTCCCCCCAAAAAACCAGTTACATGCTGATATTGTTCTGCTTTACTATTATTTCCAAACGCAAATCTGCATTTTAACATTTTAAATTATAATTAATGTATATTCTACTAGCATTTTGTTTTAAATGTAATATTTATGTCACGTTCTTTCTAATTAGCTGGTATTACCACGACTTGTCGGATGAGATGTGTGAAAAGAAACTGTATAGGGAAGCCCAAGATGGCTTCTTCATGATCAGAAATCCTGGAGGGGAAAGGAATTATATACTTTCAGTGTACAACAAAGACCAGTAAGTAAATTACTGAGCCATTGTAAAAAGGACGTGTGATAAGATGTAATGAGTCGGTTAGCGTAGATTCAAATTTTAATTAGAGGCCCCCCCCCCCCGAAGAAAAAGTGAGAAAATCCCCGACCCAAACTGTAACCAAAACTCTTTAAGTGTTGCTAATGTACAGTGGTCATTTTAAAACAAGTGCAAAGGTGCAACATCATATAGCATGTTTTGAATTCTTTCTCCTTGCCTTCATTTCAGCAAAATACTTAATAATTGTTCGACATCTACTGCCTTTGCCCTTGGAAGGGGCCCCGAGTGGCAGAGTGGTCTAAAGCACTCTCCGTTACGGATCACTGCCATCTCACCTCTGTCTGCGTGGGTTCGAGTCTAAGATTCGGCTAATGTAGTTATGTGAGAAAGCTTTCCAGTAGCTTCTCGTGGGTCGGTGGTTCTTTCCGGGGGTTTTCCCGGGTTCTTCCTCCACCAATAATATTGGCCGTCATGTATAGCCTATCGTGTGCTGAAAAATGGCGTTAAACCATACAACAACAACAACAACAATAACAACAACAACAAAGCCTTTGCCCTTGTATTCTCAATGCCTTTAGAATACCGAGCTCTTAAGCGACACATAACCATCATAATCCTTAAGTAGTCCTTGACCATTTATAGGTGGGAAAAAGAGCTTTCCGCGCTATCATCGGTAACGGACAGTGTAACGTAGGGCAGACGAGCATAGATCACATCAGAGAAGCTAAACCAGACTGATGAGTAGTTAACAAGTAGCTTATTTACATGTTCCTTCACTGTTGACACCTTGGCATTGCATATCTCTTGATTCATTGCTGCTTTGAAAGAAACCAGTTGTATGTGAAATGTATCGGTCATGTCTTCAGGGTATTCTTTTTACAGAGTTGTGTCTGCTTCTATTAGGTCTTGATCGTATGAGATAAATAGTATATTTGGTGGATGTCGTAAAATACTTGTGAAATCAGTACGAGGACGAATAAGAACGCAAAAGTCTGTTGCTCTGTTTACGCTGCAAAGCTACTTTTGCTCATCCTGGTTTTGCTCTAAGTGTGATCCTACACAGAGTTCATCACAACTCGAAACAACATTGAACTCCCATCAGTGACATGATGCAGCCGGCTCAGCGCACATAATTTAGCTTGTTCAACGAATAACAAGACCCTTCAATGAATGAAGATAGCAAATCACGTATTTGTATTTCGTTTCCATACCGAAGTATAGCTCATGGACTACCACACAAATGTAGCAGTTTCTATTCAGTACTCATAACAACATTACGAACTGGGTTGAAACTGTGTGCAACACCTTAAATGTAAGTAACCTTGGGTTGTTCTATAACATTCATTGTTGATGACATTGAACGAGCACCCCGGCACTTGTCTAGGGATAGCCATTATCCTGCAAGATGTCTTAAAGGTAAGTGAAAATTTCCTTCCGCGCTTTTAATCATTCTCATTTTGAGTCATTCTGACTGTCGAGTATATTTGACTTAACTGGACTATTTTTGAAACGTCTTTAGTTGTATTTGTGATGATATAATACAATGGAGAGGACATGACCTCAATAATCATATCTTCCAAATGCTTGGCCAACACAGAGATTGGTTCGTTTTACTTCTAAGGGCTGAAATACTTTATTGTTCTTTTCGTTAGAAGCTGACTCATTACACGGTCAAATTATGTCAGCAACTCATCCTGAGAAAGTTTCCTTTGCAGACATAGCTTGCTTTTATACGATGTCCTTTGAATGTTTGAGAGTTTATCGCTATATTTGGCCCTATTATTGATAACACTTCCCCTACATATATTATTCTGTTTGTTATGCTGCACTCAATGCTCTTTCATCCGAGAAACACGTATTTTCCACTTTGATAAGCCATAGACGTAGCAATGTGCACATTAGATATTGTGTGGTCTATACTTCTTTTGGCTCAAATCACGCCAATCACGAATTCCTGTAGCAATGTTCAATTATCTTTTGGATTACTGTTTTTTGCACGGAGCCAAAACAATTCAGTCAAATTTGCAAAACAGCATACCTCAGTAATCGCAATGATAATTACTGGTTTACTAGATGTCTTGTATGGTCAATGTTCCGTTATTATACACATCAATAGTAAAGCTTTCTCTTTCTGTTGGATAATTGTCTTGCAGAAGGTTCTGAAGGGTATTTCTGTTACAAGAAGTCACTTGCATGTCAGGATCGTGCAACTTTCTCATTTATTTCACCATCAGGTTCACTCTGGCTGTCCTCTATGGTTGTTGCACTACTAATAGCTATGGATACTAGCACTTGCCATCGTTGGGTCATCTTTCTGTGCAGGACATTGGTGAACACTATCTCTGCTTTTATGGGAAATAATATATTTTCTTTAATATTCGAAATTCATTCTCTTCTACTCTCAGTTTATTACTTCGTTATGGGCTTTGCATGTTACGCTAATATATTTCATTCTAAGACAGTTTAATAATACTAATAATTAAACATAATTCACACATGTTTCATAATAGTATTGTATTATATGCATTACTAAGCATTATGTTATTCTTTCTATGAAATCTATTAGCAGGTACTGCAGGTTATGTTCTTACAATTTTGGTTTTAAAATATTGCTGTACATTGAAACGAAGAAACAAGTCGATGATTTGCACAACAGAAACTATATAAATGAGAGTAAATGCACATAATTAAAACCAAATATGTAGAAAATAAATGACGAAATGGCAAATTAAAATATCAAAATAGCATTTTGGGAATTGGCATGGATACACTTCTTGAATTGATCCATCACCCCCTCCCTCTTTACTCCTCTGAATCAATAGGTTGCACAAATTAAAAGTGCTTTAAAATATATGTTTTCAGTATGGCATATGGTGGATCATGCATTGTAAGAGTTATGTAAAGTTATATTGCATACAAATTTTGAACATGCTGTGGCATTTAAATTAGTGTGCCCCAGGAGAAAAAATGAGACTTCTAATAATTGCAGGTAATATGAATTAGTGAATAACTGCAGAATACGTGATATTAAGCTATCATAATAATAGGCGTGATTAAATGTAAATGTAATTATAATCAACAAAATAGCACCAAAAGTCTTCTTAAGTCAGGAAATAGCGTATAAGTCTGTTAAAACACATGCCCTAATTAATTATGTAATGCTGTCATTATTTTTACAAAGGAAAATAGTTAAACACTACCCTATCAGAAGACTGAAGGATGGAGCATTTTATTTATCCAAGGGATTCAAGTTTTCTTCCATTCCCGCCTTGGTATCTTATCACAAGGAGAAAGCTGGTGTTGTAGCCACCAGGCTTAAACATCCGCCTGCTAAAAACCAACTGACACCGACACCACCACCACCACTGGTCCATGTTAAGGACAAGGAAAAGGAAGGTAAATGTTCAAGGGGTGGGTGTGGGTGGAACGAGAATACATACTTGAAGAACGAAAATAGCACAAATCCATATTGAATAACGCTTGTCACAATTATCGCTTTGAGTGCAACAGTTTTAGACAGGTATGTTATGTATTTCTTATCAATTATCGTTTTTAATGCAACCGTTTTAGACAGGTATGTTATGTATGACGTATCATATATCGTGCAAGGCTTAAAGGTTAGACATTTTTCAGATATTTAAGTGAAAGATTCGTATTTACTCCCAATTGTTCAATAAATTCTAAGGCAGAGGGCGGTGTATAATTGTCTTTATAATTGGGAAATTGAAGAGTCAGGAATAAACCACCGGTACTTGCATGATGCGCACAACTAATACTCTCAGACATGCCCTTACAAAAGATGAAACCAAGGAGATCAATTCTAATTTCTTCACTTCCATTGTTGCAGAACCTGAGCGATGGGAATACAGTCGGGAAGAAGTGGGACTTCAAGATCGTTTAGGAGCTGGAAATTTCGGGGTATGGCGCTAATCAGAGTGTGAGACATGGCATCAAAGTCAGTATTCAATATCGCTTGCCATAAAGAGGTTGAAATTCAACGTTTGCTTATTTGTATGGCTAGACAATAATGATAGAGACCGAGAGCTATAACTCGGGTAACGCTGTTTCATGTTCATGCCATCATTTTCATATGTATGTATGTATGTATGTATGTATGTATGTATGTATGTATATGTCAATGCAGTAATGTATATATATATATATATATATATATATATATATATATATATATATATATATATATATATATATATATAACTCCCTTTAACTGACAGGTGGTATACAGAGCCAAATTGAAAGGACAGTTTGTTGCTTTAAAATCCTTGAAAAATGCCTTACAAGATGAAAGTGTTCTAGAAGATATCAAAACACTCATGTAAGTATCCGTTAATATTTTCAAATTCAAAGGCGATCTATAAACAGATTTAAAAACATAGCATATCAGAGGATTACGACTTTATCTGGATCAGTCGGATAAATATACATTGATTGACAGATGGTAACCTTTCTTAAGCTCTTTATAGAATCTCGAGCTACCTACTGGGAAAATGTAAACAAGCTTATTGTAAAATTGTCATGGAAAGATTGCAGGCCAATCATATATTACCATGGAAACTGGACTGCTAAACTTAGATGACAGCGGCTTAGTTGTTTACATAGAAAGATTTAAAGGTCAGTTTTGTTTACCGTTAAACAAGTATTATTTTCGGTTGGTCAGGTACAAATGTGTATAAATATGGATTTTACAGACAAATAATTATTTCCTATCTTAGTTTAGTCTCTTGAGTTGCTGACAAGAATGTAAAGAACACAGTTCATGTAGCTAGCAAAATTAATCTATTACAATACTATGATCACTGCAAAGAGTTATTCGGGATTACGAACAATCTAATGTCAATGAATATAGGAATTCGTTCTGGTCCACTGTCCAGATCTGTTTGTAGATTTCTCCCGTAACAAAAAGTGAATCCATTCTCGATAAAATTGACAATTTCAATTGACTCATCGTCGCCACACAGTTGTGATACAGAATATCATCGGCAACCAATACCAACATATGAACATATCCCTATGAATTTGGTACATACAGTTGAGATGAAATGTGCCCCAAAGTTATGTGAACTCGATCCAACTACTTTATCACTGATGCTTGCGTGCTTAGATTCAATATTGCCTTCAATAACAGATGTTATTCATAATTCTCTGTCATCCGGGAATTTCCATCAGTTTTCAAAACTGCCATTGTAAAGCCTCTTTTAAAACAACGACCAAACCGATTAAAAAAACTACAGCTCCGTTTCAAACCCCCATTCGTGTACAAATTCTAAAGTAAAGTTGTTCTATCACAACCTGTATTCCATCTGAATTAAAATTGTCGTTTCGGTAATGTACGTTCCGCCCTCGCCATTGTACTTCTGAGAGTAATTAACTACCTTCTCTCTGCTTTGGTCAATGGAAAGACACAGTCTTCACCCTCCTTGACTTATCTGCATCATTTGACACATGACATATTACTTCCCCATCTGCAGCAGGTGTTTGGTAATCAAAGCTTTACTATGTGTTTGACCCTACCTAATCAGAAAGAAACATCTTGCGTGCCTAAATGGAAACACAATCTCAGTTCCAGTTGATGAGATTTTCCACAAGTCTATACTATAGGCCCCGTTCTTTTCATTAGATTCATTCTCGATAGTACTCTTTCATTACACTAACATATCATAAACATATGCATCGTTGTATATCTGAACCTAAGACGCATCAACTCTATTCTCATTGTTTCTGTTGATACCACGTAAATAAGTGTGTCCGTAGTACTTTGAAGACTGGACTATTGTAATTCACAGCTATCTGGATCGTCCTGGTATCTACTACAGAAAATTCAAAATATTTAAAACACAGCAGATCGTATCATACTTAGAGAATAAAGAACTGAGCGCATCCCCAATGCTCTGTAACCTCCAAAGCCTATCCGGTCGACAATCAAATACAAAATCTGCTCACTATCCTACATTTCGTTGACTGGCTCCAGTTCAGTATAACTATTTGACCTCACCAGTGTGTACACCCCATAAAGAAACTTACACTCTATTCCGACACACACAATATAACGAATTGCCAATTGATCTTTGACATAAATACAGTGTCGTCTCATTCAAGGATGCTCTTAAAACTTGCTTATATGGACTCCAAGAACAAACTTAAAAGATTCAATAATGTTTACATCCTTAATTAATGCCAGGTTCTTTTCGTTTTGCAGTTTTCTAGCATTTAGTTTTGTAACCTTGTCGTTGCATATGTTTTTATGTGTTATATAAGATTGTAAAGCGCTTAGAGCTTTTAAAGATTAAGCGTTGCAACAAGTCCACATTATCATTAATAAATGTATTTAAATCAGAATTTACAGTTGTGTTCAGATATAATCGAGAGGAACTGCCAGAGTAATTTTATAGAATTTTGAATGATTCATATTCAGCCGAAGCACACATTAAGATAAAACATTAACCAATATCAATTCTTTTTCTGTAGAAATCATAAACACAAGAACTTAGTGCAAGTGTATGGACTGGTCGCCGACGAGAAGCAGTGTATGATTGTAACGGAGTTGATGGTAAAAGGTATGTGAATTTTGTTATGTTTTCTTTAATCATTGTTTCTGGGCTTATTGAAGTAAAGATGGGAGTTGTACAAAAGTTTTCTTATGATCACTTGTTTATTTCTGTGTGGATGATTATGTAATAAAGGGCAAGTCTTCTGAACTGTTAACACAATTTCAGATATTCTAATATAATTTAAAATGTGGCGGCCAATCCGCAAAATGTTTCCAAAAACTGGACACACATTCGGGGAAATCTGAAGGAGGTGTAGTGTTCCGTTCTACTATCGACTTGTTCTATGTACCGTAATCCATAACTGGTGTAGAAATATTTACATAATACACTTTGATTCTTAGTCTTAAAATAATATGCGGTGGGTGGGGGTGGTTCAGCATTGATTGTCGAGTGAATTTCTGGATATATAGCTTTTGAGATAGATTCACGGTTTTAAATGAAACATCTTAAGTTTCACATGTCATAAACGGAGCTACTTTTCTCATTTTGTACTTATCTCGCATTTGATTCTTTCTTGCAGCGTAGGTACTACTGGATATGTATTTTCTGGACACACTCTGGATATGTATTTTCTGGACACACTCTTAGACAAAAGTTTACTGAAACATTACTGACATGTATCTGTTATAATGTAATAAGATCAAATTCTTCACATGACATACATAACAATGCAACATTAAACTTATATGAAAGTAAGAAACATTTCTTTAACTAAAAATTTTATACGAGAATGGTATTACTAGATGAAATGTGCCACATACTCTATTGTTCCTTGCCGAGGCACAGGACTCTATAACATATTGATATAATTTATATGACGTAACATCTTGTTTGCTAGATGACAGAACTTAAGTAAAGATTTGGGTTTGAACAGATCGAGAATTTGTGTATGAATTATGTTCTATTTGGTATATCTAACCGATAAGTTTCGATTTCCCTACTCTCGTTCTATCAAACCTCTCGCATGCTACTGTGAGATCTTCGACATACTTAGGTCTTGAAAGGAAGCAAGGGATACAATGACCCAATCTTTTTATAAAGTAACTCTACTGCATGACTTTTTCAGCTATTGATGTTTAATATATATATATATATATATATATATATATATATATATATATATATGTTGTTCTTGAAAATGATGTGAGGCATGTGTACCTCTTATATTAAAGTATACAGATACTTAATTATCAAATATAACTAGATACCCATATCAGTAGACATGATGGGTTCAAGGCAAGTGTAGCATCTGAGAATGGTCTGGATAGAAATCATTTTCAAATGACTGCAGCCTTTGAGTGCATAATGTTGTTGAAATCCTTGAAATCATCATAGTTTCTCTGTGAATTCTCCTTTCTTTTGGTGCAACCAAACAAAATAAATATGCAAAGAAAAACTTGATTTCCTGTTAATGACGGGTTGGTGTTTAGGCTAGCTCGTCAACGTGTTTAATAATAACATTGAAGCGAAAGGATTAATTCGCGAATATCGATCGGTTAAGATTTTAATCTTTACAGATCAGTACATTTTTATGTTTTAGGTTCACTTCTGGTTTACATAAGGAAGCACAAGCAAACACTCGTTAGAAATGTCAACACAATGCTTGAGATATGTCAGCAGATTTGCTCAGGGATGGTCTTTCTTGGGGAGAAGAAAATCGTTCATCGGAATTTAGCAGCACGGAACTGTCTTCTTGGGGAACATATGACCGTCAAAGTGGGTGATTCGGGTATTTCCAGGTACGTAATACATATGATTGCTTGTTAGTCATCACATATACTGCGAAAGCACATAATATACACGTATTAACGAGTTGGTAAAGCAATCATCAAAGTAATGGAAATATAGCTATAGCGTACACATTTTTGTCCTTTATCCAAGTCCTTCCTTCTTCTTGTTAAATATGTATATCGTTTTCCATTCAGTCAGTTCGTGCTAGGACGATGAGTGTTCACCACATTATTTTGTATTTATATTTTATAATTTCAACATCTGCATTGAATTTAGTTTTGATCAGTGGAATCTTATATGTTTGACATTTTATTATCTTTAGATATGTAATCGACGACAATTTACAAATATATTCCTCGGGAAATGAATTTCCTCTCCGATGGTCCTCACCAGAAATTTTAAGTTTCTCACAGTTCAGCAATAAATCGGATGTCTGGGCCTTTGGTACGTATATGTGTGATCCTGATGATTCTATATCTTGTTTTTGGAAAATAGGAATACTAACTAACCCCTTCTGTTACAATTGCATGATTTTTTTTTGTGCTACTAAAATGTGACGCAAGTTTTTTCGTCGTTTCAGCGCGTTTTGCTGTCGGTAGCTATTTGCCATTGTATTCGTTGGGATTGCATTTTAGTGCTTGGTATGGATTTCATATCAACACAATTTCATCTCGCTGCCATGTACTTTATTAATATCTTGCTTTAAGACATCAAGGTAGACATTTCTTTTTCCATCAACCTGTCAGTCAGCGTAGCTGTCACTTTATCATTGCCTGTCAGTTTTTTTAATCTCTTTCCTGACCTGCATCTGTTATTGTGTACTATCTTAGTTAAATCTTGAATGAAACAGCTGAATAATAATGAATTCCTATTAGTTCAGTTGTGTTAATGCATATTAATATTGCTACGGATACAATATATAATATATATCTGATATACTTTGCTTTCTTTCATGAAGGCGTTGTCATGTGGGAAGTATTCAGCGGAGGAACAGTACCATACAAAAACAAGAAGTTGGATGAGATCGCAGTTTATGTCTGCATTGAAAATAAGCGCTTGAAAAAACCAAGGACTTGCCCAGATAAAGTATTTAACCTAATGAGCGCTTCTTGGAAACAGGTAATATGTATTCGTCCATTCAATACATATACAATCGCATCGCTTAAAATACCTACAACGGTGATCGTTCATCGCGGTCGAAAGTAACTAGCAACATTTTGAATATTAAAAAACTATGTTGGAAATTTGGATCTGGCCGTGTTTACTTCAATTATTCTTGCATATAATTTAAATAGTTCTTTTCTAAATGAATTATATTGGTTTTCTTCTATATAATGTGTTCACGTTCTGTATGTGTTGTATCAAATGTCCAATTAGATGACGTTTGTCATTTCACATATTTTGCATTGGCATTCTCTATTTAAATAGAATAAATATCATTTCTTTGAATTCTAAGATGACAACTAATTGATAAATTAGAAAATTAGACAAAGCGATTGTTGACTTTTACCAAAGATTTCTTTGTATCTTTGAAAAAGAATTGATTTTTACATTGCGGTATTTCACATTTTTATGTTTCACATTTTAGTCCACAGCTCGTAGACCCACGTTCGAGGAAATACATTCACGATTGCTGGCATTAATGAAAGTAAGAGGATGAGAGAGAGAGAGAGAGAGAGAGAGAGAGAGAGAGAGAGAGAGAGAGAGAGAGAGAGAGAGAGAGAGAGAGAGAGAGAGGGAGATGCTTTCCTGAACACACACACACATCTTGATGCAAACTCATCAACGAAGCTTGCAAATGAAAAACAATTTTCAAATTTTAATTTAAAGTAACGTTTCCATGAATTTATTGTATTAGAGCATAGGTAAAACGTGTAATGTCATGCATTTATCGTATTAGTGTATAAGAAAAACATGTAATGTAACGAAGATTTACAAATATTTTCCGATTTTACCACTTAATGGAACCTTGACGTATGCGTTCAGTATAGTATAATGATTTGTTTTAAAAAAAATACGAGTAATGGATAAAAAGTAGTTATTAAATATTTTCACTATTGCTTTTAAGCTAATTGTAGATGTGGTTGGTCTAAAATAGTCTGTATATATTTTATATTCAAGCTCTTCTGAACACACCAATTGGTCAGTCATGACGTTATTGAATAATATATGTCGCAGAAGCAGATGTAATGTTTTTATAGGGTTCGTCCAGTATTTGGAGCAAAGGTTAATTAAGTCGCAGTTTTCAACTTTTTCAGGACTACTCCAGAAGTTAGTTTAGATCTAAGATGTTGCACAGATGATTCCTGGACACAAGGCAAGGTTATCTTCATTGGGATCTTCCTAATGTCATATGCTTTTAACGACAACCCCAACAGAACTATGAGTGAATTCAGTGCAGAACTACAGGGTCATTTGTGATTAAATCGGAAATGATTCATAGGAGTAAACCTAACAAAAATATATTCAAGTCGCTCCTGTAGCAAATGATTGATAGCAGCCACAATTGAATAATTTTAAAGAAGCAACCGAACTCTTATACTGATTAATGTTGAATTTGTTTCCTGTTTCTTATTCTAAATTAAACGAAATTTATTGCAAGCATTTATGTTACGTATATGACTGGGGTAATTAATAAATGTATATTCGTAGGCTGAATAGCCAATATATACATCAATGGAATATTTGATAACTATATCTAAAGGCGGATTATGTATTATTCAATGGGTGTCTGCCAAATTTGTTCACGGAAAAGTAACAAAATCAATCAATCAATCAATCAATCAATCAGTCTGTCTCTTGACCTAGTGTGGTCGTTCGGCACTGTGCTGCGGAACATCTGACCAGTTCCCTCCACTTGTCTCGATAATGTTCCAATGCCTGTGTCTCCGCAAAATCTTTCTTGGTCCAATACATTTATATAAAAACGTTTCTAAACTGTCTCGACACTTGTTTGGCTTTATGGTGTTTAGTTTCGTTTTCGATATGTTTGTAAACACCTCTACTTTAAGAATTGTAAAAAATGATGTTTTTTGTCAACCATATAAAATAGTATTAAAAACCCCGAGGATGAGCTGAACTTGACCAATTCTGTAAACAAGAAAATATAGCAATCATCTAAATGAGAAAATGTTACTTATAACAATTTGCAAAGTTTCTTGAATCCTTTGCAACATGTACATCACTTCAGACTTAATTCCAGTATTTGCTATTCCTAAGAGTCACAATGTACTGTTCTAAATATAACTTTGTTTTGCATAAATTATACGTCTGTTTTTGTCCAATTTTTGGGAACTGATGTTGTAAAATGTACACAATCTCCGATCTGTAAAGCTAAAACTCAGGCTTATTCAAATATGCAAATTTATCCACATCAAATATTCCTTTTTTAAACTGTACGATCAGGGTTGATGAATTTTATCTATATTGTATCATAACTGAATATAATCTTTAGATCTTCATATTTTCTATAAAAAAAATGCTGGCATCGTTTATGAGTTATAAGTCGTCAAATCATCAATTGTATTATGGACCTTTACACTGTTACAGAGAATAATTTTGTTTAGTTGTTGTTATAGACAATGCATGCAGGTATGTTGCACATTGTGTGTGTATGTGTTTAAGAGAGAGAGAGAGAGAGAGAGAGAGAGAGAGAGAGAGAGAGAGAGAGAGAGAGAGAGTTATGTGTGGGGTTATGACAAAGGAAGCCTTAACGACTTCAATAGTTCTTAGGAAGTAGAAGTTCAGCTAAGAGCATATACTGATTAGGATACTATGCTTACCTAGTATAATACATTCAGATTGCAGACGCGCTAAACGATATAAAGAATTCTACAATGAAGAAAATTAAAAATAATGGACAACTCGATGAATCAAAGCAATGACCACCATTGTATGCAATGATCCAAAAAAGTGTCAACATTTACACGTGAAGCGGATTAATTAGGAAAAGAAACACGTTTTGAAACTATCATAAGGAATTTTTTTAAATATTATTATGTACATTCAATTTATTATCTGTGCTTGACCTTTGTCCGTTATTGAGTGAAGAATAGGTATAGCGTAGCTGACTTTTATCATTTTATTCAATGATATTATAGTTCCAAATCAAGCCCGTTTACAAAATTTGTAATATTTTGGAAGAGAACGTCCTACCAATATCTTGGTGAACTTAGTGGGCCTTACATTTTTAGAAAAGGTTCTGATAAATAAAATTACTCATTCCTCTTCTAAGCTCAGTCTGTGGAGTTATTTGCTGTTTTGTTCAGATAAAATTATTACTCAATTTTCTTATAAGCTCATTCTGTGGAGTTATTTACTGTTTTGTTCAGATATAATTTGAAAGGAATCATTTAAAAAATAACTTAGAAGTTGGAGTTACCAAGTGGTCATTGACAAAATCATTCTGGATTATATTGTAATACTTTTGGAGTATTCGCATTTGATAGAGCCCCGTTTTAAAGAATTCTTAAATTTGTATGATTACATGTGTGATTATTGGAATTCGGCGCAATGGAAATATCCTTAGCCCGAAATAATTAGCCAATTACTAGGAGCAAACATCACGGAGTGAAAGTGTTAGTGAGTTTTCATGATGCCATGGTTCACTAGTAGTGAATTCAGGCCAAAACCGAATGAATATCCCCGGAGGAGCATATTCCATATTAAAATCTATTGGCTTACATTGGTGGTATGACTGCAGTAGCAGTATGTAGGGTATTAAACCGGTAAATTACACTAAAGAATAAATAAGAATGGACTTGGCAGATACCATTTATCTCGCCATGGTGGCAAATGCAGTGCAGTTATATTGGCGAAATGTGCATGGAAACCATACATTGAATGGCCTAAGGTGGCGGAGTTAAAATAGTTCCCTGTATTATACACCATCGAGACGTATCAGTCCCTAATAATCCACCTTTATTTGCTACTAAGAGAAACCTCCTTATGATAAATAGAACCAAATTCATGCATGACATCCAAGAAAAACTAACAACTTACTTACATCCTACAGCAGAACAACTCGACAACTGCTTGCGTTCATTGCTTGAAAAACATGTCCCAGCCACCAAATGCAGAGTATCAATACAAAAGGGTTCTCCATGGTATAGCAGTGTTAGGGACCAACTTCGCACTGCTAAAGGACATCGCCGACAAGCAGAGAAGCTTTGGCTTTCCACCAGACTCACTATTCAAAAACAAATCTATGAAGTCGCTAAGACGAAAGTCACAAACATAGTCCATTTAGCCAAATTACACCACTACAGTAATAAGATCATAGAGAATTCCTGCTTCGAGATAACTAACAAACTAATGTCAAGGAACAAAGGTAAACCATTTCCAACTACCTCCTCTCCAGTAGATCTTCCGGACCCATTTGCAAATTTCTTCATGACAAAGTACAAACCATTAGAGATTCGCTTTACAACACAGTTTCAATTGACTTGTCACCATACATTTATGATACAGAATTTCAGCGTCAACAATTAGGAGCATTTGAACCTGTCTCTATTGATTTAGTACGGACAATCGTGATGAACTTGATCCAATTCAAACACCACTGTTGCTTGAGTGAGTAGACTCAATATTACCTTCACTATCTGATGTTATTAATATCTCTCATCAGGGGAATTCCCATCATTTTATAGAACGGGCATCGTAAGCCTCTGGTGAAGAAACCAACACTTGACCATAACTATTTAAAGAACTAGTGCCCAGTTTCTAATCTCCCATTCATAGAAAAAGTTGTTCTAACCCAAATTGTGTCTCATTTGAATTCAAACAGTCTTTTTAGCAATCTACAGTCTGCATATCGTCTGTGCCACAGTGCTGAAACTACTCTTCTGAAAGTATTTACTGATATTCTCTCTACTTTGGATAGTTGAAAGATTACAGTCCTCACTCTCTTTGATTTGTCTGCAGCATGTACTACAATATACCATTATATATTACTTCACAGTCTCCAGCATGTATTTGGTATTAAGAATATAGCCTTACAGTGGTTCAAGTCCTACTTAGTCAACAGGACACAGATTGTATCTGCAAATGGAATACATTCCAGCCCAATTGATCTATATTGTGGTGTTCCACAGGGGTACGTTCTTGGACCAGTTCTCTTCATTTTATACACTCAAACGCTCTCAAGTGTCATAGATCATCATCCAGTGTCTCACCAATTGTACGCTGAAGACACCCAAATATACAAATCTAGCCACCCAAATGAAGTTGATGCTACCATCCATGGAGTGGAGAGGTGCATTTCGGATGTGAAATCAATGAAGACATGTAACATGCTGCTGATGAATGATGATAAAACTAAGGCCATTGTGATCACAACACAAAAACTTTCTCATTCACATCCTTTACCTCAGAGAATAAATATCAGCAACACCAACATTAAATTTACACAGACAGTACGAAACCTAGGTGTTACTCTAGACAGTACTCTCACATTGCACCAACATGTCATGAACATATGCAAGGCTGCATATCTTGAACTGAGACGCATCAGTTTCATTCGCAAATATGTTTCAGTTGATGCCACTAAACCACTTGTGAGTTCATTAGCACTTTCAAAACTGGACTATTGTAACTCAATTTTGTCTGTTTCGTCTCAATATCTATTCTAGAAACTTCACAAAGTTAAAAACACAGCTGCTCGGATCATCTTTAAAGTACCTCGATCAGAGCACACCTCACCACTGCTCTGTACCCTACACTGGCTATCCATTCGAACCAGAATCAAACACAAACTTTGTTCTGTGTGCTATGTATCAATGACATACTCTAGTCCAACATTCCTATCCGGCCTCACCCATGTGTATACACCAGCAAGATACTTACGGTCCTCTTCTGACAATCGTATACTCATTGTTTCCACTATGAAAGTCGTATGGACAACGTTCTTATGCATACCAGGGCCCGGCGATGTGGAACGAATTGCCCATTGAAACTAGACACAAAGACACAGCGGTGCCTTTTAAGAGTGCTCTTAAAGTTCACTTTTTCAATTGCAGGAACAATATTAGAGACCTAATAATGTTTTGTATCTTATTTGTTTTCAGCATGTTTTTATGTTTTCCAATTTCATAGTTTTTGTTATTTATTTTTCTGTAGTGTAGTCATATCATTATTGATGGTGTAAAGCTCTTAGAGCTTCTAAAGATTAGGCGTTATACAAAATCCTCTTTATTTAATATTTATTGTTAATGGGGATAGTTGTATAGTTTTTACGTCGTGAAGTGATGGCGGTCTGGAAACCTGACGAAAAGAAACCATGCAGATGTGCGGTTTATATATATTTGGCAGGCTGGAGATCTGTGGTCTTGCTCAAATCAAAACTGAACAAAACTAAATCTCTGAGAATAGATTCATACAGACTGACATTAAGAGAGGAGTAAATAATGTTGCTTACTTCATTCTTATATTCAGCCCCACCTATGTCACAATAGCGTTTCTTTCAAGTTCAATCATCTGAACGTAAAATTACACCCTACTGTAAACACGGTCAGGCCTTGAACATGAAAAAAATCAGGTAAACAATATAATTTCCACTGAAAAAAACCAATGTCATGAAGTCAAATCCAATCAAACATACTTTTAAAAAATGACATTAGTCAGTTAGGACCAATTTCGTACCCTAGATTACAGACAAATGTCAAACAAATTAAATATACACACTAAAAGCTATACTTCTTTGAGACCAAAAGCATGAAACGATTTCGGGAAAGGCTTTTTAAAACTGATTAAAAACGATACTGTAACTGACAAACAAAACGGAAATTGTTCGGAGGAGAACAATTATGAAACCGTGTACAGATGGAAATAAAAAAATATGGAAAGTTTTAAATAAAGATCTCCAGTGCAGTGTGTTAGACATATGTATATACGTTTGTTGGGTGTCTCGAGTTCTGAAGTTATTCAAAAACTTGATAGGACTTTTACATCCCTTTGGAATTTAAATAGATTGTTCAATGTTTGCCTTTATTTGGCTTTCAGCAAGCATCTCTATTAGGGACACACGTTTGCTGCTCTGCTTGTGGGACGGATATAAATGATATTTCTCTCTAGTATTGCTGTATTGCTTATTTGCCACACTGTTATTTTGACCGTTGGGGACATTATTTTGGTGAACGTTATGGGTGATCTCTATCCATGTTTTCTTTAGAGTTTTGCGTTTCGTACTGATTGCACTTCAACAGTGCATGCACGTGTATTTTGCTTCATTCTCGTTTTGGGTGACCTCTAGCACGGGTTAGGTAGCCATCAGTACCGCAAACGTGCCCTAGCTCTGTACCCAGGTAAAGTGCGTCTGGGTTCAGATAGAGTTTGCGAAAGGTTTCATATCCACCTAAGCCGCATTAGTGTAACGTGTCTCCCGCCATGCCATGTGAATTGTGGCCTGTCCGAAATACAAGGTCTTGGAGAGTCATGTTTTTCTCTTGTTTCAAGAGTTAGAACTCCATATCAGTCTCTAGAATATGAGAAGACGTTTCCTCGCTGGAGATTTTCTCATTGCACGAAGTTCCAATGTGGTCCTCTGGTCTACAATTGGGTCAGATTAATTTATTATATGAGGCCATTTCTGTGGCGAAACAATTTATTGCAGCCGAAACACTGGGAGAGATTTGAGATGAAGCGGTCCACTGTGATATTTATGTACCCAGCCTAGATCGACGAAAGTTAAGTGGTGCAGTCCATTAACGTATGGCGGGAACGAACTCGTCGTTACGGGGAATGCTGATTCCTTTCATGTGGGAGATCTGAATATTTCGATATTCAACTTCGGTTTTTAACCGTAGCAGTCTAACTCCATGGATCACACGACACCGTTTCGGGGTTTTCAAATATTTAAGGAGAGTTACCTTGACAGGAATTTCGACAATCTGGAAACACTTTAGACTGCACTCTGCAAGTATTTGGCCGGCACTAAACCTCTGTACACTTTGTAACTCTCCAGCCAGGCCATACAGTCGGTTGTGAGCTTGGTACCTTTTGACTCTCAAAAGTGGATTCAAAATTTGATCTAATGAGAAATAAAATCCATGTTTCACTTACTTGGTGTTTTGCACTGTAGTGGTAAGATATTGTACCAGGAACTTTTTCTCCGACAGTGCGTAATGCAACCCACGGCAGCCATGTTGTCTACTGTAGTTGCCACGAACGATTAGCGCGACGGTGCACATAACTATTCTGCATCTCCTAGTCAATTGGGTCACTGTGGTGCAATTTATGTTGATGTGAAGTTATGAATGGTCAGTTTTGACTTGAAGATTATATATAATATTTTAAGCTTCTTTTCAAGTACAAGTTTATAATATAATAAATACATTATCTTTTCTACATTAGTACTGTATATATTTCATCTTCGCCTCTCTTTTAAATACAATTTGTGTCTGCACGGGGTGAAATACGTTCAGTATTCATCAAAGAAATAAAAAATGAAAAAGCATCTCCCCCCACTATCTAGTCTCTCTCTGTCTACGTGTGTGCGTCTGTCTGTCTGTTTGTATTTCTCTCTCTCTCTCTCTCTCTCTCTCTCTCTCTCTCTCTCTCTATATATATATATATATATATATATATATATATATTATAAAATAATTTTTAAGGCTGATAATGCAAAAGATACAGTTATAAATCTGTGTCTAAAGTGCGTTTGTGTTCTTATAGAGCATTTATGGCATCATCAGGTACTTTTCACAGGTGTGTCTCTCTGGAAATGAATCCTTCTGAGAAAATCAAATCCTCAACAGGTAAGCAACACAATACATGAAAGTTTTTTTCTCTTGTTCTTCATCTTGAGAGACAGTTTTTTTTAAGGGATATACGATACAGAATTCATAAAACATAGGTTGAATTGCATTTTCTTTCATCATCAGTATAACAACAACAACAACAAAAGCAACAACAACAACTACAATTACAAATAAAGATGATGCTGATGTTTTAATATTAATATTTAATTAAAAGTTTAAGATGAAAAAGAAGAGGAAATTTAAATTGAAATAATTTCCCTGGAATTGTCGCATTATGGTCCTTAGGACAGAAATATGTCACCACAAGAATGTATAACACTGACTATTATTTGTAATTGTTCTAACTTTAATTTTTCTTATTGACCACGGAACAGCATTATGGATTGTAGTAGTAGTAGTGGTAGTCGTAGTAGTGGTTGTATTGGTAGTATTAGAAGTTCTGAAACACTAGAAGAGCGACTATAATTTACCGGCTACAGTCCCACAGCGAATCAGATAATTAAGCTTCTGGACATTCAAGCATGGGTCAACTAGTAGCAGAAAGCGACACTATGGTTATAAAATTGCATTGACAAATTCACAAATATTGACCAAATATATATTTTCAAACTAAACCAAAAAACCCCAAAGAGACAACCATTGCCAATGTTTAATAATATAAGATTTCTCCTGTCTCTATCTGTCGGTCGGTCAGTTCTGTGTTCCATTTTAGAAATTTTGCTTCTATTTTATAACATACACGTACCACAATCCAATATCAAATAATTACAATGTCATTGTCCAGTCACTCCTCGACTGTCTTTTCATAGTCAGCTAGTGATAAAATCGATACATAGACCTTGCTTCAGTTTCATATATATGAAAACGTTGCTACTACTACTACTACTACTACTACTGCTGCTGCTGGTACAACGCCTTTGGTCACAATAATACAAATATTGGAAAATTAGAATGATTTAACCTGAGTAAGGTTACCTCTTAGCTCATATATAAGTATAGGAGTTATCTCCCTCTAGTGAGTATAATTTACTTCCGTGTAAACGTGTTTGTTTTGATTGAAATTATAGATTTACATTCCAGTTAATTGTAATTTGTTCTTGGAAATCTGGGGGCCATATTTGGTGAGAGAAAACTTTTCTATAACTACTTGATCTTGCCTACACGGATGAACTTCCATTTTTCATCTTGCTTCCTGTTCCTGATAGGTGAGTTGTACGTTGTGTTTGTAATATAGTAGGAGTTGGAATCTAACTACTCAAGGAGGTTTAGGGGTGGGGATTCGGGATGGAGAATGTAGAGAGATTTTCATATGCAGGTTGCATGAATTCAGTTAACTTGACCTGTAATTGGAAGTTACTAAGATTCAATTTCATCAGCATATGGTCAACACTGTGTTAGTAACCAACCAATCAACCAAGGAAGCCACCAACCAGTTCGACTTAAAAACCCCCAACAATATCCTGTTCAATATCAGACCATTAGCCTAGATTATACATGTATCGATTTGGCCATCATAACAGGACTGTTGTGATCCATCCGCCATGTTGGAATTCGAAAGGATTGTTGTATATCTTTCTTTTTAAAAAACAAAACAAAACAAAACAGAGTCACCCGAAACAAAAAAAAGGAAAGAATACAACAAAAAAAAAATCAATAGCCTCCTCCCGCAAAACATAACCAAGACAAGTTTGATCAAAATGTGTGTTGTTTTGTTATGAAAGGAATTTATATTACAGTGAACACAGCGATTGCTTTTATTTCCTTTAATTAGAGGTCGCCAACGGTTGTAAATGTTGTTGCCTGTTTCTGGGCTTTTCTGTTTGTCTTTAAAGTTCAGTGAGGGTCATGATTTTGACACAATAAATGCCTGTTTTTTGTGTGTGTGTGTGTGCATGCATTATGCTGGAGTAACGGTTGCATAGATACAAGACAGACATAATGGGTCTGTCTATATATCCCTATTCAGACAAGCCTTAGCCAGCTCTGTCGACGAAAGGGACCTGTCACAAACGTATTCACCGCCATCTCACTATTATAACCTGAACCGTTTGTTTCTTTGCTTCCTTTTTTGTCTTATAATGGTTAATGTTGGTGATTCTACATATTTTGCCGACAGGTAGTATTAAAACGTATTATTATTATTATTATTATTATTATTATTATTATATATATATATATATATATATATATATATATATATATATATATATATATATATATATATATATATATATATATATATATATATATATATATATATATATAATATTGGTTAAATATATAAATAAATTGGTTAAAAACAATAGACATTTCCATTCAGAACTTCATCAGTCCATTCAGCTAATTTTCATTAATATGTAATTTGGAGAACTAAAGCGAAATATAATTTTATATTGACATATCAGTTACCAAGGTGAACATCATTGCTAATCTAGCGTCCGTCACGAAATATGGTTCATGGGTGATCCGTGTAAAATGTTAACATGTTGACAATAATTTTTCATGAGGAGAGATGAATATTTCAACCAAAGTAACATTTTCCCACTATGTCTGCTTCTAGGCGAATGATTTACATCAGCCTGATTAATCGGAAAATCATCGTCATTTCCATCAATTCGGATCGACTTTATCTCTTGTCCTTGTGAGCCGAGCAAAATATTTTCGGAATTAATCATAGTGAGACTTTCGGAATCTCATTTGTGACGAAGATGTCCCGAATGATATACTTCAACGGAAATGGATAACTCGCGTCCACAGGCTGCTATAGGCCCTTGAGAAGCTGATGAAAAAAATAAATAAAAGAAGACTCTCTCTCTCTCTCTCTCTCTCTCTCTCTCTCTCTGTCTCTCTCTCTCTCTCTCTCTCTCTCTCACACAGTGTCCTCCTATTACAAATTTGGTTTATAAGCGATAATGAAGTCTGCTTCAAGAAATTAAACGATTGGTGGTAAGTAAATATGACAATTAAAGCTAATTGGTCTTCGTACAGTAACTATAAATACTGGCTCAAATAAGATCACCAAACTTTGCAGGCGATTTGCTGGGTAGAATACAAGGACTCTTGATATTCCGTTCCTTACGAAGTGATAACATGAATTTTACTTTATATTCCTTAAACAAAAGAAAGGTAAATGTGACGATGAAAACAGTTTAACAACAGGAGTTTTGCATCATTGCTTAAGGTATTTAAGCCAATATCTGCAGGTGAATGTCTCTGTAAAATACTCGGATTTATGAGAGAGAGAGAGAGAGAGAGAGAGTGAAAGACAGAGACAGAGAAAGAGAGATTTTAGTTGTCCGAAGATCAAATATCTATGTTACTGTTATCGACCACAGGATTATATTACTAAATGATTATATTACCACAGGATTATGATTATATTACCACAGGATTATGATTATATTACCACATGGTTATATTACTGGATTATATTACCACAGGATTATATTACTAAATGATTATATAACCACAGGATTATATTACTGGATTATATTACCACAGGATTATATTTTCTGCATGACTTTTTATTTAATATTTATAACAGACTGTGCCGTTGAGTTTCCATACAACTATAGGAGATCCTACATATTTGTATGCAAACTGCAGTGGTAAGGTCAGCAATGTCAGTGGAAGCAAAACGATCTAAACAATTTCGCCGTTAAAATTATATACATGCAGCCAAAAAGCTATTATAAGTAAATAAATAATAATAAAAATGCAAAACAAGGTTTACTTATGGATTTTAGTTTTGCTTTTGTCGGTTTCGCAAGATTTTTGAAACGAATTATAGAGCTGATTTTCAGGATGTAAAGAATCAGGAAGAGGGTTACAACATAACAGAGAACACCTTTAGGGATGTGCATCATAATGTCATAAGTAACAAAGTTTAATCACATGATGCATAAAGGATGTTTATCAAACACTGACATAAATAAGTTTGTTGACATTAAGGATCCATTAAGTCATATGTATGCATATTCTAGGACCAGACTTGAAACCAATACTGCTGAACAGTGGCGTAGCAAGGAAGTCTGACCCACGCGAACTATTTTGGGTCCCTCCTAATAAAACAGGTGCTTGATTTGAAGTTTGGACAGCTGTGATTAATTCACCTGAACAAAGTGTCAGATTAGTTGTTCTGCTGTACTTGAGACGATGACAACTTTAGACAAAACATTTCACGGATGAAAACACCACGAAACCATTGTTTATATTATTCTGGGCAGTACATTAATTCCCGACCGCGCCGGGGCGTTTTGGTCAGAACGTTCCCCGGAAATGCGAGAGGTCATAACACAGACTTGCCCCCAAAATGGTACTAACATCTGCCTCGCTTGGTGCTCAGCATTAAGATGTTAGTATCAGGACAAGTCAGCCTGGTGTCAGGATAATGTGACTGGAAGAAGCAATTAATATGTTTTGTTTGAACACACGATCTTTTCCCCAGATCTCTTTGATATTTGATACGCCATCTCATTTTAATTCTTGTGAAATCTTTTGGATCAGAATGTCAGAGATTCAAGTGTAGATGTTACAGTCAATGGCACTGATGTCTGGTTATTTAAGACAATGCTGAAAAACACCGATGACTGGTTTTCCAAGAAGAATGACAAGAACCCCTAGATAAAGAATCGCATCAAAATGAGTCGAAACGCAAATAAGGTACGTATATATCAAATGACGTTCTTTCGTTCTTGATGGTATTATATCAATTTTAGTAATATCGTTCATAATTATATACCAAGACAAGACATTAATAAATTATAACCTCTGATTTTACTCATATTGTAAATAGATTTGGATCAGGTTCACCGATATTTAAATACAGAAAACGTTACATGATATGATGAAGATAAGATACCCCTACTGAAATTCGAAAAGACAATACTGCACGGGTTACGTTATCTATCGCACTAGTCTAAGAAGATCTCTTGAATGAGATCACCATGTCCTTGTGTCTAAGTTCAGTATGCAATTCGTTCAACGTTGCTGGGAAATGGTAAGCAAAAAGAACGTTGTCCATATGAGTTCGTTTTCATAGTGGGAATATTAAGTATACGATTGTCAGAAGAGGAGCGTAAGTATCTTACTGGGTGAGGCGGGATAGGTATATTGGACTAAAACCGGTGCGTGAAACATAGGAGAGAGAACAAATTTTGTGTTTGAGTGTGTATCGAATGGATAGCCAGTGTATGGCACAGAGCAAGGGTACGTTTGCTCTGATTGTGGTACTCTAAGGATGATTCGAGCAGCTGAACTTTGAACGTTTTGAAGTTTCTGGAGTAGCTTCTGAAACGAAACAGACGTAACTGAATTACAATAGTCCAGTCTTGAAAGTACTAAGGAATACACACGATTTGTAGTGGCATCAACTGAAGGATACTTGCAAATGGAGCTGATGCATCACAGCTCAAGATGTGTAGCCTTGCATGTGTTCATGACATGTTGGTGCAATGGGAGACTACTGTCAAGAGTGACACCTAGGTTTCGTACTGACTAAATTTAATGTTGGTGTTGCTGATATTTATTGTTTGAGGTAAAGGATATGAATGAGAAAGTCTTTATGTTGTGATCGGATCGGCCGCAGTTTTATCATCATTCTTCTGCAGCTTGTTACATGTCATCCATAATTTCACATTAGAAATGCACCTCTCAGTAGAGATCTAATGTTAATATGCTCTATGTGTCTTGGTCCCGGAGTGGCTGTGTGTGTGTGTGTGTGTGTGTGTGTGTGTGTGTGACCAGATCATGACTTTTGATCATTGACGTTGTTTTCAGGAAATAAACTAATACGTGTATTGTATAATGGAAAAATGCATAAATACACATTAGTTTTTATATTCGTTTCAGGACATCACAAATAAAGGAGGAAACAAAAACGCTGCGAAGAATGCAACAAATAGGTTTCTTGAACATTCTCTCTCTCAATCTCTGACTATTTCTGAATTATTTTACACAAATTATGATGAAAGGATGAGCCGAATTAACACATGGGCTAAAAGTAAAGTCACCATTAATACATATATTTCTATTTTATATGCATCCTTTCTTACATTTCATGGCACCAAATATCTGACAGATAATGAGCAAGGTTTTAGGAATTGTTTACAGCAAAAACATGGTACATGTTTTCCAAACATTGGCATTGTTTAATAAATATAACATGGTTTTGAAAACCTAATGGCAGTTTATAGATCGATAAATCGTCTTAAGCAAACTTAAGGTAGATAGGCCAAAGCAAAAAGTAGTGCCACATAACGTCTTTAATGTGACCGATGAATACAGCTTAAACGTGGCATGTCAGGGTGTATGAAGAAACTGTGAAGATGTCTTCCAATGTTGGATTCTGTGGAGAAGAAGTGTTTGGGATTTGCTGTAAAGTCAAGTCACATGCAGTTAATCAGTGTACGAATGTCGGATAAGTATGTAACGATGTGTCGAGTAAGCTCTATTTACAGTCGTGATATGTATTTTAGACCCGCTCCGGTGGCCAAAATTTTAAGAGCGTTCGCCTCCGTTGCGGGCTGATACAGGTTCGTAACTCAACCGAGTCATACCAAAGACTTATCAAAAAATGGTCCCTGCAGCTGCCTCGCATGGCGCTCATCATTAAAAGCTTAGTGCTTGGACTGATTGGCCTGGTGTCAGGATAATGTGACTGGATGAGAAAGGATGCTACATGTCTGCGGATGATGCTTACGTGCTTGACATCACTGTAAACTGTCACTTTGTAGACATCGTAGTGATATGATTGAAAAGTGTAAAACTACGTTGAACAATCCAAATCACACACACTTTTGTTATTAAACAAAAATACAGTCTCGTATCATAGTTCCTAAATGATACCTTACATTATTTTCTAAACAATAACTTTCATTTTCAACCAATCCTGGCCCACTTAACTCATAAATACTATATTTTATGTTCACCCATTTCAAGACTGGTTCCAATATTTTAATAAATTTGGTAACTTGTGTCCTAAAACTACAGTAACTTAGCCGAAATTCGCTGCGACGCAAGTAGCTGATGTGCTTAGTTTGGCTGTATTTTGCTTGTTGACGTGATTATGTTTCATCTGGTTGTTTGACTATTGTTTATAGCGTATGAACTCACGTGTGATGATCATTGTAAATGTAGCAAAGTCATGTGGCATTTAAGGAGTTGGTATATATCTGCTATCAAAATATAGAAACCCCTAATGCAACTAAACTAACATCAAGCGATTTGTCGTCTCTGTTAGTTTTATACGAGTCAGGCTTATTACTTTCTCTTGAGAAGGGTTATAAAAAGATATCCATGGTTTATTACGTATGGCAATCTCAATCAAACGTCCCTTCTTAGTCTTAGTGAGTAGATGTTTGGCGATTTCAAAGAGTTGTGTTTCTGTTCAGCATTCTACAAATGTAGGACCCATGCATAAACCTTTCTGAGATTCAAATACTTCATAATTGTTTAAAGAGCTGACGAATTAATGTCCATTATAGCACAAATCTCTTCCACTGCGTATCGAACATGTTCGTCCTTTGACGTCTTCACCGCAGTCATTTCCTGTTTTAAACAAACGCTCCCAGAACGAGGAGTTTCTTCCCAAAATGCACTAATATATTACAGAATATTACAAGCGTAAACCTTATCCAAATCGGCCTTGATAGGATTACCAAACCACTGCCTTGTAATATTAGCATCCCTCACTTTCTTATTTATATTTTGCACTGCAGGAATTGAATGAATTGTATTCAATCTTGCAAGAATAACATTACACCACATTTTACGATGGAACATTCAAAGTTGATTGCTTTTACATTAACAACGCGCCATGTTATCAGGCACGTACGATAGACAGTTATGGTCCACATTGGACGCTACATTATTTTGCCCATTTCTTCCAAATCATTGTTCGTATGGAGGTCAATCGTGTTCTAACGGAATACACACATACCATTGGTGAAGCATGTCCATATAATCCCATCACTCTAGATAAAACAAGACTTTGTCTATAAATTCTTTTCCTGTATTATTTTTTGTTGTTATCCATTACACGTTCTACTACGCGAGTTTGGATTTTTTCGTCGTGTTGAAGCGTCGTGTCATGATAGTGTTGATTAGCATTTATAATCTCTTTCACAGACCATGCATTTTAGAAGGTATGCGTCCATTTGAGAGTGTTCTACATGGTGCATTTCATTTAGAGTTACAACTCATTGAGAGAAAATGCAAGGTGTCGAGTGAAAAGCTTTGAAATTCATCAGCTTCTTTCAAGCATCCTGAAGTCAACAAGGACCATCTTAAGCAACTATGGGTATTAAAAAGTCATTGTAAGATTGAAAAAACAACACTTTGTCCTCGAATTTGATTTTAAATAATTTGTCCTTTTTGCCTTGGAAACGTTACAACACATTATCGCTTTGTACTGTTAAAATTAAAAACTAGGTGAATTCATACAGGATGGAGTAATTTAAATAACGACAAAAAGTATGAATTTGAAATAAGTTACATTGGACAAATTCTTTTCATTTGTAATTTCATCGTATCACGATTAAGTGAATCTTAGCGCTGTACCGTAATTACATTTAAGATTTAACATGTACAATAAGCTTGACTGCTTGATGATGGTAGTAAATTATGCCATATTCTGTCTTAAATGTAATGTTTGATAAGCCATTTCATATTTTGATCATGACATACATTTTTTAATTATCTTATAACATTTAAGTTATCAACAGCCATTGTTTGAACGTGTATATAGCTAAGTTTGATTCTTGGCCAGCCTTATTCTTCAAGTCAAATTGGATAACTACCTGATAACTACATACATTCTTACGCAAAAGATTTTGAACTTTCGCGAGCGTTGTATTTGTTTAATACATAGTTGCAATAAAGAAAGAAAACGCTAAAGTGATGCCACTGTTGTGATACAATGATTAACCATACGTTTTAAAATCTTTCGTGTATTTCCCGTCTCGGGACAAAAAAGACGTTTTGTGCTGTGTAATACGTTTTCATAGCTATTCTCACAGATTCCCATCTAACTCGTGCTAGATCTTCACAAACGTTCAGTTCACTATCGGATGAAGCTGACTCTGACACGGGGAACACGTATAACGTCATGAGTACTCCTTGAAATACGAATATATAAACATTTGACAAGCAGAAAAGATACACTACTCCGGAAGCTATATTTTTATAATTGCTAAGACTCAAGCAAATATTAAATCACCTAACATATATTTTTGATTTCCATATGAAATTAAAATTGAAAATATAATTGCAAATATGTAGTTGAAGATATTTAACACGGTTTCGTTGCAATGTTTCATGATAAGAATTTTAATTTAGATTTTGTAATGTATCTGAAAGGCCCCATTTAGGAAAGTAAATGGTCAACAAGACTATGTTGAAGGTAGCAATAACAACATTGAAATTGTTATAAGGATTTCCAAGAATTGTTCGCGCATGGAACTATGGCGGAGTATACTATAGATAAACACATACAATTTTCCATTTCAAGACATGTAATTCACCGACATGACATGTAATTTAGGGGTGTAGTCCGATTTGTTCTTTCTAAGGTCGGAAAAAATGTTGCTCACATGTTCTATCCACGGATGGGACGATAAAGTTGATACTGATTAG
Organism: Unio pictorum; assembly: GCA_030141615.1. NCBI lineage: Eukaryota > Metazoa > Mollusca > Bivalvia > Unionida > Unionidae > Unio > Unio pictorum. The sequence goes on along the minus strand of JARLTB010000378.1, from coordinate 472,421 downwards.
AAAAGTTTACGTTTTTCCACTGCACAAACAAATTCAGGTTGATTGCATAACATCTATTTATTTGTTTATTGAATAGATTTGGGCCAATGTTGTCTTTAATTGCCAGAAAACGAAACACTTGTGGGTATTGCGTTGAACAATTCCTCAGATGTACACCGCCACGACATGAACTAAAGTAGTGTAGTCCGATTTTGTAACGTTGATATATCTCATGATTAAGAGATATATACTAATATATCAACTCAAGACAGGTAAGAAAGAAATCAATAGTTCAAGCTGAGTTTTATGACGGTTTAGTGAACAATAAATGTAACCGTAGCAGAACAAGATGAAAACTTTGTGTCCAGAGTAACGATTTCTCACAACGCCGTTGACAGTTTTCCAATTTAAGACTTAATGAGAATCCTCTTTGACCGATATAATGAACATCTTGCACCACTGCAATATAAAAGATTCCAAAAATATGTTCAACGTCGATTGTGAACCCGGCTGAACTTTATGATGAGCCAAGCAATACATCAAGGCGAAGATAAAGATTATTGTTCTTTATAAAGTCGGAAAAATTGCTGATCACATGTTCGCAGCACGGATGGGACGATACAGTTGACACTGATTAGAAAGGTTGAAGTTTTCCCACTGCACAAACAAATTCAGGTTCATAACATTACATCTGGTTATTTGTTTATTGAAAAGGATTTTGGCCAATGTTGTCTTTAATTGCCAAAAAAGGAAACACATGTGGGTATTGCGTTGAACAATTCCTCAAATGTACACGTACACGACATGTACTAAATTTGTGGAGTCCGATTTTGTAACGTTGAATCAGATATATTTCTCATTGTCAAGAGATATATAATAATATATAAACTTAAGACAGATAACAAAGAAAATCAACGGTTCGTTCTTAATTTTATGACGGTTAAGTGAACAATGAAGTTTTTAAATTTGAAATGGCACCAGGTACCTTTCATAGTTCATGTTGAACTAAAGAAATGAAGAAAAGCAAATATTTATAAATGTCCTTTGCTGCTACGCAGTTTGCTCTAATAAACATTTTATTTTTTTCAGTAATCAAAATGGAGGACAGGGTGACGGTAAGAAAGGAGGCACGCAGCAAAGGTAATAATCACTATAACTTAACGTGTGATGTGCCTTTTAAGAGTGTCTTCTCTGTGTAATAAACCTGAATGTACATATAACTTCCAAAGTTTTGGTTATAATAATCGCAATTTACAAAGCAGACTCTTAAGTGATGCCATTATATTGCAAAATCGGCTAACGAAATGGCATTACATGTTTCACGTAATTACCTGTTTCACGACAGGATAAAATCATTTATCATTGTATTATGTTTTCACAAATATCTCGTTCACTTTCTATTAAAATCATAAAAGACCTCCAGATATTTCGTTTCTCTTTGGAATAAAATTCTTTCAAAACGAGAATACAAAGTATTGTATGCAAGCGTTTTGAATCTCATTTAAAACCTGGGTTCAGGATACAGTACTTTCATCACTTCTTGAAAACACATTAAAAGGGTTTATTTACACTTTGCTAGGTCGGGTAAAATATTGCCGAAATGTGAGCAAGTGAGAAGAAATAATTACCTTTAATACTGATTGCAGAAATTTGTTTGTGACTCTTGCCTGAGTTAAGGGCCTGAAATATATCCCTATTTTCCTATATTTGTATTTAAGGAAACTTTAGATCAACTTTTTATTTCGGCAGCAGGTCCCGTTTCATGTTATTAAAGACTACACTGTAAATCGTATTATCCTTTACTATGTACTGTGTTCGTATGCATTATATAATGGTAGAACATAATATCGAGAGTGCCATCATTAGCTCAAGTGAAACAATTTTATTTGAAAACTATTTAATAAAAACATTCCCATCAATTTCATGAATGTAACCGTAGCAGAACAAGATGGAAACTTTGTGTCCAGAGTAAAGATTTCTGACAACGATGTTGACAGTTTTCCAATTTAAGACCTAAAGAGAATACTCTTTGACCGATATAATTGACATCTTGTACCACTGAAATATACAGGATTCTCAAAATATGTTCAATTTCGATTGTGATGCCGGCTGAACTTTATGATGTGCCAAGCAATACATCAAGGCGAAAAAAAAAGATTATTGTTAGTTATAAAGTCAGATAAAATGTTGACCAGATGTTCGCAGCACGGATGGGACGATAAAGCTGATACTGATTAGAAAGGTTTACCATTTCCCACTGCACAAACAAATTCAGGTTGATAGCATTACATCTGGGTATTTGTTTATTGAAAAGGATTTTGGCCAATGTTGTCCTTAATTGCCAAAATAGGAAACACTTCTGCGTATTGCGTAGAACAATTCCTTATATGTACACCGACAGGACTTGTAATAAAGAAGTGTAGTTCGATTTTGTAACGTTGAATCAGATATTTGTCTCATGATCAAGAGATATATACTAATATATCAACTCAAAACAGGTAAGAAAGAAAATCAACAGTTCAAGCTGAATTTTATGTCGGCTTAGTGAACAATAATTTGGTAAATTTGAAATGGCATCAGGTACCTTTCATACTTCATGTTGAACTAAGTAAATCAAATATTCCTAACTATACTTTTTTCTTTGCTGCTATGCAATTTGCACTAATAAATATTTTATTTTATTTTTCATCAATCAAAAAAGACCTGTAGGACAGGGGGACGGTAAGAATGGAGGCACGCCGCAAAGGTAATAATGACTATAATTTAAAGTTTGATGTGAATTTTTTTCCAATGCACAAACAAATTCAGGTTGATAGCATTACATCTGGTAATTTGTTTATGGAAAAGAGTTTTGACTAATGTTGTCCCTAATTGCCAAAAAACGAAACACTTGTGGGTATTGCGTTGAAGAATTCCTGAGATGTACACCGACAGGACATGTAATAAAGTAGATTTTGTAACGTTGAATCAGATATATGTCTCATGATCAAGAGATGTATACTAATATATCAACTCAAGACAGGTAAGAAAGAAAATCAACAGTTCATTCCGAAGTTTATGATGGTTTAGTGAACAATAATTTGGAAAATTTGAGATGGCTCCAGGTACCTTTCATAAGTGATTTTGAACTAAGTAAAGCAAATATTCCTCACTGTACTTTCTCCTTTGCTGCTATGCAGTTTGCACTAATAAACAGTTTAATTCATTTAATGTTCAGCAATCAAAATGGACCTGTAGGACAGGGGGGCGGTAAGAAAGGAGGCACGCCGCCAAGGTAATAATAACTATAATTTAACGTTTGATGTGCCTTTTAAGAGCGTCTTTTCTGTGTAATAAACCTGAATGTATATATAACGTCCAAAGTTTTGTTTATAATAATCGCAATTTACAAAGCAGACTTATAAGTGATTACATTATATTGCAAGATCGATCAACGAAATGGCATTACATGTTTCAAGACAGGACAAAAACGTTTCTCATTGAATAATGTTTTCACAAATATCCCGTTCATTTACTACTGAAATTATATAAGACCTTCAGACCTTTCGTTTCCCTTTGTGATGAAAATCATTCAAAAGCAGAATACAAACTACTGTATTGCAACGTTTTGAAACTCATTTGGAAGCTGGGTTCAGGATACAGTACTTTCATCACTTCTTGAAGACACATTAAAAGGGTTTATTTAAACCTTTGCTAGGTCGGGTAAAATATTGCCGATATATGAGCAAGTGAGAGGAAATAATTACCTTTGATCCCGGCTGCAGAAATTGTTTGTGGCTCTAAGATGAGTTAGAAGCTTGAAATATACCCCTATGTTCCTATATTTATATTTAAGTAAACTTTAGATCAACTTTTTATTTCGGCAGCAGTTGCAGGTTCAAGGTATTAATGACTACAATGTAAATCGTATTATTCTTTACTATATACTTTGTTCGTATACATTCTATAATGGTAGAACATAATATCGAGAGTGCCATCATTAGATCAAGTGAAACGATTTTAGTTTGAAAACTTTTTAATAAAACATTCACATCGATTTCATGAATGTAAGCGTATCAGAAAAAGATGGAAACTCTGTGTCCAGAGTAACGATTTCTCACAACGATGTAGACAGTATCCTAATTGAAGACCTAATGAGAATTCTCTTTAACCGATATAATGAACATCTTGCACCACTGAAATATACAGAATTATCAAAATATGTTAAACTTCGATTGTGATCCTGGCTGAACTTTATGATGTGCCAAGCAATACATCAAGGCGAAAAATAAAGATTATTGTTAGTTATAAAGTCAGATAAAATGTTGACCAGATGTTCGCAGCACGGATGGGACGATAAAGCTGATACTGATTAGAAAGGTTTACCATTTCCCACTGCACAAACAAATTCAGGTTGATAGCATTACATCTGGGTATTTGTTTATTGAAAAGGATTTTGGCCAATGTTGTCCTTAATTGCCAAAATAGGAAACACTTCTGCGTATTGCGTAGAACAATTCCTCATATGTACACCGACGGGACTTGTAATAAAGAAGTGTAGTCCGATTTTCTAACGTTGAATCAGATATTTGTCTCATGATCAAGAGATATATACTAATATATCAACTCAAAACAGGTAAGAATGAAAATCAACAGTTCAAGCTGAATTTTATGACGGCTTAGTGAACAATAATTTGGTAAATTTGAAATGGCATCAGGTACCTTTCATACTTCATGTTGAACTAAATAAATCAAAATATTCCTAACTATACTTTTTTCTTTGCTGCTATGCAATTTGCACTAATAAACATTTTATTTTATTTTTCATCAATCAAAATAGACCTGTAGGACAGGGGGACGGTAAGAATGGAGGCACGCCGCAAAGGTAATAATGACTATAATTTAAAGTTTGATGTGAATTTTTTTCCAATGCACAAACAAATTCAGGTTGATAGCATTACATCTGGTAATTTGTTTATGGAAAAGAGTTTTGACTAATGTTGTCCCTAATTGCCAAAAAACGAAACACTTGTGGGTATTGCGTTGAAGAATTCCTCAGATGTACACCGACAGGGCATGTAATAAAGTAGATTTTGTAACGTTGAATCAGATATATGTCTCATGATCAAGAGATGTATACTAATATATCAACTCAAGACAGGTAAGAAAGAAAATCAACAGTTCATTCCGAAGTTTATGATGGTTTAGTGAACAATAATTTGGAAAATTTGAAATGGCTCCAGGTACCTTTCATAAGTGATGTTGAACTAAGTAAAGCAAATATTCCTCACTGTACTTTCTCCTTTGCTGCTATGCAATTTGCACTAATAAACAGTTTAATTCATTTAATGTTTCAGCAATCAAAATGGACCTGTAGGACAAGGAGGCGGTAAGAAAGGAGGCACGCCGCCAAGGTAAAAATAACTATAATTTAACGTTTGATGTGCCTTTTAAGAGTGTCTTTTCTGTGTAATAAACCTGAATGTATATATAACGTCCAAAGTTTTGTTTATTATAATCGCATTTTACAAAGCAGACTTATAAGTGATTCCATTATATTGCAAGATCGATCAACGAAATGGCATTACATGTTTCAAGACAGGACAAAAACGTTTCTCATTGAATAATGTTTTCACAAATATCCCGTTCATTTACTACTGAAATTATATAAGACCTTCAGACCTTTCGTTTCCCTTTGTGATGAAAATCATTCAAAAGCAGAATACAAACTACTGTATTGCAACGTTTTGAAACTCATTTGGAAGCTGGGTTCAGGATACAGTACTTTCATCACTTCTTGAAGACACATTAAAAGGGTTTATTTAAACCTTTGCTAGGTCGGGTAAAATATTGCCGATATATGAGCAAGTGAGAGGAAATAATTACCTTTGATCCCGGCTGCAGAATTTGTTTGTGGCTCTAAGATGAGTTAGAAGCTTGAAATATACCCCTATGTTCCTATATTTATATTTAAGTAAACTTTAGATCAACTTTTATTTCGGCAGCAGTTGCAGGTTCAAGGTATTAATGACTACAATGTAAATCGTATTATTCTTTACTATATACTTTGTTCGTATACATTCTATAATGGTAGAACATAATATCGAGAGTGCCATCATTAGATCAAGTGAAACGATTTTAGTTTGAAAACTTTTTAATAAAACATTCACATCGATTTAATGAATGTAAGCGTATCAGAAAAAGATGGAAACTCTGTGTCCAGAGTAACGATTTCTCACAACGATGTAGACAGTATCCTAATTGAAGACCTAATGAGAATTCTCTTTAACCGATATAATGAACATCTTGCACCACTGAAATATACAGAATTATCAAAATATGTTAAACTTCGATTGTGATCCTGGCTGAACTTTATGATGTGCCAAGCAATACATCAAGGCGAAAAATAAAGATTATTGTTAGTTATAAAGTCAGATAAAATGTTGACCAGATGTTCGCAGCACGGATGGGACGATAAAGCTGATACTGATTAGAAAGGTTTACCATTTCCTACTGCACAAACAAATTCAGGTTGATAGCATTACATCTGGGTATTTGTTTATTGAAAAGGATTTTGGCCAATGTTGTCCTTAATTGCCAAAATAGGAAACACTTCTGCGTATTGCGTAGAACAATTCCTCATATGTACACCGACAGGACTTGTAATAAAGAAGTGTAGTTCGATTTTCTAACGTTGAATCAGATATTTGTCTCATGATCTAGAGATATATACTAATATATCAACTCAAAACAGGTAAGAAAGAAAATCAACAGTTCAAGCTGAATTTTATGACGGCTTAGTGAACAATAATTTGGTAAATTTGAAATGGCATCAGGTACCTTTCATACTTCATGTTGAACTAAGTAAATCAAATATTCCTAACTATACTTTTTTCTTTGCTGCTATGCAATTTGCACTAATAAACATTTTATTTTATTTTTCATCAATCAAAAAAGACCTGTAGGACAGGGGGACGGTAAGAATGGAGGCACGCCGCAAAGGTAATAATGACTATAATTTAAAGTTTGATGTGAATTTTTTTCCAATGCACAAACAAATTCAGGTTGATAGCATTGCATCTGGTAATTTGTTTATGGAAAAGAGTTTTGACTAATGTTGTCCCTAATTGCCAAAAAACGAAACACTTGTGGGTATTGCGTTGAAGAATTCCTCAGATGTACACCGACAGGGCATGTAATAAAGTAGATTTTGTAACGTTGAATCAGATATATGTTTCATGATCAAGAGATGTATACTAATATATCAACTCAAGACAGGTAAGAAAGAAAATCAACAGTTCATTCCGAAGTTTATGATGGTTTAGTGAAAAATAATTTGGAAAATTTGAAATGGCTCCAGGTACCTTTCATAAGTGATGTTGAACTAAGTAAAGCAAATATTCCTCACTGTACTTTCTCCTCTGCTGCTATGCAATTTGCACTAATAAACAGTTTAATTCATTTAATGTTTCAGCAATCAAAATGGACCTGTAGGACAGGGGGGCGGTAAGAAAGGAGGCACGCCGCCAAGGTAATAATAACTATAATTTAACGTTTGATGTGCCTTTTAAGAGTGTCTTTTCTGTGTAATAAACCTGAATGTATATATAACGTCCAAAGTTTTGTTTATTATAATCGCATTTTACATAGCAGACTTATAAGTGATTCCATTATATTGCAAGATCGATCAACGAAATGGCATTACATGTTTCAAGACAGGACAAAAACGTTTCTCATTGAATAATGTTTTCACAAATATCCCGTTCATTTACTACTGAAATTATATAAGACCTTCAGACCTTTCGTTTCCCTTTGTGATGAAAATCATTCAAAAGCAGAATACAAACTACTGTATTGCAACGTTTTGAAACTCATTTGGAAGCTGGGTTCAGGATACAGTACTTTCATCACTTCTTGAAAACACATTAAAAGGGTTTATTTAAACCTTTGCTAGGTCGGGTAAAATATTGCCGATATATGAGCAAGTGAGAGGAAATAATTACCTTTGATCCCGGCTGCAGAATTTGTTTGTGGCTCTAAGATGAGTTAGAAGCTTGAAATATACCCCTATGTTCCTATATTTATATTTAAGTAAACTTTAGATCAACTTTTTATTTCGGCAGCAGTTGCAGGTTCAAGGTATTAATGACTACAATGTAAATCGTATTATCCTTTACTATATACTTTGTTCCTATACATTCTATAATGGTAGAACATAATATCGAGAGTGCCATCATTAGATCAAGTGAAACGATTTTAGTTTGAAAACTTTTTAATAAAACATTCATATCAATTTCATGAATGTAAGCGTATCAGAAAAAGATGGAAGCTCTGTGTCCAGAGTAACGATTTCTCACAACGATGTAGACAGTATCCTAATTGAACACCTAATGAGAATTCTCTTTAACCGATATAATGAACATCTTGCACCACTGAAATATACAGAATTATCAAAATATGTTCAACTCCGATTGTGATCCTGGCTGAACTTTATGATGTGCCAAGCAATACATCAAGGCGAAAAAAAAAGATTATTGTTAGTTATAAAGTCAGATAAAATGTTGACCAGATGTTCGCAGCACGGATGGGACGATAAAGCTGATACTGATTAGAAAGGTTTACCATTTCCCACTGCACAAACAAATTCAGGTTGCTAGCATTACATCTGGGTATTTGTTTATTGAAAAGGATTTTGGCCAATGTTGTCCTTAATTGCCAAAATAGGAAACACTTCTGCGTATTGCGTAGAACAATTCCTCATATGTACACCGAAAGGACTTGTAATAAAGAAGTGTAGTCCGATTTTCTAACGTTGAATCAGATATTTGTCTCATGATCTAGAGATATATACTAATATATCAACTCAAAACAGGTAAGAAAGAAAATCAACAGTTCAAGCTGAATTTTATGACGGCTTAGTGAACAATAATTTGGTAAATTTGAAATGGCATCAGGTACCTTTCATACTTCATGTTGAACTAAGTAAATCAAATATTCCTAACTATACTTTTTTCTTTGCTGCTATGCAATTTGCACTAATAAACATTTTATTTTATTTTTCATCAATCAAAATAGACCTGTAGGACAGGGGGACGGTAAGAATGGAGGCACGCCGCAAAGGTAATAATGACTATAATTTAAAGTTTGATGTGAATTTTTTTCCAATGCACAAACAAATTCAGGTTGATAGCATTACATCTGGTAATTTGTTTATGGAAAAGAGTTTTGACTAATGTTGTCCCTAATTGCCAAAAAACGAAACACTTGTGGGTATTGCGTTGAAGAATTCCTCAGATGTACACCGACAGGACATGTGATAAAGTAGATTTTTTAACGTTGAATCAGATATATGTCTCATGATCAAGAGATGTATACTAATATATCAACTCAAGACAGGTAAGAAAGAAAATCAACAGTTCATTCCGAAGTTTATGATGGTTTAGTGAACAATAATTTGGAAAATTTGAAATGGCTCCAGGTACCTTTCATAAGTGATGTTGAACTAAGTAAAGCAAATATTCCTCACTGTACTTTCTCCTTTGCTGCTATGCAATTTGCACTAATAAACAGTTTAATTCATTTAATGTTTCAGCAATCAAAATGGACCTGCAGGACAGGGGGGCGGTAAGAAAGGAGGCACGCCGCCAAGGTAATAATAACTATAATTTAACGTTTGATGTGCCTTTTAAGAGTGTCTTTTCTGTGTAATAAACCTGAATGTATATATAACGTCCAAAGTTTTGTTTATAATAATCGCAATTTACAAAGCAGACTTATAAGTGATTCCATTATATTGCAAGATCGATCAACGAAATGGCATTACATGTTTCAAGACAGGACAAAAACGTTTCTCATTGAATAATGTTTTCACAAATATCCCGTTCATTTACTACTGAAATTATATAAGACCTTCAGACCTTTCGTTTCCCTTTGTGATGAAAATCATTCAAAAGCAGAATACAAACTACTGTATTGCAACGTTTTGAAACTCATTTGGAAGCTGGGTTCAGGATACAGTACTTTCATCACTTCTTGAAGACACATTAAAAGGGTTTATTTAAACCTTTGCTAGGTCGGGTAAAATATTGCCGATATATGAGCAAGTGAGAGGAAATAATTACTTTTGATCCCGGCTGCAGAATTTGTTTGTGGCTCTAAGATGAGTTAGAAGCTTGAAATATACCCCTATGTTCCTATATTTATATTTAAGTAAACTTTAGATCAACTTTTTATTTCGGCAGCAGTTGCAGGTTCAAGGTATTAATGACTACAATGTAAATCGTATTATCCTTTACTATATACTTTGTTCCTATACATTCTATAATGGTAGAACATAATATCGAGAGTGCCATCATTAGATCAAGTGAAACGATTTTAGTTTGAAAACTTTTTAATAAAAAATTCACATCAATTTCATGAATGTAAGCGTATCAGAAAAAGATGGAAGCTCTGTGTCCAGAGTAACGATTTCTCACAACGATGTAGACAGTATCCTAATTGAAGACCTAATGAGAATTCTCTTTAACCGATATAATGAACATCTTGCACCACTGAAATATACAGAATTATCAAAATATGTTCAACTTCGATTGTGATCCTGGCTGAACTTTATGATGTGCCAAGCAATACATCAAGGCGAAAAATAAAGATTATTGTTAGTTATAAAGTCAGATAAAATGTTGACCAGATGTTCGCAGCACGGATGGGACGATAAAGCTGATACTGATTAGAAAGGTTTACCATTTCCCACTGCACAAACAAATTCAGGTTGCTAGCATTACATCTGGGTATTTGTTTATTGAAAAGGATTTTGGCCAATGTTGTCCTTAATTGCCAAAATAGGAAACACTTCTGCGTATTGCGTAGAACAATTCCTCATATGTACACCGACAGGACTTGTAATAAAGAAGTGTAGTCCGATTTTCTAACGTTGAATCAGATATTTGTCTCATGATCTAGAGATATATACTAATATATCAACTCAAAACAGGTAAGAAAGAAAATCAACAGTTCAAGCTGAATTTTATGACGGCTTAGTGAACAATAATTTGGTAAATTTGAAATGGCATCAGGTACCTTTCATATTTCATGTTGAACTAAGTAAATCAAATATTCCTAACTATACTTTTTTCTTTGCTGCTATGCAATTTGCACTAATAAACATTTTATTTTATTTTTCATCAATCAAAATAGACCTGTAGGACAGGGGGACGGTAAGAATGGAGGCACGCCGCAAAGGTAATAATGACTATAATTTAAAGTTTGATGTGAATTTTTTTCCAATGCACAAACAAATTCAGGTTGATAGCATTACATCTGGTAATTTGTTTATGGAAAAGAGTTTTGACTAATGTTGTCCCTAATTGCCAAAAAACGAAACACTTGTGGGTATTGCGTTGAAGAATTCCTCAGATGTACACCGACAGGACATGTGATAAAGTAGATTTTGTAACGTTGAATCAGATATATGTCTCATGATCAAGAGATGTATACTAATATATCAACTCAAGACAGGTAAGAAAGAAAATCAACAGTTCATTCCGAAGTTTATGATGATTTAGTGAACAATAATTTGGAAAATTTGAAATGGCTCCAGGTACCTTTCAAAAGTGATGTTGAACTAAGTAAAGCAAATATTCCTCACTGTACTTTCTCCTTTGCTGCTATGCAATTTGCACTAATAAACAGTTTAATTCATTTAATGTTTCAGCAATCAAAATGGACCTGTAGGACAGGGGGGCGGTAAGAAAGGAGGCACGCCGCCAAGGTAATAATAACTATAATTTAACGTTTGATGTGCCTTTTAAGAGTGTCTTTTCTGTGTAATAAACCTGAATGTATATATAACGTCCAAAGTTTTGTTTATAATAATCGCAATTTACAAAGCAGACTTATAAGTGATTCCATTATATTGCAAGATCGATCAACGAAATGGCATTACATGTTTCAAGACAGGACAAAAACGTTTCTCATTGAATAATGTTTTCACAAATATCCCGTTCATTTACTACTGAAATTATATAAGACCTTCAGACCTTTCGTTTCCCTTTGTGATGAAAATCATTCAAAAGCAGAATACAAACTACTGTATTGCAACGTTTTGAAACTCATTTGGAAGCTGGGTTCAGGATACTGTACTTTCATCACTTCTTGAAGACACATTAAAAGGGTTTATTTAAACCTTTGCTAGGTCGGGTAAAATATTGCCGATATATGAGCAAGTGAGAGGAAATAATTACTTTTGATCCCGGCTGCAGAATTTGTTTGTGGCTCTAAGATGAGTTAGAAGCTTGAAATATACCCCTATGTTCCTATATTTATATTTAAGTAAACTTTAGATCAACTTTTTATTTCGGCAGCAGTTGCAGGTTCAAGGTATTAATGACTACAATGTAAATCGTATTATCCTTTACTATATACTTTGTTCCTATACATTCTATAATGGTAGAACATAATATCGAGAGTGCCATCATTAGATCAAGTGAAACGATTTTAGTTTGAAAACTTTTTAATAAAACATTCACATCAATTTCATGAATGTAAGCGTATCAGAAAAAAGATGGAAACTCTGTGTCCAGAGTAACGATTTCTCACAACGATGTAGACAGTATCCTAATTGAAGACCTAATGAGAATTCTCTTTAACCAATATAATGAACATCTTGCACCACTGAAATATACAGAATTATCAAAATATGTTCAACTTCGATTGTGATCCTGGCTGAACTTTATGATGTGCCAAGCAATACATCAAGGCGAAAAATAAAGATTATTGTTCTTTATAAAGTCGGATAAAATATTGATCACATGTTCGCAGCACGGATGGGACGATAAAGTTGACACTGATTAGAAAGGTTTACATTTTCCCACTGCACAAACAAATTCAGGTTGATAGCATTACATCTGGTTATTTGTTTATTGAAAAGGATTTTGGCCAATGTTGTCTTTAATTGCCAAAATAGGAAACACATGTGGGTATTGCGTTGAACAATTCCTCAGATGTGCACCGTCACGACATGTAATAAATTAGTGTAGTCCGAATTTGGAACGTTGAATGAGATATATGTCTCATGGTCAAGAGATATATATCAATAGATCAACGTAAGACAGATAAGAAATAAAATCAAGATTTCATTCTTAATGTTATGTTGGGTAAGTGAACATCAAGTTTCTAAATTTGACATGGCACCATGTGCCTTTCATACTTCATGTTGAACTGAAGAAATGAAGAAAAGCAAATATTTATAACTGTCATTTTTCCTTTGCTGCTATGCAATTTGCTCTAATAAATATTTTGATTTTTTTTTCAATAATCAAAATGGAGGACAGGGGGATGGTAAGAAAGGAGGCACGCAGCAAAGGTAATAAAGGCTATAATGTAATGTTTGATGTGCCTTTTAAGAGTGTCTTCTCTGTGTAATAAACCGGAATGTATATATAGTTTCAAAGATTTGGTTATAATAATCGCAATTTACAAATCAGACTCTTAACGAAATGGCTTTTTATGTTTCACGTAATTACCTGTTTCAGTACAGGATAAAAACATTTCCCTTTGAATCATGTTTTCACAAATATCCCGTTCACGTTGTATTAAAATCATGTAAGATCGTTCGTTTCTCTTTTGGATAAAATTCTTTCAAAACGAGAATACAACGTTCAAAGTTTTGAAACTTATTTGGAAGCTTTGTTCTGGTTACAGTACGTTCACTTCTTGAAGACACATTAAAAGGGTGTATTTAAACTTTGCTAGGTCGGGTAAAATATTGCCGAAATGTGAGCAAGTGAGAAGAAATAGTTACCTTTGATCCTGGCTGCAGAAATTTGTTTGTGGCTCTAAGATGAGTTAAAAGCCTGACATATACCCTTATGTTCATATATTTGTATTTAAGTAAACTTTAGATCAACTTTTAATTAGACAGCACGTCCAGTTTGAATGTATTAATGACTACAGTGCAAATCGTATTATCCTTTACTAAGTAATTTTTTCGTATGGATCCTATAATGAGGATCAATATCGAGGATCCCATCATTAGATGAAGTGAAACGAATTTATTTGAAAACTCTTTAACAAAAACATTTACATAAGTTCATGAATGTAACCGTCTCAGAACAAGTTGGAGACTGTTTCCAGAGTTACGAGTTATCACAACGATTCAGACAGTTTTACAGTTTTAGACCTAATGAGAACTCTCTTTTCTCAATGGGATGAACTTCTTCCACCACTGCAATATAAAGGAGTTTTATAATATTTTCAACCTAGATTGTGAACTCGGGTTCATGTTATATTAAGGCAAAGAATAAAGATTTTCGTTCGAACTTTGTCAGGTCGGATGAAATATTGTTAACACGTGAACACTATGAAAGGGAAACAACTTTGATAATGAGTTGAAGGGATAACATTTCGACTTTCACAAACAAATTCAGGTTAATTGCATTATATCTTTCTATTTGTTTATTAAATAAGATTTTGGTAAATATCTTATTTTTGTGTCGCGAGATTAGACGCATTTGGTTATTGCGTTGATAAGCTGCATATATGTACACCGACACAAGATGTAATTCGGAACTGTGGTCCGATTTTGTTAAGTTGAAGCAGATGTATATCTCGTGGTAAAGTGTTACTAATATATTAACTCTAGACGGGTGGAAAAGATACAATAGAACTCAAACTGAAAGTTTAGTACGGTTTAGTGAAGAAGAGTTTGAAAATATTCAATATAGCTAAGGTACGTTTTCTAGTTCAAGCTGAGTTTAGTATTGAGGAGCAGTCAAAATACCTACTGGTTGATTTTCAGTTGCTGCTATAGAATTTTCTATAATAAACATTGTAATTTTGTTGTAATTTTGCAGTAGTCCAAATGACATGGCAGGACATGGGGACGGTAAGAAAGAAAGCGGGTTGGAACCCCCGAGTTCAAGGTAATAATGGCCATAATATAACATTCAATATGCTTGTCTAAATCAGTCGTTCACTGCGCAATTGGCTTGATTGTTTTATGTACTTTCGAACGTTTTGATTGGCTGAGTATAATTGCAAATATGCTATGCATGCCCTTTAGTGATGGCATTGTATTGGTACAACCACACATCTTTAAATGTTCCACGTATTTACATGTTACAAAAGTGAAAATTTATGACAGTTTACTACTTACCTGGTATATGAGGTCCTCAAACATTCGTTTGCCTTAGAGATGATAGTCTTTCCGCACCGGATTAAAAACGATATCACTAAAAGAGTTCCAATATCTATTATTAAATGTTGAAATACTTATTGCAATACAAAAGCAAAAGTTTTTTTGTCGAGCACATTAAGGTTGCACTTATTTGTTTCCAAGTTTGTAAATTGTGATATATTTATCACATTTGAATTAGAGTGCGCATGTTTATGGTGTGTATTGTACATACAGCGCAATATTGGATTCGTTGTATATGTCAGAGTGTGGTATGCATTACCTATTTTAAAAATTATGACAAACTGAACATTTGCAGTTATTGATTCTATGATCAACATGTGTGCTTGTGTGTGTGTGTGTGTGTGTGTGTGTGTGTGTGTGTGTGTGTGTGTTTGATTTTTAACATATCTTTAACAATTGGTCATTCATATAATTACGTGCTATGTCGCAGATTATTGTGATGTCTAGGTCTGGGTCATCATGCCGCAGACATGTAGCACCATGTTCCACACCGTCACGTTATATAGACACCAGGCCGACCATTAATAACACTATCTTAATTTTAAGCGCCTAGCGTGGCAGCTGCTAGTTTATGAAAAAAGTCTTTGGTATGACTCGGCCGGGGTTTGAACCACATCAAACTATTTAACCACCGAGCGGTTATGATCTTCAGGAATGCACATTAACACACCATGTAATTGATAACGTTGGTGCTGAATTTGATGAGTGGAAGAAGACTTAAATAGTCATGTACTGAGGCATTCAATATTAACATATAAACTTTGAACGGAAACCCAAAGAAAACAACAATACTCAGGCTACAATGGTGCGAGTGGAGAAAAAGAAACAAGTGAATATTCAGAATACTGTATGTTTAATCTGACGTTTAATTGAAATAAAATCTAATGAAAGATTTAATACAACCAGCAGCATTGTTTTGATTTGATCTTGTTGAATTACATACTTTGTTTTTATAAAACATTTTGAATGTTCACTTGCATTGTACAGCATAGCTGGAAAAGCAGGTATCAAGTTGAAACTAATAACGACTGTAATGTAACTTCTGACAACCTCTTTGAAAGTATTTTTGTCATGATATAGAAGCGAAATGATATAAGTTGACTACATTTTGATTGGCTAAACATATTCTGGACAAATAGATCAGACTCAAAATATCTCATTTTGTTGCTAGTATGGTTTTTCCAAAGTCTCAAATGTTTTCTTAATTTTTCTCTTATCGGAGGAAGTTACAATATTTATTTTAGTGCAATACGTGTCTCATAAGTTTTTTTTTTCTGTTTAAATATTATGAGATCGCATCAAATCTCCTTTGCCCACTGGAATGAAAGATTTCCCACTGATAAAGTATAAGAATGTTTTTCAGATCTGTTTCAGCTTCCATTTTGAAATTGGTTTCGCTTTATGACGGGTTAAGTACTGCTTTTAAGGGGATGGTAGCAGTATTTAGTTAAAGTTTTGTCAGATTTGGCGAAACTTGTTAAGATGGAAGTAAGCTAGAGGGGAACATTACCGTTGATCCTGATTGCAGATATTCTCGTTTCGTCTCGTTTCTGGTTACATAAAGTAGATGTCGTTCCTTGTTTCCAGCAATGACACTATGGTTAGAGTTGCCTTCAGATGGCATAAATAAAATATATGCGGTTGTTGTGTGGTTGATATTAAAGTATGCATACTAAATTACTATTATATTTTTTTCTATTGGAAGCAAGTTTGTATCGTTATAAAATATTTGAAAGAGAACTGGACATAGATCCATTTAGATAGATGCCATATGGACGAAATAATTTAGCTTAATTTATCTCTCGTGATAGTTGACATTTTAATAGCATCTATATTATACGAGATTGATGCCCTTATTTTTTAGCAGTTTTTGTGTTCGAGAAAATTGGCCTACAGTAAGAAGCAACTATTGTAAGCGTTTTATATACACATAATATAGTGAATATATACACATACTATATTGAATATATACACATAATATATTGAGCATATACACATCACATATTGAATATATACACATAATATATTGAATATATACACATAATATATTGAATATATACACATAATATATTGAATATATACACATAATATAGTGAATATATACACATAACACAGTCTTTAACATAATATTGTACCGTTTACTCGTATTATTTATAGTTTCTTCTTATCGAAAGGCTATGGTTTTAAACTAGCATAGTTTTAAAAGATAATTCTTTTATCAATAAGAAGTCGTAAACAAAAGTCAGTTATGTATTTTTACATTTATATTGTTTTCCGAGAATTTTCTCAACACATTTTTAACGATCTATTGAACACTACTTAAATAAGAAAGATATTGATTCTGTCAACAGTGAGGCCGATGCCAGCATAATTTCTTTCGTTGAGAAATTACTAGACGCTCTATGTGATGTTCTCGAAAATGACATACAGGATTATTCTGCCCTTGATTTACCATCCATGGCATTCTTGATAAAGATTGAAGGAGCGTTAGAGGAAAAAATAAAGACCATCCACAATAAAGCGATAGAAATGGTAGAATTATGCATCGACAGAAAGAGGTATAATATTTTGTAAATACTCGTCTTTCTTCTGCCTTTGTTCTCTTTCGCATTTGGAACTATTAAAGCTAACTCAGTTTACGAGAACAAATGAATGAAATGAGATATCGTCAGCCTACTCCTTTTATTGATTAAATTCATCTTAAAACAACCCCGAATACGTCTGATTGATTAAATACTCAAATACAATTACTATACGGGTTAAATTTTGCTTTAGTATAATACAAAAAGCACTCATCTGTTTATATTAGCATGTAAATCCTCTTCCCAAAATGCTGCGAATGTTATAGATCTTGTAAAACAACCATTTGTAAATTTCCGATACTATTAAATCAACAAGCCCATACATATGTTTTACAAAGTTTACAAATTCAATTTTTGTACTATACAATGGTGATTGTCACTACTTGGCGTCGTTACAGGTAGTATTTACATATATTATGTTGCTGCTTCCAATAAGACGTCAAAGACATCATTTTTTTAATTTATTTTAATCAAAATATTAAAGCATAGCTTTGCCGTTGTGTCTTGATTCAATTCCCAACAACCATATCATCTACTGAATACAAATTAGAAACCTAAAAATGTTGTATTTATAGGGAAGCAAAATATTCATCTGAACTTCTCAAGGAGCTGAGTGATTTTTCGCTACAGTCAACAGATAGCGAAAGAAAAGAATTAAGCAAGCCACCAAAGAAAGTACAAGGCAGAGAAGGAGAAATCGATCACTCGAATAAAAACACATTTCAGCATGACGAAAATCGGCATTCACGACACTTTAAGCATCTGGACGATAATTTTTCAAGCGCAATAAATGTATTCAATAAACAGATGTAAGTATGCGTTCCTAAAGTTTCATTATTTCTGTCAATTTTATCTGCAATTAACTGTCGCCTAACTGGATTAACCGACAAACATATCGAACCGTTGAAAGAATGACTGATAAATAGGTATATGTGTGTTAATTTAAGACTTCAAACCTCTTCCTAGAAATTTTTTATTATAAAACAAGTACATATGATACAGATATTTGCCTTGAACCAAACATATTTGAATCAATTTCTATACGTTGCATTTCTGTGCATTTTGCAGAGAAGCAGATTATACGACTCAGCTTTTGAAAACGCTGAGTGAGTTCCCACAAACATATGACAAAACCTTAGTTGAAAAGATGTTGTGTGATCCCCCAAAGCTATTCCACCATGCGGACGAAGATCCTGACAAGCTTAAAGACCCTAAAGATCAAGGCATGACTGAAAAGAATTTACAAATTATGAACATGAAAGAACTTTCAGAAGCTGTAAGCAGAATTATTCGTGAAATGGAAGAGAAGAAACGGTCAGTATTTACTTTTTCAAAAACGATCATTGATTATCTTTCCATTGTTTCTGAATACCAAGTGCAATTGACGTATTATGAATTTTATTGTTTAATTAGTAATTAAAAGTACTGTGAAACGTTTGTGATGACAAATTTAGATTTTTCAGATTGGACATGTATAGGTTAATACAGCAAATCTCAAGAGTATGTGCAAGATGTCAAAATAGTTCTTCAAAATTATTCAAATTAAAAGTATTGCAAGCAAGTCATAAATCTAATCACTTGAAACTCCTCTTAAAATTACAACTTAACCATTTATATATAGTTTCTGTTCCGCACGTGTTTCAAGTGGCTACAGCCACGGACCAAAGTAGGTCAAAGTAGTTCTTCTAAATACAGCTAAACGTAATGATGTCATTATTTGACGAATTATGTTTTATAGGTCTCTGAGCTGCATTTTGTTTATTACAATTCCAACGTGTCCTCACTCTTAAGGCAATCATAAGCATTTGGGCCACATCATGAATAGACTTTATTTTTATCTCATCTTTATGCTTCTTTCTAGTTCAACGGAAAAGGTAAAAAACTTGACGCAAGAGCTGGATAACCTACGAAATCAGACCCATCAACTTGAGGAGGAAGTCAAAAGTTTACGCTTTAGGTATATACTCTGTTTTAATATTAAATTCAAATTATTTTCTGTTAGTTTCCTTTTTATATTATTCGTTCTTTTTATACTCCGGTTTCACTGTTGTGTAATTGTACAATTTAATAATGTCAGGGAATTACTATCACTACATTTGTATCAGAGTCTAAATAAAGCAAGAATTTTAGGACTCTACATTTCTTTCTTCATTTTGGAATACCTGCAGCCAAAACTCTGCGCTGCCTTTCACTACAAAGCAGAAGATGCAAAGAAAGATGCAAAAAAAAGAGTTTGTTACACATTATCGTAACCATTTACAGAACATTCAGTGATAAATCTAATTCCTAGTTTGTAGTTTGCATTTTTGAGTACATACTTGCGCGTGCAATATCGACGATCAACTCCTTGTAACAATTTTTGAGATAGTATAAACCATAAGGAGTATTTTGAGAATTAATTGTTGTTTCTCAATTTAGTATATTAGCTGTCGTTTAGCAACAAAGTGAAACTCCTCTTTTACATCTTCACAAAACGGAACGTTATGTCTACAAAGAGTATATGGTCCTTCAATCCTTTTCACTCTCTGCAACTATTTTTCCTGTGTCGTGCTTGAATGCAAAATGCGCTGGAATAATAATAATAATAATAATAATAATAATAATAATAATAATAAGGGCAATTATGATAATGATGATGATGATGATGATGATGATGTTAACAAGTCCAGAAAAATAACATCATCTCCAGGGTTCGACGTTTGTCAAAAGTATCATCTAACTCAACGGCATATAAGGCAAATAGATTGACTGAATTTATAAATCTAATAATCTCTAATTTTATTTTTAAAAACATATGGAATGATGATGATGACGATGATGATGATGATGGCGATAATGATGATGATGATGATGATGATTTGTTGCCTTAAAATTAAATGAATAATCTCAGTGTGTCTTCCAACAATTGGGACCTTATTACTCCTGTTATTTTTATTCTAACGTCAATAATGCTGTACACAGCAAGGTAACGATCGGAAAGCATCATTAGTATGCATTTGTACGATAATACGAAATATTGTCTAACGCTATAATGTAAGTAACAACGCATCATAAAAAAAATTACATATTACGTAGCCACAGGGGAGTCAAAATAACATTTTTTGGATTTTAACTTATTTGTCCATTATTGACAAAAGATGTTTAGAGGTATTTAGTTGATTATAAGAAGGAATAAACTGATATTGATATAAATTTTGGATGTGCTTTCTTTTATGCACACTTTGCTATCCAGGTTGAGTGAACTTGCAAGTGCGAAGCTGACCCATGATAACCCTGCAATAACAGATCTAAGTGACCCACACAGGCCAACAAAACTTGCAGAAAAATATTCCAGTTTATATGACAATCAGTGGACTGACGCTTTTGCTGAGCTTACAAAATCAAATCCGAAGGCATCTGAAAAGGTTCTCACTGAACAGTTACTCAACATTCTGACTGTAAGTAATGACTTAATAGTTTAAGCCATGCGATATAGATAGAGACGACTTTCATTGCATGAGAATAACCCCATCTTTCTCCCTGCGCCATATCCCTCTAAACGTGCAAAAAATATATGTGGTAAATAGATTGACACCGTAAGTGAAATAGGATTTTCCAAATCTCAATTAAAGGGCATCTATGGAAGTGAGCCTCAACCTCACGTGGGTTTCACAGACTGCGAATACTTTATATATTGTACCTTAAATACCACATTTGTAAGTTGTTGATTTTCGCGGGATAGACAACTCCTGATTAAAATTAAACTTGCAAATGGGTGTTGTAGTAATATTTAATATGTCAACATTACGAATATTTTCAGCTAAAAAATTTCAAAAGTTTACAATTCCTCATGTTTATCATCCGTCACTGTCTTTTCAGCTTTATGCGATCCATTGAACATATCCTTGGGTTATTATATTTTTATATGCACACACAAAATGGAGTAGTATACCAATAGGTGTGTCTATATATTCTTTTCTTTGAATAGTCAAAGACTTAAAGAAGTAGTGAAATACAGTGTTGTTGATTCGTAATGACAATACATTGTGTTTCTTATCCTCCACGCATGGTATCAAATAAATTAATAAATTAAATTCGATAATTGAAGGAAATACGAAATTATAGAAAGCTGTCGCTTGAAATAAATAATATAAAATTTTGCAAATTGACACAAGGCACCACGGAGCGACGTTTATCATTTTTTGTTTACCTTGTATTCAAAAGATTTTTGTAAGGGAGGAGTTGAAGGTGTGTCAGCAAAAGATTACGTGCTGAATTAAATATATATCAGATACTACTACTACTACTACTACTACTTATCAATAATAATAATAATAATAATAAAGGTAATAATAATAATAACAATGCCTACTGGCATATACAAAAAGTTACAAAGTATTGTTAGTTGTTAAGACAAATTATCTACATCTCTCGATCGAAAATAAGCATTGACAAGCAAATACATTTGCACAGTTATTAATACAATACATTATGAATCGAGAATAATATGACTGCGTACATGAATTGTTGTTTTATAACTGTGTTTGAAATGACTTAAAGCATAATCTTCAAGTATATACAGTAGTTGTTATGTCGACTTTGATATACCATATCATTATAGATGGCGTAAAGCGCTTAGAGCTTCTAAAGATTAGGCGCTATACCAAGCCCTCATTATTATTATACCTTGAGAATATTCGACATAAATATAGCATGTAATCAAGGTTATATCAACGCTACACTCTGTCTTATATATAATAATATGTACAAAACAAAGTTTCACTGACTTAACATATATACTTTAATACTATGTACATTTGTGGATGGATTAATCGCAACAGCAGATGAATTGAAACAGAAAGTGAGTTCAATATTTTGATCTCAAAATAATGCAGAGTTTGCTTGCATTGTTTAGCGCACGGTATTGGTAAGTCTTTTCTTTAGAAACAAAATTGATTTGACATGTTTTGCATTTTCAATTGCAATACTATTAATGTATAGTGATGATTCGTCAGTACAGTACACTTAGTACGGTATAGTGGTGATTCATTAGATTTTCCTATTAATCATACATTTTGTCTCTGATTTAATTATTCCCATCAATTTTATTTTGACAACGCCACAACTGATGTTAAGTTTGAATGCCGCGCGCCTTCCAGAGTGTACACATTCTACCTAATGAAGATAATGTTGTGTATTATCTGCAAACATTTCAAATGTGCATTCTGAATAAAGAGTGAAAGAACAGAGGAAAGAAGAGGGTAATTGCTGAATACTTTGTTTTATATAACACAAGAGAGAGTGGACATTTCTTATAGAGATTTATTGTATCATATTAATTAGAAATGAGCCAGTATTTTGGTATGCTCATTAGAAATGTAACGTCGTAACTTACTTAAGAGCATATCATGAGAAACTAGACCAAGGACATGCTTAAAATTGATAACAATATATCACTTGCTAGACACTGACAAACACATTCAGATGTGAAATCAAAATTGACTATTGTTTGTAGTCTTAACCCCGGGAAACGCTACTGGAAGCTATGCTATTTGGGGTGGATAGGTGAGACATATCGGTGGAGTGCGGATATATGATTTACAAACACTATTGTTATTATACATCGATACTTTTTAAAATGTGACCAATGAGAGAATGTAGTAACACAACCATACGGGACATGGGGAAATGGTTCTTTATTAAAGATATTCGATGGATGCAAGGAAAACATGAATATAATATCAGTAGACTGTCCGAAGTCAAGATTTGATTGTATCAATTGGCTTATTATATTAAGTTTTGGAAACGGAATTATAACGTGATAAAATTAAAAAATTCGTTATAATTTCTTAAGCTGACACCTTTTTAAACATAATGCAATGAATTCTAAACCAGCTGAAATATAACGTAAATCCATTAAAAATGAATATATAGGGCTTGCGAAGGGGTGTTAAATTCCAAAGTGTGAGATTCAATAAGTTAAAAAAAGCAACCACATTGTAATATGTCGGAAAGTTCACTTACCTGATTCATGCCCATTTCCAACTATTTAAAACAATCGCAAAAGGTTGAGAGAAAAAAACTTGAAGGAAATTACAAGGGTAAATTTCGATTTAATAAAAAACCCAATCGATTATAACCTTCATCGCGCATCATGCGAACTTCGATTCCATGATATTATAACGTTTCAAAAAACCAGCAAAACCTTCATGAAAATTCAATAATATATGCAATAATAAAGCAAAATGTCAATGCAAGGTATTGGAACTGTCCAAGGTGTTGAACGCACAAAAACGGAATAATATATTTGATGGACTATGACGGACCGAAGGACAGACAAATACAATCCAGTATGATTCTGTCATTGTAATGAAAGGTATAGTTTGATTCATCTATATTTCTGTCATATTTCATATTTTTATTCAAGATTCGTTTCATTCTTCAATAGGATGGATTTAATTTCTGCAAAGAAGCAAGACAAGACCAGGTAACTAAACTGGAACAGCTTATGTTAGATCCTGCCCAAAGTACGAAATCAAGCCAGGTAAGCTGTAAAGGTGTTTGTTTGTTATTATCACAAACATAAACTGATAATATATTTTAGAACGTTTTATTTATTCTTCTTTTCCACATAGATAGCGAATGCATACTAAATAGCATATCACACATGCACCAATATACTTACTTCACCGACATGTACGTACGTATGAATCTACTTACTGACCGAAATGTACGTACGTACGTATGTACGTATGCATCTACTTACATGGACCTACCTGTACCTATGTATGATTGTCTGTCTCTCTGTCTGTCTGTCTGTCTGTCTGTATGTATGTATGTATGTATGTATGTATGTATGTATGTATGTATGTATGTATGTATGTATGTATGTATGTATGCGCCTCGGAAGCGGGAGGTCGTGGGTTCGAGCCTCCGCCGAGTCATACCAAAGACTTACAAAAATGGTTCTAACAGCTACCATGCTTGGCGCTCAGCATTAAGATGTTAGTGTTCGGACTGGTCGGCCTGGTGTCAGGATAATGTGGCTCGGTGGGACATAATGTTACATGCCTGCAGCATGATGCCCCAGTGCTAGACATCACTATAAACTGCCACACTGCAGACATCGTAGCGATATGACTAAAAAATTGTTAAAGCTATGTTAAAAATCCCAATCACACACACACACACGTACGTATGTATCTACGCCACGCACGCACGTACGCACGTGTATGTATGTATGTATGTATGTATGTATGTATGTATGTATGTATGTATGTATGTATGTATGTATGTATGTATGTATGTATGTATGTCATATTAAATGTGTCTTATTGTATATTTGTATGTAGAATTATGATTTAGTCAAGCCTACGTTGTTGTGTTTTACATTTCTTTAATTTTCTTCCTTATTATTTGTGAGACAACACGAGTGTACACATGATTAATGTGATTATAATCTCTTTGAGTTAGGCGCAAAATCTACAAATGGTACGAAAAATGTAGATCCGTTTTTATTTGTCTGACACAACTGAGTAATTAACAATATACATGGAACATGAACAACTGCTAATTAATCCAGCGTCTATCAAGACCTATTGCTCATAAATTTGGTAATGTACGAAAATGCCTTTCTTCATCTGGCCAAATGTGATTATTTAGATGGCAAAATGTTTTCCTCTAGAATCTGCCCGCTGAAGAAAATACACATCCAAAATAATGTCCTTAAGTTTTGGTACGTTTGTACAGTCGATAGGGATTGACAAAGATGTTAAACTTAATCGCGGACGCAGCAGCCTTAGTTTATTGCACTAGATAAAACAATTGTATGTAGTTATATGTTTTTTAGTTTTTTTTTGAAAACTATCTTGCTGTGAAAACCAATCTGTGTTGCTTACTGAGACACGAACATTCACAATTTAGCCAGAAGAAAATAACTTTAAATTTGAGTCATGATTACATGTTCAGTTTGTTAATATAAAACTTGAGGCTTACTTTGAATTTTCATTTCAGTATCATTGGAATACAGTTTAGTCAGGTTTAATGTTTCGAGGGCACCTGCTTGTTGAGTGACATGTAAATTAAATGTTCTGTTTACTCTTGACTTAAACTCATTTTTGCTGTTTTATCTGTAGTTTTATCAAATACAAAATTCTTGTCACAAATAAATATCAGTTAGGCTTTTTAGGACAATGCGATAAAAAGTTCGTGTAGATGTTTGTATTCTTTAAGAATTGAAATCAAATAATGAAAAACATAATTATGCGTGAGTGGGCAATACAATTTTGAACTACAATGCATTTCATTAGATACATTTATCGTACAAACATGCGGAGAACGACTGCCAATGAAATTCATAAGGAGCTATGCTGTTTACTGAATCGTTAAAGTTACATTAATAATTTTCTATAATTTTATTTGACCCGCATCATTTTGAAAAAATAAGTAATAAAGTGTTAAAATTTGTGAAAGGCATTATTCATGTTCACGTTTTGTTGTTTTTCAGGATAATTCTAAGCAAGTCAACGAAATATTCACCAAACATTTGAGAGATGCAGCCAAAGAAAGCAGTATTGTGGCTAGCGAAAACATATTTAAGGTATTAGAGTGAAGCTGACGATAAACCGGGTATCTTTTCATGCGATTAGAAATGAAAATACTTGTGTTTGTCGCACCTTAGTTTCTATCGTGTCAAATGCATGGCAATTATTTAATGTAGATGCTGTAAGGCCTCTCAGCCATTACGATAAATGAAGAAATTACTGGGTTTTTGTCCTAATTAAGGAAGTAACTTTACAAATATGTTCACATTACGCTTTGTTTGGAAAGCCCATGGATACATCAAGTAATGAGTTATAAGAAACGCAAGAAGATTGTATCTAACTCATTGCAAATTTTGCGAAATTGTTTTGTCATTGCACCGTTACTACATTTTTTAAATGCTTGTGGAGCTAATCAAACTCATCATTAGGGAAGACATCAACATGAATCTACAAAACAAACACTAAACATAAATCCTGAGAAAACACACGAATCATGTCATGTTTGAATGACTTAGGAAATCCGCAAACGACAGTTAAATAATTAACAAAAACGATAGAGAAATAATTATTTTATAAATGGTCTTAAACTGATCACATTTCAGGTCTTATTCTGTTGTTGCCAGAATAGCATAATGTTGTCAAAATCTGATATGATCTATGGAATTATGTTTGCATCGTACAGAAAGAGAGTTAAGTTCGCTCTCTGTCTCTCTTTGGGAGAATGCGTTTGAATTAATCCACGTTTGTATAGAAAGAAACATGAAATGTGTTGAGGAATATACGACCCTCTCTTGATACATAAATAAATAAAATAAATGTATACATACTTTATTCGTCTCTAACCTTCTGAGAAAGAATGATATGGCCATAAAGCGGATATTTTTAAACTTGAATTTGCAGACATATTTAAAGATACATTCGAACATAAGAAGGGATGAACTAATGCACAGAAATTTCACGCATACAAATACATGTACCTTAACTGCATTGATATTTTCAATTCTGAGTCTATCGTTATTGTTCATCTTTTAATCTCATGTCAATAAACTTACCGGCAATTAGGAGCAATCTCCGTGTGAACATCGTTAATCTACAGTGAAGCCATTTACCAGTTTCCGTCGTGTCCAAGCGCACATTGCGTCATATCAGTATGTGTCAACAATGCCATTTACTTTATCAACGTCTAATCAGTTTCATATCTGTATTGTTTTCCAGCTTTATTGACCAAAATAGTGTAAAGAGTTAATAGTTAATTAACTTCAGTAACTTTCAATAAATATTAAAAGTAGATCGTACTGCCATTTTGTTCCTCTTACAAAAGTGGGGGACTTAATTTACTTCCAAAACATTCATCGGTAGTTTGGTAGTCGATTCTGAGTAAAGGCATGAAAACTCATTACTTATAAGCTAAGGAGAATTCCAAATCCGTTTGTTTTAGGAGAAAGTTATTTTTATCCGTCTCTTTATGAGGCGGAATAATAATAAAAAAATATCTAATTATATATTAGTTTGGTTGGAGATTTCCAAATGAGTTTGATGAGCTTGAAAGAAGGGAACATTCTTATCAACTGTGTGTTTATAGTTACGTTTCTATTATCTTAATCTAAGAATAGAAAGAGCGAAAACAAACATTTTTAGTAAAATTTAACCAATAATTTATTTCTCTGGAATACAAACTAAATTTTTAAAAAGAACTTCCAGTATTATAAATTAAATCCCAAATAGGTTTTGAAATTGCATTACAAGTCAAAAAATTCGGAGTATTCCGAATGAATTACAGTGGTGTTCCTAATACAGCCCAAGCTTGAATGCGATGATGTACTTATAGCATGGGTTAGTGTTGATGTGCTAAGAGCCTTGATGTATTACAATGATATGATCCAAAATGTTCTTGAATCAATTCAAAATAGTCCCATTGATCGCCTGTTATTTATATGGTTCCCAAATTAGGGGTCACGAACATTCCGGAAATATACAGTCTGTTACTTGAAAGTTTGCAATCAATTTAAATCCAAAGGCATCAACAGC
The DNA here is from genome assembly GCA_030141615.1 of Unio pictorum. Classification (NCBI taxonomy): domain Eukaryota; kingdom Metazoa; phylum Mollusca; class Bivalvia; order Unionida; family Unionidae; genus Unio; species Unio pictorum. The sequence continues at coordinate 444,138 of JARLTB010000378.1, read as the reverse complement.
ATCTTCTGCAGTTCTAGGAGAACTAGAAAGATTTTATTAAAATATAAATTATTGCAGATGGTTGTGTATTCGATTAAGAGAGAGAGAGAGAGAGAGAGAGAGAGAGAGAGAGAGAGAGAGAGAGAGAGAGTTATATTTTGGATCTATACAATAAAAATGTAACACAATACTCTTTATCCCTTTCTGCAGGCCTTTGTGACCAATACCAAGATGAATAAAAAGTATGGAAATTTGATGAAATTGTGCGGTGGATACATAGAAGACTGTGTGAGGTTGTGTTGGCTGATGCAAGTCCAAAGCCCACCAGTATGCATAGATCTGGGAATTAAAGAGGGACAGCCGTTTTTAAAGGATACCTACAGAGAATACACATCATCAGGGAAAGAAATTGCATTCTTGGTTTGGCCGGCTCTTTTCCTTCATGAAAAGGGTCAGTTGCTCATGAAGGGAGTTGCACAGGGAAAATGAAGGCACAACAAGGTTTAAGATGTATACGGAAATGTATAACAAGTTTCTTTATGAAAGATCTTTTCATAAACTTTGCAAAAAATTGAAATCTGCTTTTAAAAAGTGACACATTTGTTCTGATTTTGTAAAATATTCAACTTTTATATTTCACTTACCGCTTCATTAATTTCTCGCACTTCAGTTTTGTTGCGTCGATTCCATGTTGGCAGTTAATTAAGATGATGAATTTTATGTTTAACAAATATTTTCTAGAAAGCATATGCACATATTATTTGAAACTATGCAATATGTGTGAATTCAATCTCTCACGTGGACAGATCGCGTGCAAATACAAATGTATACATAATAACTTTTAGTACTTGCAGTTACTGAAGTTATACTGATGAAAATATATGGAACAGACAGGTGTGATTGCATAATAATCGGAAAAGCCTTATGATAGTTTTATGAATAGTTACTTTGCTAGAAGAATATGTATATTCATTTCATCAGTGTACCAGTAATTGTCGTATACTAAGATTATAAACAAAATATGTACAGTAATAAGGTACCGAATAGTATTCGATAATTGAGTGATGCTGGTCATACGTCGGGAATTCAAAACAACTCTTTGCCGTAACTTGTAGTGATGTATAGTGTTTTAGCAGTGTCACCTATTTAAATGTCAATATTTGAAAGGGTTAATAATCAATCATGGGTACCAAGTACGATACAAGGCTTTACTGATATTCAAGAGAAAAAAAACCATCTCTAACTTCATTGTGATTGATCCAGATATAAACAAATCATATTAAATATATTTAATATCGGATTAAATTAAAAAGGAATACAAATAAAACGTTTTCTTTTATAAATGCATTTCTTTACAAATTCTATTTCGACTATAATGCTAATAAAAATATCGTGAGGGAATAGTGATCATATTGCGAAGAAGATACCAGGATTCCGTAAATTGCTAAGTATCCCAAGTTTTGATGAGACAACAGATCACGTGGTCCAATGATGCAATACTAGCCCGATGGCATTTTTTGGCACATATTATTATTGTGCCATGTGGAAGTATAACCATGACTACAGATGGAATTTAAAGTTATCATAGTTCCAATGACACTTTTGAATTGGAAAATACGGACGCATTTACAAAATGCAGACATATTTGTAAGAGTTCAAACAGTTTGCATTTCGAATCAAAGAAATACTTTTCACCTACTGGTTTAATGCTTCTTAAAGGTTGATGTAGCAAATCATGACCACTTTCCATGTCTTATACATCTTCTACATCTCGCACGTCACTCTCAGGTACATAGTCAGGTTCCTGATCTGTGTTTGAATGCTTATCAGAATCCAAGAAACTCTCTGGATCTTTATCTGCAGTTTTACCTTGCTTAGAATATTATGCAATGGGAACATGTTTATTAGGCTGCACAATATTCCATCATGTGATACATGTGTTACTGCTTGTGTGCCTTAGGACTTTACACAAGGTCTAGACTGCACGTGTCTATTTATACATTATAATATAGTTTTTATATTTATTTGACATTGTACATGAACAACATTTGGTTTTTCTTGTGGAGAAGGATATATTTGAATTGTAAATCCGAAAGTTGAATCTACTTCCGAGTTAAGCTCATGACTGACTAGATGTGTAACTGTGTTTTAAAGCGTGTTCAGCTTCCCCACTATTGTCTGTTAACAATATGTTCAAAACCTGAAAACATACATTTTTAAAAAGAAGGTGCTCATATTTCATATTTTGGAATCGAAAAAGCAATGTAATTTAAAATAAATACTTAAACACCATGTGCTGTGCAAAGATGTGATAATAATTATGTGATTGAGTCGAATGTATTTACCGCAATGCAATAAATTCATTTAAGAAACCTGACGTTCAGTCATATTTTATTTAACTTATATATGTATTAACACACACACACACACACACACACTACTTGAATTCTGGACTAAGAGACTAGAACGGTTTTCATCGGTCGTAACATAAACATTGATTTTTCAAACAAATAAAAAGAAACATTAATCTGCAAAGTAAGAAATCATAACGTAAGTAATTTAAGCATTAAGAAGCTTACTACTTATGATTCTAAGATAGTGTTTTTCATGTATGCTACAGTTAGCGAATGGAAACTATATACATGTTTAGTTTAAGCACTTTACTAGTGTAGATAAAACAATATGTGAATTGACTGTTGCATTTGGTGTCACTTACCGCACCTTTTTGCTTTTATTCGTAACCCAAACATTTAAAGGTACGTCTGGAACAGCGCGAATTTTTTGGTTTGGCCTAACATTTGAGAAGCCAATTATTTACGACCCTCGCGTAACATTCCTTTGAGAAATGTAATGAGCAGAGACCTGTATTGTGTTGTTTGAAAATTAATTCGCTTGCAATAATGTATCCATTCTTTCTTTATGTCTTTTAGACAAAATGTATATTTCCAATGATTATTAGTCTTCTTTAAGAGGTACAGGATGTAAAGGCTGAGTTAGTTGGTTACATTCAATTATGTTCAACAATATAATCAAGACGTTTAAAATACCTTGGACAAATTACAAAGAAACAACAGTTGAGAATAATTAGATAGACATGTTCCTAAATGTAATGCTACACAGGAACAGCAGTTTTAAGTTTACATTGATCATTACATAAAAATACATAAAAGACAATTATTATAGATAAAGGTGTAATGTACATAACTGATTTTTGCAAGTAGAATTAAACTATTATAACCTAATGGGTGGGATTGAATTTTAACGATGTTCAGACAACAGTATGTATTTTCCACCTGAATAATCATTGAATAAATGAAAACAAGAAGTCAAGATATAATTTGTTTTAATGCAAAACTATATCAATTGTTATAAATATGTGTGGTACAAGGTCCTAGTATTATGTTTAAACAGTCAATTACATGTGACTATTTGTAGAACAACCTAAATATCAGTCCATGTTCATCATTGCTAATTGTTATTTTGTTCCTCTATACCCCGTGGCTGCATGCTATATCTGGATTCATAACCATTTGAATTAACTGTACATGGTCGTGACCTCATTTTATAACCAATATAGATTTTTGATGATTGAACAACTAGATAAATTAAACCTCTCACAAAACAAATACAAATACATTAAACTACATACAAACAAGACATGAATCTTGCTTTGTTTGTTCATCACAAAAGGGGATTTATTTATTTTGATGATTTCTCCACTTTGCCAAAAAGCCCCTAACAAAAACAAAATTTGTTAGTTGTCGAAAGGTGTACCAATTACAAGAAAATCTTGCGTACTTTCCGCGATTAATGTTACATACTTTGTCATGTTTAATCTTTGTGGACTTTGTTTTATTTTGCTTTTTTTAAAATGCCATAGTTTTGGATGGTCAATTGGCGCATAAGCCAATTTGTGATTCAATTTTACATTCATGGTTTGTAACAACCACGTACGCCACTAACATCGTAGTTGAACACCACAAGCAAAAACTGGCAGTATTACCACATAATTAATTATTAAGGTAAAATACACGTTTCGATGATACAAACAAACAAACAAGACTCAACAAAATCCTCAAAAAAGAATAGAACAAAAACAAAAACAAAAAAAGCAACAAATCAAACAAACAAAAACAACAACAAATACGCAAACAAAAGAAGCAAAATAAAACACTACACCGAAAAACAACAGATCAGATGAGACCACCTTCGTTTGTTATAACCTAATGTGACACGTAACGCCTGTGTCTTTGTTTACAGGTACGTGTAACCATGTAACTTCTACCATTAGAACATTCTTTTTGGAACTCCCCTTCTCTGTCAGTCTGTCTGTCTGTCTGTCTCTCGATCTATCAATCCATCCATTCATCTATCTATCTATCTATCTATCTATCTATCTATCTATCTATCTATCTATCTATCTATCTATCTATCTATCTATCTATCTATCTATCTATCTATCTATCTTTGCACTTTTAATGGAGTTCCGATATAATCAATGCAATAGTATCGAATTAATCTTGATGATTATAATATGAAATATATTTTCCGTCAGGAAATCTGGTCCTCCAAAGTATAACGCATACATGATGAACATGACACTTACAAGCGGGTCTAACACGCTGGTACAAGTGATTCTTATAGGAATTAACATTGTTTATGACGTCATCTTGGAAACAGTTTGATACGAAGCGAAGAGTTAGGTTTAATACATAATGCTCTGTCGTAACGTCATTAAATTTTCATAAAAAATGACGTTTATTTTCTTGGCTTGATACAGCTGTCATTGAAACTATTATGAAAAAAGATAAATTTCAACTTTTTCAGCGAATTGAATTAATATAAGATAGGGGCCTTTCTTTTGGTGATTAAGTATAGGTCATTGAATGAGAATCAAAACTTTGTTCGTGGACATATGGCGCAGAATATCTTCTAATAGGAATAACACAATTGAAATGAAAAAATAATTTACACTTCGTTAATTATTTACTAAACTATGAACACTATATAGTATTACCACTAAATTTACTTCATGCTCACTTCATCTTCACATGGAGTGATTCTAATTCAATAGTGAATGAGGATGCAATATAGTCTACTCAAATGAAATAGTAATATAATGAAACAAATGACGTAATATAATTGCCTTTATTCGATGCTGCTGCTAGGGTAATGGATCTGACTCGTTTCGTCTTTAAATGAAACATGATAGATACTTTCTTTTGACGAGAGCTAGCTCTAATGATCACTGATGCCAAGTTGAAAGGGTTACAGTTATTGTTAGCTTGCGATGGCCATCCACTTTGTAATGTAGTTAGTATTGCTTGTTTCGTTTCTATTTTAATTTCTGCCGTGGCCAGAAGCAGTGTATCGAATGCAGGCACGAGCAGACCATATTTTGATGCGACGGATATTTTTTAACGTATCTATGATCATTACCGTTGGATATTGATCGGTAGCAACAACGTTAAACTAACGAGAATGTTTATAAAACACACAGTAAGAAGTATTGTTTATGGAGAAAACTGCCATGTTGGCCTCTGACACTGTCGATCAATGTCGGGTTTGCTGGCTTTTTAAATCATGCAAACACCTTAAGAATGTACGTAATAGTACACAATCAGTATACATATAGCGTATTTTGAACTTTAAGGTAACAGATGCCGTCAAATATGGTATTGGTATATTTCACCATTATAGCATTATTGTAAGGCTTCAGTACAGCTGTTCATTTTGTTTTTGTCAATTATAAATTGATAAGGGAATATTACTAGCAAGAATTAGTGGAAATAATTATACTGTTTATGTAAACGTGGAAACTACACTTTACATGAGTGTAATAATTACTAGATGATAGGCTATTTAAGAGGCAGAACATGAAAGATATAACACTTAGGTTTGCCCCATTTATAAAGTTGTAGGACACATTCCAAACGATACAGAATTGCGTGTAACTGCACTACTTTCATATATATATATATATATATATATATATATATATATATATATATATATATATATATATATATATATATATATATATATATATATATACACACACACATGTTCTACAGGGATTCATTAGACACCACTAATCGACATTCGTTGAATTTGTACCATTTTTGATCCTTACGGAAAGTTCTATCATATCCAAAATAAATATATGACAGTATCTTCGAAACGACAACTCCAGCTGGCTTACTTTAGGTCATAGTTATAGTAGATAGAGACCGAATGGTATTGCCAATATCAGTAAATATTGATTTATCCAGTTAAGCGTCGTTAACAAATACTAAATGCAAATTCTATTTAATACGGACAAAGACACCTTGTTATTGGAGCAATTTTTATCTTGCATATTTGTATCATGATCCAGTTAGAGGTTTAAGTTGAAGGTGTTTACAATACAAATGCATAGATAATACATGTATAGTGTGAATTGAGTGGTAACATTTTTTTTCTCAGTATTCTCGTATTACATTAGATGTATCTTTTGTGGCTAATGTGTTATTATAGAATTCCTCAGGGAGATGGTATGTAGGATAGGCAGGCATAGGCGTCTTAATTGATCATTATTCGAATACTACGTGAGCGTACGATAATTGCAGGTTTACACAAATATAGTCACAAGGTTATTCGGAGTCAATTTAAAATAGTTTTTGTTAAGCTTGTGATCAATCTATTCTCAGGTAGAAGATATTTTAAAGATGATGCGATAAGATAGTTGTAAGGTTATTTGATATCTATGTTAAACAGTCTTTGTCGCGGTTTAATTAATCTAGGCTAATGTTCTACGATAATTGAGATTATTCAAGCTCCTCAGTACTATGAGTGGTGTGTATTTATAAGCTTTAGAACATATAAATAGAGTATGTTTGTTTTTAGACAGATTTTATTGCCGTATAACTTGATAACTAACTACTTCTTGGACCAACCGTCATTTATTTGTAAATCTGAATTTAACAAATACTTCATTGAGTAGGCATCATTTGATTAATATGCGAGTAAGCTATTACCGGGAATGAGTATGTTTAGTGTGTATTTTAAAGATGAAGGCTATCAAATGTGGTAGTTAATTTTGCTCCATTGTATTTTCATACAGATTTATTATTATTGTAAATGATACGACTTAATGGTCTTACATTATGTAACAGAATGAAGCAAAACCACCCTAACGAGTTAAAATAAAAATCAAGACAAAATGTATATTCCTTGAGTACAATTTGAAAATTCAAAAGACACTTAGTATTTTCAATTAAATCCCAAACAATTCTCAATGTTCTGGTATATGTAAGTATGTAATGTTCCTAATGAATTACAATAGTCTTGAATGTCTTGATGTATCCTAATGTTATAATTCAGAATGTCTATAAATGAACCCTGAATATTCCTAAATTAAACTTTAGGAAAAGAAGTCAATGAGCACTTTGTAATTCCAATGAATAATCTAAATAAATAATTCCTCGCAAATCATATCTGAATACTTACTTCCGGAAAGCAGGCCGTCATCGCTTAACTGCTCGTGAAAAGCTCTTCCGATTTTGTGCTATATTTATGATATTTGTGCTTATTCTCTATGATCGTCTACTTTATTGTGTTTCATCATGCATTGGCTGTTCCGTCCGTATGTGTTAATTCATCTCCTTGTTTTGGAAACGAGAACAATTAGAATTTTTCTCAGCTGTTTTGTCCCAATGTTAAGACGTCATTTGTTTTTGAATAAACCACCGTGACGTGACGGAATTGAAAAAGAAACGTTTTTTTCAAATCAGACCGGCGTAGAACAGGAATAAGAATTCCAGTTATCTCCCTTTCGCCCGTAACGGATAAACAACTTAAAAATTCTGCCGTTAATTTTAATAACCTGTTTCAAATTCCTCTTAAATCGTTAACTTTTGTGTCAACTATCCCAGGGATACCACTACGTATTGCATTATTCAACGCTCAATCAGTAGGATCACCGGAAAAGCGCACAGAAATTGTTAAAATTATCAACGACCATAATATTGACTTATTCTTCCTGACAGAAATTTGGTTAACTTCGGCAGGTGATGAATGTAAGTGTGCGGATTTAACACCCAGCGATTACTCCATCAAGTCGTTCCCCAGCAACTCTCGCGGAGGTGGAATTGCTGTAATTACAAAGAATGCCATGATCAAATGCCTTAAGTACAACACAACCTTCAATTTCTGCAACACATCATTTGAACTAGTCCAAACAACGCTTACACTGGAACAAAGGTCAGTCCATTTTTTCTGTCTCTACCGTCCTCCTCCTATTAGAAAAAAACAAGCTGACTGAATCTCTATTTGTGGAGCAGTTTCCAAATCTTCTAGAGTATGGAAATTCGATAGGTGGCAATCTAATTATTTTTGGAGATTTCAACTTTCATTTTGACTGTCCTGGTAAACCATACACGTCAAAACTCCTAGATTCCATTCATGTTTTCAATCTTAAACAGCCAGTTAACCAACCTACCCATAAACTTGGTCACATTTTAGACTGGCTTCTTCATAGTCCTGATGATTATATTCTGCAATCCACCGTTGTATCCCACGAACTTGCATCGGATCACCTCTGCATTGTATGCCATCTCGACGTATCAGTCCCTAACCCTCCACCTCTATTTGCTACTAAGAGAAACCTCCGTATGATAAATAGAACCAAATTCATGCATAACATCCAAGAAAACCTAACAACTTTCTTACATCCAACAGCGGAACAACTTGATAACTGCCTACGTTCATTGCTTGAAAAACATGCCCCAGCCACCAAATGCAGAGTATCAATAAAAAAGTATTCTCCATGGTATAGCAGTGTTAGGGACCAGCTTCGCACTGCTAATATTTACGGAGCTTATTTAATGGCGTTACTAATGTATATATGTGTTATACGTGACGGGTATTTCAATCTGGGAAAAGTGAGCTGAAAATACAGCTTTGCTGACACTGGTTTCACTACATTAAAACTTATTTAAATAGTAGTAATTATTTACAACAAAACACACAAGATAACTTGTTTGAGACATTTATATTGAGTGACTGATTAACCTTTAGGAATAAAAAACATTTTGAATCAGCAATTCAAGGAAGATAGTGTGATAGTCAAATATACTCCCATCTGTCAAAGTCTGCACTACACAAGTTAGCGCAAGAATGACTTCTACTTTTGATGGTTTATGCAAGTCATAATGATGACGAGCAGAATTGTCGTATTATCTAGTATTGTTAAATAATTCCTAATGACGGGACACTGTGGATGCTTAGATTATATTTATTATTATTATCATGCTACTGATATTCGGCTAAATATTCTGTGGAAACATGTTATTGAAAACTCTATTCCCCAGGTGAGACATCACGCTAACCACATTTTGTACGATAGTGTACAGCTCAAATATGCATGCTACAATAAAAAAAAACTCAGTACCATACAATTACCTACCCCCCAAGACTTTATTTGATGTACATTTTCTTATTAACAACGTAGATAAACAAATTACTCAATGCATAAACAGTAGGGTGGCCCTTAAACATGGAAAAAACATTTTTTTTTATTTCTCTAGCATCTGAACCCTCAGAGTGGTTCCATTTATTGTAGAAACAGATGAGAAAAAATATTATGAAAAAATATTAATATTTAGGGGTGGCTCAAGCACATCAAAGTTTACCATTAGAGTCTGAAAATCGTCATTTGGTCATTAAAACGAACGACACAGAGTTTACTGTTTGTCAATCAATGTTGACTTTTTTGCATCTGGAAATTGTTTCCGGTTCTGCTCTATTACGTGGAGAGCATACTGCAGCTGGTCTTCACATCTAAAACGCCCTGACTGGACTGCATCTTGAATGAGGGCAACGCTCCGTTCTGCGTGGTCATTTGTAACCGAAAGCGTCTACTGTTCCATGACTCGGGATTTTCAGCTAAGAATCAAGAAGGCAAGCCCAGAATTGTAAATAGTTTTCTGCTGGACTTTGTGACAAAATCTACGAGTGTCTTCTGTTGCACGGCTGCCATGTCAATGCGTGCCCATTTTGGTGGATCCAGTTCTCCATCCTTTTCTTCCGACCCTCTGACAAGTGCTTGCTTTGTGGCAATATCTAGTTCTGGATCAAAGAGGCTGAGCAGTATTAAATCTTCCGAGAGGTACCACAGATGCCCAGCCATCTTACGTGACGTTTCGACACTGATGGCACGATCTGGATATGAATGGAGCAGCTGCAGGAGTTGGAGGTCATTTCTGGCTGCAGTAGGAGCAACAGGTGCCTGGTACCAAAACTTGATATAAATCTTTGCAAGAAATATGTTCAAACGTAGAAGCCCTTGAGATTCTCGGGTTGTCAGCTTGAACTGGGACCGGAAAAGTCATGCCTTGATGCTGTAGATGGCTTTTGCCATCCAGCGTGCTTGATGCAATGGACCAGGGCTTCTGAACGTCATCTTGTCCGAAGACTTTTTCCCTAAGAAGACGAGCATTAGTTGCAACAGCTCACGATAGTCATCTCTAGGTTGATTATCTTCAAGTTGTCGTTCGCAGAATGCAATGACTTCGACTTGAACATTTGCAAGCTCGGTAGATGCATAATCATCTGAAAAGGCGTCACTAAATCTGTCTTGGTCTATGCTTGACCACTGTTGTTTAAAACGCTTGAATATGAGAATTTCTGGTGCCTTGCTGGGTCCCATACAGATTCCAAATGCAGCACCCAGGACCAGTTCCATTATATGATGCCGACAAGCAAAGTGCAGAAGAGACCGTCCCAGTAACTGCTCGAGAATGATGCAAGCACCTGACAGTCTACCAGTATTGGAGCTCGTGGTGTCGAAGCACATGCCATGAACCAAACTGGTAAGTTTCCATTCACATATGGCATTGTAAACTGCCTCTGCCTCATCTTTGCCAGTTCCTGCAGGTATCTTTGGAATTTGTAAAAGCTTCTTCTCCCCCATTGTCGAAACCAGAATTGGTAGCCTGTTCACCTTTTCTATACCAGTTAAGTTAGGAGTTAGCTTGCCATCCCAATGGACAGTTAAAGCTGTGGTTCGTTTGAATGCTTCCTTAATGCCAGCAGCTGCTGCTTTACGGTGTTTTTGGCGTTCACGCTGTATGGTCATCCTGTTTAGAGCAAGCTGCTCTGGGTCTTGTCCATCCGATAGCCCTCATTGATTCAAAAATGACCATCATGGCAGCCCTGTCACTCAACAGATTTCTATCGAGCATTGCTGCCAGAGGGGCTGATATTACCTGCTTTTTACCTGGTTTTCGTGGTGGAGGAGCAGCCGCACTTGTGCTGGGGATTGGATCTTGGTCATCAGACTCAGATGATGTTTCCATGTCCGAATTATTGCTACTGCTGTCCAGCTCAACCACTTGGGACAACAACTCCTTTTCAAGTTCAGAACGTTTTCGTCTTCTTTGCAATGTCTCCACTTTTTCCTTCTGCAGTCCTTGTTGTTTGAGCAGCACATTGTCCACACCCGCCATGCATCCAGGCCGTCCCTTCTTCCGCTGACATTCCAGGAATAATTTGTCCTCTTCATTCTCTATGAGTTGCATTGCATCAGCGTGTGCAATATCAAACAGTTCTTTGATCATGTCTATAAACATGACTTCATTTGCTTGCTGAGTCTGTGTCTTATGGTTCTTGTTCTTCTTCAGACCTTTCCACTGGTAAAATAGTTCTTCAAATTTTTTGATTGAATCTCGTCGATGCTTGACTGGAATTCTTGCACGGAACCAAAAATCTTCCACTCGTATGATGCTGTTGTTTGCATCTGTTCGGATTTCCTCTTTAAGAACATTGTGACGATGCAAGAAATAGCAGAGAACTTGCTCTGCCGAGGGCAGTTTACTACCTTCTATCCCATCTGCACTGGTAACAAGATAATCTTGTGAGCGTGTTGTCACTTTTGTGGCTGCTGTCACTGCTGCTGACATTGTTAACAGGTAAGTATCAACCAAAACCGGAACAATTACACTCTATTTAACACTCAACAGTCCACAGTCCACAGTCCAGAGTTCACAAAATTCCCACTTTAACCTTTCAAGTCCAACAACTGTTGCAAAAGCTTCCAGAATTGCAGATTTGTTACTTTTTTAACTGAAAATTTAAGTCAACACTCAACATCTGAATTTCCTGAAAACATAAAAGTAAACAACTGAACAATAAAACTTGCAAAATTGCAAAGAATATTTAATAATAACAAGTCATTAGTCAATAAATAAGTAAGTAAGGAAAAAATTTTAAATTTATACTGTGGTTCTACATTCTACAATATATATTACAAACAGTACAATATGGACATTATGAACGTGATTACCACAAATTTCAGTGTCATTGAGCTACCTCTAAACCCTGTTCAATTTTGCAGATTTTTTGCATACTGTGTTTTTTTATCTTTTAGAACAAAATGAGAGGTCCATAAATATATAATTCAAAACTTGATTTCTAAGGGCCACCCTAATAAACATGATACCAAGCTACAACGGACGTTAATGAACAATATTTGCTTTAATTACAATAGCATGAACATGATGCCAATGTTATTTTATTCATAAATATTTATTAAATAAATAACAATCACCAATTTATTTAGATTAAAATTATTTTAATGAATATTGTACTGATCACCACACTTTTTGATAAAAGGTGGATAGCTTGTTATCGCTCCAGAGCATATGTGCATGTGTGCCTGAATGCGTAGATGAGTGAGGCAGCTATCCTTAACTCGATTAAGACATAGACTTTTGACTTAGGGATAGATTGGTTGTGATCCGCAAAGGTTTACATCGGTTTAAACATTTTGGTCGATCCCATTTTACGGAGCTTATTTAATGGCGTTACTAATGTATATATGTGTTATACGTGACGGGTATTTCAATCTGGGAAACGTGAGCTGATAATACGGCTTTGGTGAAGAGTTATGGTTTAACGTTGAGGTGGTTTATATTCTCCATTGTCGTACAGGAGTAAAGATCATTCGGTTTGGTAAATGAACGGTATCTGCTACTAACTATCGTTTTGATCTCCAAATTTGAAGTTACCGGATTAGGAGCAAGACTGCTTGAGAGCGCCAATTTGGCTGTATACACTCAGAATACTTTTAAAAATATCTAGTAGGTATCAAGCTTGTTTGTTAATTTGTTAAAATTCCAAAACTTGATACCAACATTCAACTGAGTTAAATCAGCAATATCTACTTACATTACAAAAGCATGTAAAGACATTGCCACTGGTATACTTTACGCTCATATTTTTCTAGAGTGTTTCTTTGCACCGATTGGTTATAGTTTTTAGTAATGCATTCAGGTCAAATCCGAATGAGTGACCCTGTCGTAACATAGTATTTATCAAAATCTAGCGGTGTACATTGTTGGTATGACTGCAGTTGAAGTAATTACGGTATGAAACCGCTTAAGTTAACAAAGGAATAAATAAGAAGAGATTTAGAAGATAACGTTGATGTCGTCATGGTGACCGACGTGATGCAGTGTACTGGGGAAATGTGCATATAAACCATAGATTGACGGAGCTAAAGTGGCATAGTTAAAATAGTTCCCTATGTTAGGGGATAGTTATATAGTTTCTTCGGTGCGAACTGCTGGCGGCACGGAAACATAAAGAAGAGAAACCATGCAGATGTGAGATTGATAGATACTGGGCAGTCTGTGAGATATGTGGTCTTGCATTGATTAGATTAGATAAAATTTAAGTATAGAACAGACACGTCGGGCCTTCTAATTTAAAACTGAAGTTGAATAGAAATCTTTGGAAATTTGGCGTAAACATATGACTTCTAGCTGGTATCGCGCCAGGGTTTGACACCGCTCGGTCAAGACCCCTGACTTGTAACATTATGTTTAAAAAATAAAATTCAGTAGAGAAGTAACCCTACGCAGAATATATAATATATTATTTTACCTTTAGTGAACATCTGACGTGTCTCTAGGTGGACCTATTGGTATTGGCAAGTGAATGAAGGTAGGGAAGGAAGTGATGAGAGAGAGAGAGAGAGAGAGAGAGAGAGAGAGAGAGAGAGAGAGAGAGAGAGAGAGAGAGAGAGAGAGAGAGAGAGAGAGAGAGAGGTATATTATAGGTACTGAAGAAAGTGGAGAGAGGTATATCATAGGTACTGAAGAAAGTGGAGAGAGAGAGAGAGAGAGAGAGAGAGAGAGAGAGAGAGAGAGAGAGAGAGGTATATCATAGGTACTGAACAAAGTAGAGAGAGAGAGAGAGAGAGAGAGAGAGAGAGAGAGAGAGAGGTATATCATAGGTACTGAACAAAGTAGAGAGAGAGAGAGAGAGAGAGAGGTATATCATAGGTACTGAAGAAAAGAGAGAGAGAGAGAGAGAGAGAGAGAGAGAGGTGTATCATAGGTACTGAAGAAAGTGGAGAGAGAGAGAGAGAGAGAGAGAGAGAGAGAGAGAGAGAGAGAGAGAGAGAGAGGTATATCATAGGTACTGAAGAAAGTGGAGAGAGAGGTATATCATAGGTGCTGAAGAAAAGAGAGAGAGAGAGAGAGAGAGAGAGAGAGAGAGAGAGAGAGTTATATCATAGCTGCATATCCCAAAGAAGCATACCTTCCACTCTCATACCATTGAACTGCTTTCAATTGCAGTGTTTGTTAATTAGCGTATGCAATCTATATTTTAAAACATTGGGTGTATAGGTAACGTGGAGTCATCAGTAAAGTAGTCTCTTATATAACCGTTTTACAATTACCAATAATGTATGTAACGGTTTAATCAGTGAAAAAAGCATGCTTTTTGAGCTATATCATGGCTGTAAAAATGAGCTGAAACATGAAATAGTTGAAAAATGTTGTAGTAGGTAAAAATTCTTTTGCAAGCTAATTATTAGTTGAAAGCATATATTCATATAACATTCTGATTTAGACATTTCCGTTATGTGAAAGGCTTAGTTTGTTTTTGTTTCAAAGGTCACGTTCTGTCGATAACGAATTCATTCTAGAGTTCCCACCCCACCGATCTATCATAATCAGTCTTATAATATTTCATTTTCCAGTAGTGTGACTATGATTCAGCTACATGCACAATGAATATTAATTGCAAAATATAATATTTTTCAATTTAATATTCAGTCATCAATTATGTCACGATATATATTATATTGTCTAGCTTTGATGAATTTAGAATTTGTAGGCTTTTTTCGAAATGAAGGATAATATATTTGTTTACATTAGTTATTGATTTAATAGGAAAAACATGTTTGCTTTCTGGCTATATCTGTGCGTCATAAATGCAAAAGCAATTCCTGCTTTGGATGGGACTGGCACATTTGAAAGTATTGAAAGGCACAATATATCCTTTTCATTCACAAATCTGACTATTGCTTTCTAGTTTTTGGTGTCAGAAACGCACAAACACATACATTGTTTGGTTGGATATGCCTGCTTTAAAGTGGTTATCTTACAAAAAACAGTACAGCAATATGGATAAATGAATAATGGACTGAAAACTGATAGGAATCGTAAAAAACACACAAAGAAGTATAAAAAACGTAATTAACGCATTTCAAAAGTAGAACCAAATGCAAACCAAATGCTCTATTCTTGCTGAAGTAGTAGGTTTGTTGCCTTTTAAAGTATTAACACAGTTCATTACATATTTGATATCAACTGATTAATTTGACAAAGGTGCCACTTGGTTGACGCAGCACATGCATTACTACAATCACTTCTACTAGAACGTGTTATTTCCCCTATTATTGAACTCGTACAGAAGGAAATCAATTTGTGAGACATGTGAAACCTGAAATAAACTTCAGTTGATTATGTACACGTAATTTTAATGGTAACAAAGTTAATGGCAAGGGTGTGTTTGTGAATCGCCACTTTAAACACACTGAAGAGCCAAAGTAAACAAAATATAAACACAGTGAGTAAATCCTTTGTTCAGTACCGCGTACATGTTGTCTTGGTGCAACACAATTTACTTCCTCGTTTACATGTTACCACGTCCACCGCCATTATTGAAGAGGTTTGGGGCGTGTGATCTTAACATTTGAGATACATAATTTATTGTATTTACAATTAGTTGTGTCAATGTGCCTTTAATGAGCAAGGTATTGTGTAAACTGACCAACAAGCAGTCCTGGACTAGTTCGAAGGTTGTCATACTTATCTTACTGGGCTTCTAAGGTGAGTGTGAGTTTTGATGAACACCAAATGGCTTTGAGTCGAATAATTGTATTACCCCCCTCCAGTTTCCACCGTCTTCGTGCGTCTTATAAGTCTGTTATATGTAAGCTTTGAGTAGCGTGAAGAGGTTGGACATATAATCTGTCACATCCATGACCCATGTGCGAAACATATACAAAAATCATGTTTTCACCTTATAATTATACAATCTTATATTTACAGAGCTATGGGTGACAAGGAGGGTCTTCAGAAATTAGGTGAAGAGTTTTATGCAGCTGTGGTGCAGAAGATACAGATAAAGTATACAGATGTTCAATCAAGACTCAATAATTTGATGCAACTTATCCAAAACGTAAATTACAAGTATCTGTCTATCTATGTATCTATGTATCTATCTATCTATCTATCTATCTATCTATCTATCTATCTATCTATCTATCTATCTATCTATCTATCTATCTAGTAGGTATATATATATCTTACTTGCTTGAAGTGTAGATATATGTATGTACCTTTGCAGAAGAAAGATGCCAGAAATATAAGCGATGAGCTCGATTTGATTGAAAAGTTCCTGAAGGAGAAAAATGAGTCAAGTCCGACAATTAGGGAATGTGCGAAGAAGATTCGTAACTTTTGGGTAATGTGTTAATTATTTTGACAAATTTTTATTGATTTTATTTGAAGGTCAAAAGCCAGTAAATTTGTTCATTTTTATTCTATCTTGCATATTTGCTAGTTTTGCCACAAATGTAAAGCAGAAACGAATACTACAAGAACAATCCATAAAAATCTTTTGAAATAAAATGCTATAAAATTTGATAAATTCATACTTTTTTGTCTTTAATGGGATGAACAACAATGTGGTGTATAAAGGTCAACATTTTTTCTCTTTATCATATAGAAAATAATATTTCCGTACATTTTATATTATGCGAAAACTAAATTTGAACAAAGAAAATATTGTTAAAACTGTATTACATATTTCAGCATTAATGCATTTGATTGCTATTTTTACACGTTGGCTTATTTACCCAACACAACAATATCAGTCAAGAACTCTTAAAATATTATCTACTTGTTTTAAATCAATATGCTTTAGGGTTATCCTAGTTTCACATACATCGCTAATTCAGCATTGTCTTTTTTTAAAAAATGTTTTGCAAGGCAAAAATTGCATGACAATGGTGATATTTAACACTGATGAAATTTTCGTAGTGATTTATTTTTTTATAGCTAAAATCGCTAAAATGTTATGCTTGCGAAAATTTAAGTACGCTATGTCAAGTACACTATAACCGCCAAATAACACTTGTTATTCGGGTGCTTGAAGGACGTTAACAAAGGCCGAAAGACGGGGACGACAGAGAAAGGAAAACATCAACAAACAAAGTAAGTGTTTCACTTGCACCCGCAACATATAGGTTTATTTACATCTTTCCATTCCTGTATGTATGTTAGTATGTATGTATGTATGTATGTATGTATGTATGTATGTATGTATGTATGTATGTATGTATGTATGTATGTATGTGTCCAACTGACTAACAAAAGGTCACAGTCAGGAACCTAATTTAACAGTTGCACATATGAGTTTCGTATTTATGTAGGATGCTATTACTAGCTATATCAAGGAATTGTTTTTACCCAGTAAATGGAAAAAATGAGTGTCTTTCCCAAATGAAAACACAGCCAGTCTAGAAGGTCGCAGTCGAACATGAGAACCTTGCATAACGAGTTTGACTGTGTACGAACTAGTACTGGAACAACACTTAACGTCTTCACGTAATAGGCCATATAAATTTTCATGAGCACTAAACATGACATGCGTACAACGACCAAAAATATTTATAATGTAATATAAAATTAAATGTTGAGACATGTGTTCAACTGAATGTGGCTGAAACAAACTAAGGAGAATTTAGATGTTATTCCTGATAACACAAGTAGAGTAGAACATGTCTCGTACAAAATCAAAAATAAATAAATAAACAAATATATATGGTTTGACATCCTCTCACATTTATTAGCCTGTTTCATGTCTGTAAATGATTTATTCTCAAATTTTCAGACAAGATCCTACCAAGAACTCCAAACTTGATTTTAAATACATAATGAGATAATTGATACCTAGAGGCTAGACGGATAGCATACAATTTTATCATCGGAAAATCTATTTCTAAAGCTTTACAATTTTGAGATTTAATCGTCGATAAATAAAACGTGTACCTTATGACAGACAAAATAAATTGACAAGTTCTTCCATGTGACATGAAATTATGAACTGGAAGGATAATGTGAAACAAAAGTGTAGACTGAGGTTTGTTTTGCCACAAAAGCAGACGCTCGAAGGACTTTGGTTTTAGCTGTGACAATACAGGTAAGGTAAGAGGTGCAGTGGAGCAGCCCTTTTCAACTTTAGAGCTGGATAAAAATGTCGTAAGTGACTGACAGATTTAATGTGAAAGCATTAAACGTAATCACAACAAAAGAAACAACAAATTCTACTACCGAAGATGATATCAATTGCATTATTATTATTATTATTATTATTATTATTATTTTCTGATGAGTACACCAAAGAGCTAAATATATAGTAGAAAGTGGCTGAGTATATATATATATATATATATATATATATATATATATATATATATATATATATATATATATATATATATATATATATTTATACACACACACACACACACACACACACACACACACACACGTAATGATTATGAAGGGTACATAACATATGAAGTACTTAGTTCTTATATCGAAATCTTCCGTAACTGATTAATAATATGTGAAGAGTCACACGAAATGCCATTATAATCAGGAAGTGCTCATACAGTGTTTGACAGAATTTGATATGTTGCTTCATTAAGATACAGGTGAGGTAGAATCTGTGGTAAAGCAGATGTTACTCGAGTTGATAAATAAATCAGCTTTAGCAGGTTTGTAGTTTTCTGACTTTGTTGGATGAATGGCATCTCCAAATACTATTTATGTTACAGACCGAAATCATCACAGTCAGATCCGGGTCTGGGATTAAAGGGAAAATCTATCGCTCAAACTAAACAGACCAGTAAGATGTAATATATAATGATCACTTTCGATGCAGTGATCGCTTTATAAGTATCGGTATTGAGGAACATGCGTGTGTTATATTTACCAATTGTACATTGAGTGTTTAAGACTGGGACTTTCGATACTTTGTCATGCAGTTCCCGGTGGGTGAACAGAATGGGGGTGAATATTCATGCAATGATTTTATCATTCATTCTCTGAAGCATTGTGTGTTGTAACAAAGTGGCCTAATTGGACAGAAACTACTATATTTTGTTGTTGTCTTTTTTCAAGTATAGTTTAGATGTATATGTTAACTATCTTCACTTCTTTTAAGTGCGAGTCGAGAAATTAAACAAAAACAGAATAATTTCCTTCCACATCTACGTTAGACTTTGTGCAAAGAAATCTGATTTAATCCATCAGATAAAATTTTAAAATAAAGATATTTCTTAAAAATATCTAACTTTGAATGAAGAAGATCAAAATTATACCCACTTTAAAATGAAGGTTCAGGTGAAATGAAGCCGAATAGTATATTGCGTACTATTAATTGATATTAGAAGGATTTGTAATAATGATTTGTCTTTCTATGCAGTGACGCGGTTGACAACGTAACCAACTTCTTCGAACAATTGTTGTCGGCTCTAAACGATCTACTTAAAAATAACATCACGGATGTATCAAAGGCTAATGTACCATCATGAACCGCTGCATCAGATAAAAAACTTGAGAAATTTCTCATTGAATCATGTTTTCACAAATATCCCGTTCATTTAATATTGAAATTATATAAGATCTTCAGATTTTTCTTTTCTCTTTAGGATGAAATTCATTCAAAAGTAGAATACAAACTACTGTGTTCCAAAGTTTTGAAACTCATTTGGAAGCTGGATTCAGGTTACAGTACTTTCATCACTTCTTGAATACACATTAAAAGGGTTTATTTAAACTTTGCTAGGTCGGGTAAAATATTGCCGAAACGTGAGCAAGTCAGAAAGGATTATTACCTTTGATCCTGGCTGCAGAAATCTGGTTGTTGCTTTAAGATGAGTTAAAAGCCTGCAACATACTCCCATGTTCATATATTTGTAATTAACGTTAGATCAAATTTTAATTTAGGCAGCACGTCCAGGTTCAACGTATTAATGAATGCAACGCAAATCGTATTATCCTTTACTATATACCTTGTTCGTATGGATTCTATAATGGTAGAACATAATATCGAGAGTTCCATCATTAGATCAAGTGAAATAATTTTACTGAAAACTTTTTAATAAAAACATTCACATCAATTTCATGAATGTAACCGTCTTTGAACAAGACAGAGACTTTGTTTCCAGAGTAACGATTTCTCACAACGATGTAGACAGTTTTCCAATTAAAGACCTAGTGAGAATCGTCTTTGACCGATATAATGAACATCTTGCACCACTGCAATATAAAGGATTCTCAAAATATTTTCAACTTCGATTGTGAATCCGGTTCCAAGCAATACATCAAGGCAAAGATAAAGATTATTGTTCTTTATAAAGTCGGATAAAATGTTGATCACATGTTCGCAGCACGGATGGGACGATCAAGTTGACATTGATTAGAAAGATTTACGTTTTCCCACTGCACAAACAAATTCAGGTTGATAGCATTACATCGGGTTATTTGTTTACTGAAAAGGACTTTGGAAAATGTTGTCTTTAATTGCCAGAAAACGAAACACATGTGGGTATTGCGTTAAACAATTCCTCATATGTACACCGACACGACATGTAATAAAGTAGTGTAGTACGATTTTGTAACGTTGAATCAGGTATATGTCTCATGGTCAAAAGATACATACTAATATATCAACTTAAGACAGATAAGAAAGAAAATGATCAGTTCAAGCTGAATTTTATGACGGTTAAGTGAACAATAATTTGGTAAATTTGAAATGGCACCAGGTACCTTTCATACTTCATGTTGAACTAAGTAAAGCAAATATTTTTAACGGTACTTTTTCCTTCGCTGCTATGCAATTTTTACTAATAAACATTTTAATTTGTTTGTTTCAGTAATGAAAATGGAGGACAGGGGGACGGTAAGAAAGGAGGCACGCAGCAAAGGTAATAATGACTATAATTTAACGTTTGATGTGCCTTTTTTAGAGTGTCTTCTCTGTGTAATAAACCTGAATGTATATATAACTTCAAAGGGTTGGTTATAATAATCGCAATTTACAAAGCAGTCTTTTTTAAGTGATGGCATTATATTGCAACAACCATCAAGGAAATGGCATTACGTTTGTCACGTAATTACCTGTTTCAGACAGGACAAAAACATTTCTCATTGAATCATGTTTTCAAATGTCCCGTTCACTTACTATTAAAATCATATAAGACCTTCAGATCTTTTGTTTCTCTTTGGGATAAAATTCTTTCAAAACGAGAATACAAAGTAATGTATGGCAACGTTTTGAATCTCATTAGGAAGCTGGGTTCAGTACAGTACTTTCATCACTTCTTGAAGACAAATTTAAAAGGGTTTATTTAAACTTTGCTAGGTCGGGTAAAATATTTCCGAAATGTGAGCAAGTGAGCAGAAATAATTACCTTTGATCTTGGCTGCAGAAAGTTGTTTGTGGCTCTAAGATGAGTTAAAAGCCTGAAATATACCCTTATGTTCATATATTTGATTTAAGTAAACTTTAGATCAACTTTTAATTTAGGCAGCACGTCCAGGATCAAGGTATTAATGACTACAATGTAAATTGTATTATCCTTTACTAAGTGCTTTGTTCGTATGGATTCTATAATGGTAAAACATAATATCGAGAGTGCCATCATTAGATCAAGTGAAACAATTTTATTTGAAAACTATTTAACAAAAACATTCACATCAATTTCATGAATGTAACCATATCAGAACAAGATGGAAACTTTGTGTCCAGAGTAACGATTTCTCACAACGATTCAGACAGTTTTCCAGTTAAAGACCTAATGAGAACTCTCTTTTCTCAATGCGATGAACTTCTTCCACCACTGCAATATAAAGGATTTTTAAAATATTTTCAACCTAGGTTGTGAACTCGGGTTCATGTTATATTAAGGCAAAGATTAAAGATTTTCATTCTAACTTTGTCAGGTTGGATGAAATATTAACACGTGAAAACTATGAAAGGGAAACAACTTTGAGAATGAGTAGAAGGGATATAATTTCGACCTGTTCAACCAAATTCAAGTTATTTGCATTATATATTTCTATTTGTTTATTAAATAAGATTTTGGTAGCTATTTTATTTTTGTGTCACGAGAGTAGACGCAGGTGGTTATTGCGTTGATAAGCTGCACATATGTACACCGACACAAGATGTAATTCATGGTCAAGAGATGTATACTAATATATCAACTCAAGACAGGTGAATAGAAAATCAATAGTTCAAGCTGATTTTAAGGACGGTTAAGTAAACAATAATTTAGTAAATTTGAAATGGTACCAGGTACCCTTCATACTTCATGTTGAACAAAACAAATGAAGAAAAGCAAATATTCCCAACTGTCTTTTTCGTTTGCTGGTATGCAATTTGCAATAATAAACATTTTAATCTATTTGATTTTTCAGTAATCAAAATGGACCTAGGGGACAGGGTGACGCTAAGAAAGGAGACATGCAGAAAACTCCAAGGTCAGGGTAATAATGACTATAATCTAACGTTTGATGTGAAGAGTGTTTCTCTGCAATGGACCTGATTGATTATATAACTTCCAAAGTTTGTGGTTATCTGAACATAATCGCAATATACAAAGGAGACTCTTAAGTGATGCCATTTTGTTGCTACAACAAATGTCCTAAAATGTTTTACGTATTTACCTATTTCAAGACGGTACATACTCATTTTCTCTGTTCACCATCTTTTTACAAATATTCAGTTCGCTTCATATTTGGAATCATATAAGACCTTTATAATCTTTTGTTTCTCTTTGGGATGAAATGTGTCAAAAGGAGAATGCAAATGATTGTATTCTAAAGTTTATAAACTCATTTGGAAGCTGGGTTCAGATTATAGTTATTACATCACATCTTGAAGACAAATTGCAAGGTTTTTTTTTTAACTTTGCTTGGTCGGGTACAAAATTGCCGAAATTTGAGCAAGTGAGAAGAGATTATTACCTTTGATAATGACTGCAGAAATTTCTCTGGTGATTTAAGACGAGTTAAAAGATCGAATTTTACCCCGATGGTCATGTATTTTTTTATTAAGTCAACTATAGATCAGCACTGTTATTATGAAACGTATTGATTGATTTTTCTCAAATTAAATCAATTGATTGCCACCAAGTACACAAATTTTGAATGGGAATATATAAACTTTAGACGGAAACCAAAAATGAAGGAACATGTAAGCTATATGTTGCAGATTGTTAAGTGAAGAACAATAAACATCAAGCAAATATTAAAAGAAACTATTAGAAAGATTAAAACTACCTAATATTATTTTGTAATTTCTGTTGAAATTAAAATGCAATAAGAAACTAAAAATAGCTAACTGAAGCTCTTTCACATCTGCTTCATAAGAAAGATTGGAAAACTCAGTATAAATTTGCAATGTATGCCGAAGATAGCATTTCATAAAGGGGACGGTCAGCATGCCCAGGACCAAGGTAATAATGACTACAATGTAAATTATATTACCTTAACAAAGTTCGTTTTTCATATGGATCTGATAATGACAGAAAGTAATATTGAAAGACCCTTTATTAGATCAAGTAAAACTATTTTATTCCAAAACTATTAAACAAAACCACACACATCAATTTCATATGTGTATCCGTTTCGGAACAAGGTGTAATCTTTGTTATCATAGTAATGAGTTCTCAGAACGATTCAGAAAGTAACCCAGT
Organism: Unio pictorum; assembly: GCA_030141615.1. Lineage (NCBI taxonomy): Eukaryota > Metazoa > Mollusca > Bivalvia > Unionida > Unionidae > Unio > Unio pictorum. The sequence continues at coordinate 420,050 of JARLTB010000378.1, read as the reverse complement.
TTAATTTAAGACCTAATGCGAATCCTCTTTGCTTAATGACATGAACATCTTCCACTACTTCAATATAAAAGATTCTCAAAATATTGTCAACCTTGATTGTAAAACCGTCTTTATGTTTTGATGTGCCAAACTCTATATTAAGGCAAAGAATAAAGATGTTTATTCTAACTGTATCAGGTTGGATGAAATAGTGTTAACACGTGAACACTATGCAAGGGACACCAACTTTGATATTGAGTGGAAAGGACTAAAGTTCGTACTGTACTAAGAAATTCAGGTTATTGTATTGTATCATAAAATTAGACGGAGGTGGATATTGCGTTGATAAGCTGCATATATCTACACCGGCTTGAGATGTAATTAAGACGTGTGGTCCGAGTTTGTTAACTGGAAGCAGAGGTAACTTACTAATATATCAACTCTAGACAGGTGGAAAAGATGCAGTATACTTCAAACCGAAGTTTAGTACGGCTTAGCGAAGAAGAGTTTGGAATAATTCAAAAGACCTAAGGTACCGATTCTAGTTCAAGCTGAGTGTAGTACTCAGGAGCGGCCAACATACCTACTGATTGGTTTTCCTAAGCTGCTATAGAATTTTCTGTAATAATCATTGCAACTTTGTTGTAATTTTGCAGTAGTCCAAATGACATTGCAGGACCGGGTGACGGTAGGAAAGAAAGCGGGCTGAAACCCCCGAGTTCAAGGTAATAATGCCATAATATAACATTCAATATACCTGTGTAAATCAGTTTTTCCCCTGCGCAATTGGCTTGATTGTTTTGTGCAATTTTTCACGTTTTGATTGGCTGAGTATAATTGCAAGTATACAATGCATGCGCTTAAGTGATGGTATTGTATTAGTACAACCAAACGTCTTTTAATGTTTCACGTATTTATATGTTTTGTTACAAAAGAGAAAATTTCGTCAAATACGTTTTTACAACGTTTATGACAGTTTTCTAGTTAGCTGATATATCAGGACCTCAAACATTCGTTTGCCTTAGGGATGATATTCTTTCCGCACCGGATTACAAACGATATCACTAAAACGGTTCAAATATCTATTATAAATGTTGTAATACTTATTGCAATACAAAAGCAAAAGTTCGTGGTCGAGCACATTAAGGTTGCACTAATTTGTTTCAAAGTTTGTAAATTGTGATATATTTATTACATTTGAATTAGAGTGCGCAAGTTTATGGTGTGTACTTTATATACAGCCCAATATTGGATTCGTTGTATATGTATATTTTAAAAATTATGACAAACTGAACATTTGGAGTTATTGATTCTATGATCAACATGTGTGCTTGTGTGCATGTGTGATTTTGATTTTTAACGTAGCTTTAACAATTGTTCAGTCATATAATTACGTGCTATGTGGCAGATTATTGTGATGTCTAGCACTTGGTCATCATGCCGCAGTCTTGTAGCTTCATGTCCTACACGGTCCCGTTATATTGACACCAGGCCGACCATTCATAACACTATCTTAATGTTAAGCGCCTAGCGAGGCAGCTGCTCGTTTATGAAAAATGTCTTTGGTATGACTCGGCCGGGGTTTGAGCCACATCGAACTATTAAACCAGCGAGCGGTTATGATCTTCAGGAATGCACATTAACACACCATGTAATTGATAGCGTTGGTGCTGAATTTGGTGAGTTAAAGAAAACTTAAATCGTCATGTACTGAGGCGTTCAATATTAAAATACTAACTTTGAATGGAACCCAAAGAAAACAACAATACTCAGGCTACAATGGTGTGAGTGGAGAAAAAGAAACAAGTGAAAATTCAGAATACCGTATGTTTATTCTGACGTTTAATTGAAATAAAATCTAATTAAAGATTTAATACAACCAGCATCATTGTTTTGATTTGACCTTGTTGAATTACATACTTTGTTCTTATAAAACATTTTGAATGTTCAATTGCATTGTACAACATAGCTGGATAAGCAGGTATCAAGTTGAAACTAATAACGACTGTAATGTAACTTCGGACAACCTCTTTGAAAGTATTTTTGTCATGATATAGAAGCGAAATGATATAAGTTGACTACATTTTGATTGGCTGAACATATTCTTAACAAATATATCAGACTCAAAATATCTCATTTTGTTTCTAGTATGTATGGTTCTTCCAAAGTCTCAAATGTTTTCTTAATTTTTCTCTTCTCTGAAGAAGTTACAATATTTATTTTAGTGCAACACGTGTCTGAGAATTTTTTTTCTGTTTAAATATTATGAGATCGCAGCAAATCTCCTTTGCCCACTGGAATTAAAGATTTTTAACTGATGAAGTATAAGAAAGTTTTTCAGATCTATTTCAGCATCCATTCTGAAATTTGTTTCGTTTTATGACGGGTTAAGTACTGCTTTTAAGGGGATGGTAGCAGTATTTAGTTAAAGTTTTGTCAAATTTGGCGAAAATTGTTAAGATGGAAGTAAGCTAGACGGGAACATTACCGTTGATTCTGATTGCAGATATTCTCGCTTCGTACTTCACTGGTTACATAAAGTAGATGTCGTTCCTTGTGTCCAGCAATGACACTATGGTTAGAGTTGCCTTCAGATGGCATAAATAAAATATATGCGGTTGTTGTGTGGTTGATATTAAATTATGCATACCAAATCACAATTACATTTTTTCTATTGAAAGCAAGTTTGTATCATTACAAAATATTTGAAAGAAAACTGGACATAGATCCATTTAGATAGATGCCATATGGACTAAATAAGTTAGCTTAATTTATCTTTCTCGTGATAATTGACATTTTAGTAGCATCTATATTATACGAGATTGTTTCCCTTATTTTAGCAGTTACTGTGTTCGAGAAAATTGGCCTACAGTAAGAAGCAACTATTGAAAGCGTTTGATATACACATAATATATTGAATATATACAGATACACATAATATATTTATCAATAAGAAGTCGTAAACAAAAGTCAGTTATGTATTTTTACATTTATATTGACTTCCGAGAATTTTCTTAACACATTTTTAACGATGTATTTATTGATCAGTACTTAAACAAGAAAGATTTTTATTCTGTCAACAGTGAGGCCGATGTCAGCATAGTTTCTTTCGTTGAAGAATTACTAGACGTTCTATATAACCTTCTCGAAAATAACACACAGGATTATTCTGCCATTCATTTACCGTCCTTGGCATTCTTCACAAAGATTGAAGGAGCGTTAGAGGAAAAAGTAAAGACCATCCACGATAAAGCGATAGAAATTGCAGAATTATGCATCGACAGAAATAGGTATAATATTTTGTAAATACCCGTCTTTCCTCTGCCTTTGTTCTCTTTCGCATTTGGAACTATATTAAAACTAATTCCATTTACGAGAATAAATGAATGAAATGCGATATTGTCAGCCTACTCCTTCTATTGATTAAATTCATCTTAAAACAACCCCGAATACTTCTGATTTTATTAAATACTCACATACAATTACCATACGAGTTAAATATTGCTATAGTATAATAAAAAAAAACACTCATCTGTTTATATTAGCATGTTCTCCTCTTCCTAAAATGCTGCGAATGTTATAGATCTTGTAAAACAATCATTTGTAAATTTCCGATACTATTAAATCAACAAACCCATACATATCTTTTAGTCTGTTTACAAATTCAATTGTTGTACTATACAATGGTGATTGTCAACTACTTCGGCGTCGTTACAGGTAGTACTTGCACATATTATTTTGCTGCTTCCTATAAGACGTCAACGAAATCATTATTTATTTGTTTATTTAATCAAAATATTAAAGCGTAGCTTTGCTGTTGTGTCTTGTGTCAATCCTCAACCGCCAAATCATCTACTGAATTCAAATTAGAAACCTAAAAATGTTTTTTTTTTTGATAGCGAAGCAAAATATTCATCCGAACTATTCAAGGAGCTGAGTGATTGTTCGCTACAGTCAACAGATAGCGAAAGAAAATAATTAAGCAAGCCACCAAATAAAGTACAAGGCACAGAAGGAGAAATCGATCACTCGAATAAACACACATTCCAGCATGATAAAAATAGGCATTCAGGACACTTTAAGCATCTGGGCGATAATTTTGCAAGCTCAATAAATGCATTCAATAAACAGGTGCAAGTATGCGCTCCTACGGTTTCATTATTTCTGTCAATCGTATATGCAATTAACTGCCGCCTAGCTGGATTAACCGACCAACCTATCGACCCGTTGAAAGAAGACTGATAAATAGGTAAATTTGTGTTCATTTAAACTTCAAATCTCTTCTTACAAGTTTGTTATTATAATACAAGTACATATGATGCAGACATGTGCCTTGAACCAAACATATCTGAATCAATATTTATACATTGTTTTGCATTTCTGTGCATTTTGCAGAGAAGCAGATTATACGGCTCAGCTTTTGAAAACGCTGAGTGAGTTCCCACAAACATATGACAAAACCTTAGTTGAAAAGATGTTGTGTCATCCCCCAAAGCTATTCCACCATGCAGACGAAGATCCTGATAAGCTTAAAGAACCTAAAGATCAAGGCATGAGTGAAAAGAATTTACAAATTATGAACATGAAAGAACTTCCAAAAGCTGTAAGCAGAATTATTCGTGAAATGGAAGAGAAGCAACGGTCAGTATTTACTTGTTCAATAAAAATTATTAATTATCTTTCCATTGTGTTTGAATACCAAGTGCAATGGACGTATTATGACTTATTGTTTAATTAGTAATTCAAAAGTACTGTGAAACGTTTGTGATGACAAATTTAGATTTTTCATGTTGGACATGTATAGGTTAATACAGCAAGTTTCAAGAGCATGTGCAAGATGTCAAAATAGTTCTTCAAAATTATTCAGATTAAAAGTATTGCAAGCAAGTCATAAATCTAATCACTTGAAACTCCTCTTAAAATTACAACTTAACCATTTATATATAGTTTCTGTTCCGCACGTGTTTCAAGTGGCTACAGCCACGGGCCAAAGTAGGTCTTCTAAATACAGCTAAACGTAATGATGTCATTATTTGACGAATTATGTTTTATAGGTCTCTGAGCTTCATTTTGTTTATTACAATTCCAACGTGTCCTCACTCGTAAGGACATCATACCCATTTGGGCCCCATCATGAGTGGATTTTATTTTTATCTCATCTTTATGCTTCTTTCTAGTTCAACGGAAAAGGTCAAAAGCTTGACGCAAGAGCTGGATAACCTACGAGATCAGACCCATCAAATGGAGGATGAAGTCAAAACTTTACGCTCTAGGTATATACTCCGTTTTAATATTAAAGTCAATTTTTTTCTGTTAGTTTTCTTTATATATTTTTCGTTCTTTCTATACTCTGGATTCACTGTTGTGTAATTGTATAATTTAATAATGTCAGGGAATTACTATCACTACACTGGTATCACAGTCTAAATAAAACAAGAATTTTAGGACTACATTTCTTTCTTCATTTTGGGACACCTGTAGCCAAAGCTCTGTGCTGCCTTTCACTACAAAGCAGAAGATGCAAAGAAAGATGTAAAGAAAGAGTTTGTTACATATTATCGTAAGCATTTACATAACGTTCAGTGATAAATCTAATTCCTATTTTGTAGTTTGTATTTTTAGTACATACTTTTGCGCGTGCAATATCGACGATCACTCATTGTAATAATTTTTGAGAAACTATAAACAATAAGGAGTATTTTGAGAATTAATTGTTGTTTCTCAATTTAGTATATTAGCGGTCGTTTAGCAACAAAGTGAAACTCCTCTTTTATATCTTCACAAAACGGAACATTATGTCTACAAAGAGTATATGGTCCGTCAATCCTTTTCACTCTCTGTAACTATTTTTCCTGTGTCGTGCTTGAATGCAAAATGCGCTGGAATACTACTACAACAAATAATAATATTAATAATAATGGCAATTATGATGATGATGATGTGTACAAGTCCAGAAAAATAACACCATCTCCAGGGTTAGACGTTTGTTAAAAGTATCATCTAAGAAAGCGGCATATAAATCAAATAGATCGACATAATTTATAAATCTAATAATCTCTAATTATATTTTTAAAAACATATGGAATGACGATGACGACGATGGTGATGATTTGTTGCCTTAAAATTAAATGAATAATTCAAGTGTGTTTTCCAAAAAGTGGGACCTTATTTCTCCTGGTTTTTGTCCTAATGTAAAGAATGCTGTACACAGCAAGGCTAACGACCGGAAAGCATCATGGCTGTGCATTTGTACGATACTACGAATAATGTGTAAAGCTATAATGTAAGTAACAACGCATCATAAAATAAACAAATACATATTACGTAGCCACAGGAGAGTAAAAATAACGTTTAATAGATTTTAACTTATTTGTTCTTTATTTACAAAAGTTGTGATTCGTGGTATTAAGTCTATTACAAGAAGGAATAAAATGATATTGATATAAAGTTTGGATGTGCTTTCTCTTATGGACACTTTGTTTTCCAGGTTGAGTGAACTTGCAAGTACGAGGCTGACCCATGATAACCCTGCAATACCAGATCTAAGTGACCCACACAGGCCAACAAAACTTGCTGAAAAATATACGAGTTTATATGACAATCAGTGGACTGACGCTTTTGCTGACCTTACAAAATCAAATCCGACGGCATCTGAAAAGGTTCTCACTGAACAGTTACTCAACATTCTGACTGTAAGTAATGACTTAATAGTTTAAGCCATGCAATATAGAGAGAGACTGATTTCATTGCATGAGAAGACCCCATCTTTCCTCTCTGCCATATCCGTCTAAACGTGCATAATATATAATATATGTGGCAATTAGAACGACACCGTACGTGAAATAGGATTTTCCAAATCTTAATTAAAGGGCATCTATGCACGTGAGCCTCAGCCTCACATGGTTTTCACAGACTGCGAATACTTTATATATTGTACCTTAAACATCGCATTTTTAGGTTGTTGATTTTTGCAGGGTAGACAACTTCTGATTAAAATTAAACTGACAAACGGCTGTTGTAGTGATATTAAATATGACAACAGTAAGAACATTGTCAGCTAACAAATTCCAAAAGTTTACAATTCCTCCTGTTTATCATCCGTCACCGTCTTTTCAGCTTTATGCGATCCCTTGAACATATCCTTGGGTTATTATATTTTCATATGCACACACAAAATGAAGTAATATACCAATAGGTGTGTATATATATATTCGTTCCATTGTATAGTTAAAGACTTAAAGATGTAGTGAAATACAGTTTTGTTGATTCGTAATGACAATACATTGTGTTTTTTTATCCTCCACGCATGGTATAAAATAAATTAATAAATTAACTTCGATAATTGAAGGAAATAAAAAATATAGAAATCAATCGCTTAAAATAAATTATATAAAATTTTTCAAGTGGACACAAGGTATCATTGAGCGACATTTATAATTTTCTGTTTACGTTGTATTTAAAAAAATGTTTGTAAAGGAGGAGTTGAAGGTGTGTCAGCAAATGATTACGTGCTGAATTAAATGTATATCATATAATACTAATACTAATACTAATAATAATACTAATAATAATAATTATATAATAATAAATAAATAAATAAAAAATAAATAAATAAAAAAGTCATAATAATAATAACAATGCTTACTTGCACACACGAAAAATTACATTACAGGATTGTTAGTTGCAGTAAGACAAATTATCTACATCTCTCGATCGAAAATAAGCATTGACAAGTAAATACATCTACAAAGTTGTTAATACTATACATTATGAATAGATAATGATTTGACTGCATACATGAATTGTTGTTTTATAACTGTTCTTGAAATGACTTAATGCATAATCTTCAAATATATACAGTAGTTGTTATCATGTCGACTTTAATATACGTTGATATACCATGAGGCTATTCGGCATATATATGGCATGTAATCAAGGTTATATCAAAGCTACACTCTGTCTTATATTATAATAATATCTACAAATCAAATAAAGGGTAAAACATAAAGTTTCACTGACTTAACATATATACTTTGTTGCTATGTACATTTGTGGATGGATTAATCGTAACAGCAGATGAATTGAAGCAGAAAGTGTGTTCAATATTTTGACCTCAAAATAATGCAGACTTTGCTTGCATTGTTCAGTGCACGGTATCGGTAAGTCTTTTTGTTAGAAATAAAATTGATCTGACATCTTAGGTAGAAGAAATTTTGTTAAATAATTTAATCAGTTGCGATGGAATATCTGTGATCAAAACCGCTTTCAGAAAATAGATTTTCTCATATATTCTTGACCTTTTAATTCTATGAATAAGTTGGATGTCGTGCAGAGAGAGAGAGAATATTTCTTATAGAGATATTTTGTATCGAATTCATTAGAAATGAGCCATTATTTTGGTATGCTCATGAGAATTTAACGTCGTAACTTACTTAGGAGAATATCATGAGAAACTAGATCAAGGGCATGCTTAAAATTGATAACAATATATCACTTGCTGGACACTGACAAACACATTCAGATGTGAAATCAAAATTGACTATTGTTTGTAGTCTTAGCCCTGGTAAACTCTACTGGAGGCTATGTTATTTGGGGTGGATAGGTGAGAAATATCGATGGAGTGTGAATATATGTTTTACAAACACTATTGTTATTATACAGCGATACTTTTTAAAATGTGACAAATGTGAGAATGTTGTAACACAACCTCACGGGACCTGTGAAAATGGTTCTTTATTAAAGATATTCGATGGATGCAAGGAAAACATGAATATAGTATCAGTAGACTGTCCAAAGTCAAGATTTGATTGTATCAACTGGCTTATTAAGTTTTGCACACAGAATTATAACGTGATAAAATGAAAAGATTCATTATATTTTCTTAAGCTCCTGACAATTTAAAAGAATAATGCAATGATTTATAAACCAGCTGAAATATAACGTCAATCCATTACAAATGAATTCATTAGGCATGCGAATAGTTGTTAAATTCCAAGGTGTGAGATCCAATAAATTAAAAAAAACACATTGTAATTTGTCGGAAAGTTCACATGCCTGATTCATGCACATTTCCAACTATTTAAAACAATCGCAAAAGGTTGAGAATAAAAAACTTGATGGAAATTACAAGGGTAAATTTCGATTTAATAAAAAACCAATTGATTATAACCATCATCGCACATCATGAGAACTTCGATTCCATGATTTTGTAACGTTTCAAAAAACCAGCACAACCATCATGAAAATTCAATAATATATGCAATAATAAAGCAAAATGTCAATGCAAGGCATTGGGAACTGTCCAAGGTGTTGAATGCACACAAATGGTATACAATATTTGACGGACGATGGACGGACCGAAGGACAGACAAATACAATCCAGTATGAGTCTGCCATTGTAATTGCGGGGCATAATTTGATTCATCCATACTTCTGTCATATTTCATATTTTGATTCAAATATTTTTTTTTAAAAATAGGATGGGTTTAATTTCTGCAAAGAAGCAAGACAAGATCAGGTAACTAAACTGGAACAGCTTATGTTAAATCCTGCCCAAAGTACGCAATCACGCCAGGTAAGCTGTATAGGTGTTTGTTTGTTATTATCACAACATGTACGTATGTATTTACCTACACGGATCTACCTGTACCTATGTAAGATGTCTGTCTCTCTCTCTATATGTATGTATGTATGTATGTATGTATGTATGTATGTATGTATGTATGTATGTATGTATGTATGCGCCTCGAAAGCGAGAGGTCGTGGGTTCGAGCCTCCGCCGAGTCATACCAAAGACTTACAAAAATGGTACCAACAGCTACCTCGCTTGGCGCTCAGCATTAAGATGTTAGTGTTAGGACTGGTCGGCCTGGTGTCAGGTTAATGTGACTCGGTGGGACATAATGCTACGTACGTATGTATATTTGTATGTATGTATGTATGTATGTATGTATGTATGTATGTATGTATGTATGTATGTATGTATGTATGTATGTATGTATGTCATATTTAATGTGTCTTACTGTATATTTTTATGTAGAATTATGATTTAGTCAAGCCTACGTTGTTGTGTTTTACATTTCTGTAATTTTCTTTCTTATTATTTGTGAAACAACACGAGTGTACACATGATTAATGTGATTATAATCTCTATTAGTTAGGCGCAAAATCTACAAATGGTAAGAAAAATATAGATTCGTTTTTATTTGTCGGACACAACTGAGTAATTAAAAAATATACATGGATCATGAGCAACTGCTGATTAATCCAGCGTTTATCGAGACCTATTGTCCGTACATAATTGGTTATGTACGAGAATGTGTTTCTTCAGCTGGCCAAATGTGATCATTTAGATAGCAAAATGTTCTCCTCTATAATCTGCCCGCTGAAGAAAAAACACATATTAACGCAATGTCCTTAAGTTTTAGTACGTTTCTACAGTCGGTAGGGATCGACACAGATGCTAAAGTTAATCGCGGACGCAGCAGCCTTAGTTTATTGCACTTGATAAAACGACCATATGTAGTTATATGTCTTTTTTTTTTTTTTTAGAACTATCTTGCAGTGAAAACCAATCTGCGTTGCCTACTGAGACACGAACATTCACATTTTAGACAAAAGAAAATAATTTTAAATTTGAGTTATGATTACATGTTCAGTTTGTTAATACAAAAATTGAGGATTACTTAGAAGTTTCATTTCAGTATCATTCGAATACAGTTTAGTTAGGTTTAATGTTTCGAGAGCACCTGCTTGCACATTGACTTGAAAATGAAATGTTCTGTTTATTCTTGACTTAAGCTCATTTTGCTGTTTTAGCTGTAATTTTATCAGATACAAAATTCTTGTCAAAAGTAAATATCAGTTAGAATTTTTAGGACAATGCGATAACAAGTTCGTGTAGATGTTTGTATTCTTTAAGAATTGAAATCAAATAATGAAAAACATAATTATGCATGAGTGGGCAATACAGTTTTGAACTACAATGCATTTTCATTAGATACATTTATCGTATAAGCATGCGGAGAACGACTGCCAATAAAATTCATAAGGACCTATGCTGTTTACTGAATCGTTAAAATTACATTAATAATTTTCTTTAATTTTATTTGACCCGCATCATTTTGAAGAAATAAATAAGTTAAAAAGTTAAATTTTGTGAAAGGCATTATTCATGTTCACTTTTTGTTGTTTTTCAGGGTAATTCTAATCAAGTCAACGAAATATTCACCAAACACTTGATAGTTGCAGCCAAAGAAAGCAGTATTGTGGCTAGCGAAAACATATTTAAGGTATTAGAGTGAAGCTGACGATAAACCGGTTTTTTTTCATGCGATTAGAAACGAAAATACTTGTGTTTGTCACACCTTAGTTTCTATCGTGTCAAATGCATGGCAATTATTTAATGTAGATGCTGTAAGGCCTCTCAGCCATTACGATAAATGAAAAAATTACTGGGTTTTTGTCCTAATTAAAGAATTAACTGAAGAAATATCTTCACATTACTTATCGTTTGGAAAGCCCATGGATACATCAATTAATGAATTATAAGAAACTCAAGAAGATTATATCTAACTCATTGCAAATTTTGCGAAGTTGTTTTGTCATTGCGCCGTTACTACATTTTTTAAATGCTTGTGGAGCTAATCAAACTCAAACTTGAATCTACATAACAAGCACTAAACATAAATCCTGAGAAAACACACGAATCATGTCATGTTTGAATGACTTGGGAAATCAGCAAACGACAGGTAAATAATTAACAAAAATGATAGAGAAATTTTATCAATGGTCTTAAACTGATAATATTTCATGTCTTTTTCTGTTGTTGCCAGAATAGCATAATGTTGTCAAAATCTGATGTGATCTGTGGAATTATGTTTGCATCGTACAGAAAGCGAGTTAAGTTCGCTGTCTCTCTTTGGGAGAATGCGTTTGAATTAATCCACGTTTGTATAGAAAGAAACATGAAATGTGTTGAGGAATACACGACCCTCTCTTGATACATAAATAAATAAAATAAATGTATACATACTTTATTCGTGCCTAAACTTCTGAGAAAGAATAATATGGCCATAAAGAGGAAAGTTTTAAACTTGAATTTTATTTTAGGCTTTTCAGAACCAATTAATTTACTGAAATTTGCATTTTATTCTGTATGCAGACATATTTAAAGATACATTCGAACATAAAAAGGGATGAAATAATGCACAGATATTTCACGCATACAAATGCATATACCTCAACTGCATTGATATTTTCAATTCTGAGTCTATCGTTATTGTTCATCTTTTAATCTCATGTCATAAAACTTAACGGCAATTAGGAGCAATCTCCGTGTGAACATCGTTAATATACAGTGAAGCCATTTACCAGTTTTCATCGTGTCCTAGCGCACATTGCGTCATATCGGTATGTGTCAACAATGCCATTTACTTTATCAACGTCTAATCAGTATCATAACAGTATTGTTTTCCAGCTTTATTGACCAAAATAGTGTAAAGAGTTCATAATTAATTAACTTCAGTAACTTTCAATAAATGTTAAAAGCAGATCGTATTGCCATTTTGTTCCTCTTGCAAAAGTGCGGGACTTAATTTACTTCCAAAACATTCATCGTTAGTTTGGTAGTCGATTCTGAGTAAAGGCATGAAAACTCATTATTTATAAGCTAAGGAGAATTCCAAATCCGTTTGTTTTAGGAGAAAGTTATTTTTATCCGTCTCTTTATGAGGCGGAATAATAAAAAAAAATATCTAATTATATATTAGTTTGGTTGGAGATTTCCAAAAGAGTTTGATGAGCTTGAAAGAAGGGAACATTCTTATCAACTGTGTGTTTATAGTTATGTTTCTATTATCTTAATCTAAGAACAGAAAGAGCGAAAACAAACATTTTTAGTAAAATTTAACCAATAATTTATTTCTCTGGAATACAAACTAATTTTTTAAAAAAAATAACTTCCAGTATTATGAATTAAATCCCAAATAGGTCTAGTAGTTGTATTACAAGTCCAAAAGTTAGGAGTATTCCGAATAAATTCCAGTGGTGTTCCTATTACAACCCAACCCCATGAATGCGATGATGTACTTATAGTCTGGGTTAGTGTTAATGTGCTAAGAGCCTTGATGTATTACAATGATATGATCCAAAATGTTCTTGAATGAATTCATAGATAGTCCCACTGATCGCCTGTTATTAATATGGTTCCCAAATTGGAGGTCACGAACATTCCGGAAATATACAGTCTGTTACTTGAAAGTTTGCAATAAATTTAAATCTGAAGGCATCCACAGCATCTTCTGCAGTTCTATGAGAACTAGAAAGATGGTTGTGTATTCGATTAAGAACTCGATATTTTGGTTATAATGGTCACTAAATCATTATTATAACATCTCTAAATTCCTAAAACATTATGCAATGTATGAATATCAGTTTACTTGATATGAATTATACATTCAGCGTAGCTCCAGTAGAACTATTGAGAGAGAGAGAGAGAGAGAGAGAGAGAGAGAGAGAGAGAGAGAGAGAGAGAGAATTGTATTTTGGACCTATACAATAAAAGAACACATACTATTCTTTATCCATTTCTGCAGGCCTTTATGAGCAATACCAAGATGAATAGAAAATATGGAAATGTGATGAAATTGTGCGATTCATACATAGAAGACTGTGTGAGATTGTGTTGGCTGATGCAAGTCCAAAGCCCACCAGTATGCATAGATCTGGGAATAAAAGAGGGACAGCCGTTTTTAAAGGATACCTACAGAGAATACACGTCATCAGGGAAACAAATTGCATTTGTTGTTTGGCCAGCTCTTTTCCTTCATGAAAAAGGTCCGTTGCTCATTAAGGGAGTTGCACAAGGAAAATGAAGGCACACCAAAGTTCAAAATATTTACGGAAATGTATAACATGTTTTTTATGAACGATCTATTTATAGACTTTGCAAATAAATTAAATGTGCCTTTAAAAAGTGATACATTTATTCTGATTTTGTAAAATATTCAACTTTTATATTTCGCCTACTGCTTCATTTATTTCTTCACTTCAGATGTGTTGCGTCGATTTCGTGTTGGCAGTTAATTAAGATTATGAATTTTATGTTTAACAAATATATTTAAGAAAACATATGCACATATGCAATATGCATGAATTCAATCTCTCACGTGGACAAATCACGTGCAAATTAAAATATATACATAATAATTTTTAGTACTTGCAGTTATTGAAGCATACTGATGAAAATATACGGAATAGACAGGTTTGACTGTAAAAATCGGAAAAGCTTTTTGATAATTTCAAGGCCGGTGCTTGGCATTTTGACGCCCTAGGCGAGATCAGATATATGGCGCCTACTTCCACTCACGCCCTCCCCCACCCGCCCATCATGAAATAAACTCTTAGCCCAGCGCTCTAGGCGATTGCCTAGTTCGCCTAGCGGAAACGCCGGTCCTGGATAATTTTATGAATAGTTGCTCTGCTATAAATATGTATATTCATTTCATCAGTTGTACCCTGTATTGTCGTATGCTAATATTATAAACAAAATATGTCTAGTAAGAGGGGACCAAATAATATTCGATAATTGAGTGGTGCAGGTCTCATTATTAGCGTGAACGGGACGAATTACATTAAAAAACTAATTTAGACCAAACTGTTGTTATATTTTGAAGAAATGAGTTATACATGCAAAATGGAAGCTCAAGGCCGTCCATCCCTTTTCCCAGATATTATAGGGGAGCATCTCAATTTTATATATTCTTTTCATGGGCAAGAGATCCAATCTATATTTTAAATTCTTCAAAGTGTTAATTGTTTCCCAAGACTTTGAAGACAAGTGGTTGACATTTGCATGCCAAACGGCAGCAACAGACAATACAATACATAAACAATTGCGTTGACATACGTCTTGAATAACTAAAATTGCCTTGTAATCACATATCTTGTTTATATCTGGGCTAAAATCCACTAGCCACTAAATGGATGCCATTATAATATTTTAATATCGTAAATTAGAATTCAACCTGGCTAGTTTGGATTTGCAGCTATTATATAATATAGTGGTATAGGATACTAACAGCATAATGACGATGTGCTAAAACAATGCTAATCTGAAGGACTCGTACATTATTGGTTTGAAAATTGATACGTCGGGAATTCAAAACAACTCTTTGCAGTAACTTGTAGTGATGTAAAATGTTTTAGCAGTGTCCCCCATTTGAATGTCAATATTTGAAAGGGTTAATAATCAATCATTGGTGCCAAATACGATACAAGGCTTTACTGATATTCAAGAAAAACAAAACATCTCTAAACTACATTGTGATTGATCCAGATCGAAACAAATCATATTAAAATATCTAATATCGGATTAGATTAAAAGGAAATACAAATAAAACGTTTCCTTTTATGTATGCAATTCTTTACAAATTCTAATTCGACTATAATGCTGATAAAAACAGTATGCGGGGAGAATGATCATATTGCAAAGAAGATACCACGATTCCGTAAATTGCTAAGTTTCCCCAAGTTTTGATGAGACAACAGATCACGTGGTCCCGTGACGCAATACTAGCCCGATATCATTTCTGGCACATACTATTACTGTGCCATGTGGAAGTGAAACCATGACTAAAGATGGAATTTAAAGTTATCAGTTCCAATGCCACTTTTGACTTGGAAAATACAGACGCATTTATAAAATGCAGACATATTTGTAGGAGCTCAACAGTTTGCATTTCGAATCAAAGAAATACCTTTCATCTACTGTTTTAATGCTTCCTAATGGTTGATGTAGCAAAGCATGTCTAATTAACATGTCTTCTACATCTTCTACATCTCGCACGTCACTCTCAGGTACATAGTCAGGGTACTGATCTGTGTTTGAATGCTTATCAGAATCCAAGAAACTATCTGGATCTTCATCTTCAATTTCACAATAGCAGGCAATGGGAACATGTTTACTAGGCTGCACAATATTCCATCATGTGATACATGTGTTACTGCTTGTGTGAATTCGGTCTAGACTGCACGTGTCTATTTATACATTTTAATATAGTTTTTCTATTTGCTTAGTTATCTGGTGGAGAAGGATAGATTTGGATTGAAAATCCGAAAGTTGAATCTACCTCCAAGTTAAGCTCATGACTATATGTATAATTGTGTTTTAAAGCGTGTTCAGCTTCCCCACTTTTTTCTGTTAACAATATGTTCAAAACCTGAAAGCAGACATTTTTAAAAGAGGTGCTCATATTTCATATTTTGGAATTGGAAAAACAATGTAATTTAAAATAAATACTTAAACACCGTGTGCTGTGCAAAGATGTGATAATAATTATGTGATTGAGTCGAATGTATTTACCGGAATGCAATAAATTCATTTAAGAAACCTGACGTTCAGTCATATTTTATTTAACTTATATATGTATTAACACACACACACACACACACACACACACACACACAATACTTGAATTCTGGTCTAAGAGACTAGAACGGTTTTCATCAGTCGTAACATAAGCATTGATTTTTCAAATAAATAAAAATAAATATTAATCTGCAAAGTAAGAAAAAATAACGTAATTAATTTAAGCATTAAGAAGCTTACTAATTATGATTCTAAGAGAGTGTTTTTTCATGTATGCTACAGTTAGCGTATGGAAACTATATACATGTTTAGTTTTAACACTTTACTAGTGTAGATAAAACAATATGTGAATTGACTGTTGCATTTGGTGTCACTTACCGCACCTTTTTGCTTTTATTCGTAACCCAAACATTTAAAGGTACGTCTGGAACAGCGCCAATTTTTACGTTTGGTCTAACATTTGAGAAGCCAATTTTATTCCTTTGAGAAATGTAATGAGCACAGAGTCCTGTATTGTGTTGTTTTGAAATTAATTCGCTTGCAATAATGTATCCATGCTTTCTTTATGTCTTTTACACAAAGTGTATATTTCCAATGATTTTTAGTCTTCTTTAAGGGTTACAGGATGTAAAGGCTGATTTAGTTGGTTACATTCAATTATGTTCAACAATATAATCAAGACGTTTAAAATACCTTGGAAAAAATACAAAAAAACGATAATTGAGAATAATTAGAAAGACATGTTTCTAAATATATATGCTACACATGAACAGCAGTTTTAAGTTTACATTGATCATTACATAAAAATACATAAAAGTAAATTATTATAGAAAAAGGTAAAATGTACAAGCAGCAGAGAGGGTGAATCCTACAACGTTTTTAGACAAAATTTGATTGAAATCCTAAAACGATCCGTCCTATAATCCTATTTTAACCAAAAGATGGCGAATCCTACAACGTTTTCAGACAAAAAATTGATTGAAATCTCCCTACGAAATCATTTTAACTAAAAAAATGAAAACGATTTTTTAATTAATTTTGGTCGCAACTTGTTGTCATCCACCCTCTCTGCTGCTTAGTGATTTCATCACTGGGTTAACAAAAAATAATAAAATGATTTGATCTAGTCTTTATAATGAAAGTTCTTAGGATGAAAATCATTTATGATCTCACAAACAGACTAATCACTAACACCTCTTCTTGTAAATCAATCAGATTATTTGACTGGTCGGTGAGTTTGAAATTAATTCTGGTTAATGAATTATTATGGCATCGCATATAGACAGGATTAATTGGGTTTTCAATAATTAAAAATCCTGGAGGAGCTGTTGGTGCAAACGAATAAAGAATATATCCTTGCTGAGCTTGATTTGATCGTTCGAGATTAATTTGATAGCTTCCTTCGATAACATCACACACTAAATTGAGCGCAATCACCGATGAAATATTCACGTTGAACGGAGCGATATGCCTACCGCCACCATCTGGGTCATTATTGTGTTTGAGGATTTTTATTTCCTGTGATGTTGTTTTTTTCCATGCATCATGAATTATTTTAAAACCAACATCGATGGCATCACTGAGTAGTTTTTTTAGTTCCGGTACGTTATATCCTGGTAGTTTAAAATTCAAAATATCTTTAACGCGGATTTTATATTGGTTTGCAAATATTTCTCTCGATGTGGGGTTTTTATCATCTAATATCACTCGAATAATTTGTGAATTAAATACTTCCATATCGTCGATAATTTTATTGCATGTTTCTACGACGCTGATAAATTCATCTCGGTTGAGAGAGCCGGATTTAAGAGATATTAACAACAGCGATAAATCATGATTCATCGCTGTGAAATTTTTAATGATTTCAGGTTTGTTAACAAAATTATATTCTTTCGGTGGTCCAACCTCCACACTAGGTTCGTATCCTAACCCAAAAAACTCTATAAATAAGTTGTATTTTTTGTAACTCCTTATTGGATTTCTAGGTTTTATTTTGTCTGTGATATAATCAGATTTTTGTGGTTCTGGTAAATCAACGGTTTTCCCCCCTGGTGGTAATTCAGGCCATCCCAGTACGGTCCTTATTGAGCTTTGATATATATCTACGACATATCCTTCTGTGCTTATTTCAATGGCAGATGATAGCGTCGGTTCATGAACTGTTATAGCTATTTTTGATTCTTTTCCAGTAATCGATTTTATTCTACGCGCGAATTCATTATTGATTTGTTCTATTTGGTATGACCCTGTTGGTATTGAAACGACGTTCCAGTCTGGGGTTCCGTCGTCTTTATTCTTATTTGCAAACACTAAAGAATTATTGGGTTGTTGACCACCAAATGATTTTGATCTGATATTAGGCCAACTGTGATACACTCGTAGTTTTGCTAGCGCTATCTCCTTCACCGGAACCGGAGAGGGGAAATTCACACTGAATTCTGGATTCGTTGATGTTATTGATATCATGCTTGTTTGTACTGGGTTCGTGTTCTCCACTATTCGTTGAAGTAATTCCTGCGGTGTTGTCATTGTTATTATACTCATGATTTATTTCTAATTTTGGTATCGAGGAATCATAAATACTGACCATCACTGAGAACTCACAATCTGGTAATGTTGATATTATTGAGATCATTTTGTTTTTTGGGTTCGTGTTTTCTGATTCCATCGGTGTTGTCATTGTTATTATACTCATGTTGTCGCTCTAATTTTGATATCGCTGAATCAAAAATACTGACCATCTCTGAGAATTCACTATCTGATATAATTGTATTATCGAGTGATGACGATATCATCAGGGATAACTGCGAATATGCGGTTGATGCAATATGAAATTGAAGTAAGTAATTCTGCAGTTTACTCTGGCTGCATGATGATATCTTTTTTGCTATCCCGGTTGATATACCCCCGATTGTAGCCACCGCAGAAATGCAAATTGGAACTACGACCGGGGCAATCATTGTAACCGATGCAAGTATTATTCCGGCGCCAGTGAGAACGCTTGACACCGAGTATATAATAACATCAATTGCAGTGATTTTTCGTCGGTATTTTTTTATTTTTATTTGATACTCCTCGGCGAGGGTTTTGAGTCTATTCTGAAATTCTCTGACCTGATCATAGCGACATTGCGTCGATGACAAAGTCATTGTTGTTATTTTAAAAAAGCTAGCGTTTTCAATTGTGAAATCCTTTCAATTTAGTTATTTACTTAAATCCGCTACGAATTCCACATACCAGGTTACTGAAACCCCAATCAAATTTTTATCAGTAGCTGTTATAGTGAACTTTTCAGTTGTATCCTTGTCGATGATCGTTGAAATCGTATTGTTGACCCCGGATGAACTCGACGATGATATATTAAATTGAGTTAATGGTGTTACTAGTGTTAATCGATAAATACCCTTAACGGTTGCAGTGATATTTAATTTGTTGTTTGTAGGTGTCCACTCAAATGATCCGTGTTGGATTGTGTATACCACGTTGTTGGTTTTCTCATGAGGAATTTTTGTTTTTTCAATGATTGTTATCATCCTCGAAAAATCACCTTTGACGTCTTCGATGAAGTTTTTCGTCTCATCGATGGATTTTTTAATATCAGGGAGTTTTATGTCGAGTTTATCGAATGTAGTTCCAAGAGATTTATCCACGATATTTCTACGTAAAATTGAAACCTGTTTTCCGTGTTCTTCAATTTTAGATTGAAGTGTTGCTAGTTCTAACAGAGAGTTGTCATGATGGGTAGCAATCTTGTTGTCTTGGGTAGCAATCTTGTTGTCTTGGGTAGCAATCTTGTTGTCTTGGGTAGCAATCTTGTTGTCTTGGGTAGCAATCTTGTTGTCTTGGGCGCCAATCCTGATGTCGTTGTCGGCAATCATGCGGTTGTTGGTGATAATCATCTTGTTGTTGGTGTCAATCGCGTCTGTGATTGTAGACACAAGTGCACCTGGTTTAAGTCGTCCGTCGCTGGAATACAATGCAATAGAGTTTTCAATGACATCTTTCTGCCGTTTTAAAATATCATCCAACGACACATCACTGCTTTTCAATTTACCCTGCTTGTCTTGAAATACAACTATTTCGTTCGGGTCAACACTTGTTAAGTTCAACGTCTCAGCTATTTCATCTTTGATTAGTTTTTTTACATCCTTGACAGAATCAGGTGGTGCAGTGCCATCGGGTTTGGGTTTCAAAGATCTCCCCCAAATATCAATCATGTTATTGTAAAACTCTTTCTCTCTTTAAAATCGTTTTTGACGACTTCGTCGTTGCCAGCGATTACTAGTGTATTCATTAACGACAACATGTGGTGGTTTTCCGCTTGGGTTACTCAAGGAGTTAGAAATAGCGTCAAGGACATTTAATACTTCGCTGCCACATATTGGTGGGTCAATCATCGTTTGTGTTGGTAGCGTAGAATACCAAGTCTTCATTGGAAGGGTTTTTATATAACGCAAAAACTCTTTTGGTGGGGCTAATCCATATGAATCGAAATAAACAATCCCACGTGGATCAATAGCGTATGCAACCCAGTGAGTTCCAGGTCCGGTGCTGTTATCGAGATTAATAATACCTGTTTCAATTTTGTTTGGTTGATGTGGTAATTGATCTTTCATAAAGACACCTCTGAAATTTTTAATCGCTAGTTTTTTAGCAGCATCCATTAAATCAAAATTGGACATGGGAACCATCGAAGATTTGGGAACCATAGGTTCGGAAATCGAAGATTTCTGAATTAATAAACCGGTCCTAGTCTTAGACCCTTTCCGCTGTACCACGAATACGGGGTTCCTGGTAGTCTTAGACCCAATCCGTGAACGGATCGTCCCTTTTTTTTATACCCTCGACCTTTCTTCGGTTCATATGATTCAGCAATGCTCTGTACCGCTTTTGCCCCCAAGCCTCCAGCTGCCCCCAATGCGACTGCTTTTGCAACTGCTGGGGCCGCTGCCGCAAACAACGCTGGTAACGCAGCAAACAATGGAAATATACCACCTGTTTTAATCATATTTTTGATAGCAGCCGCAGAAAGAGTAATCTGAACACCCTTTTTTGCTACTAGTGCATCATTGAAATGTTTCACCTGACGAGTTGTCAGCGATAATTTATTTGCACCACCAGTCATTTGGTTGGGTTTCAACGTGATTGTGGTTCCACATCGCTTAGCTGATTCCGACTGCAATTTTTTGATTTGACCAGGAGTTAACGCAACACTAATAACACTATATGACATTATACATAATAGATTGATTCTAAATCGTTTACAATTTCAATTACATGTTTTCCACTGGTGCATCTACCACTCTCATTCTTCCACCAACACCTTCAAGTAACATTGATTTATCACTGAGAATGACAGCAACCGCTCTATAATTAATAATACCCCCAGGACGGGTTACACGGGCTCTAAAGTGTATATCAACGACAGATTGTCTCATCAAATCGAGATGTTCCAGTGAGAAGTAATAGATCGGATAGAGGCTTTTAAAATCCAATTGTGATATTTGCAAACCAGTATCCACATTTAGATCACGTGCCATAAACGACAATAGGTTATGATATACACGTGCAATATGGTTGTGAGTGTAATCGAGTTGTATATCCTCAGATGGTTCCTGTTGGCCGTTTATTCTCAGCGAGACTTCTCTAACACCTAACTGATCAAATATCATATGGCTTCGTTCTTGATTACCAACTCGCTCAGTATTCTGTAACGCCACAAATATATGACGTGGAGCTGAAACACCTTGTTTTGATGCCAGGTGCCATGTGAATATATCATCAACATTATCCTGTTTGATATCAGTGGTCACTGATAACCAACTCAACAATGATTTTCCTCCTTGTTCCATAAATGACAACAATTTTTCTTCTGCTGTGATTGATGGAGTTAACACTGGCATCCATAATGCTAGTTTTGTTAAAATGACTTTACCATCAGCAACACCAGCATCATGCCATATTGCATCATTATCAGTACCCTTTCGTACAAGCGCTACTGTGTGTTTAGCTCCATAAATAACTTTTCGGACGTTTCTACAAAATCCGAATATATGATGCAGTGGAATTGCACATGAAAATTGTCGACTCTGTCCTTGCAACATTGATACGCGTGTTGCAAATCCTAGGTTGAAGTTAGTAATATTATTTATGACATCAAAATCACCAGCTGGTCTTGTATATCCGTCTGGTGCTGGATTAACTGAAGAAGCATGTGTTGCCTTGACTCTAGAATACTGGTTGTGTTCAGGGTGATCAGTGATATCCTTAGAAAACATCATAGATGGACCCGCTGATCTTGAATAATCATCAGAATATCTCGCTAACCCAATTATTGTTGTGGCCACATCAACTTCACGGTCAATGGATTCAATTTCTTTTCCATCAATGAGATATCTAGCGCTTTCAAATAACGCCATTATGCCGTTATTAACAAAACCAACTCGTGTAGTTGGGTTTATGTCATATAGGGTATCAGCTGCAACATTTGTTACAAGTTTTCCTTCGATTTCGATAAATGCCTCACACGGTAGGAAGTATTTACTGGTATCATGAACTTGAAGTTCAATTCGCGATCGGAGATCTGGTTGTACTGCGTGATAAGAATAAAATTGAAAATCGCGTACAGAATCATCCTTGCCAACTGGGGCGTCTATATCAAATGCTGGATCAGGTGACCTTTTGAACATTTTATTCTATTTATCAGAGTCTAAATCGCGATTTCCCATTTCATCGTCGTGTTTTTTTAAAGCCACTTCCTGCTATCATGTTTGCTATCATGTTATTTTGGTCCTCTTGATTTATCAAGGGAGTCACCATCGACGCTAATTTTTCATCTACTGCGTTATTTATAATTCTACTAACACTTGCAGGCATTTCTGCTGTAGACGGTAACGGTACCGGTTTCTTTTTTCGTCTCACTAATGATGTTATTTTATTCTTCGCAGTTGAAAACGCTTTTCCAGCAAGATCTCCAACAGCACCAATACCCTTATCACGAATAACATCAATGGCTTTCATTCCTAGTTGTTTAGCCAACGGCATCACTTTTGGAGCCATTCTCGCAAATAACCCTGCAATGGTATTACCTAAACCATCTCCGTAGTATGCTCTATAAACCGGAAACCGTGAATTAACTACGTAGACGGGGGTTGGTTTATCATGATTGTAGTGTATGATCATTATTTTAAATCAGAAACAATTTTTCAATTGTTATTTATCTAATCGATTCAGTCACTATGATAACCATGGACGGTTTCACCGTCTACTAACTCGCCAATGAAATCTCGATATGTGCTGATATCCATGATACCACCCTGAAATAATCGTCTACAGATATCAGCTGCTTCATTAATTATTTCCGGTGAGTTATTTCCAGCTCGGAAACCTCCTACAAGAACTTCTAACCGTGATATATCACTGAGAACACTACCAGGACATGAAATCCTTGGATTCTCACTGGAATCTTGCAATCCGCTTCCGCTATAACCCATTGCTACATCCATTTTTTTTATTTCGTCTAAATCGGCTTTTTGTAAATAACCAAAAGGATCATCATCATCATCATCATCATAACGTGGTATTTGTTGTTTTTTAGGTGAAAAAGATATTTTCTTTGCAGGTTGCTGTCGCCGTCTTTGCGTTTTTTGCGGTTTTTGTTGTTGTTTAAACTCTTCGTATTGATTATACACGTTTCCCACATCATTGATATATCCAATGTATGATGCACTATCTTTCTTAACCTGATTTTGTTCAGTTTTGATTTTGTAGAGTATATCAGCCCAGTGAGTTATATTCGTAACATATTTATGTTGTTCTGGTTTCAACATTTTTTTCCTGTTTTCATAAGTCGTAACAACAAGATTAGGAATATCTGCTAGTTTAGTATCATCAATTGCTGCTAACCCTTCCTCGTTAAATCTCACGCGTAAACCATCAACTGTTCTTTTTGATTCTATTTTTTGTACGGCCTGTTCTGTTTGTTCAGTTTTCGCTGCTATTTTTTCGAGTTCACCAATAACAGATTTCCCCGTCTCGGGACCATCTCCCAGTAAAGCGCGCTCTACTCCTTTCGTTGCTGTTGTTACTGGTTTAAACAATTCTTCAGATCCCGCAGCAAAATCAGTCTGAAAACTCTGTCGTTGTTGCAGTTTATTCCGTACAGAGTCACGAATTGGTACAAATCTCTTAATTGCATCTAATCGTTCACGAGCTAATCGGGTTGTTAATGCTTCATTGACCATTATTTGAAATCAGAAACAATGTTTCAATTGCAAAACAATTTTTCAATCCCGACCTAACGGCATCATGAAAGTGTTAGGGGCGTTATCAGTGATGAGGGAAGTATCATAATTGCTATAAAAATAAATAATACTGATAGTTTCCACACTTTTCCATTGATCAATCTGACATATCGTCCATCGATTTTTGACATCTCCCTTGAGGGTCGGCTAAAAAAAAAATGATAAATGGTCGGGCAATCAAATAATGATAAATGGTCAATCAAAATTGTTCATTTTCTTGAATTAACGCTCGTAGGTTTCTAACTTTAGAGTTGACTTCTTTTTTCAATTCGTATTCGTACCCCAATTCTTTTCGTATTCGTTCTACGATGGTATATAACGGAGCGAACACACTTACGTCACTGGAGAATGCGAGAGAGTCCTTAATAGAATTCTGAATTCTTTTGATGAGTGCATATTTCTTTGGCAGCATGTATTTATTGTTGTTAACTCCGTATTCTATATCCTGAAAATCAGACATGATTTGATCAGGATTTAACCCATCTGATAGTTCAATATCCCAACCTTTCAATTTTGAAATCTCGGATATGATGCTATTCATGTTTTCAGAATTCATTATTCTATAGCAATGACATATTTCTAAATGAAAAATATGACGCATCAGACATAACTAAATTTAATTTTTTGTTCGGTCTTTTTTGAAATAGCCGTCTTGGTTATTCCCTCTGCAACGAATCGTACTGAGGATATACAAATATCGAAGTGCCTACTGGCTTCATTCATTGATTGAAATATTTTTTCTTCGTTAGTTATCGTATTCAAAGATTTCACAGGTCTCGCCTTTTTCGAGTATTTCCCAGTCCCCCCTCGTTCGGAATTTTCACTTTGTGTGATAGCCTGCAGATTTGATAAAGAATTGTTTTTCGGATTAGAATCGATATGATCAATAACAAAATCATCCTCGATCAATCCATTGAAACACTCGTACACGAAACGATGGCAGTAATATTTCTTCTTTCCAGCACCAAACATCAAATACCCCATACCATTATCCCACCCAACTGGTTTCTTCAGTCTGCGGTTTCTTACAACACCATCACTGGATGCTTCATAATTTGTGATCACAGGGTGTTGTCTGAATTCTTGGTTCATTTATATATTATACTATTGTTTGTCTAATTCATTGTTTGGTTTAATGATAAATCTTTCGATGTAGTCTTGAGGGGTTCTTATGATTTTATCCTTGATACTGACTTTGTCAGCGTCAAGAATACTGACTTTGTCAGCGTCAAGAATACTTACTTTGTCAGCGTCAGGGTCATAATTTCTGATTGATTGTCTATTTTTTATTCTTTTATCATAATAACGCTTCAACTCCCTGTATCGCTTACCACCGCAATTCAAACACAACTGAGATTTCCCCCTGACCCCAACCCCACATAGAATACAAGGTAACGGACCAAGGCTTCCACGTCGAAAGCTTTGCATATGATACCCACAAAACTCACTTCTGCATGATTTGTTACACGGGATTACTGATCCAATCATAAGCCACTTGCAGTGATTCATTATATAAAAATCTTTCATTTAAATGCTTGTTTTAATTATAGCATGAAGGAATTAAGGAAAACGCCTTTGAAAAATGCTGAATTCAATGCTGATAAGGAGTTTAAGAGATTATTAAAAATCAATCCTAGATTTAATCTCGATAGACCCAAAAAACGTATCAAACGTCCAAGAGACGGAAACATGAAAGAGTTTAAGAGATTATTAAAAATCAATCCTAGATTTAATCTCGATAGACCCAAAAAACGTATCAAACGTCCAAGAGACGGAAACATGAAAGAGTTTAAGAGATTATTGAAAATCAGTCCTAGATTTAATCTCGATAGACCCAAAAAACGTATCAAACGTCCAAGAGACGGAAACATGAAAGAGTTTAAGAGATTATTGAAAATCAGTCCTAGATTTAATCTCGATAGACCAAAAAAACGTAACAAATTTAATCTCGATAAACCCAAAATCCTTCGGATTTCAAAAGCGTCCAAGAAATTATCCTGGAAAGATGCTCAATTCAATCTCGATATAGTCTCTGATACACCAAAGAATAAAATTCTTGATAAAGCCATGATTAATAAAATCAGAGACTGTTTTAATGAATTCAAGCGTGATGGAGCATCCTATTGTTGGTCAACATTTCGAATTGATGGTGTTGTTGACGCTACCATGAATGATGAAAAAGCAGCAGTGATAATTTCACGTGTTGGGGAAAAACGGTATTTTTTCCGAATCAAATTCATTATTGAAGTCGATGGCAAATGGATTATTAGGGATAAATTTGAACCAATCCTCAAGAATAAAAAAGCTGTCATTGTGAGTAGAGATTCCAAACCAGGGATTCTAACCGGCATTGACAAACCATACTACGAAAGATCTTATCCCGTAACAGCAATGGTTTATGGGCTATATCCGTTAAATGATAAACCCGATATCGCAAAACTAGCTCCTATGAAATATTCGTCAGGGCTTAATTGTGTAGCAACACGGGTAATGGAGCACTTCACAAATGCATCCCGAGGAAATAAACTAACTGATCTAAGACGAAAAAAAATAACCGAGTGGGAACTGACAGTGAAACAGAACGGTGCAAAGATTTCTGATATAGCTAAGTTAGAAACATCATTAAGATTTCCAATAACAGTTATGACGATAACCGGAGAGGTTTTATACGAACCGAAATATAACAAAAATGGAGCACCAATACAGATTATTGATCATAACAAACACGCGTGGACACCTGCGGTAACAGTATTTCCACGAGAACGAACCGTGAAATATATCCCTAAGGAGTTCATCGGGGATGTTTTCTATGAAGAGAGATTATTTGATGCTATTAATGCGTTGTGTAAGGATGATCCTGTGTCAGTGTGGTTACTTAGAAGTGATGAAGGATTCGATCAGTTTGTAAAACCAAATGGTGAATTATATCGCGTTGAAGAATTAGATAACAGAATGAGAAAAATCGCTAATGATTTTTCACCGGAGAGTTTCCATGAAAAACTACTCACGGATAGTTTTACTATTCCATCAGTGGTAGCTCACTTCGCAAGAGAAAAAAACTCATGGCGTCCAACACGAAGTGATTTTCTTGAGGATGTTAAATCGAGTTGCGTCGAATTTGGTCATGGAGGATTGTGGAATACGAAATACTCACGTGATGGTATGATTTCAATTGATATAGCCGCGTGTTATCCCGGAAGTTTTCTCGGGTATGGGGAATGCGCTGAGTACTTCAAACGATTTGGACACCCAACACATGAAATGACTCGTGTTGCGATTAATGGACCATTACCTGATTTTGATTTAACCGGATTCGCTCGTGTGATATCATTTGAATTAGCTACAGGGTTACATCCGTGTAGTTATGTTTGGCTCGGTAGACACCTATCTGAAAAGGCCTGGATGCCAATAGTGTTACTACGATATATGATTGATTGTGGTATGCTAATATCGTTGATTGTTTCCGAGGCTATTATATGCTATCGAGCTCAGAAAGAAGTTTGGCTACCACAACCCGATCTAGATCGTATAATCAACGAATTGCGAAAACAATTCCCTGATTTCAATGAAGAACAAATCATGAATTGGTCTAAGAAGTTATTTGAAATTAAAAAAGAACAAGCAAAGGATCTCGGACGAAGAATAATCGGTAAATTTACCCAGGGTGGACGATACGACAACGCAAAATACTCTTCGCGGTTGATCACAGATGTCGCTGAATACGATTTTATTGTAGCGGATTTAATGAAGCAGGGAAAACTTGTATCCCGTAAAGATGCTTTTCTATCCAATGGTGAGAAAATGGGTACGGTTGTTACCTACTGTGATGGATATAATTCCCAGTACACACATTTGAGAAGTTCAATGCTAGCCTATGCTTCTATTAATCTATTTTCGATGATAAATAGATTTCCTAATACCGCGGTTAGAGTGGCCACTGATTCGATGTATATACACAATAAGTACAAATCAGCTGTAGCTAAATTCACAGATCCCGAAGAAAATTGGGGGTGTTGGCGATTTAAAAGGGAGATGCTACATGAGTATTGTGAATCCGCAGACGTTGCCATGGATGATAAATATCTTTGTTGTAACCGCGCTGAAATTCAATCAGAATTTTCTAATGCACCACCGGTATCTGATCCAATATGTCGATACAAGACAGTTTATTTAAACGGTTGTGGTGGGTCAGGAAAGACAACTCGTGCAATTGAATTATTTCGTCGGTCAACCATGATTGTGCTAACACCGACTCACAGACTCGCCAGAGAGATGATACAACGAGGGGTAAATGCCTGCACCTACCATAGTTTCTTTCGATGGAAGGGTGACAAATGGACTCCTGATCGAATGGGTGATAAATTCATTCCTGAAATCATAATCTGGGATGAAATATGCACAGTGTCATTAGATGTATTACAAACATTTCTTGAGTGGTTGTTAAACAAAAACACAAAAGTCGTCATGTGCGGTGATCACGGTCAACCACCACCATTTGTCGGTGCATCTCCACATGAATGGCTAAAGGGTTTTGTAGACTACTATGAAGAAATCACCACTGATTATAGATCACTTGATGAACGATTACGAGAATTTAAGAAACTAATTAGATTACAACCGGATAGAATCCAGTGCGAAATAGCGCGTGAAGTGATTTCAGAAACTCAAATAAACGATTTCTGGGAAACATGGAGACCAAATGATTTGATAATTGCAAGTAGAAAAATAGTCAGGGATACACTTCAGATGAAGTTATTTGAATTGCATAAAGAAAAATTTGCAACGCTTCCAGTACCCCTTTGTTATAGGCCATCGGATACACGAAAACAGAACACTGAAGTTGATATTCCAGGACAGAGTGAAAAACAAATTCTGGTATTAAATGATATTGTGCTGGTTGATATCAATGTCGTTGAAGATGCATTGCGTGCTAATAAATCCCCGTGGACTCTAGGATACGCAGCAACAATACACTCTTCACAGGGATTGACTATATCGGATACAATTGTTTGGATGGTGGATAATCACATCGAATGGTCGAATTTAGTCTATCTCGCAGTATCCAGAGTACGAAGAATAAATCAGCTTCGAAGAATTGTTTTCGATGATAATGACACCACAATAAATGATATTGATGTTAGCATCATTAATAAAAAACTCTCCGGTTACAAACAACAGGACAAAAAAAAACAACGAGAATTTGATATTGATGCTGAATTAATAATCACTTTGAAGAAACAACAGAATAATCACTGCGCGAGTTGCAATTGTATAATGCGTTGGCAGTATTCGGATAAGGATCCTCGCCAATTCACCGTAGACAGAAAAAATAACAGTCTCGGTCATGTCAGAAATAATGTGATGTTGACTTGTCTTGAGTGCAATAGACGCAACGGTGCTAGTTAAGACCATGCGGTGGCAATTGAGTATCCTCGGGAATCACTTGTAATTGTTGTCGAGTAAAACCCCGCTGAGGGGCAGTTGAATCCAGTTTATAGACTGGAGGTCTACCAGTTGATCGTGTTATAGTAGATATCTTATGCGTAGTGACGCTCCAAATAGGATCAGTAGCCCTTTTTCTACCCCCTTCAAGCTCTCCTGGTTCGTATAAGTACCTCACAATGACATTACTACCAAGAATTGGTTCTTTGAAATCTTTTTGTGGTTGTACGGGTATTGACTTCTTTTTAATCGCGTTGATAGGTTTCATGTTGATTGTTCTAGTAATCTCGTTATTCAGTGCAGTAATCACAGATGGTAATCTTTTAACCCATTCACGGGATCTTTTTTCTTGGATGAATTCTTTTGCGTATTGATATCCAAATAACCGTTCAGCAAGAGTCCGATTAAATCGTTCTACAATGGCCTGATCGCGATGTAGCGCAGTATGCCCTCGTCGTATGGTGACATTATGATGTTTCATTGTAGATAATACTACACCCTGAAATTCCTTGCCAGGATCAACCTGCAATAGATTTGGCCAGTGCAGAGGACCTCGTCGATAAATCCTCTCAAATGCAGAAGCAACTTCAGTGGCTGATTTTGTTTTTAACGGTTCTGCTTCTTTGTATCGACTTGCAATATCAACTACGGTTAGCGCGTATTTGTAACCACGATCATGTGGCAGAAATAATATATCAGCCTGATGAACTTCATTAGGAGCGGTCACATCAAAATGCGAGAATTGAATTTGTTTAGGCGGTGGTAGATAAATTTGCCATAGTGCCTGTTTGGATAACCAATTAGCCGCTGTAGTTTTTTTCACTTTTGCAGCGCTAGCGAGTTTATGGACTGCTGATTTACCCCTCCAGTATCCTCTTGGGGAATAATAAATTGATTCCATATTATTAATTACCGGCACCTAACATCAATTTGCTTTTCATAGCCGATTTTATCAAAAATGAAGCCAATTTTTCTTTGAAGGATTTATCAGGAATAGCATTTAACGCATGAATTAATTTCACATCTGCGAGATGCCTGTGTTGCAGATTGCTGCTTTTATAAGCAACATCATGAAGGTGACAGGCCTTATCAATGGCGTTTATTGGTTCTTCACCGGGGTTGGGTTGATTTTGATTATTGAGTCTGATATCAAGTCTGGTTCCCGGTCCACAGTAGCTATATCCGGGAAGGTGCTTTTCTCCGGGGTACTTTGCCCATGGGGTTCCAGGGAGCTTTGCCAATTTGGCTGCGATATCACCTCCTCGTTTTTTTTAAAATCAGATTTCATTGACACAAATCTAAATTTCTTTGTACCACATTGCATGCATTTACCAGAAAGCGCTGATCGGTTATTTTTAGTTGTAACTGTCGTCACATCATCTGTGCCAGTACGCGTTTTGCACTTCACACAATATAGATCCATAATTTATGTATAGAGATATGGATATAATTGATTTTTCAGCGACTAAAAGAAGAGAACCGGTTAAGCATCATGCAGCGCTACCAAACTCTATCCGGATGATTATAATCGGGCCATCTGGATCCGGTAAAACGCAATTGTTGCTCAATTTAATAATGAGATGGATGAAGTGGGATAAGTTGTATTTAATTGCTCCTAGCGTAGATGATCAACGATGTTATGAAGTGCTAAAAGATTTTAACGAGAATGCATCAGAAATTAGCGGTGAGAACGCCATTGAATTTATAACCGATATCGATGAAGCACCGAGTATTGATGATATTGATGGAGATATTAACAATTTAGTCGTATACGACGATATAATGTTGGATAAACAAAAAAATCCTGCTAGGATCTTTTCCCGGGGGCGTCACAAAAACACTGACGTGATATATGTCACTCAACGCTACACTCAGGTTCCAAAAGTCATCAGAGATAACTGCAATTTATTGTCTGTATTCAACGGAGTTGATACTCATACGCTACGAAATATTTGGCAGACATGGTGTTCTGATATGGACTTCAATCAATTTCGAGATTTCTTTAGTCATGCTCAGTCGACTCCGCACGGATTCGCAACAATAAATCTACATGATCCTCGGACACGATATCGTATCGGACTGGATCAAATATTCGGTTAAAATCATTTATTATTTTTTGTTAACCAGTGATGAAATCACTAAGCAGCAGAGAGGGTGGATGACAACAAGTTGCGACCAAAATTAATTAAAAAATCGTTTTCATTTTTTTAGTTAAAATGATTTCGTAGGGAGATTTCAATCAATTTTTTGTCTGAAAACGTTGTAGGATTCGCCATCTTTTGGTTAAAATAAGATTATAGGACGGCTCGTTTTAGGATTTCAATCAAAATTTGTCTAAAAACGTTGTAGGATTCACCCTCTCTGCTGCTGTACAAAACTGATTTTTGCAAGCAGAATTAAAATCTTGTAACTTAATGGGTGGGATTGAATTTTAACTATGTTCAGACAACAATATGTATTTTCCCCCTGAATAATCATTGAATAAATAAAAACAAGAAGTCAATATATAATTTGTTATTATGTATAACTATATCAATTGTTATAAATATCTGTGGTACAAGGTCCTAGTATTATGTTTAAACAGTCAATTACATGTGACAACCTAAATATCAGTCTGTGTTCATCATTGCTGATTGTTATTTTGTTCCTCTATACCCCGTGGCTGCATGCTATATCTGGATTCATAACCATTTGAATTAAGTGTTCTTGGTCGTAACCTCATTTTATAACCAATCTAGATTTTTGATGATTAAACAACTAGACAAATTAAAACTCCCACAAAATAAATACAAATACATTAAACTACATACAAACAAGACATGAATCTTGCTTTGTTTGTTCACCACACAAGGGGATTTATTTATTTTGACATTGCCTCCACTTTGCCAAAACGCCCCTAACAAAAATAAAATGTGTTAGTTGTCGAAAGGTGTACCAATTACAAGAAAATCTTGCGTACTTTCCGCGATCAATGTTACAATCTTTGTGGACTTTGTTTCATTTTGCTCTTTTTAAAATGCCATAGTTTTGGATGGTCAATTGGCGCATTAGCCAATTTGTGATTCAATTTTACATTCATGGTTTGTAACAACCACGTACGCCACTAACATCGCAGTTGAACACCACTTGCAAAAACTGGCAGTGTTACCACAGCATTAAATATTAAGGTAAAATACACGTTTCGAAGATGCAAACAAACAAACAAGACTCAACAAAAACCTCAAAAAAGCATAGAACAAAAAGTAAAACAAAAATAACAAGCAACAAATCAAACAAACAAACAAAAACAAAAAGAAATACGCAAACAAAAGAAACAATAAAAAACTACACCGAAAAACAACAGATCAGATGAAACCACCTTCGTTTGTTATAACCTAATGTGAAACGTAACGCCTGTCTTTGTTTACAGGTACATGTAACTATGTAACGTCTACCATCAGAACATTCTTTTTGGAACTCCCATTATCTGTCTGTCTGTCTCTCTCGATCCATCCATCCATCCACCCACCCACCCACCCACCCACCCACCCATCCATCCATCCATCCATCCATCCATCCATCCATCCATCCATCTATCTATCTATCTATCTATCTATCTATCTATCTATCTATCTATCTATCTATCTATCTATCTATCTCTCTCTCTCTCTCTCTCTCTCTATCTATCTATCTATCTTTGCACTTTTAATGGAGTTACGATATAATCAATACAATGGTATCGAACTAATCTTGATGATTATAATATAAAATATATTTTCCGTCAGGAAATCTGGTCCTCGAAACAAGATATTTCCACGAACGATTTAGTTTTATCTTTCAAAGTAGAACGTGGTGGCTACCCATATGGTAGTTCTAAATTTTAGGCTAAACACTCTCTTTGGAGATGCCTTCTTGCTGTATAATAATTTGTTTTTCTTCGTTGTTACGGTTTCTCCAATCGGCTAATTCTGGTCCATAATCTTTTCAACTCTGCAGTATCTTTATTTTCTGCATAGGGTCGAGACACCACGATGGCGCGAGCTATTTACTTGGGTTTGATGGTTATTAAGCGATTAAACAGTATTATCGTTTCCGTTGCACTGAGACGTTCGTCAGCCAATACAACTCTCGTGATAGTCACTGTTTGCTCGGCACTGTCTTAGAAATTTAAACTACCACAATTCCCTCCGACACTGTATATCAACGTCAGCTTTGCTGGCTAATTAAACCTCAATACCAAATCAACAATGTCTATATCAGTATTTTCTTTGACGCACACGTTTTCGTTTTGTCTGCTGTATTCAAGCATCAGACGTTTACGCGCTGCATAAGTGCATAGTTTTATTGTTTTAATTCAATTTGGTAAACTTGTACTTTTTGTCTCTAAACTTTAACGCATACATGATGAACATGACGCTTACAAGCGGGTCTAACACGCTGGTACAAGTGATTCTTATATGAATTAACATTGTTTATAACGTCATCTTGGAAACAGTTTGATACGAAGCGACGAGGTAGGTTTAATACATAATGCACTGTCGTAACATCATTAAATATACATTAAAAATGACGTTTATTTTCTTGGCTTGATACAGCTGTCATTGAAATTATTATGAAAAAAGATAAATTTCAACTTTTTCAGCGAATTGAATTAATATAAGATAGGGGCCTTTCTTTTGTTGACTAAGTATAGGTTATTGAATGAGAATCAAAACTTTGTTCGTGGACATATGGCGCAGAATATCTTCTAATAGGAATAACACAATTGAAATGAAAAAATAATTTACACTTCGTTAATTATTGACTAAAATATGAACACTATATAGTATTACCACTTACTTTACTTCATGCTCACTTCATGCTCACATGGAGTGATTCGAATTCAACAGTGAATGAGGATGGAATATAATCTACTCAAATGAAATTGTAATATAATGAAACAAATGACGTAATATAATTGACTTTATTCGATGCTGCTGCTAGGGTAATGTGGCTCAAGGATCTGACTCGTTTCGTCTTTAAATGAAACATGATAGATACTTTCTTTTGACGAGAGCTAGCTCTAATGATCACTGATGCCAAGTTGAAAGGGTTACAGTCATTGTTAGCTTGCGATGGCCATCCACTTTGTAATGTGGTTAGTATTGCTTGTTTCGTTTCTATTTTAATTTCTGCCGTGGCCAGAAGCAGTGTATCGAATGCAGGCACGAGCAGACCATATTTTGATGCGACGGATATTTATTAACGTATCTACGCTCATTACCGCTGGATATTGATCAGTAGCTGCAACGTTAAACTAACGAGAATTTTTATAAAACACACAGTAAGAAATATTGTTTATGGAGAAAACTACCATGTTGGCCTCTGACACTGTCGATCAATGTCGGGTTTGCTGGCTTTTTAAATCATGCAAACACCTTAAGAATGTACGTAATAGTACACAAACAGTATACATCGAGCGTATTGCGAGTTTTAACGTAACAGATGGCGTCAAATATGTCGAATTTGTACCATTTCTGATCCTTACGGATTGTTCTATCATATCCAAAATAAATATTTGACAGTATCTTCGAAACGATAACTCCAGCAGGCTTACTTTAGGTCATAGTTATAGTAGAAAGAGACCGAATGGTATTGTCATTTTCAGTAAATATTGATTTTTCCAGGTAAGCGTCGTTAACATATACTAAATGCAAGTTCTATTTAATAGAGACAAAGACACCTTGTTATTGGAGCTATTTTTATCTTGCATATTTGTATCATGATCCAGTTAGAGGTTTAAGTTGAATGTGTTTACAACACAAATGCATAAATAATACATGTATAGTGTGAATTGAGTGGTAACATTTTCGTTTTTTCTCAGTAATCTCGTTTTACATTAGATGTATCTTTTGTGGCTAATATGTTGTTATAGAATTCCTAAGGGAGATGTTATAAAGGATAGGCAGGCATAGGCATCTTAATTGATTATTATTCGAATACTACGTGAGTGTACGATAATTGCAGGTTTACACAAATATAGTCACAAGGTTATTCGGAGTCAATTTAAAATAGTCTTTGTTAAGCTTTTGATCAATCTATTCTCAGTTAGAAGATATTTTTAATTTGATTCTATAAGATAGTTGTAAGGTTATTTGATACCTACGTTAAACAGTCTTTGTCACGGTTTAATTAATCTAGGCTAATGTTCTACGATAATTGAGATTATTCAAGTTCCAGCTGCAAAGAGCTCTTCGAGATAACTAACAAACTAATGTCAAGGAACAAATGTACACCACTTACAACAACCTTCTCTCCACTAGACCTACCAGACCAATTTGCAAATTTCTTCGATGACAAAGTACAAACCATTAGAGATTCGTTTGACAGCACAATTTCAACTGATTCGTCACCATACAGTAATGATGCAGAATTTCAGCGACAACCGTTAGGATCATTTGAACCTGTTTCTATTAATTTAGTACGGACAATCGTGATGAAAAGTGCACCAAAGTCTTGTGAACTTGATCCAATTCCGACATCAATGCGGCTTGAGTTCTTAGACCCAATATTGCCTTCACTAACTCATGTTATTAATATATCTCTCTCATCAGGGGAATTCCCATTATTTTTCAAAACTGCCATCATAAAGCAACTGCTGAAAAAACCAACACTGGACCATAACGTTTTAAAGAACTATCGGTCAGTTTCTAATCTCCCATTCATATAAAAAATCTTAGAAAAGGTTGTTCTTACTCAACTTGTATCTCATTTGAATTACAGTCTGCATATCGCCCTTGTCACAGTGCGGAAACTACTCTTCTGAAAGTACTTAGTGACATTCTCTCTGCGTTTGATAGTGGAAAGATTACAGTCCTCACCCTCCGGGATTTATCTGCAGCATTTGATACAATATACCATGATATATTACTTCACCGTCTCCAGCATGTATTTGGCATTCAGAATATAGCCTTACAGTGGTTCAAGTCCTACTTAGTCAACATGACACAAATTATATCTGCAAATGGAATACACTCCAGCCCAGTTGACGTATGTTGTGGTGTTCCACAGGGACCTGTTGGTGGACCTGTTCGCTTCATTCTGTACACTCAGCCGCTCTCAAGTGTCATAGATCATCATCCAGTGTCGCACCAATTGTATGCTGATGACACCCAACTATACAAGTGTAGCCACCCAACTGAAGTTGATGCTACCATCCATGGAGTAGAGAAGTACATTTCTGATGTGAAATCATGGATGACATGTAACAAGCTACAGATGAATGATGATAAAACTGAGGTTATTCTGATCACAACACAAAGACTTTCTCATTCACATCCTTTACCTCAGACAATAAATATCAGCAACACCAACATTAAATTCTCAGTCAGTATGAAACCTAGGCGTTACTCTAGACAGTACTCTCACATTGCACCAACATGTCATGAACATATGCAAGGCTGCATATCTTGAATTGAGACGCATCAGTTCCATTCGTAAATATATTTCAGTTGATGCCACTAAAACATTTGTGTTCATTAGTATTTTCATGACTGGACTATTGTAACTCAATTCTGTTTGGTTCGTCACAATATTTACTCCAGAAACTTCAAAAAGTTGAAAACACAGCTGCACGGATCATCTTTAGAGTACCTCGACTAGAGAACATCTCACCATTGCTCTGTACCGTACACTGGCTATCGATTCGATACAGAATCAAACACAAAATTTGTTCTCTGTGCTATGTTTTAATGTCAGACTCCAGTCCAACATACCTATCCAGCCTCACGCATGTGAAGTACACCAGCTAGATACTTAAGCTCTTCTTCTGATAATCGTATACTCATTGTTTCCAAGGTGAAAACAAAGTCATATGGAGAACGTTCATTTGCACACCAGGGCCCGGCGACGTGGAACGAATTGCCCATTGAAATTAGACACAAAGACACAGTGGTCCCTTTTAAGAGTGCTCTTCTTAAGACTCACCTGTTTCGACTGCAGGGACAAACTTAGCGACCTAATCATGTTTTGTATCTTATATGTTTTCAGCATGTTTTTATGTTTTCCAATTTCATTGTTTTTGTCATTTGTTGTTCTGTAGTGTAGTCATATCATTATTGATGGTGTAAATCGCTTAGAGCTTCGAAAGATTAGGCGCTATACAAAGTCCTCATTATTATTATTATTATTATTATTATTATTATTATTATTATTAATACAAGATAAGTATTTTCAGAGATTCATCATTAATAGGAATTATTGTTTTAAAGTCTCTATATATACATATTTTACTTCACTTGAAATTAAATAATATGTTTTACAGTTACACTCACTAACTCCCAAATAACTTCAGATCTTGAACTGAAGTTCGAGGTCAAATCTGTTTTACTTCTTAGAAGTATGAAACAAATCGGTTTTACATCATTTTGACATTACCTTCAATCAAAGAAGAAAATGAGGCACACACACACAATATATATATATATATATATATATATATATATATATATATATATATATATATATATATATATATAATAAACACGTTAAGAAGAAAATGTACATCAAATAAAGTGTTGGGGGGTGGGTAATTGTATGGTACTGTGGGGGTTTTATAGTAGCATGCATATTTGAGCTGTACACTATCGTACAAAATGTGGTTAGCGTGATTTCTCACCTGGATAATAGAGGTTTCAATAACATATTTCCACAGAATATTTAGCCGAATATCAGTAGCATAATAATAATAATAAATATGATCTAAGCATCCACAGTGTTCCGACATTAGGAGTTATTGAACAATACTAGATAATACGACAATTCTGCTCGTCATCATTATGACTTGCATAAACCATCAAAAGCAGAAGTCATTCTCGCGCTAACGTGTGTAGTGCAGACTGTGACAGATGGGAGTATATCTGACTATCATATTATCTTTTTTGAATTGCTGCTTCAAAATGTTTTTTGTTCATAAAGGTTAATCAGTCACTAAATATAAATGTCTCAAATAAGTTATCTTGTGTGGATTGTTGTAAATAATTACTGCTATTTAAATAAGTTTTTATGTAGTTTTGAAACATGATACTTTAAGGTTTTTATGAAATTGTTGGAACGACTCTATATATCGACATTCTGTTGTGTATATTTACGTATATGATATAAACTATGGTATGATGCGAGATTAAATGCTTTGAAAGTGAAGTGAAGAATAACATTGATGTCAATCGACTTTGATGGATAAAGCACATACATTAACGTGTCATAGTTAGGTAGAGCTATTTGTGGTTTTGTTTGTTGGGGACATCTCTGAATTTAAAAATCACTTAACCAATAAAGCGCTTTTATCAAAATGTCTTATTATAACACTGGAAGCCTTGTATTTGGTACAAACGTAAATGAAATCTACTCAACTTCATTTGTTAAACATCTAAAGAAGCACAGATTGAATTTTTGATTAAATTGACCTGAGAAACCTACATGTTCAGTTTTAAATATCCCATAATATTTGATTTATTTTTAACATTTCGGATATCTTAAGATTTGGTAGTTTAAAAATTAGTGCAAGTGTTTAAGCATGAAATTTTATGAACAACGGTTATTCACTTCATTTAATGAAGGAAACGTTAACTTGCATGGTTTGAATTATTTCTACTCTCGATTATGTCTTTGATAGCTTTACTCGCGTTAACTTCACCGTCAAATCTATGTTGCCGTAACTTATATAATCAATGTCATGTTTGATTATTTACTGATTGATGATTTGGCTTTAATCGCTGACCTTCATTTAAAAAAATTTCTATAAACAGTTTCTGTCACCAAATGCATAATGAATCTGTACCATTCCGGTGGCCTAGTGGCTAATTGTATTTCGCTGTATTTCAGACTGACTAGCACCAGGTCATCATTAAGATTTATTATCCCACTTAACAACATTACTGGCATTTGAAGTTGCACCATCTGTAATACTTTTCCTGTTGTTCTCTTTCTCGAATTCGCCATTAGCTTTACAAAATTTTTTACCAGCACGAAAAAGTCATTTTCAATATTATGTTGACCCTTTGTCTTCAACTGAGATATAACTCGATGTTCAGCTTACGCTGCTGTTAAATAACGCTCGAGTTTAGTTTCGAACCACGTAAAAACGTTCATACTGAGCGTACATTATTGATATATTTACATTGGTAAATAACGTTGATAATTCATTTGAGTAAAATAATATAAATCAACACAGATTGATAACATAATAACTAAGAAATTAGATTTTATCTTTAGACGGGTTCAGAATCGAGCGGTAGGTGTGGCCATTCCCAATTAAAACTTACCGAGTTTAAATCTAAGACAATGACAAGTCTGTTTCCTTACTGTGTTTTTTTTTTTCAAATCGGAAGTAGCATTGCGTAATTGTTTTTTTTTCTTTCTGTGATGATAGTCACATTCACAGCAGAACAACAATGGTAAATCGCTGACATAGTGCATATCCATTAATAAATGTGATACTTTAACTTGTTTGCAGACGATGCAACAATGGTAAATCGCTGACATAGTGCATATCCATTAATAAATGTGATACTTTAACCTGTTTGCAAACGATGCCGCCCTTGTTGCCCACACGGAAGCTGCCTTACAACGAGCAACATCTTGCTTTGAAGAAGCTTGCCAGCTCTTTGGCCTCGAGGTAAGCCTAAAGAAAACTGTGGTACTTCACCAGCCTGCCCCCAAGGAAGAGTACCGTCCACCAAGCATCCTCATTGACCGGACAGAGCTAAACGTAGTCCACCAGTTCACCTACCTGGGCTGTGTGATATCCTCTGATGGAAAGATCGACAAAGAACTAGACAACAGATTAGCCAAAGCAAACAGCGCCTTCGGCAGACTCTACAAACGTGTCTGGTACAATCCCAATCTCAAGAGAGTTACAAAAATCAAAGTCTACATGGCTGTCGTACTGACCACCCTTCTACATGGCGCCGAATCCTGGGTCACCTACAGCCGTCACCTCCGTCTCCTTGAACGCTTCTATCAGCGCTGCCTCCGCACCATCCTCAACATCCACTGGAGTGACTTCGTTACCAACACTGAAGTCCTCAAGCAAGCGGTGATCACCAGCGTTGAGGCCACACTCGTGAAGATACAGCTTCGCTGGGCAGGGCATGTGTCCAGGATGGAGGATCATCGCCTGCCAAAAATTGCACTGTATGGTGAGCTATCAACTGGCCACCGTGATAGAGGGGTACCTCGAAAGAGATATAAAGACTCCTTGAAAAAGACCCTTACCTCCTGTGGCATCGATCACCGCCAATGGGCATCACTAGCTGTTGACCGTACAAGCTGGCGACGTACAATTCACCAGGCCGCTGACACTTTTGAACAAAACAGACGGGCCATCTTGGAGGAAAAACGTTGGCAAAGAAAAAACCGGGAGCCATTGTCAGCACCCACCAAAACCCAGACATTCCCCTGCTGCCTCTGTGGACGGACGTGCCTATCACGTATTGGGTTCGTCAGCCACCAGCGCAAGTGCAATAGACATAGAAATCTTCCTTCTTAATCTTCGTGTGCGAAGTCAAGCCAACAACAACAACTTTAACCTGTAATACATATTGCTAGTCAATGCGTATTATGATACAATAAAAATTAAAAAATGTCTGCTTCTAGCGAATAACCGATACATTTTTTAACTATTGCGTGAACATAGAAGGTCACTGGGTTTTTCACCCACTCGATGAAATATATCAGTTATTTAGTCGGTTTAAGAAATATCTCTTATTTGAATGTACACAATAGTGTGGTAAATATTGTTTTGTGCCCCTATACTATTATTCCAAGTTTTGTTTGCTAACGAGAAAATTCATTTTCGTTTGGTACAACATTCTAGACAACATATGTTGTTGAACAGATACTGCTCTGTATGTGACTGTTACTAACTTTAACATTATAATCCACATTGTCTGAAAAGAAAATTAAAGAGACTTTTCAATGCTATATTGCATATTCTATAGTTGGCGTGCGAGAGATATGCATTAAACATAAAGGAACTTACACTCCAAACCCGTTCCAAAATATGCAATACATAATTCTTCAATATTCCCTAATTTGGCATTGTAAGGTGCAGAAAGATGCCATGAAATAAAGTAACTCGTGGATCACAGTGGCGAATGTGGTAGTTGTAGTTTACAATCGAGTGCATTTTTAAGGGCAAACTATAAGCAACATGTATAAGTTATCCATTTCGTTGCATTCTCCCGTAATCATATTTGGAAACAAATCAGAAAAGTAATTTCTCATTTGAAAAACAAATGTCAGATTTCCAGAATGTGAAATATATAATCAGGACAAGAATCAGCCGTTTCTTTCAATTTGTACATATTACATTATCTGCCAAAAACTCACCAAGGAATAATTTTCATTTAGTGCAGTATATTTAAAGTGTATTTATCATCAGGTGTCCCCATTTTTGTGTATTCTTATGGAACTTAATAACAAAACACGAATACATCTGTAACACAAGATCAAAAGCAATCGCTTAACGGATAAGTCTAAGTGAGTCTGAGATAACTAACTGTGCATGAAATCACGTAGAAGTTACAGTGAAAACAACGTAGATAAACAAATTACTCAATGCATAAACACGATACCAAACTACAACGGACGTTAATGAACAATAGTTACTTTAATTACAATAGCATGAACATGATGCCAATGTTCTTTTATTCATAAATATTTATTAAATAAATAACAATCACCAATTTATTGAGATTACAATTATTTTAATGAAAATTGTATTGATCACCACACTTTGTGATAAAAGGTGGATAGTATGTCATCGTTCCAGAGCAGATGTGCATGTGTGCGTGAATGCGTAGATGAGTGAGGCAGCTACCATTAACCCGGTTAAGACATAGAATTGTGCCTTCGGGATATGGTTGCTTGTGATCCGCAAAGGTTTACATCGGTTTAACAAGTTTGGTTGATCCCATTTTACGGAGCTTATTTAATGGCGTTACTAATGTATATATATATATATATATGTATGTATGTATGTATGTATGTATGTATGTATGTATGTATGTATGTATGTATGTATGTATGTATGTATGTATGTATGTGTGTGTGTGTGTGTGTGTGTGTGTGTGTGTGTGTGTGTGTGTGTTAAACGTAACGGGTATTTTAAGCGGGGAATACGGCTTTGCTGAAGAGTTATGGTTTAACATTGAGTTGGTTTATATTCTCCATTGTCTTACAGAAGTAAAGATCGGGCGGTTTGGTAAATGAACGGTATCTGCTACTATCTTTTTAAACTCCAAATTTGAAGTTACCGAATCAGGAGCATGATTGCAGGAGAGCGTCAATTTTGCTGCATACGCTCGGAATACTTTTAAAAATATCAAGTAGGTATCGAGATTGTTTGTTAATTTGTTAAAAGTCCAATACTTGATACCAAAATTCAACTGAGTTAAATCAGCAATATCTACTTTAATTACAAAAGCATGTAAAGACATTGCCACTGGAATTCTTTACGCTCATATTTTTTCTAACTTGGTAGAATGTTTCTTTGCACCGATTGATTATAGTTTTTAATCGTAAAATTTTAATTGCTGGGATTATATTGGAAGGGAGTATTGCGCTATTTGTACAGATCCTAAAGTTGATGTTACCTGGGTGTTTCTACTGAGATTTAATCTTCTTTGGACTTATCAGAGATGTTATGGTTGTGGGGTATGTTAAATAAGAATA
This sequence comes from Unio pictorum, assembly GCA_030141615.1. Taxonomy (NCBI): domain Eukaryota; kingdom Metazoa; phylum Mollusca; class Bivalvia; order Unionida; family Unionidae; genus Unio; species Unio pictorum. Next base: position 376,265 of record JARLTB010000378.1, on the reverse strand, counting down.
TGCATCCTGTATAGATATAAAAAGTGACTACTTTAAAGATACTTATTTTATTAGTTATCAGAAGAAAGGTGATTGTAAAGTATATTTTTCGGTAAAAGATAATCAAAAGGTTAAAAATCACACTCATAAACATTAAAACCTATGCAAGAATGGTGGGCAATTTATTTATTAGTAATATAATTTTGGAAAGATAGCGTGCAAGGAATGGAGATTTAGAAATGAAACTCGTATTTGATCATGCTTTCTAATAATTATTAATACCATATTCTCTCGGCCTCCGCTAATTTAAATTATTGTTATAAATTTGGGGTATGCGCATTTGGCTTTAGATCCACGTTTTAAGAAATTCTTTAATTTGTGTGATTACTTGTGTGATTATTGGAAATCGGTGCAACGGAAATATTATTAGTCTGAGCAAAACGTCACGGAGTGAAGTGTTAGTGAACTTCCACGATGTCATGGTTCAGTAGCAGTGCATTCAGGTCAAAGCCGAATGAGTGACCCTAAGAAGGGACTTAGAAGATAACGTTGATGTCGTCATGGCGACAAACGTGATGCAGTGTACTGGGGAAATGTGCAATATAAACCATAGATTGCCGGGGTTAAGGTGGTGTAGCTAAAAAAGATCCCTGTGTTATGGGATAGTTATATAGTTTCTTCGGCGCGAACTGCTGGCGGTACGGAAACATAAAGAAGAGAAACCATGCAGATATGCGATTGATAGATATTTGGCAGGCTCTGAGATATGTGGCCTTGCATTGATTAGATTAGATAAAATTTATGTATAGAACAGACACGTCGGGCTTTCTAATTTAGAACTGAAGTTGAATATAAAAGAATCTTTGGAAATTATGGGTAAACATATGACTTCTAGCGGGAATCGCGCCAGGGTTTGACACCGCTCGGTCAAGACCCCTGACTTGTAACATTATGTTTAAAAAATGAAATTCAGTAGAGAAGTAACCCTACGCAGAATACATAATATATTTTACCTTTAGTGCACATCTGACGTGTCTCTGGGAGGACCTATTGGTGTTGGCAAGTGAGTTAAGGAAAGTGACGAGAGAGAGAGAGAGAGAGAGAGAGAGAGAGAGAGAGAGAGAGAGAGAGAGAGAGAGAGAGAGAGGTGTACATCATAGGTACTGAAGAAAGTGGACATAGAGAGAAAGAGATATATAAAGAGAGAATGACAGAAAGAGAGAGAGAGAACGAGAGAGAAAGAGGTGTATCATAGGTACTGAAGAAAGAGAGAGAGAGAGAGAGAGAGAGAGAGAGAGAGAGAGAGAGAGAGAGAGAGATGTATTTGTTTGTTTGATTAGGATTTTTAACGGAGCTTTAACAATTTTTCAGTCATATCGCTACGATGTCTGCAGTGAGGCAGTTTATAGTGATGTCTAGCACTGAGACATCATGCCGCAGACATGTAGCATGATGTCTCACCCAGTCACATTATCCTGACACCAGTCATAACACTAACCTCTTAATGCTGAGCGTCAAGCGAGGCAGCTGTTAGTACCATTTTTGTAAGTCTTTGGTATGACTCGGCCGGGGATCGAACCGACGACGCTCTAACCACTAGGCCACCGGAGCGGTTAAGAGAGAGAGAGAGGTATATCATAGGTACTGATGAAAGTGAAGAGAAAGAGAGAGGTATATCATAGGTATTGAAGAAAGTGGAGAGAGAGAGAGAGAAAGAGAGAGAGAGAAAAGATGTATATCATAGGTACTGAAGATAGTGGAGAGAGAGAACGAGTGAGAGGTATATTATAGGTACTGAAGAAAGTGGAGAGAGAGAGAGAGAGAGAGAGAGAGAGAGAGAGAGAGAGAGAGAGAGAGATCAATTGCAGTGTTTGTTAATTGGCGTATGCACACTATATTTTAAAATTTTAAAACATGCGATGTATAGGTAAGGTGGAGTCATCAGTAAAGTGGTGTATTATATCACCGTTTCACAATTACAAATAATGTATGTAACGATTTCATCCGTGAAAAGAATCATGCTTTATGAGCTATATCCTGGCTGGAAAAAGGAGCTGAAAATGATGAAATAGTTCAAGAAGTTAGTAGTAGTTAAAAATAATATTGCAAGCTAAGTATTAGTTGAAAGCATATAACATTATCATTTAGAAATTTTCTTGATATAAAAACGTTATGTGAAAGGCTTAGTTCTTTTTAATTTCAAAGTTCACGTTCTATTGATTAGGAATTCATTTTAGATGCCCCCCCCCCCCTCCGATCTATCATAAACAGTCTTATAATATTTCCTTTTCCAGCATTGTGACTATGATTCAACTACATGCACAATGAATATTAATAGCAAAATTTAATATTTTTTAATTTAATATTCAGTCATCAATTATGTCACGATATATTTGATTTTTTTCTAGCTTTGATGAATTTAAAATTTGTAGGCCTTTTTCGAAATGAAAGATAATAATATAATATTTGTTTATATTAGTTATTGATTTTATAGGCAATAAATGTTTGCTTTCTAGCTATATGTGTGCGTCATAATTACAAAACAATTCCTGCTTTGGATGGGACTGGCATATTTGAAAGTATTTAAAGGCACAATATATCTTTTTCAGTTACAAAACCATTGCTTTCTAGTTTTTGGTGTCAGAAACGTACATACACATTCACGGTTTGGTTGGATGAGCCCGCTTTACAGTGGTTATCTTAAAAGACACAATAGAGCAATATGGATAAATGAGTAATGGGCTGAAAACTAAACGGAATGTAAAAAACACACAAAGTAGTATAAAAAAAGTAATTAACGAATTTCAAAAGTAGAACCAAATGCAAACCAAATACTCTATTCTTGCTGAAGTAGTAGGTTTGTTGCGTTTTAAAGTATTAACACAGTTCATTACATATTTGATATCAACTAATTAATTTGACAAAGGTGCCACTTGGTTGACGCAGCACATGCATTACTACAATTACTTCTACTAGAATGCACGTGTTATTTCCCCTATTATTGATCTCGTACAGAAGGAAATCAATTTGTGAGAGATGTGAAACCTGAAATAAACTTCAGTTGATTATGTACACTTAATTATAATGGTAATCAAGTTAATGGCAAGGGTATGTTCGTGAATCGCCACTTTAAACACACTGAAGAGCCAAAGTAAACAAAATATAAACACAGTGAGTAAAGCCTTTGTTCAGTACCGCGTACATGTTGTCTTGGTGCAACACAATTTACTTCCTCGTTTACATGTTACCGCGTCCACCGCCATTATTGAAGAGTTTTGGAGCGTGCGATCTTAACATTTGAGATACATAATTTATTGTATTTACAATTCGTCAATGTTCCTTTAATGAGCAAGGTATTGTGCAAACGGACCAACAAGCAGTCCTGGACTAGTTTGAAGGTTGTCATACTTATCGTATTGGTCTTCTAAGGTGAGTGTGAATTTTGATGAACACCAAATGGCCTTGAATCGAATAATTGTATTATTTATCCCATCCAGTTTCCACCGCCTTCGTGCATCTTAAAAGTCTGTCATATGTAAGCTTTGAGTAGCTTGAAAAGGTCGGACATACAACCTGTCACATCTATGACCCATGTGCTAAAAATATACAAAACTAATGTTTTCACCGTATAATTATACAATCGTATATTTACAGAACTATGGGTGACCAGAACGGTCTTAAGAAATTAGGTGAAGAGTTTTGTGCAGCTGTGACGGCGAAGACAAACAATAAGTATACAGATATTCAAGAAAGACTCCATAATTTGATGACACTTATCGAAAACGTAAATTATCTCTCTCTCTCTCTCTCTCTCTCTCTCTCTCTCTCTCTCTCTCTCTCTCTCTCTCTCTCTCTCTCTCTCTCTCTCTCGCTCTGTTTGGCTTGACTTCATTTTGACCATCATTCATAGGTCCAGAGGTATCATCGTCGAAGCGAAAATCCAAGACAAAATCCTCTAGGTTAGTCCCGGATTACTTTATATCAGGAGGAGAGAGAGAGAGAGAGAGAGAGAGAGAGAGAGAGAGAGAGAGAGAGAGAGAGAGAGAGAGAGAGAGAGAGAGAGAGAGAGAGAGAGAGAGAGAGAGAGAGAATAATGTTAATTCAAGCATAATAATGACTTAAATAATCTGTAAATGTATAAAATCTGATAATTACCTCTTTTCGCTTAGATTTTAGCCACACTTATTTCCATGCGCCAGTACATGAATGCCTGAATGGTCTTTGTTTGTAGGGGTCTAGTTTTGTCATTAAAACAATATTGCATCTTAAAACTATCATTGTGTCTAACATTAATTTAATCAATGCAAATACAAATAGATACTCAAATTAGAAAACAATCAACGTATCAATACGCAAAGATGATTATGAATCGCTTCAAAAGTTATAGAACTACATTTTGCAGCGGAAACACTTGGCAAGGATGTGCAAAGATCTTTCACTCGGTCAATATACAGTTGTCTGTAGCCACTCTAATTTCAGCTCTGTCCAAACTCGACACGCCTCGTTATTTTTTAAAATGCGAAGTTATACATCGGATTGTATATTATTAATTCAGCATACAACCCCTCCATATATATATATATATATATATATATATATATATATATATATATATATATATATATATATATATATATATATATATATATATATTTGCTCGTAGTGTAGATATATTTTTATGTACCTTTCCAGAAGAAAGATTCCAGTAATATAACCAAGGAGTTAGATTTGATTGAAAAGGCCCTGAAGGAGAAAAAGGAGTCAGGTCCGAAAATTATGAAATGTGCGAAGAATATTCGTGAATTTTGGGTAATATGTAAATTATTTTGACAAATATATAACTGAAAACTCTGTTTTTATATTCTTGACGTGATTTTGGCTGAAGGTAAAAAACTGAAACTTTTATTCTATTTTTATTCTATCTTGTATATTCGTTAGTTTTTGCCACAAATATAAAGCAGAAATAATTGTTGTAAGGGCAATCGATTAAAATCTTTTGACTCAACATACTATACAATTTTAAAGTCCTAATTTTGTACGTTCTTTTAAGGGATGAACAACAATGAGGTGTATAGAGACCAACATTTTTCCTCTTTATCATCTAGAAAATATTAAATCCGTAAATTTTATATTATACGGAAGCTAAATTTGAACAAAGAAAATGTTATTAAAACTATATTACATATTTCAGCATTAGTGCATTGATTGCTATTTGTACATGTTGGTTTATTTACTTAACAAAACAATATCCGTCAAGCACTCTTAAAATATTATCTACTTGTTTTAAATCAATATGCTTTAGGGTTATCCTAGTTTCACATACATCGCTAATTCAGCATTTTCTTTTTTTTTTTTTAAAATGTTTTGCAAGGCAAAAATTGCATGACGATGGTGGCATTTAACACTGATGAAATTTTCATAGTGATTTATTTTTAAATAGCTAAAATCGCTAAAATGTAATGCTTGCGAAAATTTAAATACGCTATGTCCAGTACTCTATAACCGCCAAATAACACTTGTTATTCGGGTGCATCAAGGATGTTAACAAAGGCCAAAGGAAAGGGACGACAGAGAAACGAAAAAATCAAGAAACAAAGTAAGTGTTTCATTTGCATCGGCAACATATAGGTTTATTTACATCTTTCCTTAAAACCAATTATCTATATATCTCTCTGTAAGTCATTTTGCATTCAAAAATGAGTTATTTCTCACTTTACACATAAGTACATGTATGTATGTATGTATGTATGTATGTATGTATGTATGTATGTATGTATGTATGTATGTATGTATGTATGTATGTATGTATCCAACTGACTAACAAAAGGTCACAGTCTGGAACCTAATTTAGCAGTTGCATATACGAGTTTCTTATATATGGAGGATGCTATTACTAGCTATATCATCGAATTATTTATACCGAGTAAATGGAAAACGAGTGTTTCCCAAGAGAAAATACAGTCAGTCTAGAAGGGCTGGCCTGCGTCGCAATCGAACACGACAGCATTGGATAACCTTCATATGGAAAACGAGTGTTTCCCAAGAGAAAATACAGCCAGTCCAGAAGGGCTGGCCTGCGTCGCAATCGAACATGACAGCATTGGATAACCTTCATCATCGGAAAATCTATTTATAAAGTTTTACATTTGAGAGATTTATTCGTCGATAAATAAAACTTTTACCTTATGACATACAAAATAAATTGACAAGTTCTTCCATGTGACATGAAATTATGAACTGGAAGGTTAATGTGAAACATAAGTGTAGACTGAGGTTTGTTTTGCCACAAAAACAGACGCTCGAGAGACTTTGGATTTAGTTGTGACAATACAGGTAAGGTAATAGGTGTAGTGGAGCCCTTTTCAACTTTAGAGCTGGATAAAAATGTCGTGAGTGACTGACAGATTTAATGCGAAAGCATTAAATTAATGACAACAAAAGAAACAACTAATACTACTACCGAAGATGATATTAATTGCGTTATTATTACTTTTATTATTATTATTATTATTATTATTATTATTATTATTATTATTATTATTATTATTATTATTATTTATATATGAGTACCCAAAAGAGCTAAATATATAAATATGAAGTAAATGTGGTGGCTGAGTATATATATATATATATATATATATATATATATATATATATATATATATATATATATATATATATATATATATATATATATACACACGTGACTGATTAATAATATGCGAAGAGTCACACGAAATGCAAGTATTATCAGAAGTGCTCATCCAATGTTTGTCAGAATTGGATAGGTTTCTTCCTTAAGATACAGGTAAGGTAGAATTTGCGGTAAAACAGACGTTACTTGAGTTGATAATGAAATCAGCTTTATTAGGTTTGCAGTTTTCTGACTTTGTTGGATGAATGGCATCTCTAAATACTATTTATGTTACAGACAGAAAGCAGCACAGTCAGTTCCGGATCTGAATTTAAAGGGAAAAGCTATCACTCAAACTAAAGAGACCAGTAAGAGGTAATATATTATAATTACTTTCAATACTGTGATTGCTTTGTAAGTGTCGGTATTGAGTAACATTCGTGTGTAATATTAACCAATCGTACATTGAGTGTTTAAGACTGGGACTTTCCATACTTTGTTATACAGTTCTTGGTGGATGAACAGGGATGGGGTGAATATTCATGCAATGATTTTATCATTCATGCTCTGAGGCAGGGTGTGTTGGACATATAACAAAGCGGCTTAATTGGACAGGGACGACTTTATATTCTGCTGTTTTCTTCTTTCAAGTATCGTGTTTAGATTTAGATGTTAACTATGTTCACTTCTTTTAATTAACAAAGGGAGTGTGAGTCGACAAATTAAACAAAAACAGAATAATTTGCTTCCACATGTACATTAGACGTTGTGCAAACAATTCTGACCAAAAAGTGCCGACGCATTTGATCCATAAATTACAATTTTAAAATAAAGATATTTCTTAAAAATATATAATTCTGAATGAAGCAGATTCAAATTATACCCATTTTAAATATCAAGGTTCAGATGAAATGAAGCTAAATACTATATTGCGTACTATTAATTGATATTATAAGGGGTTCTAATAATGATTTGTCTTTCTATGCAGTGACGCGGTTGACATTGTAACCAACTTCGTCGAACAATTGTTGTCGGCTCTACACGATCTGCTTAAAAATAACATCACGGATGCATCAAAGGCTAATTTACCATCATTACCCACTGCATCAGATAAAGAGCTTGAGAAAAAATTAAAAGACATGCATGCAAAAGTTGAAGAGACAACAAAACTTTGCATGGACAAAAATAGGTATTTATTCTGTACATTCTCTAAGTTCTTTCCCTCTCCTTCTTGAACGTCCTGCCCCTATAGATTAACATTACGATGCATTCAGTTTGATGCAGACGGGGTTTGAAACTTGAGGTTTTATAAAAACGTCCACAAAGACACGATTACATAATATATTGACAATAACGTGAATAGTATTGCTATTCTAATTGATATGGAGGACACTGAAAAGGGCCATTCAGTTTTATTGCTATGGATTGTTTATGTTATTGGTAATATGCTGGATATTGAGGTCTTACCATCGGTCTCATAAACCACAGGGACGTACATGTTTGTAGAAGAGCGTGACATCATTTGTCTCCATTTTCCACTAAATTTCATCTTCTCCTTGCCGCTGGCATTTTGCCATTCATTTTTCTCATCTCTCATTTCTTTTGAGTTATAGTTTCATTCTGCCACCAGACCACGTACTACTGGATTATAGGTGTGGAATTTAGCTATTAGTGTATAGTCAGAGACTCAATTATATGAATGACATGATAGACTATTACTGATAAATCCCACCAAGCCCCCTCCTTAAATAAGAATTGGAATATCATTTTATTTGTTATAACCGCTTCACATACCAATTCAAGTGAATCTCCAATAAGCACATCACATCGGATTTATTAATGGTTGATATTGTCAATTAGTTATGAGATAATACTCAGTATATCCCTATATTTCCACTGACATATTATGTGGATTACATCGTGATTTTCTACATGTAGTGATATTAGTGATAGAGAGGTAAGCCCTCTATCAGCAATACCGATGTTACATTATTGAGTATACAAAAAGGTGAAATTCAAATGAATAAAAAATATAAAATAATTCAATAGGCAAATGATAATAAACCCCCAATCACTCTTCGTTCAATCGATCATGTGATTTCCTATTGATTTATTGTATCCATGTTTTCAACTCTTCTGTATCTCTTCTATCCCGCCAGTCACTTCTCTGATCCCGACTTCCCTCCTAATTCCTCCTCCTTGACTGTCCCTTCTCCAATTTCTCCTCCTCGACTCCTTTACCGACAAGCCTTCGATTCACAATCGACTTCTCCACTAGTCTTTATTCCGTCTCCCTCCTAGAGACTAGGGACTAAACTACATTGGAAGACTCTCCTCTAAAAACTTCCTTTACGACGTTTTATATTTCTAAGAATGTCCCCTTCAAATTACGAGTGGCTTGCCCAGAGTATTGCTTTATAACCTCACAGCATGATGTTTGGGCAATTGCTAAGTTCCTAGTTACAAAATACAAAATTAAATTCCAATTGAAATGTTGACCACATCCTTTCTCAATACCGATTGCGTGTCGATTCTAGCTGTTCTATCCAACTTAGCAGACAAAGGCTCAGGGCTGCCTGTAAACGTGGTGAGATGTTCGAAGAGTATTTTGTTCGTGAACCAGGCGTTCAACGTCCAGGTGCGACTTTTCAACCCAACAAAGCTGTGTTATCGTACTCTTACGAAGATGACCCGCTAAAGCCACGTTGTCTAAGATATACACATGTATTCTAACCATTTTGTTGTTCCCCTGACTTACGCAATCGCTTACTTGTTACATTTGGAGCACTCCGGCCGTCGTAGAAACATTCCTCCTCATGGCGAATTACACATTTCTTGTGCCTAATTATGTCTTTACATTGTGTGGAGATGTTGTCATATACTTTAAATTTGTGGCTAAGTCGAGGTTTATTGAGATACTCAAGAACATGGTGATATATTTCTAGCGTCCTAAAATGACTATTTTAAGGGTTTCTGGTCAGAAATATGTTAGTCACGCAGTTAAGATATTGCCATATTTAGTTTTAGGTACATTGCAATGTCTACTTCCTATCCCATTTTATAAAATGTCTGATATGATTTGTTGTATGCCCTGTTTCGGATGGGTATATGGGTCTCTTATGCTTGCAGATTTGTACCCAGTAACAGTTACTCGATATGAGTATATTTTCTGAAGTAATACGTACTTGGGTACTTGGCTTCCCGGAAAGCATATAATCGCTATCCCTATAACACAGACTGCACTTACAAGGTGAAGTGTAAAGAGTTTAAGTTCAACGTTCCGCTGGTAAAAGCAGACGCGTTCATCACCGATATAATGGCTTCTTTGCTAACCACAGTGAAATGACATGTGGAGCCAAAGAAGCCAAACGTTTGAGACTTTCCATTTAACATGAAAGTTTGAAATTACCTGTTTGGATCGAGTTTAGCAGCTCGTCAAAGCTGACACCAAAGTCATCGACATGATTGAACACTTAGAGCGATCGAACAACACGTTTCACATCATAGATGGAAAAGCGACACTGTTCATGACCCATGTGGTTCTCTCCCAAGGGACAGGGCTAAAAAAGATGTTTTCGTTGAACGATCTTCGCAGCACCAAGAGAGAGTCTTGTCCTAATTAACATCCCTCGAGACAAGATGTGGTTAGCCAATGATATCATGGTGTGACAAGCGTATTCCAAGAAGAACGACGCGGTAGAATGTAAAAGAGCTTGGCAAACTATTCAAACATCAAACCATGTCAAACAAAGAAGAGACGCAGAACTCCTGTTCTAGCAAGCAGGGCTATCCAACGACAGGCTTGTAAGGCATCTTGGCTCCACGCGACATTGAAAGTATACCCTCAAGAACTGCATGGGCCTCTGTAGTTTCGAGGTAAAAATTACAAAGACGGAAATACATTTAGGTCTATTAAAATGATAAGACAAAATGATCCAGAAGAAGAAGGAAAGTGGTGTCAAGACCAGGTCACACCCATGAAAAAGAAAAGTCTCCAGAAAAACAAGGCCAACAGAAAAGGCAACAGACGCACGACATGCAAATTGACTATGTCATTGTATTCATGCATATGTCTCGCGTTGATGTGTTCTATCACAATTTTAGTTTGATCGTTTGGGAATAAAGCATATTTATGTATGCAATATTCAACGAACAAACGTCGATGTACTGAAATTGTTCTTCTTGGGATTTTCGTCGGTTTCGAAACACAAACTATCGCTTCTATACAACCGTTTTATGTGCACTACATCGAAGTCTTCATTGATGAAACTAACCCTGAGGTTTAATTTATAAATTTCATAGCAATCGTGTACCACATTTATAGAAATATATTTTCTTGTTGATAAATTATGTCGTTCAGTTCTTCGTTTGGGGAATCTGTGAGAATATTTTACATTGTCACGTTTAGGAGAAGAGTAGGGTATCCAATAATGAAGACTCTACAGAAAATGATCAAATGTTCCTTTCTCCAGTTCAGTTTCTAGCATGTAGGATCCACTTGGGTTGTGTTTCATGTACGTAATGAATGAAAGCAGCCCAAAGCTTGTCAGATCACCAATAACTGACCGATATATATATATATATATATATATATATATATATATATATATATATATATATATATATATATATATATATATATATATATATATATGACAAGCTGTATGATGTCAAGTTTGGTCTGTTAACTAGCTGAGCAAGTGCACACGCTTTGGAAAGGGTAAAAACTCTCTTCAAAGGATATATACATCTGTGTTCGACAATAATTGTCGAACTTGTCCACAATAAACTAGCAAACTGCCAAGATTGGTTCAGCAATATTTCTAATGTTTTTCTTAAATTAAATTGAGTTGAAGAATACAGTTTGTATTATACGTAGAAAGCTTCTTGTTTATTGGTTTGTATAGCGTCAAAATTAAAGTCATAGTTTTAAGCAAATTTGGGATCATGATTTGGCATCAGTATTAAATAAGCGTGGAATTAGTCTTTAGTCATTTCCGTCATTCGAACTGTTTTCGGCTTTCTTAACTCGTAAAATCTTTACATTGCACGTTTTCAACTTTTATGTGAACGATTATGGTTTCGTTTATGGTAACTACTGCCAATTCGGTTCCTTGTTTTAAATAAAATGTCAACATGAATTGAAAGCCACATATTGATAAAGTGTAAGCTATGCCTGTAGTATATCGATGATAGTTATCGTAATGATTCGCCTTCTCATCTCTCCAAGTGTCGTTCGTAGGGTCCAAAACCCACTCGTCAAATTAAGAGTAATAGAGCCATGAAATATGCTATAATATCCCCATGGAATCAAGCTACACACAATTTAGGAATATAAATACCAGTCTCTTGACAACTTTTAAGGACGAATATGTTGCTTTAAATTTTTAAATCATTGGACACAATAACATGCATATCAAAGAAATCGTGTAATAATAATAATATTATGGATATAAGGTGGCGATGACAAATGTAAATATAGTTTCCGTATGGAAAATTTAGTCCTCGAAACATCAGATCTCCACGAACGTTTTGACGGTACAAGCTCAACGTACAAGGAGTTAGCGTGGTCATGATGTTTTGCATTTCCGGAACTCCACACAATGCATGAAGACAGATGGTTTTGGATAGGAATTATTCACGTCTTCTTTCAAAATGTATTGCGTGAACTTCTGCAGAAAGGTCCCTTAGAGTACGCTGTCATACAGAACGTGTCGTCGCATGGTTTTTTGTTTCTCCTCTGAAACATGTGTTTTTGACACCATGATTCGAATGTAATCTTACTAGCCTTATACGTTAGGGAATACACTCATTCAGTTTCAATATGTGAAGATAAAAAAGTCACAACGACTACAACTTTCGTCCGAAACCTACTATGAGTGTTACTTCTGCCAGCTAAAATGACACAGTGCTCCCATCTGTTCACAATGTCAGTGAAAATGAGCATCTAATACACGCGAAAGATATGCAACAATGAAGACACATGTTATTAATGTAAACAGAAAGATGATAATGACCATCAGTGTCAGAAAAAGAAATATAGCAATGGAAAGGAGCATTAAAAATCAGAAAGAGAAGAAGAACCCATTCTAGTTAAGAAGTCTCCAAACAACGAGACCAGATGAAGAAAAGGCTGCAAGACACGCGTTATTCAAGAAAATCAGAAAAGAAAAACAATACATATAAAGAAACTTGTTTTTGTTATGTGATCTGAAAATTTGTTTTGATTCACATTTGGGAGAATTAGAAAAGACAGGTGTATCTTTGTCTTTGTTCTTTTAGGTACGGGTGATATTATGCACATTTTTTAACTGAGGAAATTCCTACAACTCATTTAACACACATGTACGATATTTTGGCGCAGATTATTATTTTCTTAACCTCGTTTTTGACCCATAGAGACAAAGCATACGATTTTGTCTGGTTTCCTTTGAAAGGTTGGGAGGCTTTGAACTCTTGTTCTTCACTTGATCTGTCACATGACCTTCGTCGACATTGGTTGATTTCTTGTACAATTCATTAAGAAACTCCGAAGCTTTATTTACTTCTCTGAAAAGATTCGTATACTTGCATTTACGTCTCTCAACGTAATTTAACGTTTGACATTTTCGTATATCTTTTTCACATCAATATAAATACATAGATAACCGAGATACCGAGATAGTTAAATGCATACACAAACCTCTGGTAGTAAGCCGGAACTAGATTTTGATGAATAATTTTGGACACGGAAACAAGGACAAAAGAAATGGATGAAGTAATTATAGGATTAAACAATGTTTTGGTATTGCAGTCTGTTGTATTAAACGGCTCTGTGATATTAATACTGTACGCTAATTCCACCCCAATAACGTTCAGTGTATCAATACGCGCAAGAAATTTGATAACTAAATTGAGACCAAAATCGGCCAGTGTGTGCTTGAAAGATATAATTATGTGTGCCAAAATGTACAATTTAAATCACTTTATCTTCGAATTTAATTTCTTATTAGTCGCTGCTCTATAGTTATTATGAAATCCCGAACTTGTCTTTAAAAATGTAGGTAATGAAAAGAAAATCTGGGATGCTAAACATTTGAGTACATAGTAAGGAATATGTCTGACTTGGAAAACCAGCTTCTATCACTGTATCTGTATAATGTGTCCTCTGTATGTTTATAATTATTATTTAGTAACACCTTAAAGTCTCAACACACTTTTTTCCGAATAAACTTAGAAAGAAGCAATTTGGCAATCAATTCATTTCTATTTAAAAAGCCAGATATTTCAATTGATGAAGGAAAACCTTTTGTCAGCAGTACTGAAGCTACCTCACAAGATATGAAAGTCCTATTTATTAACCACGGCACAGATTGTTGATGTCTCATAAAGAACGTCTGTGAGTTTTATTGCCGGTATGCTGCTTTTAAATATGAAAATCAGAAGTTTGTTAGTAATTGTTCTACTTTGATCTGTGACAATTGGTTTAACTTCCCATACTTAAGAATATCGTTTCAATGAATCATCTTCATCGTCCCAATAATACATGAATGCGACGATTTAGAAGTCGTTTTTCTCTCTAAATGCGGTGGCAGTTGCTCAATGGATCATAAGTGTTAACATAAACTTGAGTTTATAACACTCGTAAGGTCCCTGCCCCATGTATCAAAAAGAAATTTACTGAATGCGAGAATTCTTCCTTCCATACATATTAGGGATAACGTGTGTTCAGTTTTATTTACCAGAAACATCTGCATGATGCGAAGTAGCACTTGCAGTCTAGTTTACCCTGAGTTATTATACAAAAAGGATTTTAATTTCATTATGTTTCTCATTTATATCGTTATACAAAATAAAACATATCATAACACTGCATTGCATAGAAATATCAGTAATGATTATCTTTTATCTAAAGTTTACATTATATCTTAAGATTTGTTTGTGTTCTCGTCATTTCATATTTTTTTTAATGGTATATTGACCTTCATATCAGACTACTTATTTTTTGTTAAGAACAAACAGTTAGCTTTTCAAAGACGTACTAGCTGTGGACACTTTTTGACCCCACCAGTCAGGCGATAAAAGTAAAACAATATGAACATTTACTAATATCAAATTGAGTTTACAAAATCTGCATCAAATATTCATCGTTCATTTATTCTATGTGGATAAAGCAATTAATAGAGTGTACTTTCATTTAAACGTTATAGAGATGTCGAACTGGCATCCAGGCTTTTTGCAGACTTGCGTGAACTGGCTAAAGCAGCCTCTACAGATAGCGGAAATGACAGCGATGACCGTTCAAATGACCGATCCGCCGAGATAGACAAAAAGGGTGTCCTAGGTACAGGCGATGGTGATGCCATAGTTCCATCTAGAATAGACAGGTCTCCAAAGTTTCAACTGGATTTTGAATTGGTTAAAACGGTTTTGATACGAAAGAAAGACATTCAGCGGTAAAAAAAATATTTCCATACTGTTTGAATGATAGAAGTAATGCGTGTAGCAACATTCAAATTAATTTCTTACAATGAAGAGTTTTGTTTTGTATCGCAAATTAATCGATACACACTTCTATCGTTTATCTGACAATAAATGATTATATTCCACATTTATATTTTATAACACACATGCGGACCAATAGTTAACTCCAGAATATTTGATTGAATGCGATGTAGTGATATATAAACACAATTATTAATACAATTCTTCATTCTGTATAGTAAATGACACACAAGTAGGCAAATCACAGCAATACAATTTCTATGGCCTAATTTTATCACACGCAGATCAGCTACATGCATGCTAACGTATTTTGGAGAGAGAGAGAGAGAGAGAGAGAGAGAGAGAATACAATTGCATATCGCTACCTTTAATATGCTGCCAAATGGTAAATATAACGCAGTACATTATTGAAATAAAAATATGTAATAATGAAAAGCATGAGTACTAAAATTAACGTTATGACAGGTGTATGACATCAACTGAAAACATGCATTTGGTGAAATCAAAATACCACACAAGAAAACAATTGCCTTCTGGGGACCTCTCTATTGAGAATGTGATTGATTGTAACTATATTATAGTTTTTGAAAGTCAGAATTTATTATTCGTTTTCAAATATTTAAAATGATGTGACATTAAGAGCGTTTCATGCTATATTTTGTTCCAAATCTCTTTCTTGGAGTTGTTGTTAACAAGGGAGCAAGTTATGCTGTAGATAAGGTAAAGCGTATAAAAAGTAAAGATTAAAATAAAATAACATTTTGATGCACACTCCTCAATCAATTTTACTAAAATAAATGTTTAATAGATGTTTTTTGAATAGGACTTACTTCTTGTGCTGTATATATGTCAATTACTTATCACTTTCATTTTCATAGTCGCTAAGTAAAACTTACGTTTTCGTAGTTAACCAGACCAGACATTACACAACACAAACGCATTCTTATCATTTATGGCTTCATCTAGAAATCATTGATGTCGCATAACTGAAAATGGAGTAGCTATTTCCTTGTAGCTTGGACGATACACGCTTTGAGAAATTTGTAAATTATAGTATACAAAATCTGCACCTAAATGGAGAAACTGAAAGATTTGATTGTACACCTGCTATTTGAATCTCAGATAAAAGCACTCTTACAAAGATTCAACATTTGTGAGATTAACAGTGGTCACTTTGAAAATAAAATATACTATATTTGCACTTTTCTTCTTAAAAGACTGATACCAGCTGTGAAAGAAAAAAAATATCAACAATATGAATCTGCTGATAGAAAAAAGTTGGAGGATGAAGTGAATTCTCTTCGTATGAGGTAATTTCTCGTCACGTTTCACGTATGCTATATATATATATATATTAGTACAATTAATAAGCGTTGAGAAAATATAATATTTCCTGTTTTTAAACGGAAGCAAAGCTTCTCTTTTAGAAAATGATATAATGATATACCTTTTCGTTACTGACCTTTTCTCAATCAAATGTTTCTAAGCTTTCCTTTTGTTACTAATATTTATCAGAAGTCATATTAATGAAAAACTTAAGACTATATGATAAGACTACATGCCACGGCGTTTGTTTCCTAGGCTCTTGTAAAGGGACATAACTTAATACTGTATATTTTAAGAGTTTCTTTTGAGAACGTGCTTCTAAGACTTATATTTATAAATGTTTGCATTAGGAACAAATCATTTATTTAAACTTTAACAGATCTGTTACAAACATGGAAAACACATCACGATAAATATCAATATGATACATGCCTAATGAAATGATTTCTGATGGTACTCAGACTGAGTGAGCTGGCAGGAGCAAAACTCTACAAAGATAATCCAAATATCGTGGACCTGAGTGACCCGAATCGACCGACGAAATTGAAAGACAACTATTGTGAAATTTACAGCAACGAATGGATGGATGCTTATCAAAAACTGTCTGAAAGTAAATCGAAACGTTCTGAAGCAAACATTATACAATTTTTGTTGGACATCCTACTTGTAAGTAGACGGCTAGTTCACTGTGTTAGGTTACCACTTCAATATCATTATATATTGCTAGTATTGTATTCATTAGAATATAAAAAATCACCGTTACAACTAACTTTCATGCTAGCCATTACAAGTTCGTATAAATTTAAATATTTCAATGACCTTTTCGAACACGGTAAGGAAACGGTTAACCCGTATTCATAAGTCATAGTGTTTCTTTTGGTTTTTGCGTTAATCCATTAGAATAGTCATGTGATTGTTTTAGTGACATCATGTTATAATGATACGCTTGTACTATATACTACCTTTTGGTCTGACATTTCGTTTTTAGTCGTCTTTAAATGTTTAAATTTAACGGTAAATTGGTCAGCTTATACCACCACGTTTAGATACACTCTTAAATACATAATATGACCAATCATGTATTCGGCTTGTACAAATCAAAGAGCAAAACAGATGCATTTTTAGTTTCATCGTTGCTTGGTGCATCAGAAAAAATTTCGAATTTAGGAGACACACCATTCTTTTATTTAATTTCGAAACGAAAACTTCCCAATCATTGTAAAAATTCTTCACCAATCGTTTTCAAGGTTAATTACAGAGACGTGGCTTTAGGTTCTTGTGTCCATGTACATACATTTATTACATATTCAGTCGAGTTGGAAGTCAGTAGATTGGAAATGAATACGTTAAATATTTTAACTCAATTATAATTCTAAAGGCTGACAACCATATTCTGAATTTAAATTTTTCCAGGAAGGGTTTGCATACTGCACACAAATCAGGGATATCCAAAGAGCGGGTCTTCTAGCAGTAATTCTATATCCCATGGAAGATTATGGGAAAACACAGGTATATGTCTGATACGAAACTAGACTAAATATGCTTAAGAAATATGTGTATAGTCACGTATTTACGTTTTTATCTACAGTAGTTCTCGCTTGCAAGACACTGGGCTATGCAGCCGTGTATTGTAAAATAAAGCCATTTGTCTTTTCGCGTGTTTTCATACCTTTTGGAGATAGAGAACATGTCACATAACAGTGCTTGTATAGTTGTGCTTGAAAGATACAATGCAGACAAACGCGCAGTTGTCACTTGAATGTTCTTGAAATATTAGAACAATTGTACGCTTATTATCAATTTGAATTCTTTAAGTATCTTATTGGTATGTTTTTAAAAATGGCCAGAATCTTGACACCTTTGTGGTTATTATTGCGAAACCATTTGATCTATTACCAAATGTACATAGCTTATCATGTAGTGAACACATATAACTTTTCATTATTAGGCAAATTTTTTTTTAATATCCTACATATAATTATGTTGTTAATGAAACATTTCATTCAATGAGTCTAGGTAAAGACGGAAAGCGTTGTGATAAATGACGTCTTGGCAAGACATTTGGCGGAGGTGCTTAAGGTCAGCGGTAATATGACAGGCGAGCACGTTGCAAAGGTATTATGTTCCACATATATTTCTCTCAAGAAATATAGTTACTTTAAACCAACCTATTTTGCTATAATGTTATTGTCAATACAGGCACTAGCATGTATCTATAGACAGCAGGATGTATATTGCTTACATGGGGAAATGAGATTGTATATTGACACAACCCATTGAAAGATTTTTGTCTGACAATGCGAAATGGTTATTCGTATTCTAATGTTTGTCAGTATTTGGAAGTCTTGCAATATTTTCGAAAAACACTTTTGTCAGTTCAAAGAGTGCTTTTACTTTTTAACCAATTACATATAAATGCTAATTTATGCGAATGTTTATGTTCGAAATCAAACTTTAAATAAAGAATGATTTAAATTAAGCAGCTATTAATTCAGATATACTCAATTAGTGACCATTCTAAGATCCAGTATCCAGAATTAGCCGGAATGAATAGTCAATTGCACACTCAAGTATGTGTAACCATATTACGATTATTTGTGTTTGTCCGATCATTACTTACATTTTATTAACCAAACTTGAATGAATGGTAATTATGACCAGAAATAAAAGGCGTCTCTGGTCATTTCGCTTTGGGTGTGGTGGTCATGATACATATTATAACATGTAGTATAATAACTTGTTGTTTGATAATGACATACACTATTTGTAAACAGTGTTCATGTCATAATTGGGCTTAATCCCAGGAGACCAATGAGAAACATGGTGTTTTTAGGGACAGAGTTTTTATAATGACATAGGTTGTCAAAGCTATACTATTCTATACCGAACAAAATCATACAATCAGTAATGTTTTACACACACACACACACACACACACACACACACACACACATACATATATATATATATATATATATATATATATATATATATATATATATATATATATATATATATATATATATATATATATATATATATATATATATATATGTAAACGAATTTGGTGTTAACTAAATCTCAGTTTTTTTTACATGACATTCCAAACTGTTTCGCTTTCATTTCACCAATCCTTTGTATAAGCCAAATAATACAAATTGATGAAGCATAGAAAGACAATGCCCAATCTCTCTCTGTGTCTCTGACTGTCTGTCTGTCTGTCTGTCTATCTAATTGTATTTTCACTGACGCTGTATTAAAACGGGAATCTTTTAGTCTAGTATCAAAACATTAAGGTGGCAGGGTACAGTATCGTATACTGACTCCTGGCAAATTTCTTAACTTAATTTTATGATATGACGTTTTGAGTTTGTATTGTGTACTATGTATATATATATATATATATATATATATATATATATATATATATATATATATATATATATATATATATATATATATATATATATATATATATATATATATACGGTCTTTTCGGCCTATGTTGTTCTTAAAACATATACAGTTCATGACATAACTGCGCACTATATAGCCAAATAAATAATAAATGTCAGCTTAGAAGCAGGCCTAGCCACTTATAGCTGTAGGCACGATTTTTTAATATAGAATATCTAAAAACTCGCCTATATAAAAATATTCGAATAGCAGCTAACAAATACACCATGTTTTTAAAAATTATCACCCAGGCAAATAGTTTGCGTTTGTACTGTATCACGTGTTTCAAAAATGGCATGCGGACATGAAAACTGTATGCATACATTTGAGGGTGTCAGACTAAGAATAATTTAAAGTACATTATAAATGTAAATATCTGGTGACATTTGTCTTAATTTGCACTTTTTGTTTCAAAAAGAGTCAGTAAGTAGTCGTTTTAGGATTAGTGAAGTTCTACAATTGTTAACTAAGAGGGTATTCAGTCAGTCACGTTATGGAACTTTAAAATCAATTCTTAGCATTGCCTCAACATTTTCAAGGAATTGTAGAATTGCCCGGACTATGACAGGAAAATTAAAGACAGGAACCGTCTTCCATTGGACAAATGTTTAATTATTTTAAGCATAAAATCTCAGCACATAATATACACAATGAACTGCTTGCTGTGGTCACTTTTGTAAAAGAGTAATAACAAAATTATTGTTTTGCAAACAATATAATTTCCTTCATACCAGTTTACTAGAATATATCTAAATATGTGATATATAAAAAACCATTGGCATAAATCATTTTGTACGAAATGTTTAGAAACAAAAATATGATATTCAGACATCTGTGGAAAACAGTTATACATTTAGGTCCCACTTGATTCCAGTTTTACGCTATGCTACTCAATGAAGAATTATTGAAAGAAACCCTTCGAGTGTCAAAGTGTATAATATCGTTCTGGTTTGAGTGAGTTATATCATTGTTACATTAGTTTGTTTTACACAGGCATTTTTCTGCAAGAAGGACGTGAGAGAAAAATTTGGTTCAGACTTCGTGACGAATGAAACATACATCATACAATGCGTGAAACTGTGCTGGCTAATGCAAATTCAGACCCCTCCAGTCTGTATTGATTTAGCAGCTAAACCAGGTGACAAGTTTGACAATGAGAAATACAAGGAGTACACTAAGAAAGGCAAAAAGATTGACTTTATTGTCTGGCCACCTCTTCGTCGCAATGAAGGCGGTGATCTGATTGAAAAAGGAGTCGCCCAAGGTAAATAAAAGCAAGACCATTTGAGTTGAGACTTCGGATGTTAAATTCGGCTCAGGAAAAGACTTAAAATGCAGACCATGATGTATAAAATGATGACAGTACATTCCAATCAGCTACTACAATAGAAGCAGATTGTATGTGGTCACGACCACGTTATTTGTATTTATATTACCTGATCAATAACATATGTACATTTACTGTATCTCCAGCATTAATGTTTGCAAGTGGATTAATGAATTCTATTCACATGTCTTTTTAAGACACGTGTATGAACGCATATGTACATTTGTAACTTTTTAAATATAAACATCTTGACGATATGTTGCACTTGTTTAATTTGGAATTTATTCTTTTTAGGAAACAATATTTTATTCAAACATTGTATTACATGTATAACATGAATGGGGTCTCTTAGATTAAATCTATATCCTAGAATAGTCGAATTATTTTAACCTTTTATTTTTAGTGAAAATTTGCATACAAATAACAATTTGGATAATATACATTGTTAAAATACGTTTTCGTTTTCTCCATAACACATTTAAGTAATTTACAAACGAAACTAATGGCCAATTTACTGATGATTATGTTACTTATATTCTTGTATTTTTAAATTGTTCTGTTGTTTGAAGTAAAGCTATGTTTAGACAAAAAAAATCTATTCTTTATATGTTCTTATTATGATATTTACAGTTAACAAAGTTGAATGTAACGTTTGTCTACAGTCTTTTGGCACACATGCTGTTCAACCATTCCAAAAAAGGGTTCACAAAAGAATGGAAACGAAATAGCCAAATATAGTCTCAGAGATCTTCTGTAGAGGTCCCGTACTTGTGACATAAACTCATGTCTACGAGATTAGCTTTTTGTTAGCATGTTTAGCTTTCATAGTAACACATTTTGTGGACGAGAATACGTCGTTTGGATGCCTTTTTCTATATACAGGAAGTAAAGAATAAGTCGATACGACTTTCTTCCATTCAATAAATGTTCTATCAGGTTTGTTCAAAGTAATTTTAGAGAAATATGTTGTGTGTTAAATATGTTATTTGGTGTTCTCTTTATACTCTCTCATTCTCGATGATAATATGTAAAAAAAAATAAAATATTTCTTTGCTTTGTGAGAAAATATTAAATCTCGAATGAATTTCATCATTATCAAAAGGCTCAGAAAAGGTTACAATTTTATTTTCTGATTTATTTGTCAATCTATCTACACTGTTTTGATACCACGACTCTTGCCTTGCAATGCAACTTACTCGCCATCCGTATTTTGAGAGAATAATTTGATCATTAATTGTCTTCATTCTATCAAAACTGTTGTGTTGTCCAAAATAGATAATGCCTGTGACGATTGCCTTTAAAAATATCGCACTGGCAATAATGTATTGTATTCTCAACTAGTAAATCAATCAGTTGCCCGGTAATAAAAAAAGGTTGATAGGAAAGATTTATTTGTTTTTGTAGGGTTTCACGCCATTTTCAGCACACGATAGGCTATACATGGCGGCCGGTATTATTGGTGGAGGAAGAACCCAGGAAAATCCTCGGAAAGAACCACCGACCCATGAGAAGCTACTGGCAAGCTTACTCACAAAACTACATTAGGAGAATCTTAGACTCGAACTCACGCAGAGGTGAGATGGCAGTCATCCGTAACGGAGACCGCGTTTTAGACCACTTGTTTGTTTGATTAGGATTTTTAACGGAGTTTTAACAATTTTTCAGTCACATCACTACGATGTCTGCTGTGAGGCAGTTTATATCGATGTCTAGCACTGGGGCATCATGACGCAGATATGTAGCATGATGTCCCACCCAGTCACATTATCCTGACACCAGGCCGACCAGTCCTAACACTAACATGTTTATGCTGAGCGTCAAGCAAGGCAGTTGTTAGTACCGTTTTTGTAAGTCTTTGGTATGACTCGGCCAGGGATCGAACCCGTGACCTCCCGCTTCCGCGGCTGACTCTCTACCACTAGGCCACCGAAGCGGTTGGTCTTGATAGGAAAGAGATCAGAACGTAAGTATATTGAATTTAACATACATGTGAAGTTCATAGAAACATACTCTTTTTGTGTAACAATGTGCGTCGTCATAAATGCAAAATTTAAAACTCTATCTTTAGTTACTTTTAAAGACATGAAAGTTTTGCTAATGCCTAATAAAATCAGTCTAACAAGTCTAACTTCAAATGACTGTACATTTTTACTCCGATGGTTTATGTGATTTCGTACATGACTTTTATAAATTTGATGTTAATTCCATGAGAAAACTAAGCATCACTTTTATGTCGGACTTAATGGGAAATTTGTAAAGTATCACTAATATTATAATCTGTAAGACATCTTGATGTCATTTCAAATCGGCCGCATAAAGTTTTGGCAAATATCAAGTGTTTTAAGATACCGTATTTAATATTAGTGTCATTTGTTTAAGTCAAACGAGATGTGCACCAAGGTCAAACTTTTTACATCAGTCATTTATCCAGGCAGACAAAAACAGCAAACATTCAGCACACACATACGTCTAATATAAAATACGGATATGAAAACACTTGAGATTTTACTGATTTCGACTCAAGGTAAAAATGTACGCAAAATATTGTTTCGACAGCTTTGTTTTCGTTAGTCTACATTTTATTTTTTAAAAAAAACATTCACATAATGGGATATGAAATTGTAATGTCTTTTGATGTGGGATATTCCTTCAGAATGAAGATTGCTTACAGTTTTGTAATATCTTACACAATGATATGCAAAAACAACACGTAAATTGTCTCCTTTCTTTGTACATCACATATAAGCTCTCTTAGCAGTGTTACGTGTTTAGGCTCTATTAAACAAAAAAAAAAGTGAAACCAACAAACCTTTGTCAAATTGAACAAAAGACGTATTTCCCTGGAAAAAAGAATGTAAAAATTGAAAAAGAAGTTACAGTGTAGCAAATCCAACAATAATCCAGGAATAATCCACGGATTTAATTGAAACAAACATAGTAATGATATGTTCTAATATATTCAAGTTCGAGTCACGTTAAAAAAATCAAAGATGAAAGACGATTAAGTATACAGGGCTGTTTTGTGCTTATCCACAGTTCCTTGTAGAAACAATATTGAACACTGCGGTGATGGAAATCAGAAATGAAATGCTGATAAACTCTCTTTGTCTAAGAATTCAGTACGATCACATCAATTATTTTCAGATATTTGAATTAATCCTTTAAAATCCAAAATGACTTTAAGAAAAGTTAACATGGATTTAAAAACTTGGCCATAAGAAACAACATTGAATTAACGTCATTGGTAAAAGCCTAGAACTGGTTATATTTCATTAAAACAAAGATTATATCTAATACGTAGTTTCGAAAAATCCCCAAACTGCGAAATCACGAGTCACGTGATCATTTATATCACGTACCGTACTATTAACATGACCCTGACGAGAAGCAACCATTTATTTAAAATAAATATAAACCTGTTTACAGGGTTGCCCTAACCTCGAATCAAGGTAAAGATGAATGTCAACATTATTTGGTTAAAAAAACAATAATTCAGGCCAACCTATTTTCTGAACAAGAATCATCTCTAGTGAATAAATTTACATTATAATAGCATGTAATGAAAAATAAATAAAAATTAAAACTGACAAACAAACAAAAAAATTAAAACAAATATATTAAATCAGATATACCTAACAGCAGCATTAATATGTTATCGATATAAATTTGAAATAAATACACGAAAACTAGAAACTTTATTAAAATAATGTAGGTAACAAATATAAAATAAAGATTCAGCGTGATCTTAAGAATACTGTTTCTACTACTACTACTAATACTGCTACTACTACTACTACTAATCATGAAGTCTTTGTATAGCGCCAAATCTTTAGAAGGTCTATGCTTTTTACAATATAGATAATGATATGACAACAAAATTCACGATGAAATTACAAAACACATAACATGTTTAAGGCAGGAAACATTATCAGGTCTTTAAATGTATTCTTGCAGTCGAAATATGTGAGTTTTAAGAGCACTCTTGACAGGGATCACTGTGTCCTTGTGTCTACGTTCATTTGGTGATTCGCTCCACATTGCTGGGTCCTGGTCTGCAAAAGAACGTTGTCCATATGAATGCATTTTCATAGTGAGAATAATGAGTATACGATTGTCAGACGAGTAGCATAATTATCTTTCGATTGTGTATCCGAGTAGTTTTGTTTTGAATTTGTCTGAATTTCTCGAGTATATATTGAGACAAACCAGACATAATTGAGTTACAATAGAGAGTCGAGCTGATGCCTTTAGCTCATGATATGCATCCTTGCATATGTTCATGACATGTTGGTGCAATGTGAGAGTACTGTCAAGAGTAAGATCTATGTTTCGTACTGACGTTCCGAATTTAATGCTGGTATTGCCGATATTTATTGTTTGAAATAAAGGTTGTGAATGGAAATGTCTTGTGTTGTGATCACAATGATCTCAGTTTTATTCATTCATCTGCAGTTTGTTACATGTCCTCTATGATCAGAAATGCACTTCTTTGCAACTTGGAAAATAGCATAAACTGCAGTGGAGTGGCTAAATTTGTGTATTTGGGTGTAATCATAGCACAGTTGGTGAGCCATTGGATGATGAAATATGACATTTGAAGCGGCTGAGTGTATATAATGAAGTGAACAGATCCAAAAAACAGACCTCAGTGAAACACCACAAGATAGATAAACTGGGCTGGAGTGCATTCCTTTTGAGGACACAGTTTGTGTCCTGTTGACTAAGTAGGACTTGAACCATAGCTGTATTGCGAATACCAAGACCATGCTGTAGACGGTGAAGTAATATATTATTGTCTGTCATGCTGCAGACAAATCAAGAAGGGTGAGAACAGTAATATTTTCTCTATGCACAACATGGAGAATGTCATTAACTACTTTCAGAACAGTAGTTTCAGTACTGTGGTATGGGCAATATGCAAACTTTCATTTCACCTAGTTGACTCTGTCTACATTGGAGATAATCTTGTAACAAAAGTCTATTCCATTTTAAAATCGAGCTTGTTTAAACCATATCACCCCACCAAACATACAGATCAGTGGCACATATGGATTATTGCTTGAAAGTTGAAAAATATGGATTTACACACTTATGAATGTGTTATGATTATTCACCAACACTGGACGAAGTATGGCAGCTGAAAAAATACGAATTATGTTTCATCAACAAGTAAGATATACAAAAACATATATGTTTTTCACTCAAATAGTTATGCTGAATATATCTGGATTTTCAATATAATATTAATATTGATAAATTAAAATAACAGAACATATGAAACGTGCAGTATGGTTGACGATCAAAACATATCATCAGCCACACCACTCTGTCGGATAATCAAAGATTCACATCGCATGGCCTGTTCCTCTCAATTAGCCAAAAGATCCATCAAGAGACCTTCTGATCCCTGTTCAACTAAAATCTACTATCTTTCCTCCGAGTCAACCTTACCACTGACATCGGCACAGAGGTGATATAAAACCCTTCTAAGTCTTATGATTCTTCATCCTAGATATCATATTTGCAGCCAAAATCATATCTCTAAATTCACACCTCAAAAATCAGAATTCGATATACAATAATCACGCCTCCAAATTCAAAAAGCGGAAATGTTATTAAAATCGTGTAGTGTATGAGACATTATGAAAAAAGGTACAAAAGTAGGTTTCCCTCCGTATTTTGTAGTGCAACTTAAACGTCCAGATTATTTGGTATCATTGTAGAGCTAAACATCTTTACCTTTCTATACTACCACCCACTTTAGTATATAACACATGACCTTGAGGTCACATAGCTTGGCACTTATTAGCAAGAATTTTGAAACTTTTGGCAAATTTTCACGCAATGGCTAAATTGTAATTTATGTTCAGTGTTATGATTTATATCTTTAATAAACAATAGTTTTCTCTCACTAATATCATTAAGTGATATACAAATCAGGCTGTGATCAGTGTTCATTTTCTAGTTAAGTACACAGAGCTCAAAATGTACAACATAGTTATTTCATCACTTAGGTTTTCATTTTCACTAAAAAGTGCAATAATATACTATTTAAATGCTCACAAAGAAGTTGATTGTTGTAGCATTATACCGGAAGTCTTCACTATTGTGTTCGAGTATTATTATCTCTTCTATGGTAGTAAAATCTTTACACACACTATTATTTGTATTACAATATAATAAATTCCATATTATGACTTATTCAGAGACTGCACTGTGCAAATATATGCTTCATTTGTACATCCATTATTTCACCTCTTGACCAAGAGTGTCTCAGTGTAAATACCTACGTGGTCAATGTACATGTCCTTAAGATCGGTGGAATCTATGCACGTTTCAGTCACAGTACAGACCACCTGGTTGTTTTTCTCTTTGCTGTATTACAGTCTAGGGAAACAATTTAAACTGAATATTATAGGATAATTGATGGATTTGAGATTATAAACAAAATAAATGCATTAACAATGAGTCTGATGCAAACAATGGATACATCATAATATATATTGATGCTTTTAAACCGAATAAATTATTGGAAGAGAAGAATTCTACTTATAAACAAAGTGAATATATACCTGGAGTAAATTCTGGCTATTCTTAGGGAAGTCTCCTGCTGATATCAAGGTAAATTTGGACAGAGGTTATAAATATAATCCTCTGTTATTTCCTGCAATGTTTTGTTGTGGTTTTAGTGTTTTCAAGATGTTTGCAAATCCATGAACTATGACATGCTTTCTCGAAGACCACAAGTCTGTGATTTGCGAGTGGGACGTGCTTGCCATAAAGTGACACAGTAAAATATACTAATATTATTATTAGCATTAATTACCTGCAGTTTTAAATATACAAAAAATGATTTTAGAATCAGAAAGGTTTGTGTAAGATTGGTCTCACATTTGATCAAAATAGACTCGCACAAAATGCTATTTGTAAAATAAAAAAGAGAGACCAGAGAGAAGATTGTCATAAGTGAATAAAATAGATTTACTTTTCAAAACCCACTAAAGTAAAGATAATGAAGTCGGAATGGAAGAAAATATGCAGAGACAACAAATAACTTAAAAAGGTCAATACTGTTAATAGTTTTATGGTCATTATATTATGTACAAATGTCCTTGTCACTTTTATGCCTGACTCAAGCATCAAACACATTTTTATGCCTCCAGTGCTGCTAAAAGATGTGGAACAATACCAAACCACCAATCCATGCAATTAAACAGTATATGAACACCATATCTATTAGTAAATACAATGTAGGATTTAATGATTGGATAATTGAAATGAGAACACATTTTGAGGTGCACGGGGAGTACATGGTGGTTATGTACTAGTAAAATATGTATATTGTACAGTGCAGTAATATTCAGAAAATTGAAATACTCCTAAATCGTCACACAGGAATTATGTCATCACATGAAGAAGGAATAAAAACCCAAATGTATAAAATTAACAAAAATTGCCAATGTTATCAGAATCCATCTGTACACAATTACCCAACAATGACAATACTATCTGACTGACTGTACAAAATGCATCCACAATTACCCTGAGTACACATACCATAAAATATAAGATTATGTTTACACTAGATTATGTTTACACTTCTACATTTAAATAAAAATTACAAACTATATCTCGGTAGTGTTCAATGCCCTTGCAAAAAGCAAAACTCATTTACAGAATAAAATCCAAGATTTCTTTCTTAAATTACATAGTCAATATCTGGAAAAAAGAATATACTTACACAGAAGCCATAACAATGTTATGCTTGTATCCATGACCTGCCAGTGTGGTGTGATTTGCTTCAATATTTAGAAAGAAGAAAAACTATAGTTACATCTAAATGCATTATAAGTGCATCATAATAAATCATCAAACATAAATGTATTCATTTGACAAGTTTACAGCAAAATGGCACACCTTTCATCTGGATTCGCATCACAATTACTATTTCCAGTTCAATTCATTGAGTACATCATATAGGCTGACATTGTACCTACAGTGAATCTGTAAGGCACATTTCTGGCTGTTTGCACTGAAAGTATCCCAAAATGTTATTTTCGTCATGAATATACCGATGTATGGTAACATAATTCAATATAGTTTTTAGACACTGTGAGGTATTGTAGCTTCGGCTGATATCTGATTCCACTGAACCATTGAGCCTAATAATTGGTAACAAACACCCTTAAAATACACCATACATGTTCAAACAGATCATTCGAATTATGTTTGCACATTTGATCTTAACAAGTACATTGTAAATGTCTCACATATGCTATTTCCAGTTCTGTTTACAATTTTTGGGCATCAGAATTTTACATTTATGATATAGAATTTATTGATACCTATATCGGATCTGTACGGCCACATTTGATTGTATTCTCTTGCACGATATAAAAGTATTATTTTCCTCATGAATACGATTGTTTATAGTAATATATTTTTATTTACTACATTGTCACTTGACTTTCCAGTATACTGGTATAT
The DNA here is from genome assembly GCA_030141615.1 of Unio pictorum. Classification (NCBI taxonomy): domain Eukaryota; kingdom Metazoa; phylum Mollusca; class Bivalvia; order Unionida; family Unionidae; genus Unio; species Unio pictorum. The sequence goes on along the minus strand of JARLTB010000378.1, from coordinate 346,572 downwards.
ACTAATGTTTGCACCAACGATCAAACATCACTGTCCCAGCATTGCCTTAAACTTTATGACATATAGTCTCTATTAGTAGTTTTTTAACCTGTACATGACTAAATATATTCTAAAAACCTCATAAACTTTTAGGAAGAATTTGGTATTTTAATTACATGGCGATTGGTTCACATGTCTGAGTGTGACTCTTTCAAGTTCAATATTTTCCCTTGCTTGTAACCTGAATGTTTTTTGGAAATCACTATATCCAGCGGTGTCGTTAGGGTTGGTGTCACCCAGTGCGGTAAACTCATGGTGTCACGCTTCCAGACTTCCACCATGGATTTCCTCTTCTTAAAATAAGTCCACAGTATAGTTTTCATTTTGGTGTCACCCCTCTGACATGGTGTCACCCGGTGCGGTCCGCACCCCCTAGCGACGCCACTGACTAATATTTTTCCCGTGCTTGCAACCTGAATGTTTTTGTTAAAATCACTATATCTAAAATTTTTAACTTCATTTACCAACAGCTTACTGTTTTCTAGAATTAAGTGAAATATGTTATATCTTTTCAGGTCTAGCCTGATATCTGAAACAAAGTGTTAGAATTGTCTCAGCTTGGAAGCTCTCCAGTAGTCTGGTGGTTTCATAAGAACATGTGCAGTGTACTGCCATATTAGTTTATATCACCACACTAATATATAGCACCTCAAAGACATGGCGTAGGTCTTCATGAGGGAGATTAGTACCATTGGTCAGTAAGGTACAGCATGCCTAGAAACTGTATTTTCCTATCCCATGGTCGCCTTTGTATTATCGACACTTAAATAGGGTGGTCCCATCAGAAATTTAAATCTGACTGTGCTATTAGTTATAAAAGCCTGACACAATAAATGTAGACCTGTCATTGTTTCTTTAGTGTGTACATGAACATGCATCTGGTCAGGCATATTGTGGCTTGTTGCCAAAATCACTATAAGTTATGTTGCTTCACTACCCTTGGAAAAATGTTTTCAGTTACACAGACCCATCATTCCATTTGTTTTAAATACAAGTCATTGGTCAACTTTTCTGTCAAAAATTTGTCAAACTGAGTTTTAAAACTTGTATGAAAATTTAATTTTTCAGTACAAATTTGTTATAAATTTAAATGTTCATTGAAAAATGTCTATAATTAAGTTAGAGATAGCAAATTTAGTTTTGGTAGGTATAGGACTGACAGGGGAAATAACCGTTTTTGGCTTCCTGTTTTCTGATGCCGCTTTGGTTCCAGAACTGTGTTCTGCTCTTACGGCATATTTTGAGATAAATTTGGATCGTTTGAATGTAAAATCATTGGAACCCAACATAATGCATATCCGGACACTTGTTTATGGTATTAAGTGGCCCATGGAAGAAAAAAAAAGTATTTTTGCGAAGCGTTGAAAATTTTAAAAGTTTTATTTTTATACATTAAGAGGAGGTAATACTAATAAACACGGTAGGTCTTAAGCTTCCAACAATTTGGAATATATCCATGTATATTTCATATTTCTGAGTAACCTCTATTTACCGTACGAAGTCTCAATTCAGGAGTCCTCTCTGGAATCACATCACAATTATTATTTTCAGTTCAGCACCCACGAATGTAGTTCTAGTCTATTTTTAGAACATTTTTTCCTCTCTCATTTGGTAGGGATTTAAAGGTAATTGTTTATTCTTGAGAATATTAGCTGAGAGAGTGGTTGTCTGTGTGTATTCTGGCGACAATGCACATGGAGTAATAAGGCCTTGGTGATGATCCGGAAGTGAAATATGTGGTATGTTTACATGCTGTTCTGTTTACAGTGCAGCCGCTCAAAAAAAAAAATGCCGATCAACCCCTGACAAGAATGTCACTCTATTCAAAATAATGACAAAGAATGATGTAAACAATGATATGGGGTTGTTTCACAAACTTCAAATGTTTTAGTATTTATTAAGCATGGCAATATTCTGTTGAAATAATTTATACAAACATGAAACAGTTGTCACGAACGTCCAACAGTTGTGTTAGATTTCATGAAAATAAATATGGGTTCGGGAAAAGGATACACACAATCCTCAGCAGGCTGACGACACGTATGATTTTGTATAGCTTTCATTGTTTGTCCTAATTAAAACTGAAGCTAAAATATGTTTTCTGACGCAGTCCAGAGTTGTAGACTGTTCATTTTCATGAAATTAAGTAAGACCATGTTTTCTAAAATTTGATAAAATTGCATTTTGAGAATTGTCTACTCCACTCCTTTCGTGTCACAAAAGTACGCCACGCTGCATCACAGAGAAAGTTTTTTTTTATCATTCCTAGATGCATCTCTATTGAAAAATAGCTTGATTTACTTGAAAAAACTTGTATTTAATTTTCATGTCCTATACCTAGTTTTGGTTTCTCAAGAGCAATTGGACCATAACGTGCACCCTGCGAAACACCAGCACTACATACTTTCTGACAGGTGTCAGATGTCTCGTTTGTAAGGAAATTCTAAAAGATAAAATTCAAATACGTGTGGCATGCAAATATAACTGTTTTACTAAAATTTGCCAAAACAAGTTGGGCTTGTGAGTAATCGCATCACAACTACAATTTCAAGTTTATTTCTAGTCTATTTTTATTTGCATTTTTTGTAGTGATTTAAAAGTAATTGTTTATTTCTGAGAATATGAGCTCAGAGAGTGGTTGTCTGTGTGTACTTCGGCGACAGTGCACATTGAGTAATAAGGCCTTGGCACAGGCACTTGATTCAGGGTAAATTCATATATACTCTCACCATGTGGGCCTTGGAGATGATCCGGAAGTGAAATCTGTATTCTGTTTACATGCTGCTCTGTTTACAGTGCAGCCTCTCAAAACAATGTCAGTGAAACTTTGAAAAGAATTTCACCGTGACGCCATCTTTGAAGATAGTTTAGATTAGCATATGATTTGTATTGACTGTCACACAGTGGAAAGGTCAGTATTAAGAAATAAAAGTAGAGAGCATGTAGTAAACTTAATTGTGATTATGTCCGTCTTCACTGGCATACGGAGAAGCCAACAGTGTGATCCTAAAAGCTTCACAAGAACAATTAGGTGCAGTTTAAAGCATCTCAGATACTGCTGTAAAATTAGTCTGGTTTACTAACTTAACTAATTCCATCATGAAATTCGGATCTAAATAAAACAGGTATATAAAAATTTTACAGATGTTTCGGCTATGATCTTTATTCTGTAGGTTTTCCTTTCTTGCCAAAATTCTTTATATTAAGGGTAATTGTCGTTAGACTTACGGCACAATCATAAGGGTTCTCACGTGGACATACATCACAGTTAATTTTACTATATCACTGGTGCAAATATTTATTATGTAACTTACCAACAAAAAAGAAAATTTATCGACAGCTACCTGTTATCAAATAATTATGTAATGGTTTGATGAGAGATTGCATTATGAATATTTTTTATTTGTAGTATCAGTAGCGAGAGTTTAGTATTTTGATCAAATTTCCCTTGCAAGATTTGTGTGGAGTCAGATTCCTACATAACAAATCAAGATACATACATACATACATACATACATACATACATACATACATACATACATACATACATACATACATACATACAGGCTAGGGAATGGGATCTGAAGTTAAAGGAGAGGGGAATAGAAAGGGAGAAACTAGAAATATAAAGGGAAGCCGAAGAAGGAAAAAAAGATGATTTTTAAGAGGGAAAATATAGAATTGGAGAAGGGGAAGATATAATTAGAAAAGGAAAGGATAGAATGGGAAAGGGAACCAGAAAGGGAGAAGATATAATAAGAGAAAGGGAAGATGGAACTGCTAAAAGAAGTGGATGATAGGAAGTTAGAAAAGAATAAACAAGCGAGATTAGGAGCTTTAGAGTTAGAAGACAGAAATAGGGAGAGGGAATATCAAATAAATTCTGACTTATTGCAAACTAAAAGGGAGGGTGAACATGATTTTAAACTGAGGTCCAAAGTGGAATAAAGAAGACAGTTATCTAAAGAGGTTCGAAAGGTACGCCACTGTACAAAAATGGAGAAAAGAAGACTGGTCGCTTAATATTAGTGCCTTTTTTATGGGTAAAACATTATACGTGAATTCACGTTTATCCGCGGTCGATTCGCTGATATATTTAGCGTTGAAAGACGCACCTTTGACGAAATACGATCTAACCGAGCAAGGGTTTCGCACTTTTGTCGTTCGGCAGCAAAACACATGCCCTTTTTGTATATATATGTTCACAGCAAGTTTGCAAGCAATTACACATTATGATCACGTGTCAATGATAGAGACGAGTCTCAGCACAGACAGTATCGCGTCACACGCAGACAATTCTCTGCGTGACTGGTAAATGTCAATTATTTCCGTTGTCGATAAAAGCACTGTAATATTAGTAATTATTAAGGATAATGACTTTACTAATAGTGATAAAACTATAGCCCGAAGAGATGCTGATGTAATAACTATCAATTATTACTACTACTACAACTAAAACATCAAAACCAACATGTGCTGCATGTGCTATTAACACTACTACTCATAACACTACTACTACAAATACTTCGAATAATGATTTTCCTTAACATGCACGTGTTTCTTGGGAAGTTTTAGAATCACAAAATCGGCAAAACAACTACTACCACTACTACTACTACTTAAAGAACACTACTGCTGTTACTAACTCCTACAATGATCATCACCACTAATATCAAAGATTAATTCATATAGTAATAACATTAGTCGAGATAATAGTCTTCACCAAAGCTTAAAGGCAAATCGAGCCTGAAAATTTGTAGAGTAATATTGGTAATATTGAGAAGTGTTAAGAATTCTTATTTGGCAATTGATAAGTGCAACTAGTATTATAAACTTCAGATAAAAACATATAACTCAACGTGTCTCATTCAATGAAAAGTGTAGCTTTCGTTGCATAAACATATTAGAGTTATCTCCCTTTTACGAGTCTGATTTACTTCCTTATGAACCGATAAACATGTTTGCATCGGCCCTCGTGGCGTGAATAACTTCCAGCTAATTTGCTTCAGTTGGTAGAACTCTAGATACCATATTAACCAAGAGATACTGTCAACTTTTGCTGTCTTCGTGGAAATTGATCAATCTTCTGACTTTGATACGGGTTCACGAACAGAGTATGTGAGTTTTCTATGCTTAGCTAAAAAAGTGAAAGTTGAGTCAGCTTAACGTATTCTTCACAGCTAGATGATCTGTATTTTTCATGTATTCACGAAATATGTCGATAAGGAACGGCACCAGTTTTTGACCCAGCAATCTATGCAACAAAAGAAATTTAATTATTTGTAAAATGTTTGCATTTAGACTTCATCGCTCTTTTTGTTGAAGGATTACAAAATCTATATACAATTGTATATGAACATTATGAGAGATATAGTGAAATTAAAAATGGCATTGTTTGTCGTATCCACACCAACCCACCTAGTCCTAAATCTGATAACTCTACGTTAGATACATCAAGGCTCTTTAACCATTTTGACTCGAATAAGACAACAACACTGATACATTTAACTGCTGAATCGGCAGAACAGGAATCTTTCATATTTACTTGCATTTATTACAAGCCAATACATTTTTGCGTCTTTGTAATTGTAATGTTGTGACGTCATTCACGCTGTAATTTTGAATAGTCCCATTAATATGTATTTCTATTTCAATAAGAATCTTAAGTCTTCGAAAAGGAACGACAATTACATTCACCACTAGCACCACAATAACAAAATAATGATGTACCACTGTTTAAACAATAACTTTTGCTTCCAGGATACTCAGGAGTAAACTTCGATCTAGCAAATATGGAAAAAGAAGTCATAGCCTTGGTGGTCAAGCTTCAAGATATCGTAAGAAAACAAACTAAAGGGAATTATCCGGATGTTAACAATGCAGTAAAGTCTCTACAGGGTTATGTACAGGTACTTCAATCACTCTCAATGTTGGAATTTCAAACAAGATTCATACTCCTGTTTTATAAAAAAGAACATAACAGTTTTGCAAGATACAAATAACTTATGGGGTGAGAGAGAATGAACTTTTCTCGTATTTGCACTCGAATAGATAATTGTTTCCCACACAATGTACCTATTCCCACATACTTAAATAGAGAAATCAAAGTTGGATACATTGATTAATATATCAAATACACAAATTTAAATATATTGTGACGAATATTATTAATTTAATTATTAAATCAAGAATAGTATTCAATAAGTTACTACTAGTATAGGAAGTTATCTGAAATTGTATAATAATATTGTATGTTCGTGTGAGTTTCCCCTTTTACATATGAGAGTATTTGTTCTATATGACTCAAAATAAAAAAAATGAATAAACAAGACGTGAAATGTCGATGAGTTTTCATCGATGGTATTTGATAAAATGCTAAATGAAACTGTTTTGTAAGCGATATTGCAAATGAAGACTTTACATGTCTGTATATATGCATTTTGATTTTACATATATATTCACACACATTAAAATAGGGGAACAAAATCAGTAGCAACATGAGATGTTTCAAAATGTTTAGTTGGTTCCGAAAGGGACCACGAGAGAAAGAGAGAGAGAGAGAGAGAGAGAGAGAGAGAGAGAGAGAGAGAGAGAGAGAGAGAGAGAAGGAGACTACTTCAGTCGTAAGCAGGAAAATATGTTTTTAACATATTAATAAAAAAAATCATTTTCTAATGAAAGGTCTTTAACATATGATATACATTTTTTATATCATCTTCTAAACTACATACATTTATTGTATATTATTAATTTTGGATTAAATGACAAAATGTATTAAGGTGACCTATTATACATAATTATTTCCACATTATAGCAATAGTCGTCCGATAAAATACGTAATCCGTTAATCCAAACTTTATTTCAAATATAAAAAATATTAATATATTTTTTTAAAATATTTACTTGCAATGTTTACTCACCCAGATGTTTCTGTTGATATAAAACATTTTGTATTGCAATTTGATTAATAGTTGAAATTATTAAGCCTTTTACCTGTTGCAATTTACAAGATTTGTTAGACAGGCAAATGTTTGGTCTTTATGATCTCCCATAATGTAGCCACTGTAAATTAGGGTTTAGTTTAATCGTCACCGACTTTCCAACTATTAAAATCCTACTGAACGCTTTTTGTGGGAGTTATCATTTGCATATTAACTGAGCTAACACTAATGATTTTATCCTCCTTACTTTATCTAATAATAATAGCGTTATTTTCTACCAGTTGTCTTATACTACTACTACTACTACTACTTATTATTATTATTTTTATTATTATTATATTACTTTTATTATTATTATTATTGTTGTTGTTGTTTTTATTACTATTATTGAGTAATTTGACAAATAATGGTATAAGTTAAGATCGCAAATAATAATAATCATCACTTTTATGGAACTATGAGCGTATTTACAAGACAATAGACTGCCAGGCCTAACTATGCGTTTAAGACCGAAATAACCAATTGACTAGCCTGTACTTAAACACGCAATTCCCTGTATTTGTCAACAATATATTTACCCATGTTATGAATTCTTCATTAACGTTTAAAATACGTTAAGCATTTTAAGATATAAGAAAAGTTAACAGTATTAATTTAATTTGACAAATCAATGGAAAAAAAATACCACTGGCAAACCACTGTTCTTTGAATAATCTGAAATCTGTACTTTGAAACAATAATTGATAGTAGTTAAATAATGCAATTTGGGATTATCTTATGACGATAAATAGCCATGATCTAACATCATACTTGGGTTATATATCTTAATTATATCGGTGCGGTAGGTTTACAATAGGGATGGAATAATACGGTCACATGTGTTTATGGTGTCACACATTCAAGCAATTACTATCACATACAATGCAACATGTATAGACACACTATGATACACCTATATACAAACTCATACTATCGCAAGAGAAGGCTTAAACGGGATTTAACTTTTTAATTGTCAACCACATACACATCAAAAGGCAAATACATACGCAAAACATACATAATTTGTTTCTTCTTCAACTACATTTAGCACTTCTTTCTAGAGATCTAGATGGGCTCCGGAAGGGCCGTTGGGTTATGTTCACTGATGGTGGTTAACTTAAGAGACATTTCTTCACTGTCTTCTTTTTCAACTTGATCTCACAGTGGGTTCGAAGATTAAGTTCCGCTTTAGGCACCTTTGCGTCTCATCATACATTAATAAGTTCCTTATTCCTGTATCTTTTCTACTGGTAACAGTCCATATATATCGGGTAGTCCGGGATAAACAACAGGTTCGGAACAAACGGTGACTATTATAAAGTAGTCCACATATTGCTTGCGTTGGCTTAAGAACAGGTGATACAGTGGGACAATGCACGTCTATAGAGAGCCTAAGACCATGACATAACGGACTGAAATGTGCGGCTAATCCAAAACGCGTGTTAAAGAAATCATCCATAACGATTGGTCTCTCTATCAATCAAAATAAAAGGGACGCATATTTTGTTGCGGACTGATTACCATAGCGGAACATTTCGAGTACAATACATATGGCTGAAACAAAGAATACAATGTGTTGGGATGCGTATGCTCAGGATACCTCGTATACAGGGATTGTTTGTACTACGATTGCTATTGTAGCTTTGACCAGTATTTTTGTTCCAACATATGACTTCAATTTGGTTTTGGCTAATTTTAAGCCGTCTTCTCAATTCGTTTCTCTTTTGATACCATTAGAGAATGACTGTAGAATTAAACGGAAGATTTTAAAGAGTTCTTTGCAGGACATTTAATAAACAGAAGTATTCTTTTATCAATGAAAAGAAGAGGAATGAATAAAAGTAGGCGAAGAAGAAGAGATAGGTTTGCAATGTGAAGGAAAGAAGGAAGGGAATGAAAGCTGCAGGATCTTTGTGTGCTACAAGACATTTCAACAGAATTAAAGTAGCAGAGACTAATATATCGGAATTCTTGAGCTAAATCCCAGACATAGATATATTTGAGTGCCAATACTGCTAAGCCTTCCATCACCGCATCCACGCTCAGCGCCACTGAGATGCCAACAGAAACAGTAGCATGAGGTACACTAACTACTACCAAAGCATCAAAATGTACGGTAGAAATAGTAGAATATAGCGTTGAAAAGAGCTTAAGACAGTTAAAACAGATGATGGCTAATCCATAAGTTTTGTTTATATGAACAAAGCCACGCAAGTGTCCTGTTCAGGGTAACCTTTATCTCTTGCAAAATATATTTATATTTATTGTCAACTCCTGGTACATGATTTTATACGTAACTGCAAAGAATTTGGCTTCGATACCTGAATACATGGAATTGCTAACTATGCCACAGATGCAGTGCGTAACTACTTCAAGAAAAGACCTTGACTTAAAATCAGTGCACGAAGTGTGCATGAAAGTAAAGGTATTATAAACTGTGGTAGAAGAACCTGAAATAGATGAACAAGTCCACGAAGATACCGCATTACAGATGGAAACAAACGGATAAAAGAGTGCATTCCTGAAGAAACTAGAGACACTGAATTTAATATAAAATAGAAGAAAAACACAAGAGCGCATATATATATATATATATATATATATATATATATATATATATATATATATATATATATATATATATATATCGTAAGATACGCTGATATCGAAAATGTTACACACGGACTTATTCATATGCAACTTTGGCGATTCTAACTTGTTATTGATGAACTTATTCATTCCTCTTATGCTTGAGCGTGTTAAGTCATGAAATATAAACATGTTGTTCTTGTGGTTCCTAGTTTTGAACTAACAAGCACATACAATGTCTTGTCTCGTTGATGGTCATCACAATGTTCTCATAACTATGGTCATGGTTGCATCAGCCTGCTCCTCTACACTTAAATGCATTGACTACATAATTATTTCCACATTATAGCAAGTCTTCGGATAAAAATACGTAATCCGTTAATCCAAACTTTATTTCTAATATTAAAAATATTAATATATTTTTTTAAAAATATTTGCTTGCAATGTTTACTCATCCAGATGTTTCTGTTGATATGAAAAGTTTTGTATTGTAATTTGATTAATAGTTGGAATTAGTAAGCCTTTTACTTCTTGCAATTTACAAGATTTGTTAGTCTGGAAAATTTTTGGTCTTTATGATCTCCCATAATGTAGCGACTGTAAATTAGGGTTAATTTAATCGTCTTCGACTTTCCAACCCTTAAATCCTTCTGAATGCTTTTTGTGGGAGTCGGTAAATGTCATGCTTTGTATATTAACTGAGCTAACATTAATGATTTTATCCTGCTTACTTTATCGAATAATGATAGCGTTATTTTCTACCAGTTGTCTTATACTACTACTACTACTAATACTACTACTACTACTTATTATTATTATTATTATTATTACTTTTATTATTATTATTATTATTATTATTATTTTATTATTATTAATATTATTATTTATTATTATTAATATTATTATTATTATTACTTTTATTATTATTATTATTGTTGTTGTTGTTGTTGTTGTTGTTGTTGTTTCTATTACTATTATTGAGTAATTTGACAAATAATGGGATAAAAAATGCAGTTAAGATCACAAATAATAATACTCATCACTTTTATAGAACTATGAGCGTATTTACATAGTTTTGAGATTTGAAATCTTGATGTGACTCATAAGACTTTCCTTTGAATCTTTCCACCATTTAATATCTGATTACAACTGTTTGTAGAATAGAATGAGTCGTCTATTATAATCCCGATATCATCCGCGAACTACGTCGATTTTATATTTTGTTTCCAGCACTATTTCTAGTGATATTTTTGTGATGTACGGAATAATAATGTTAACGAAGTTTCAAGAAGCAGCGAGACAATGGACGGCCAGGCCTAACTATGAGTTTAAGACCGAAATAACCCATTGACTAGCCTGTACTTAAACACGCAATTCCCTGTATTTCTCAACAATATATTTACCCATGTTATGAATTCTTCATTAACGTTTAAAGTACGTTAAGCATTTCAGGTTATAAGAAAAGTTAACAATATTAATTTAATTTGACAAATCGATGGAAAAAAATACCACTGGCAAACCACTGTCCTTTGAATAGTCTGAAATCTGTACTTTGAAAACAATAATTGATAGTAGTTAAATAATGCTATTTGGGTTTATCTTATAACGATACATGGCCATAATCTAGCATCATACTTGCGTGACATATCTTAATTATATCGGGGCGGTAGGTTTACAATAGGGATGGAATAATACGGCCACATGTGTTTATGGTGCCACACATTCAAGCAATTACTATCACATACAATGCAACATTTATAGACACACTATGATACACCTACATACAAACTCATACTATCGCAAGAGAAGGCTTAAACGGGATTTAACTTTTTAATTGTCAACCACATACACACCAAAAGGCAAATACATACGCAAAACATACATTGTTTCTTCTTCAACTACATTTAGCACTTCTTTCTAGAGATCTAGGTGAGCTCCGGAAGTGCCTTTGGGTTATGTTCACTGATGTTGGTTAACTTAAGAGACATTTCTTCACTGGTCTTCTTTTTCAACTTGATCTCACAGTTGGTCCGTAGATTAAGTTCCGCTTTAGGCATCTTTGCGTCTCATCATACATTAATATGTTCCTTATTCCTGTATCTTTTCTACTGATAACAGTCCACATATATCGGGTATTCCGGGATAAACAAACGGTGAATATTATAAAGTAGTCCACATATTGCTTGCGTTGGCTTAAGAACAGGTGATACAGTGGGACAATGCACGTCTATAGAGAGCCTAAGACCAGGATATAACGGACTGAAATGTGCGGCCAATCCAAACCGCGTGTTAAAGAAATCATCCAGAACGATTGGTCTCTCTATCAATCAACACAAAAGGGACGCATATTTTGTTGCGGACTGATTACCATACCGGAACATTTCGAGTACAATACATATGGCTGAAATAAAGAATACAATGTGTTGGGATCCGTATGCTCAGGATACCTCGTATACAGGGATTGTTTGTACTACGATTGCTATTGTAGCTGTGACCAGTATTCCTCTTCCAGTATATGACTTCAATTTGATTTTGGCTAATTTTAAGCCGTCTTCTCAATTCTTTTCTCTTTTTATATCATTAGAAAATGACTGCAGAATAAAACGGAAGAATTTAAAGAGTTTTTTGCAGGTCCTTTAAGAAACAGAAGTATTCTTTTATCAATGAAAAGAAGAGGAATGAATAAAAAGTAGGCGAAGAAGAAGAGAAACGTTTGAAATGTGAAGGAAAGAAGGAAGGAATGAAAGCTACACGATCTTTGTGTGCTACAAGACATTTTGACATAATTAAAGTAGCAGAGACTAATATATCGGACTTCTTGAGCTAAATCCCAGACATAGATATATTTGAGTGTCAATGCTGCTACGCATTTCATCACCGCATCCACGCTCAGCGCCACTGAGATGCCAACAGAAGCAGTAGCACGAGGAACACTAACTACTGCCAAAGCATCAAAACGTACGGTAGGAATAGTAGAATATAGCGTTGAAAAGAGCTTAAAACAGTTAAAACTGATGATTGCTGATCCATACGTTTTGTTTATATGAACAAAGCCACGCAAGTGTCCTTTTCAGGGTCACCTTTATCTCTTGCAAAATATATTTATATTTATTGGCAACTCCTGGTACATGATTTTATACGTAACTGCAAAGAATTTGGCTTCAATACCTGAATACATGGAATTGCTAACTATGCCACAGATGTAGTGCGTAACTAATTCAAGAAAAGACATTGACTTAAAATCAGTGCAAGAAGTGTGCATGAAATTAAAGGTATTATAAGCTGTGGTAGAAGAACCTGAAATAGATGAACAAGATATTACAAGTCCACGAAGGTACCGCATTACAGATGGAAACAAACGAATAAAAGAGTGCATTCCCGAAGAAATTAGAGACACTAAATTTAATATAAAATAGAAGAAAAACACAAGAGCGTATATATATATATATATATATATATATATATATATATATATATATATATATATATATATATCGTAAGATACGCTGATATCGAAAATGTTGTACACGGACTTATTGGTTTGCATCTTTGGCGATTCTAACTTGTTATTGATGAACTTAGTGATGCCTCTTATGCTTGAGCGTGTTAAGTCATGAAATATAAACATGTTGTTATTGTGGTTCCTAGTTTTTAACTAACAAACACATACAATGTCTTGTCTCGTTGATGGTCATCTCAATGTTCTCATAACTATAGTCATGGTTGCATCAGCCTGCTCCTCTACACTTAAATGCATTGACTTAAAGTTAACTCATCAAAGTTGGGAAACCTTGTATCGTCTACATCCCATTAACATACGTTCACATTTGTTTGATCGACCAACCCCGAGTATCAAGTGGTGTTAAAATGAATAACAATATATGACGCTTTTATGTGTATTTACTAGTAGATTTAAAATATTTGAGATTCCGGACGAATTACTTTCAGCATTGGTGCCAAGAAAGATCCTGGCATTTACACATTCTGTTTGGCTCAAATCTGAAAAATAAATAATATACAAAAAGATCATCTCACAACCAATATGAAATCATTAAAGACGGCAGGAGACGCAAAGAACAGATGTTGTGACACAAGTTAGCGCAATAACAACAAAAGCACCAAGAAGAAGGAAGGTCTGAAGAAAAAACTTTTGCCAAAAAGCGAGGTACTACTGCTAAGACATACATATACTGCTGAATGACCAAGTAGTGTGGGGACGGTGACCATTTCTGTTGTGAATCTAATATTGTTACGATGATGCCTGTTAAACACAATTAATGTTTCCTAATTTTCATCAAAGAAATGGAAACTAATTTTTTTAATAGAAACTTCTTCTACTGCAAGAGCGGCGATGTCCTTATCAGTGGCTGCTGCTGAATCTACAATAATTTACCTTATCTAAGACACATGTCCAAGAAAGAATAGTTCGGTATATTTATTCACATACTACCCGTCACGATTTAGTCTGCTGACACCTCATTATCGAGGTATGCCCGTATTGAAGTTGATACAATGTTCAGACAGTCAGTGTGGAAGAATAACAGTATAAAGAGAAAATGAGCAAATACAATTAAGTTACGTTTATTGATCCCGAAACAAACAATGTCATCAAGCACAAGTAAACAGCACCATCCTCAGAGTCCAATGACACAATATTCCGCTGTAAAAGGGACAATAGTTCCCTCCCATTTTAGAGGTAAGCACAAAATCCAATACTCCGATGTGAACAAAAATCATCCTTCAAGCACCAAATTGATGAATGTTGAATATGGAATGTTTTGAATGGAACGATACCTTTGTCCAAACTACAGAAAAAAATGATTAGTAAAAGGTATGAAAGTCGTTCCCCAAATGGTAAAATAGCAAATACCTACCAGACACAAAACTGGTTGTTTCTTTGCTAGAATTGCTCAATAATATTTAGATGGACTGATGATATAAGAATGAAGAATAAAGAAGGCTGAACGCACACTTTTCTACGTTTGAATATTACGGCAGCGTGAAAACTCAACTCAATTCCACACAAAGGATGGACGCAACTTCGTCATAGGTACAAAAACCGGATACCTGTTTTGCCTCAGAACCCTAATGTTACCGAGCTGTCACGGTTACAATAAAGAGAACCATGAAGTGCCCAATAAGAAACAGACCAATTACAGAAGTAAAGCTAATTATTACAAAGATTTAGACTCAATCAAAAACAATCTTTTGACGAAACAGGACACCTACTCTGGGTGACGTCACCACCAGCATGATATGAGAACCCAGTCTCATATGAGTCACCAATCATCCACAGACACAATTAATGAAGAAAAATACATACGAGAAATGTTTCAAATTCTGTCTGATCCTGTATGATTAAAATTGTAACTTTCTTACTAACACTATTCCGTTGTTACGGACGAGAATACATCAAGTATTGCGACAAAGTATGATGTCGAAACCTTTGGCAAAAAGAAAAAATGAAGACACAAACGAAATAGAAGTACACGTCAACGATAAAGTTATCCACTTTACAATAACGAGTTAATACTATGTTACTTGTCGCACACGTTAAGCTTCACCCAAGCAAATACGACATAAATCTAAGAGTAGTATCGAACACTGGGTGTTGTATTGACGGCTACCGTACCCAATCATGGAGACACCTTTAGCTAACAGTTGTAGTAATTCTGTTGGAAATAGAAATGTTACAAAAATGGACCCCTTTACCAGGTGTGCGACGTTGATTACAAAAACAATAGACGTACACGTTTCACACGCCCATTCAATAAATGCTTCCAGATGTCGAACTAATGTAGCCTGCATCTTTCATAACGGCAAGATGATTGATGCTTTTCATTTCGTTACGTACAATTGTGGGTAAAGTGTTTGTTTTGTAAAAGGCAAAAAAATTCTGAACCAGGCTTTTCCAAATAAATTGGAAAATACACATCTATGAAAAGGAAATCCAGAGTCTTGGAATGTTTACTAAGAACTATGAAATAACACTTGTAGACTTATTTTAAACACAAACATACTCTCATGTACATCAATATGTTACCTTGTCTCGTCAAAGCCTTCAATCAAACGTATCATAGTATCATCGGATGTGTACCTGTTGAAGTGACACCAGAAAATATGTTACATGAAACTGGTAAAGACCTTGTGGTTTGCCGTGACATACCTGTATAATTGTATATACACTTCTGTTCAATACATTAAAAATCATCGTTTGCAACACAAGGAAATGTTGAAAAAGTCCAGCTCAGATCTCATAAACACATTCAGAAAATGAATTAAAAAAATAAAATGAAGAATAGCAGTTGCATTCATTGTACAGGGAAGTGAATTTGAACTCCGCACCAGAATGTATACTTATCCATACTGAGCGTACTTAAAAATTCTTATGAGATACGCTAAAGAAGTCAAGAGCACTCATCTGAGTATTTCGTTTGTATGTTTATATGACATCTCGGATGTATTCAATGACTAAGATGTCTAAAGAACCTGGCCATGCTCACATTGATGCATGTAACGATCATCAAAACAAAATCAAACAATAACTCAGTTTATACGTTATGGATTGTTTGCATTAGGAAATGCGGCTGCATGACACGTTACCTCTAACCGGAAATGTATGTACCAATAAGACTGATTTAAACTTGTATTATGTTTCGTTTAATAGCATACCATACCGAGTACAAAACCATCATCGAAGACGCCCGATTTTGCGGCTTCATCGTGAGAGTTTTACATTAGTGGGAAACAGCATTATTTAAACTTGATATCAGAAATATAACTTAACACCCGATACGACTAACTGGAAGGAACATCCTTCACCATTGACCCTGGAGTCGGATCTAAGATCGAATATCATAGTTTCCAAGGACAACATTATAAGTCTCTTGAGACGACGAACATTACTGCACTAGGCCATTTGAACATAAGTTTGCCAGATAAATTAATTGAGATGATACTTGACTATTTTCTTCGAAACTTGTGCAGGAGGACATACTTTGTGGGGTAGTGATTTCACCCAGACAAAGACAATAATAATAATAATGAGTACTTTCTATAGCGCCTAATCGTTAAAAGCTCTAAGCGCTTTATACCATCAATAATGATATGACTACACTACAGAACAACAAATGACAAAAACAATGAAATTGGAAAACATAAAAAACATGCTGAAAATATATAAGATACAAAATATGATTAGATCACTATGTGTGTCCCTAAAGTCGAAACAGGTGAGTCTTGAAAGCACTCTTAAAAGGGACCACTGTGTCTTTGTGTCTACTTTCAATGGGCAATGTGTTTCACGTCGCCGGGCCCTGGTATGCAAACGAACGTTGTTCATATGACTTTGTTTTCACCTTGGGAACAATGAGTATACGATTATCAGAAGAAGAGCGTAAGGATCTAGCTGGTGTATACACATGGGTGAGGCTGGATAGGTATGTTGGACTGGCGTCTGTCATTGAAGTATAGCACAGAGAACACATTTTGTGTTTGATTCTGTATCGAATTGATAGCCAGAGCAGGGTACAGAGCAGTGGTGAGGTGTGCTCTGATCGAGGTACTCTAAAGATGATCCGTGCAGCTGTGTTTTAAACGTTTTGAAGTTTCTAGAGTAAATATTGTGATGAACCAGACAGAATTGAGTTATAATAGTCCAGTCTTGAAAGTACTAATGAACACACAAGTGTTTTCGTGGCATAACTATTTACGAATGAAACTGTTGCGTCTCAATTCAAGATATGCAGCCCTGCAGCTGTTTATGACATGTTGGTGCAATGTGAGAGTACTGTCTAGATTAACACCTAGATTCCGTACTGACTGTAATAATTTAATGTTGGTGTTGCTGATATTTATTGTCTGAGGTAAAGGATGTGAATGAGAATGTCTTTGTGTTTTGATCAGAATAGCCTCAGTTTTATCATCATTTATATGCAGCTTGTTACATGTCATCCATGATTGCACATCCGAAATGCACTTCTCTACTCCATGGATGGTAGCATCAACTTCAGTTGGGTGGCTAGACTTGTATATTTGGGTGTCATCAGCGTACAACTGGTGCGACACTGGGTGATAATCTATGACACTTGAGAGCGGCTGAGTGTACAGAATGACGATAACAGGTCCAAGAACACATCCCTGTGGAACACCATAACATACGTCAACTGGGCTGGAGTGTATTCCATTTGTAGATATAATTTTACACAAACACCAACATATATTTTACCCTATAATTATGGCCAACCTCACCATGGATACTGACTGTGTGAATAGTCTGGAAATCAGCAGTTTGAGAAAGGCAATTGTAGGCAATTAGACATATAACAATAGAACCTATGGAGAAAACAAAACTGCCATGCTGTCAATATAGACAGAACTATAACATTTATGTTCCTGTTTTACTACTGACTTGGCTGAAAATATTACAGGTCTCACCAGATAACAATATTATAGATGTCAACTTAATAATCTCAATCAAACACAGAACGACAAAAGTATGATAACGAGTAAAGAAAAAACGTTGGAAGAGTATCTAGAAGAGGTATGAAATCTCATCTCCGATAAGAAGATTTTAATGATGTGATATAAAAACAAACGTGACAATTTCTTGCCTCTGTTGAATTCTCTGGAGGAAAAACTCATCGAAGCTCTCTTGCCACACTACAGAGAGACTATCAATTGTTCGACAACTTAGTTGACAGAAGCTTTGAACGAAATGTCAGGTGTTCATGAATTATCGTTCCCTGTAAACACAACCACAATACATGTATTCCTGAGAGCGTCATTGCCTTCTGAATCACCGTTCGGCCATAACGTCCTGCAATCCTTTGGTATGCTAACGATACACTTCCCCATAACGGAACTAACAAGTTTCAAGCCTATGTCATCAACATAGTCGATTATTGAACACAAACCCAACGATCATGGTGTGGAATACTTGTTTTTATGAATGACCTCCTCTGGACGATGAGAAGAAATGTATGTCGACTCGATTTAAAAATGTAAAATACCAAGAATCAGATTGGATGAGATATTTTAACATTACGCAAAGCTGTCTTGGATTTCCCTTACAACATGTATTAACTTCTTTTCTTACTATTGCTAAACGAGAAAGAAGGTTTTATGAACTTGTTTGGAGTTCAGAACCCTCGAGTACATCGATGATAAAATGACAAAGCCCTGAGTCATAGAAAGACAAGTTCCGCTCCACAACATTGTAAATACATTCTCATTTAACTGTTTGTTTTCTGCTTGTTGTTTTTTGTGTTATAAAAGTTTTTTATCGTTGTTAAACACGATGAGTTTTGAGACAATACATAGTGCTGTATTGTTTATTTTATTGAAAAAGATGGTATATAAATGATCTTTCAGGTTTCTATCTTTCAAGCTTTCTCAAGGTTTCATTCAAAACCAGCGTGACGAACTAAAGTGCTTCAGGCATATTATTACGTGTGTTCACCAGTTGGCTACCCATTGTTTACCCTTCAACAGCCACACATGCGGCCCGTATACTCTGTGGAACTTTTGTAAGCATAGAGAATGTTCAGCGCCTCCTATATCAAGTCAAAGAGCTCAATCCAGAGGACCAATATACATTGCAAAAATGTCAAATCACAGTAGTAGAGGAGGTAATAGAATGGTATAGTGAGGGTGCCAAAACTATCTTTGGGAAGAAACATTGGGACCCCAAGACAAAACGCATGGAGCTGCAGTAGCAAAAGTAATAACAACAGCCACATAAACAACCATAACAGCGGTAGACAAATGAGTCTTCGGTTAAGCTTGTAGTTTCAATCAAGAAATCTTACAAAAATGGAAAGAAATGGGGGCAGATATGTGATGCGATGTTGTTAAACCATTGAGGTTCAACCAATAAAAGAGATAAGAGTATAAGCAATCAAAAGGTCCTTTCAATGACGCGATGATCTCTTGAGAGATGTTAATCTTATTTTCCATAAGCAAGTTTATGTATGTGTCTTTGTATGTATATAATGTTGACAAACGTTAAATATTCTGTACACTTTCTCTTGTAATAATATATTTTTATATGTAGGAGTATTTCGGTGTGTCTCTAAACACTTCCTTACCATTGTGTATGATGGTATGTATTAGTCGTTATGGCCTTATAATCACCTTTCACTTTGTAGATAGTTTTTGCATCTCCATGATAAACCTATGGAACCTACATAATCATTATATGACACTCTAGTATTATCCACATATTAGCCTAATGGTCATGTAACCTGCTGTTAAACCACCAATATAAACACTCAGCTAATATAGATATATCACCAATACTGTGTGTGTGTCGTCAACCTAGTAGGAAGGAGCAACGTTATAAAATAGTAGTTTATGTAAATGATATATGATTACCATACCACATGGAACAGAAGAAATATCATGTTCTGATTCAGTTCGTAATTAGGAAACGAAAGGTCCCTATCTGAAATGATAAAGGAATCGTAAATGTCGAGCTGGTATTTTCAGCATCGTTCAGGAGCTTTATTTACTTACATGCAAACTAGATGACTAATGTACATACGTTCCTTTCCATGTTCGTTGTGCATACTAGACTAAAACAAAGTATAAGTTGCACACATTACGGAGAACATTGATCGCTCCGAGTAGGCATGTTCCACCAGTATGGCATAGTTACGTAAAGAAAACTACACAAAATCAGAACAAAACAAAACATCAAGGAAGTTTTGGTAGTACTTTCTTTGATGAGACATAAACAAAACCGATCAGTTTATGATCCAAAAACAGAAACGTTAATTATTCAACTTATCAATTAGAAAAGTGGTGGCCTTGTTATATTTTGGTACAATTTCTACTACAATTAATGTGGCCTAAATAATATTTAAGATATAAAAGTGTAGAAACATTAAAATAATATATTTCTTCAAATTTCATACATAATCAATACAATCTGGAACATTCCGCGCAGACGGTAGTGAAGTGACCGATATATTTGGTTAGCTGCTCTAGCACGTGGATACGGGACCAATGCCAGTCGTATGAGCGATATCTGACCAGCTTGTGTCTCTTGTTCTGAAAATAGTTCGTGTAAGATTTTACACTAACAACATTGATTAGCTAAGGAACGTGTGATCGTATCTTAGTGGTAATTAAAGATTTGCACCAAATAAATTCTTGCTTGTTTTTAAGTTCAAAATCATTTTAATAGGCATAATGTTGGCTCCCACATTGCTAGTCCTATCAAAATTATATATCAGTGTAAATGTGCAAAACCGTGAAATATCACTAAAAGTATTGCAAAACATTAACATTATTAACTACGAGCGTAAAAGGTCCACATCATAACGCATATTTAAAATCGACCCACCAGAAAACTGACACTTGACTCAACTAAATAATGCTGGGATTGATTTTATACTAAGATCTTGTTATACGTTTATAAATAAATCATCAGGACGCGATGGCTTCTAAACCGAGCCTTGAGAGCAAGTTAAAAGATCTCGAGGATATGCTGTCTCAGAAGAACGAAAAGAAGAAGCTATTCACAGACCATATTGAAAAGATTAAACAAGCGATGGTAAGTTAGTTTCAACTTAAGCTTCTACTTTATTATTATGTCTATAAGAAAAAGTTCACACAGCAATACGTTTAAGGACATCAAAACGTATTTAAAAGTATTTATCGCATACCTCACATATTTGATTCCTTTGTCTAGTCTTCTTTACAAAATTAGTCTGGTCTTGACGCAACCGCATCCTCGTCATGTTATTTGGTCTTAGGGTCTTACTCAAGGTCGTTATTATTTCATTTATCATTTAATGTCAGCCTCAAAAATATTTACCGGTGACTTCAGAAATAATTTAAGAGGAATCATTTATTTAACTACTATCCATTTGGCGTACACATTGACATTTTGTATACAATTTTTAGATTATTGTGATACATTTCTGGGTTATACGATTGCGATAGATGAGGACTGTAGGAACACAAAAATCACGCAACACTATTGTTCAACAGCAAATTCAATAGTTGAAGTCATTTATATGATTTTGGACTAGTGGTAGAACTTCTAGGTTTCCTTGAGATCTAATTCACTATACTGTAAGGTCCTTTAAAAAAATTGAAATAAAAATTTAGAGCAATACATTAATTATTGCCTTTAATATACTTGTAAGGCTTGCTTATTTTTTATTTCTTTAAGACCATCACGATTTAACATTAGAAACAAATCTGCAAAGACCACTATGTATTCCGAGCTCAAAATTATCTTCGAGTTACTTTCAACAATCACTCAAAGCAAAAATAGTTGAAAGCGTAAACTCGTATCGCTGAAAATCAGTTTGTGGATAAAAGCTGACTCGATAGGCGCATGTCAGAGAGAAAATAAATGAAATCTGGATTCTTCTCATTACGGCCATGACATGAGATACCATCACATCAGCCAATAACATCACTTTGCAATGTTGGAAAAATCTCTTTCTTGTGGTCGATAAAGTTCATATTATTTGTAATGTTTGCCAGATCCTTCACTGGCAGAGATCTGACATAAATCCCGGCGAAAAGGATTATACTGATTTCTGCGAGTAGTGTCATAATGAGTGGTTTGGTTTTCTCATTGTTTTAGGTCTAGAGATGACCAGGCAGTACAGCGTTTATCTCGCATGATTTGGCAAGCAAGAGATATACAAAGTGTAACGTGCAAAGGGGCTTGGGGATTAGATCTAGCACGCTGCACTGATCGCTACAAACGTTGCAATTCGAGTCGTAAATATTATTATAAGTGTTGCTGGGAAACCGATAAAGGATCTGCGATCGCGAGAATTTGATTAACTCACAATCGACTACAACTAAATCGCACATTATCTAAAGTGGTTAAGTTACCTTTGAATCTATGCCCGCTGCAGATGATACGATTCTTTAATAAAACTGCTCATCAACGATTTTCAGATTAAACAATGACACATCGGGCAATAGAATATCAACTACGATTGATTACGTGAGTGGTATTGCACAAGAAAAAAATGTATAACAATGGCATATTTCACTGAAATATCTGATAGTGTATTAGATATGGGCGCGTTAGCAATCGTGTTGTGACATGTCTCACATGTCTACGTACCACTGTCATTATTATGTTAACCGACATTCGAATCTCTACTGTTTTGGTGTATTTTTTATGTTTCACCGCCCAAATCCACATTGTGCCCGCCTTTTTCCACCAAAATAAAACGAATGTGTTGACCGATAAATAATATATGACATTTTCAAAGGGTCTGAGGGCGTAATCGATATCAAATCTCGCGGTTATACGGTTGGTGGAAACTCAAACATTATGTAGCCCTGAACTGCCACGCCCGTCGTTTAGACCTGCTGTCATAACTACCACTGATGGCATGACGTCATATGTTAAATCTGTATTGCGCAGTAAAAGTAATTTTTATAATGTCATGCGCAATATGATATCCTTTATGCAAAATCCAATGATCAAAATCCTTTATGATCTGAAATTTCGTTATGATATAACCGCATACGTCTGATATTCTGTTACGATGACATAACGGAGCACAAGGGCTAGGATATACATTTTAGTCTTCATCGGTTATTAATGTGATTCTTCGTTGAATTTCTTAGCTGATCGATTACATGTCGGGAAATTCAATATTATTCCAGGTCGCACCAGTTTTCTGAAATCAGGAGTGAGTTATTTACGGGCCGACCATTAGACGGTTGTGATTGAATATTAGGCCAACTTGAATAAACTCGCTGAGACGCATGTGCGATCGTAAGTGTGCTTGATTCACCCGTGATAGCAGATGCAGAAAAGTCACACTACATTTTGGTTTCGTTGCTCAGATTGTGGTCATTGAGGTAACGTTCTGGGTTATAATTACAACAATCTGTTGCATCGTAGCATATATTTTGGGCAGAACTCGCACCAACTTTGATCGTCTTAGGATATGTACTTCTGTCATTCACCTGAGCGTACCACTTGTTGTGCTGATGCTCTTGTTGCCTGTTTAATAATCTCAGCACGTTCAGCAAGTTCTTTTGTGTTTATTTTTTAAAGCGCGAAAAAGTTAACGAAGGTAAACGTATATGAGAATTTCCTTTTACTGGTGCCATTAAATAATACAGTATATACTACATTATTTCCTTTATATTGTGCACTATGCCGCGTAAAGACACGTACTGCAAATTGAAGTAGAGTTCAATTCTTTAATGGAAAAACAGCGATTACTGGAACTTGTGTTTTTTATAGATCAAATAAGTTCACGTTATAAAGACATTCCAGTTCTATCGGTGGACGCGAACGCGCAGGGTCCGTATGAATATATGTTGCAGCGGCACAATGGAGTAAATACCCTGGTGAGAAACATACACTCTGATACAAGTATTGTGGACACATCGTAGGAATGCTTATTTGACTTGATTCTAACATCCAGGAAAAAGAAGGACATGTGACATGTGATAACCACTCTTATGCGATATTTGTTCGGTATCTGTATGAGTTCGTAATATTAGAAGGTGAACAACGATTTGGTACTGACCCAATATAATCCGTGGATGTGTGATGGATTGATGCTTCAAGAGAACCAAGACGTTGCCGCTTGGAACCGTTCCCGGATGGATATCATCCACGGGGTATAAAACCTAGCCGAATATTTGTGCGTGAGGACGTGCAGATTTTTCCAGCAAGTACAGAACTGTCGTCATGATATGTTTCGATGCGCTTTAAATTTCCTTGAACATTACCCATTTCAATATGTGTCAGCCATGTATTGGTTCACAAATTCGTGATAACCATACGCAATTGTGATACTTCGTATGGAAGTATCCATTTCGTGGTATCAAACGGTGAAAAACTAACTTTAGAACATGGGTAAACACTTATACAATGTCTTTAATACAGTGTTTTCCATGTGCGAATTCACGTCGGTCTGGAATATATTATACGTAAGTTCGTGTTTTATATCGTTTTACACAAATACTCATATAATAAATTTTGCTCTCTTTGTATTTTCAGATAGTTCGATAGTAATCGAGTACATTCCAGGTCGCAGTGCCGCAAACTTATATATTGGTTTACTTGAGTATTCTTATATACTGAGAGACCGATGTTCTTGTGCCATGTCCGCGAACGCATACACATCATTGGTTGTGATATGGGTCAGCAACTAATCATTGTCGGTGTACAGCATCTCAAGCCGATGCTGGTAAAATGATTCCATACGTTCATAGTAAACAACATGGAATGCGAGCAGCTGATGTAATTGAATTAATGAGACCTGTTATTGCACTGAATCGACCTGCATCATCTTCGTCAAGTCCGAAAAGAAAGAACCTACGTATATTGATTTTCCACCTTTATCATTGATATTTATTCTGAGCAGGAACAAGTCCACCTTCAAAGATCTTCATAATTCAAAGCCCAAGTCAGCGATATGACATCGCTGTTTGTCATATTTACATTCATAAACAAAATACACTCGAATTCGTCTACACTGATTCTCTATAGTTTTTTAAAATACAGAATTGTTCATGAGCTTGAAAATATCCTTTTCTAATTTATTTGTGGCATTATTTCTCAGATCCGTATTCATCTGAATGCAAAGTGCCATCTCAGGCGCGATTGCAATATTCTAGCAATCGATGGATCTTGCTTGTCCACATTCCAAATATAGCTGGAGGTTTCACACGTGTACTGTATAATTGTGTTTGGTTCTAAGACATGGTACAAGTGTGGTGTATTCAGCATATCCGCGTCCGGATTCATCAACTATCGATAACTGATATGGAACAATCATGTACAAGGCACCGACAATGCTTCATATGCCAGTGGATAATCTTCGTGCACATCATGTAAATGTTCTCGATATTATAGATCAGCTTCAAATATATATCATTGATCACCGTTGATGTTGAGATCGCTCACGCAATTTTTTACGGTAATTTATTTAAAATCAATGCACCAAAACTCACCTATCGACATCTTTTGCATCATTTCTCAGCCATAGCAATTAGCTGGATCTTCATACACGATGTAACGGTAAGAGCGGCGGGTTCATAACCGTCCTTGTTTCGGTTGTTGGAGCGCACGTATATCTGACTCGTCTTAGAAATATCACCAGGAAGCGAGCGCTCAAAAACAGATTCTGGTAAATATCGGTGCGCGATTCCAACTTAGTTTTGGCTTTAGACAACATCGTATTCCATTCCATTCCAGGTGAAGTGAAGTACTGTGCACATTCGAGCTCGTATGCGTGTATCTCGGTGTCACAAAAATTTTCAAATAAATCAGCAAGCAATATCACAATCACATCCGTGCTCAGATACAGATCGTGAGGATTTGGCATTCGAATGAGAACCAAACATTCTTTGCTTGGTCCTAATCTGTTGTTTGAGATACCATAATAATCCAAAGACTTATAAAAGACTTCAATTGGTGGCAACTTCGTTTCGGCGAATTTGTCTCAGTCAGTCATGAACTTTTGTGGATACCATTCTTTGTCTTGCCTGCATGTTCCTTTTGACTGCACAGCAGCTACTAGTGATTGCAAAATTCTCGACCATTAGACTGCTTATTAGTTTGTTCAAGGCCGGCTTTATAAACTATAATTAATCGATGTACTGTAATTATCCGAGTCCAAGCGTCATGTAGTTTTTACATGTTGCTCTGGATTATGCACTTGACTTTGTTTCAAATAGAAGCTTCTTCACACATCTAGCAATGAGTGTCATTGGAAAAAACTCATGAATGTTGACTGCTCTTGAATAGAGTTGATGTCAATGTCATTTCTCCGGAACCCAGAGCGATTCAAGAAACAGATCAAGTGAATTTCGGCCAACGGAAACATTGGTGGTTCAGCTTGTGAGTCACAGCTAATTACAATGCAACAATATTCTAATGGTACTTGGTCAGCAATTTGTGTTGCTTGTTTGATGTTGGAAGCAAAAATTTCACTGGAATGTTGAGTTATTTAAAGTCCTCGCAGTTGGTGTAACGAATGTAAATCTTTCTTTGCACTGTTGTGAGATTGAGAATATTTAGCCTGGTTCTGACATTATTGTCCGCTACGCTTTTTCACTGATACCGCCATGGTAAAATTCACGGATGCTGAGCAGTTAATGGGTAATTAAATACATGTATGCAACGTCTCACATTGATATGTCGGTTAACGAACCGAGCAATACTCTTTATTCATATATAGGGCGATACCATCTCTGATTCGTTCATTTCATGAAGTCGATATGACCAAAGTATAGTTCACACCTATGCTGCCTGTATTGTCAATGCAGGTCTTTATTATCAGTAGATGGATATTACGTGGATAAATTTGCACATTTAAAACATCGGTTGTCAAAAATTCTTTACCTTGATGACTAACCTTGGCAGAACGCACTCTGATCTTTGTATGTTACTGAAACCACGACACGGATGACATTTCGAGATAAATATCTCAACTTTCGATAGTCCATCACGATACTGCACTGATGCATTTTTCTAACGTCTCTAAGATCGTTTCAGTGCATTTGTCAATTTAATTGTTGATAACGCTGAGGTTGTGAAGTTGTTACCTTTCAGGAATTTGCGGGCACCACTGTAAATTGGCAGTGTCGTAGTTTTAATTCCGTGCCTATCATGACATAACTAGATACACTTTAATGGCAATATCTGCTTTAACGCCAGAGTGGCTAAGGTATTGCTACGCCGATTTGATTCCACCAATTATATTTATTGGTCAAATTGCCACATGAGTTTCTAACTCACTAGTACGCGTATGAAATCTGAATTGGGTATTTGCGATGGTTGATCTTTTGCACGAACATTCTCTTCCATTTCATTAATACGAAGACGATGCTTTTTATCTTCATTACATCTTCAAACACCTCTACTATCTCAAGTGTGTCTGATTCTATTCTCTTGGATGTCTCCACCATTACAGATAAACATTAATTAAAATCATCAAACGAGTTAGGCGCTTCTGACGTAGTTGGCAATTTAGTCAGAAATTCTACCTTTTCTTGCATTATATTCATTAAATAGTCTCCCTATTTAAGATAGATTTTTTATGATCCTTGAAACTTTGGTTGTCACAGAAACTGTTCTGTGTTGAGAGTGTAAATGAAACCCACTTATTTGACGTTAAGAAATTGTTTTCGTAAAACGCGTAATGGGCCCCTCCTTTTATCTGTAAATGTCAAACATACGCTATGACTATGTAATGTCTCGTGTAATGGTTGGCATGTATACTAATTTTAGGTAGACCGGATCTTTCAAGCTCATTCACAAGAAACACCCAGTTATTTTTCAATATTAGCAAACTGTTCAATTCCGGGTCAGATTAAAATAAAACACGTTAAATCGTCTTGATTTAATTCCGCATCTAGCATATATAGCCTGTGAAAGTAGCCAAATTATTGATCCAACAATGGTTTTCAAGTAGCCGTATACAACCTAGAATCGTGTTTGAGTTTTTGGCACTTTCGTGGATTAATCACCCGTGGTTTGCACATGGTATGTCTCTCGATTGCCATATCATGGAGGCTGTCACGAATGGTCAGGACCAAAAAGGGGGAACATTCCAGACCGCCCATTAACACACTGATATAAGCGATTGACCTTGTGATCGTGATCATAACTGAGAGAGAGAGAGAGAGAGAGAGAGAGAGAGAGAGAGAGAGAGAGAGAGAGAGAGAGAGAGAGAGAGAGTATTGAATTCCATATAAAATTAATCTGTACACTTCCACATATTTTAGAGATGAATGGCTTTCTGTTCGCATAATCTTATAAATCCTGATCCATTGTATTCAAAAAGAAAACAATTACGATATATTTACTGACTTTGCATCGAAATGACAGCATTTCTAATTCAAACCTTTACACTTAAAATTGAAAAGTGCGCGCTAACTTGAAGAAGTCTGATTAATAACTTAAAAAGACTCACTGTACTTCTCAGGAAAATATTATATGAAAAGGAAGAGTAACTAAAAATCTACAGAATAGTAACCATTCAATTTTATTTGGCATGGGGTTAAAAAGATATATTGTAGGATAAATGATCACACTCATAAAATGAGAATTGTTCCAGACACATCAGCTGTATGAAATCAAGGGGTTTATAGGTCATTTTATGTACATGTCAATGTATGTATTTGTAAGTAAATACAAAAAGTATATTTAAGATATTTCATTATACAAATTATTTCTTAGTATGAAAATATTTTCACCTAGGTGGGATGATGTAGATCGAGAGAGAGAGAGAGAGAGAGAGAGAGAGAGAGAGAGTCCAGTTTTACAACTGAGATCCCTAGTCAAAATATTAAACCAAAATGATAAGAACAAACTGTTTCGTGTCTCTTTCAGCGTGTGCAAAGAAAGACAATACCAAAAGGAACAAAGTCAACAAAAGAGAAAAGGTTGAAATTTCCATTCCCTTTTTCTACATATTTATTGTGTTTGTATATGGATTCATACCTGTGACGAATGTCATCTTTTGTTATTTAGTTTAGTATTAGTCATCAGTTGGATAGTATCTTTTCCGAACAGTCCCAAAACACTGTTCATAATTTGAGCCATACTATAATGACAATGTCTATATAATCAAAATCTACGTAACATTCTGGCCCGAATACAAATACGAATTTATAATAATTAATATATTGTAGTGACCGGTGTTTTAGTGATGCATACAATTATGTATTGTCGAAGGCGTGTCATCCCTAATATCTTCATAAAGGAAATGTTCAGAGTCAGTTACCTGTTAATACACTCGAGTTTCATCTCTGTGTTCTTTTGGGTGCTTAGTGTATTTGTTAAATATCGTAAGGCAAATCGCGCAGTTTCAAATGTTGAAGGTTAGGTTGTAAAAAATTAAAAAACACTTTGTTTCTGAACTGAAGAAATTCATAGATTGTTTATCCGTATGATCTAGCCTTCCAAAATGTGACCAAGAATAGAGAAGACCCGACGTAATATATTCTCCCAAGGATGTATTTGGGATACGCTGGAAAGCATAAGTACGAACAACGTTGTCACAGGATTACAATTTCATTGTTAAACTTCTAAACGGTTTTCTATCAGTTGCTTCAAATGACATTCATTTGAGAATTTAGTTTATTCTATAATTGTTTTCATTTATTACTGCAAACTTTGTTAAAATATATAATAAGTAAACATATAATTAGGAATATTACGTTTATGCAAGAATTAACCATCAAGCAGCAGTATAGGAGTTATATATGCTTAGTTATGTACGAGCAAAGAGCAAATACTGAATAAGGAGAAGCAACGACCAACATGATATATCAACTGCTTGGTGAACGTCTTTGTATATATTGCGATTAATTCTATAATTCCGGCAGATCAGATACCGCCATTTACAGGTTCTTTTGACTCCATTAGCATGGGTCAGAGTGATAGCGTCACAATACGCCATTTAAAATACACAAACCTTATACATTCCACGTTGAATATAGTATTATTATTATTATTATTATTATTATTATTATTATTATTATTATTATATTGAATGCGTTTACATATGTAAACGCTTGTAAGACCATGCTCCTAGCACAACAACATTATAGAGAACATTGACGACCGAATGATGGAGTGTTGGTTTGATTGATTGATTGAGTGTTGGTTTGATTGATTGATTGATAAACTGATTACAATAGAAATGTTAACTTATCAGAGTCATTTTCCGAGTCAAAGAAAGAAGTTATTAAATGTTCTTTCTTGATTATAGCATTACAAGTGAACTTTGTAGTTCTATGCAGATGGTATTTGGTATTACAGCTGGATATATCAGAAGCCACATTATAAAGGAAATATTAACTTGATAGTCCGAATATCTAAAAGCCGTGCATTGACCATTTCGTTAAATATTTGTTCAGACACGGCACGTCAATAAACTGGTACGGTAGTTGATACAGTCTGTATTATCCTTATCTAGTATGGGAACAACTAATACCATAGCCTCTTACAAGATTTTGGTATATTACCAGTGACCGATAAATCATTGAAAATTTATAAAAGAGCGATTAATGATGTTTCCGATAGAGTTTGAAAAGCTGGTAATGTGTTCGTCAGGCCAGGTTAATATTTCATGAACTTATTTGTAAAGCATCCATACATTCAAAAGTAGAAAGCTAAATTATATTTTTTTCAATTATTTGATGTGAGCTTTAAATGTATAATGTCTTTAAAAATTTTGAATCCTTCGAAAGGTTAGGGAATACTTAGATGAATTTAGAAAACCCAACAGCAAATGCAGTTACTATGTTATGTTTGAATTAAACATTTTGTTTAATTTTAGATGTCGGAAAGAATTGTTCTTACCATTTATTCTGATGACCATGTCACATGTATTATGTCAAGATGAACGAGAGTTTAAATTAGAAACATAGCTTTTCCCATGATCCTCTCTGACAGTCCTTAATTTTGTAGCGAGATTTAGTCTGGAATACTGAAATTGACAATCGTTAACTGTTCTTAATAAATCTAGGTGCTGTCTAATGGCTTTTTTAGACATTAGTGAACCATGGTTCTTTTAAAGTTAAATGAGGACGAAGGAATGGATTCTTCTACAATCTGGTGTAAACTAGATGCAAAATGTTGAACAAAAGTATTGATGTATTAAAAGAATCTCTGTTAAGTTTAGTTTTACAACGTGTTTCATACTTCTATTAATCGGCCTTCTATAAATTCCATTGTGAAGTTTGTCCCCTCTAATACGTTTTGAGAGATTATTAATTGTAACTTCAGTGATAGACATCTCCGATCATAATCATACAAAGTAGGACAAATAGTCAGATTTATGCATGTATTTGTACTCGTACGCAGATGTAAAAATATCGGCGATATGGTGACACATAGAAACAAATTGCATCCAGAAATTAAATATTTTGCATTTTTATAATGACGATTGCTTGGAGGTGGTGCTGTATCAGCTAGACGTGTTTGGGATCGGGCATTCTATATTATCTTCAAACTGGTCTTTGCTATAGGTGAGAATGCTAAAACATGTAGGGAGTTTCTAGATTATCAAAATCTTCCTGGCATTTGAAAATGGGTTAATTTCATCCTTTGATTATTATTCTCACTTGAGTTAGCTTGATCTTCTTTCCAATAGTTTATACCATGTGTGGTAGCTTAGAGCTCGTGTTCGTGATAGAAACGCGATATTGGTCACAGTCTCTGGGCTATATAATGTATTGTTTGGGACAAAGCAGTTTCTGGGCTATGTATTGTTTGGGACCATGTAGTCTCTGAGCTATGTATTGTATGGGATAAAGCAGTCTCTGGGCTATTATTGTTCTCTTAAAAGTATTTTGCTATTTTACCCATTTAGCTGCCACATCACTGCATCTAGAACAAATGGATCCACATACAGAAAAGGTGTTTCAGGTGTTGGGGGCTTCCATGTCATTTTATCCGTGGCATATTTATTTGGCGCACAAAGCGTGACTTTATACTTTTCGAAACTATTTGCATCCTTTCACTATTTATATCTGATGACTTCAAATCTTTTTAAGTATATTCCGAACAATCGGAGAGCAATTGGTTCAGTGTCCAAAATACTAATAATGTAGTTATTTGTCCCACTTTATCAGTTTGTTCCTTTGTATTTCTTTTATGTAAAGGAGGTATGACCGTCAAGAAGCGTGATCATCATTCATTTTGCTTGGTTGAACGTACAGGATAAGGTGATTGCTGTTTCAGGTTTTGGGGGCTTCCATGTCATTTTATCCGTGGCATATGTATTTGCCGTTCAAAACGTGATGTTATGAACTTAATCTTTTCGAAACTATTTGCGTCCCTTCGCTCTTTATATACGATGATTTCAATTCTATTTAACTATATTCTGAACAATCGGAGAGCAATTAGTTCAGTGTTATAACCGGAGCAGAGAATTCACCAAAAGTGGCAACAGTTGAAATAGCGATCACTAGCATGATATACACTTGAAACAGACAATTCATTTTTATATTTTTTCTGCAAAGACAGACAGAAATTGATACACAGTTAAAACTGTACAACAAATATATGCAAATTGGACCGCACGATCACACTAAATCTTTTACTTAGTAACAATATTCAAAGTTGCCTAACCTAACATATCAAGATTTCTATATATCAACTTTATTTCATTGCTGCAGAAATCCATCCAGTCCTGCTACAAGTGAGAGGGCAACCCCTTTGCCAAGCCAAACAAAGCAGAATAAAACGTCAAGGTAAGAAGTACAGTAAAGCTCTCTGCATACACTCTTGTTTCTATTTCATAATAACTACATAATTTAAATCTCAGAATATCCATAATTGGAACCAACACCACTTACAACAATGGCATAAGATCGCCCATAACCCTCCAAACAATAAAATTATGTTATTGATACATGGTGGAATGTATGGCTGAAACAGGCTGCTAATTTGATCTGAATATGTCAAAAGGTATGTGCTACACAAAAGAATAAATCCGAATATTGAGAATCTGAATGCCTCTTGTGTTTGAAATATATTCCAAGATGACGTTTTGCAATCTGCATCTTGAAACACTCCAGTTTCATCAATGTATTATGATTAGAGCTTCCACTTTATTTCCTGTCAGGAATAAAACATCGCCAATGAAAACAGCTTCAGCAACTCAAGAGTAGGTTTGAGGAAAATGAACACCACATTTTAATAGAACAAATTCACTCATATCTAAGAAATTGTTGATTGTGTGAAAAGCGAAAATGTAATTAATCATAAAGAATCGGCCTTCTATAAATTCCATTGTGAAGTTTGGCCCCTCTAATATTTTTTGAGAGATTATTAATTGTAACTTTTGTGATAGTCATCTCCGATGATAATCAGGCAAAGTAGGACAAATAGTCAGATTTATGCATGTATTTGTACTGGTACGCAGATGTAAACATATCGGCGATATGGTGACACATAGAAACAAATTGCATCCAGAAATTAAATATTTTGCATTTTTCTGTCATGTATGTACTTTGAGCCACATTGCATGTTATTGTCATTGAAATCCGTAAGTATAACAAATGTGGCAAGCAACTGTTGAACTAGGATTTCTAATTTATATAGTTTTATGTTGATGTGTGGTGGTATATAAATAGACGAAACCATAATCACTCGAGAAAAAGTGGATCTTAACGCAATGGCCTGTATATATATATGTTTTGAGGAATAAGGTTTTGAGGCTATCCATTGTTAAAGAAAACCAGTGCTTCTTCTGATACCCTGCCAAATCTTTTAGAGAAGGTCTTAAAAAGGTAGTAATTTTAAAGAATGGTTTTGTCAACATAGTTTGAAACTATTTCCCGTAGACATAGCACAGCGCGATCATGATCAGTTTAAAGCTGAGGTACAATGCACTTGCTCGTTGGTGGTCTTCATTATTAACTAAAAACAGAGATTGCGTCGTAATTTGGTAATAGGTTTCGCTGGGGAGTATTTATTTATGTTTACCTATTGAGAAGATGTACTGATTTAAATGTCTGCTTGTAGGTCAGGAACCGTCTTCAGGACACGGACAAATCTATTCTGTATTCATGTTTTTTAAAGTTACCAAAGCAATCAAACAGATTTATCGGGTCAGGAAAATCTTTGTGTTGCATGTTAGGGTTTACTGTCATTTATGAGTTTGGTGTTTTTTGGTGTCAGAGCATTTTCAATGTTGCCTGTGGAGATTGTGTTTTTCTGAGGTTTATAATGAAGATTGCTTGGAGGTGGTGCTGCATCAGGTAGATGTGTTTGGGATCGGGCATTCTATATTATCTTCAAACTGGTCTTTACTATAGGTGAGAAGGTTAGACCATGTAGGGAGTTTCTAGATTATAAAATCCTCCTGGCTTTCAAATGGGTTAATTTCATCCTTTCCTTTGATTATCATTCTCACTTGAGTTAGCTTGATCTTCTTTCCAATGGTTTATACCATGTGTGGTGGCTTAGAGCTCGTGTTCGTGATAAACACGCGATATTGGCCAGATAATCTGTCTTCATGGTGACTGTAGTCCTTGCACTTGAAACACCAGAGTGAATTTTGGTACCGTACGTATGTTGAATGAATTTTAATAGGGATTGTGTCCTGCAAAATTCAAAAACGTTTGATACAGTTTCGACGAATGGCATTTACACCTTGGATCTTCGTGCTTTCGCTTATTTCAGTGTCACTGACTCTCGCTAGTCCGTAAAGGCAACACATGCCCTTGATAATTTAAAAGACTCGAGCAAATGATAGTATTGGAACAACTTAAATGTTCTTCATACTTCTCAACTATAGTATTGACCATTCCTCTTTGCCCACACTTTACAAGCATGGAATCCGATTTTATTTATTTCACTTTCAGGTGTGCCTACTTGAAAAAGTAGTCGTTTCAGTTACAGTTTTGATGCATCTTTTCGATGGTCATGAACAGCGCGAATGAATCCGCGCCGCATGTTTCAACGTCTGATATGTACATATGAGATTTTCTTCTTTTATATTGTCCATTATGTTTTGTTGGATATTCATCACCTATGCCCATACGTCCTCCACAGAGTCCATAAAGGGGACACTTATCATCTGTCAGAGATTCACAGCTGGTATACTAAGCCAAAATTGATATTTCCGCCCCGTTAGCAAGCATCATCTACGAAATCTTGTGGAGGTCAACAAATGTGAAAAAAGGAGCAAACTGTAAAGGCAACTGTGGTATCAAGATCTATGCAGTGGTGAAAGGTAAATTGAAGGCCAGAAAATCATGTTAGGAAGACGACATAGGTCTAAGCGTGACAAACAGATTTGTCATACCATCACGACCACAAGTCTTCTAAGAGGCAGAGGCCAAATTACTGCTTTGCATTAGGAAGATACTCATAGATCTCAGTTTTAGTCAGCTGCCAAGATCCTTTACTCCCTCGACATGGGTTGTAACATACGGCCAGTAGGTTGACCCCACTCAGTCGTCTCTTAAGAGGTGCATTGTCTTTATACATCGTTCATTGCTTTTGAGGGTATTTTATTTGCCAGATAGTACAGCATTTGGATAACATTAAGATTTGTTGGCTTCAGATGATTCATTTTGCTAGCTCTCGTTCAATCTCTCTTCCACGCTTAGCATTAATTAGCCTCGTCTAATTCAAACAGTATTCACCACGAATCCTCAAGCTGCTGCACCTATGGAAGCGAATACAGTTAACACATTCACGCTGCTGGGTGACTCAACATTATGGATGTGCAAACGCAAGTAAAACGAAACAAGCTACAAGTTGACAGTGATTTGTTACCAATCTACTTTCTTACCTTGATGTGACCACTCCGGTGGCCTGGTGTTTAGAGAGTCCGCCTTTAATTGGAGGCGAGAAGTCGTGGGTTCAAACCGTAGCCGAGTCATATCAAATACTTGTAAAACTGTTACTAACAGATGCGTAACTAGGCTCTCAGCATCAAGAGGTTAGTGTTAGGAATGGTCAGCCTGGTGTCAGGATAATGTGAATGAGTGGAACATCATGCTACGTGTATGAGGCATGGTGCCCTAATGCTAGACATCACTATAAAATCCCACACTGGATACGTAGTAGCGATGTGTCTGGAAAATTATTAACACTACGTTAAAAATCAAAATGGACATACACACACACATACACACACACACACACACACACACACACACACACACGTTCCTTTATGAATACATTTCTCTGGCAATAATTGATTATGCAATGCAGGCACCTTTGCAATTGTAACAGGATCATCCAGGTTAGGATTTGATTATAGCTAATATACTAAAATGAATTTCATGAAGATGATTATTTATAATGTCAAAGAGAAATGACACCAAACTTGTGCGCATACAATACAAAAGTGGATTTACCAAATTGACTGCTCTAAGGGAACAAATCATAACATGTCAATTTAACCGGTAATTCCTTGCGGTTAACTTATGGATCCATCATGATGAATTATCAGTGTTTATAAATTAAAAGAAAAATAAACAGTCTTGTATTAACAGTCATGGTTACTAAGTC
Source organism: Unio pictorum (assembly GCA_030141615.1). Lineage (NCBI taxonomy): Eukaryota > Metazoa > Mollusca > Bivalvia > Unionida > Unionidae > Unio > Unio pictorum. The sequence continues at coordinate 309,969 of JARLTB010000378.1, read as the reverse complement.
TTGATTGGCACAACTAGTAATGTGTTATGATTATTCACTAAGGATGAGTATTATATGGAATTTATGCAAATACGAATATTATTTCAGCTACATGTAGGATATATACCATTTTAGCTATTTTAAAAAAAGATAAGACGTACCTGAACCACCGCCGGTAACGCATCATGTAGAAACGATGTGGAAACGATCAACGATAACATTTAGTCCATGAATAATGCATAACTATTAATCATACACAATTATGTGACACCTATACGTAAGGGACGCGCCTCTAATATAACGAGCTATCTAAGATTTGGATAGTAATTGAAAAGAATTTTAGGTAAGAATCTTGAAGTGTTGTGAAATATGAACAAAGGATAGTATTGATGAAAGTTGTTAAGAACGTTATCCGTAAATTGCATAAAAAATTTAAACAACTCTTATTTGAATTCGTTAATGAATAATTCACGGAGAAATATCTCAAAGTAGAGTACAGTTATAAACAAACCTAAATTTTTTTTTTTATACTGGTATATATAGCCAGTACATCCAAGCAGAAAATATGTAGCCTTTTAGACCTAACTTCATGTATATGTTACTTTGGTAATATATGCTATGAACTGTGCAAAGTTCTGGCATGTTATATGCTAGATTGTTTTTAACCCTGTTCTAGAAAACACGATATAATGACATTGAGGATGGATGTCTGAATATGCATATTACTAGCTGAATTCAAATGAAAGATACATCCACCTTTAATATTTTAATAAGAATGTTACAAAGAATTAAGATAAAATAGTAGAACATCACAACTGCTATCCATCGATTAGAAGCTGTATCAATGACCATGCACTTTCTAATACACTAATAATTCAGTTATTTGTCCTCCTTTTTTAGGTTATCATTGATTAAAATTGAGGTACGACCGTCAAGAAGCGTGAGCATCATTCGTTTTGCTTGGTTCATCGTACAGGATGAGGAGATTGGTGTTTCAGGTGTTGGGGGCTTCCATGTCATTTTATCCGTGGCATATTTTTTTGGCGTACAAAGCGTGCCTTTATACTTTTCGAAACTATTTGCATCCTTTCGCTATTTATATCTGATGACTTAAATTAGTTTTAAGTATATTCCAAACAATCGGAGAGCAATTGGATCAGTGTCCAAAATACTAATAATGTAGTTATTTGTCCCACTTTATCAGTTTGTTCCTTTGTATTTCTTTTATGTAAAGGAGGTATGACCGTCAAGAAGCGTGAGCATCATTCATTTTGCTTGGTTAAACGTACAGGATGAGGTGATTGCTGTTTCAGGTTTTGGGGGCTTTCATGTCATTTTATCCGTGGCATATGTATTTGCCGTACAAAACGTGATGTTATGAACGTAATCTTTTCGAAACTATTTGCATCCCTTCGCTCTTTATATCCAATGATTTCAATTCTATTTAACTATATTCTGAACAATCGGAGAGCAATTGGTTCAGTGTTATAAACGGAGCAGAGAATTCACCAAAGGTGGCAACAGTTGAAATAGCGATCACTAGCATGATATACACTTGAAACAGACAATTCATTTTTATATTATTTCTGCAAAGGCAGACAGAAATTGATACACAGTTATAACTGTACAACAAATATATGCAAATTGGACCGCACGATCACACTAAATCTTTTACTTAGTAACAATATTCAAAGTAGCTTAACCTAACATATCAAGATTTCTATATATCAACGTTATTTCATTGCTGCAGAAATCCATCCAGTCCTACTACAAGTGAGAGGGCAACCCCTTTGCCAAGCCAAACAAAGCAGAATAAAACGTTAAGGTAAGAAGTACAGTAAAGCTCTCTGCATACACCCTTCTTGCTATTTCTTAATTACTACATAAAGTAAATCTCAGAATATCCATAATTGGAACCAACACCACTTACAACAATGGCATAAGATCGCCCATAACCCTCCAAACAATAAAATTATGTTATTGATACATGGTGGAATGTATGGCTGAAACAGGTTGCTAATTTGATCTGAATATGTCAAAAGGTATGTGCTACACAAAAGAATAAATCCGAATATTGAGAATTTGAATGCCTCTTGTGTTTGAAATATATTCCAAGATGACGTTTTGCAATCTGCATCTTTACACACTCCAGTTTCATCAATGTATTATGATTAGAGCTTCCACTTTATTTCCTGTCAGGAATAAAACATCGCCAATGAAAACAGCTTCAGCAGCTCAAGAGTAGGTTTGAGGAAAATGAACACCACATTTTAATAGAACAAATTCACTCATATCTAAGAAATTGTTGATTGTGTGAAAAGCGAAAATGTAATTAATCATAAAGAATCGGCCTTCTATAAATTCCATTGTGAAGTTTGGTCTCTCTAATATTTTTTGAGAGATTATTAATTGTAACTTCTGTGATAGTCATCTCCGACGATAATCAGGCAAAGTAGGACAAATAGTCAGATTTATGCATGTATTTGTACTGGTACGCAGATGTAAACATATCGGCGATATGGTGACACATAGAAACAAATTGCATCCAGAAATTAAATATTTTGCATTTTTCTGTCATGTATGTACTTTGAGCCACATTGCATGTTATTGTCATTGAAATCCGTAAGTATAACAAATGTGGCAAGCAACTGTTGAACTAGGATTTCTAATTTATATAGTTTTATGTTGATGTGTGGTAGTATATAAATAGACGAAACCATAATCACTCGAGAAAAAGTGGATCTTAACGCAATGGCCTGTATATATATATGTTTTGAGGAATAAGGTTTTGAGGCTATCCATTGTTAAAGAAAATCAGTGCTGCTTCTGATACCCTGCCAAATCTTTTAGAGAAGGTCTTAAAAAGATAGTAATTTTAAAGAATGGTTTTGTCAACATAGTTTGAAACTATTTCCCGTAGACATAGCACAGCGCGATCATGATCAGTTTAAAGCTGAGGTACAATGCACTTGCTCGTTGGTGGTCTTCATTATTAACTAAAAACAGAGATTGCGTCGTAATTTGGTAATAGGTTTCGCTGGGGAGTATTTATTTATGTTTACCTATTGAGAAGATGTACTGATTTAAATGTCTGCTTGTAGGTCAGGAACCGTCTTCAGGACACGGACAAATCTATTCTGTATTCATGTTTTCTAAGTTACCAAAGCAATCAAACAGATTTATCGGGTCAGGAAAATCTTTGTGTTGCATGTTAGGGTTTACTGTCATTTATGAGTTTGGTGTTTTTTGGTGTCAGAGCATTTTCAATGTTGCCTGTGGAGATTGTGTTTTTCTGAGGTTTATAATGAAGATTGCTTGGAGGTGGTGCTGCATCAGGTAGATGTGTTTGGGATCGGGCATTCTATATTATCTTCAAACTGGTCTTTACTATAGGTGAGAAGGTTAGACCATGTAGGGAGTTTCTAGATTATAAAATCCTCCTGGCTTTCAAATGGGTTAATTTCATCCTTTCCTTTGATTATCATTCTCACTTGAGTTAGCTTGATCTTCTTTCCAATAGTTCATACCATGTGTGGTGGCTTAGAGCTCGTGTTCGTGATAAACACGCGATATTGGCCAGATAATCTGTCTTCATGGTGACTGTAGTCCTTGCACTTGAAACAACAGAGTGAATTTTGGTACCGTACGTATGTTGAATGAATTTTAATAGGGATTGTGTCCTGCAAAATTCAAAAACGTTTGATACAGTTTCGACGAATGGCATTTACACCTTGGATCTTCGTGCCTTCGCTTATTTCAGTGTCACTGACTCTCGCTAGTCCGTAAAGGCAACACATGCCCTTGATAATTTAAAAGACTCGAGCAAATGATAGTATTGGAACAACTTAAATGTTCTTCTTACTTCTCAACTATAGTATTGACCATTCCTCTTTGCCCACACTTTACAAGCATGGAATCCGATTTTATTTATTTCACTTTCAGGTGTGCCTACTTGAAAAAGTAGTCGTTTCAGTTACAGTTTTGATGCATCTTTTCGATGGTCATGAACAGAGCGAATGAATCCGCGCCGCATGTTTCAACGTCTGATATGTACATATGAGATTTTCTTCTTTTATATTGTCCATTATGTTTTGTTGGATATTCATCACCTATGCCCATACGTCCTCCACAGAGTCCATAAAGGGGACACTTATCATCTGTCAGAGATTCACAGCTGGTATACTAAGCCAAAATTGATATTTCCGCCCCGTTAGCAAGCATCATCTACGAAATCTTGTGGAGGTCAACAAATGGGAAAAAAGGAGCAAACTGTAAAGGCAACTGTGGTATCAAGATCTATGCAGTGGTGAAAGGTAAATTGAAGGCCAGAAAATCATGTTAGGAAGACGACATAGGGCTAAGCGTGACAAACAGATTTGTCATACCATCACGACCACAAGTCTTCTAAGAGGCAGAGGCCAAATTACTGCTTTGCATTAGGAAGATACTCATAGATCTCAGTTTTAGTCAGCTGCCAAGATCCTTTACTCCCTCGACATGGGTTGTAACATACGGCCAGTAGGTTGACCCCACTCAGTCGTCTCTTAAGAGGTGCATTGTCTTTATACATCGTTCATTGCTTTTGAGGGTATTTTATTTGCCAGATAGTACAGCATTTGGATAACATTAAGATTTGTTGGCTTCAGATGATTCATTTTGCTAGCTCTCGTTCAATCTCTCTTCCACGCTTAGCATTAATTAGCCTCGTCTAATTCAAACAGTATTCACCACGAATCCTCAAGCTGCTGCACCTATGGAAGCGAATACAGTTAACACATTCACGCTGCTGGGTGACTCAACATTATGGATGTGCAAACGCAAGTAAAACGAAACAAGCTACAAGTTGACAGTGATTTGTTACCAATCTACTTTCTTACCTTGATGTGACCACTCCGGTGGCCTGGTGTTTAGAGAGTCCGCCTTTAATTGGAGGCGAGAAGTCGTGGGTTCAAACCGTAGCCGAGTCATATCAAATACTTGTAAAACTGTTACTAACAGATGCGTAACTAGGCTCTCAGCATCAAGAGGTTAGTGTTAGGAATGGTCAGCCTGGTGTCAGGATAATGTGAATGAGTGGAACATCATGCTACGTGTATGAGGCATGGTGCCCTAATGGTAGACATCACTATAAAATCCCACACTGGATACGTAGTAGCGATGTGTCTGGAAAATTATTAACACTACGTTAAAAATCAAAATGGACATACACACACACATACACACACACACACACACACACACACACACACACACACGTTCCTTTATGAATACATTTCTCTGGCAATAATTGATTATGCAATGCAGGCACCTTTGCAATTGTAACAGGATCATCCAGGTTAGGATTTGATTATAGCTAATATACTAAAATGAATTTCATGAAGATGATTATTTATAATGTCAAAGAGAAATGACACCAAACTTGTGCGCATACAATACAAAAGTGGATTTACCAAATTGACTGCTCTAAGGGAACAAATCATAACATGTCAATTTAACCGGTAATTCCTTGCGGTTAACTTATGGATCCATCATGATGAATTATCAGTGTTTATAAATTAAAAGAAAAATAAACAGTCTTGTATTAACAGTCATGGTTACTAAGTCTTGATTGGCACAACTTGTAATGTGTTATGATTATTCACTAAGGATGAGTATTATATGGAATTTATGCAAATACGAATATTATTTCAGCTACATGTAGGATATATACCATTTTAGCTATTTTAAAAAAAGATAAGACGTACCTGAACCACCGCCGGTAACGCATCATGTAGAAACGATGTGGAAACGATCAACGATAACATTTAGTCCATGAATAATGCATAACTATTAATCATACACAATTATGTGACACCTATACGTAAGGGACGCGCCTCTAATATAACGAGCTATCTAAGATTTGGATAGATAATTGAAAAGAATTTTAGGTAAGAATCTTGAAGTGTTGTGAAATATGAACAAAGGATAGTATTGATGAAAGTTGTTAAGAACGTTATCCGTAAATTGCATAAAAAATTTAAACAACTCTTATTTGAATTCGTTAATGAATAATTCACGGAGAAATATCTAAAAGTAGAGTACAGTTATAAACAAACCTAAATTTTTTTTTTATACTGGTATATATAGCCAGTACATCCAAGCAGAAAATATGTAGCCTTTTAGACCTAACTTCATGTATATGTTACTTCGGTAATATATGCTATGAACTGTGCAAAGTTCTGGCATGTTATATGCTAGATTGTTTTTAACCCTGTTCTAGAAAACACGATATAATGACATTGAGGATGGATGTCTGAATATGCATATTACTAGCTGAATTCAAATGAAAGATACATCCACCTTTAATATTTTAATAAGAATGTTACAAAGAATTAAGATAAAATAGTAGAACATCACAACTGCTATCCATCGATTAGAAGCTGTATCAATGACCATGCACTTTCTAATACACTAATAATTCAGTTATTTGTCCTCCTTTTTTAGGTTATCATTGATTAAAATTGAGGTACGACCGTCAAGAAGCGTGAGCATCATTCGTTTTGCTTGGTTCATCGTACAGGATGAGGAGATTGGTGTTTCAGGTGTTGGGGGCTTCCATGTCATTTTATCCGTGGCATATTTTTTTGGCGTACAAAGCGTGCCTTTATACTTTTCGAAACTATTTGCATCCTTTCGCTATTTACATCTGATGACTTAAATTAGTTTTAAGTATATTCCAAACAATCGGAGAGCAATTGGATCAGTGTCCAAAATACTAATAATGTAGTTATTTGTCCCACTTTATCAGTTTGTTCCTTTGTATTTCTTTTATGTAAAGGAGGTATGACCGTCAAGAAGCGTGAGCATCATTCATTTTGCTTGGTTAAACGTACAGGATGAGGTGATTGCTGTTTCAGGTTTTGGGGGCTTTCATGTCATTTTATCCGTGGCATATGTATTTGCCGTACAAAACGTGATGTTATGAACGTAATCTTTTCGAAACTATTTGCATCCCTTCGCTCTTTATATACAATGATTTCAATTCTTTTTAACTATATTCTGAACAATCGGAGAGCAATTGGTTCAGTGTTATAAACGGAGCAGAGAATTCACCAAAGGTGGCAACAGTTGAAATAGCGATCACTAGCATGATATACACTTGAAACAGACAATTCATTTTTATATTATTTCTGCAAAGGCAGACAGAAATTGATACACAGTTATAACTGTACAACAAATATATGCAAATTGGACCGCACGATCACACTAAATCTTTTACTTAGTAACAATATTCAAAGTTGCATAACCTAACATATCAAGATTTCTATATATCAACGTTATTTCATTGCTGCAGAAATCCATCCAGTCCTACTACAAGTGAGAGGGCAACCCCTTTGCCAAGCCAAACAAAGCAGAATAAAACGTTAAGGTAAGAAGTACAGTAAAGCTCTCTGCATACACCCTTCTTGCTATTTCTTAATTACTACATAAAGTAAATCTCAGAATATCCATAATTGGAACCAACACCACTTACAACAATGGCATAAGATCGCCCATAACCCTCCAAACAATAAAATTATGTTATTGATACATGGTGGAATGTATGGCTGAAACAGGTTGCTAATTTGATCTGAATATGTCAAAAGGTATGTGCTACACAAAAGAATAAATCCGAATATTGAGAATTTGAATGCCTCTTGTGTTTGAAATATATTCCAAGATGACGTTTTGCAATCTGCATCTTTACACACTCCAGTTTCATCAATGTATTATGATTAGAGCTTCCACTTTATTTCCTGTCAGGAATAAAACATCGCCAATGAAAACAGCTTCAGCAGCTCAAGAGTAGGTTTGAGGAAAATGAACACCACATTTTAATAGAACAAATTCACTCATATCTAAGAAATTGTTGATTGTGTGAAAAGCGAAAATGTAATTAATCATAAAGAATCGGCCTTCTATAAATTCCATTGTGAAGTTTGGTCTCTCTAATATTTTTTGAGAGATTATTAATTGTAACTTCTGTGATAGTCATCTCCGACGATAATCAGGCAAAGTAGGACAAATAGTCAGATTTATGCATGTATTTGTACTGGTACGCAGATGTAAACATATCGGCGATATGGTGACACATAGAAACAAATTGCATCCAGATATTAAATATTTTGCATTTTTCTGTCATTTATGTACTTTGAGCCACATTGCATGTTATTGTCATTGAAATCCGTAAAGTATAACAAATGTGGCAAGCAACTGTTGAACTAGGTTTTCTAATTTATATAGTTTTATGTTGATGTGTAGTGGTATATAAATAGACGAAACCATAATCACTCGAGAAAAAGTGGATCTTAACGCAATGGCCTGTATATTTATGTTTTGAGAAATAAGGTTTTGAGGCTATCCATTGTTAAAGAAAATCAGTGCTGCTTCTGATACCCTGCCAAATCTTTTAGAGAAGGTCTTAAAAAGGTAGTAATTTTAAAGAATGGTTTTGTCAACATAGTTTGAAACTATTTCCCGTAGACATAGCACAGCGCGATCATGATCAGTTTAAAGCTGAGGTACAATGCACTTGCTCGTTGGTGGTCTTCATTATTAACTAAAAACAGAGATTGCGTCGTAATTTGGTAATAGGTTTCGCTGGGGAGTATTTATTTATGTTTACCTATTGAGAAGATGTACGGATTTAAATGTCTGCTTGTAGGTCAGGAACTGTCTTCAGGACACGGACAAATCTATTCTGTATTCATGTTTTTTAAAGTTACCAAAGCAATCAAACAGATTTATCGGGTCATGAAAATCTTTGTGTTGCATGTTAGGGTTTACTGTCATTTATGAGTTTGGTGTCTTTTGGTGTCGGAGCATTTTCAATGTTGCCTGTGGAGATTGTGTTTTTCTGAGGTTTATAATGAAGATTGCTTGGAGGTGGTGCTGCATCAGGTAGATGTGTTTGGGATCGGGCATTCTATATTATCTTCAAACTGGTCTTTACTATAGGTGAGAAGGTTAGACCATGTAGGGAGTTTCTAGATTATAAAATCTTCATGGCTTTCAAATGGGTTAATTTCATCCTTTGATTATCATTCTCACTTGAGTTAGCTTGATCTTCTTTCCAATGGTTTATACCATGTGTGGTGGCTTAGAGCTCGTGTTCGTGATAAACACGCGATATCGGCCAGATAATCTGTCTTCATGGTGACTGTAGTCCTTACACTTGAAACATCAGAGTGAGTTTTGGTACCGTACGTATGTTGAATGAATTTTAATAGGGATTGTGTCCTGCAAAATTCAAAAACGTTTGATACAGTTTCGACGAATGGCATTTACACCTTGGATCTTCGTGCCTTCGCTTACTTCAGTGTCACTGACTCTCACTAGTTCGTAAAGGCAACACATGCCCTTGATAATTTAAAAGACTCGAGCAAATGATAGTATTGGAACAACTTAAATGTTCTTCATACTTCTCAACTAGAGTATTGACAATTCCTCTTCGCCCACACTTTACAAGCATGGAATCCGATTTTATTTATTTCACTTTCAGGTGTGCCTACTTGAAAAAGTAGTCGTTTCAGTTACAGTTTTGATGCATCTTTTCGATGGTCATGAACAGCGCGAATGAATCCGCGCCGCATGTTTCAACGTCTGATATGTACATATGAGATTTTCTTCTTTTATATTGTCCATTATGTTTTGTTGGATATTCATCACCTATGCCCATACGTCCTCCACAGAGTCCATAAAGGGGACACTTATCATCTGTCAGAGATTCACTGATGGTATACTAAGCCAAAATTGATATTTCCGCCCCGTTAGCCAGCATCATCTACCAAATCTTGTGGAGATCAACAAATGGGAAAAAAGGAGCAAACTGTAAAGGCAACTTTGGTATCAAGATCTATGCAGGGGTGAAAGGTAAAGTGAAGGCCAGAAAATCATGTTAGGAAGACGACATAGGGCTAAGCGTGACAAACAGATTTGTCATACCATCACGACCACAAGTCTTCTAAGAGGCAGAGGCCAAATTACTGCTTTGCATTAGGAAGATACTCATCGATCTCAGTTTTAGTCAGCTGCCAAGATCCTTTACTCCCTCGACATGGGTTGTAACATACGGCCAGTAGGTTGACTCCACTCAGTCGTCTCTTAAGAGGTGCATTGTCTTTATACATCGTTCATTGCTTTTGAGGGTATTTTATTTGCCAGATAGTACAGCATTTGGATAACATTAAGATTTGTTGGCTTCAGATGATTCATTTTGCTAGCTCTCGTTCAATCTCTCTTCCACGCTTAGCATTAATTAGCCTCGTCTAATTCAAACAGTATTCACCACGAATCCTCAAGCTGCTGCACCTATGGAAGCGAATACAGTTAACACATTCACGCTGCTGGGTGACTCAACTTTATGGACGTGCAAACGCAAGTAAAACGAAACAAGCTACAAGTTGACAGTGATTTGTTACCAATCTACTTTCTTACCTTGATGTGACCACTCCGGTGGCCTGGTGTTTAGAGAGTCCGCCTTTAATTGGAGGCGAGAAGTCGTGGGTTCAAACCGTAGCCGAGTCATATCAAATACTTGTAAAACTGTTACTAACAGATGCGTAACTAGGCTCTCAGCATCAAGAGGTTAGTGTTAGGAATGGTCAGCCTGGTGTCAGGATAATGTGAATGAGTGGAACATCATGCTACGTGTATGAGGCATGGTGCCCTAATGCTAGACATCACTATAAAATCCCACACTGGATACGTAGTAGCGATGTGTCTGGAAAATTGTTAACACTACGTTAAAAATCAAAATGGACACACACACACACACACACACACACACACACACGTTCCTTTATGAACACATTTCTCTGGCAATAATTGGTTATGCAATGCAGGCACCTTTGCTATTGTAAAAGGATCATCCGGGTTAGGATTTGATTATAGCTAATATACTAAAATGAATTTCATGAAGATGATTATTTATAATGTCATGGAGAAATTACACCAAACTTGTGCGCATACAATAAAAAAGTGGATTTACCAAATTGACTGCTCTAAGGGAACAAATCATAACATGTCAATTTAACCGGTAATTCCTTGCGGTTAACGTATGGATCCATCATGATGAATTATCAGTGTTTATAAATTAAAAGAAAAATAAACAGTCTTATATTAACAGTCATGGTTACTAAGTCTTGATTGGCACAACTTGTAATGTGTTATGATTATTCACTAAGGATGAGTATTATATGGAATTTATGGAAATACGAATATTATTTCAGCTACATTTAGGATATATACCATTTTAGCTATAATAAGACAAGATAAGACGTACCTGAACCACCGCCGTTAATGCATCATGTGGAAACGATCAACGAAAACATTTAGTCCATGAATAATGCATAACTATTAATCATACACAATTATGTGACACCTATACTTAAGGGACGCGCCTCTAATATAAAGAACTATCTAAGATTTGGATAGATAATTGAAACGAATTTCAGGTAAGAATCTTGAAGTGTTGTGAAATATGAACAAAGAAAGGATAGTATTGATGAATGTTGTTAAGAACGTTATCCGTAAATTACATTAAAAATTTAAACAACTCTTATTTGAATTCGTTAATGAATAATTAACGGAGAAATATCTAAAAGTCGAGTAAAGTTATAAACAAACCTAAATTGTTTTTTTTTTTTAATACTGGTATATATATCCAGTACATCCAAGCTGAAAATATGTAGCCTTTTAGACCCGACTTCATGTATATGTTACTTTGGTAATATATGTTATGAACTGTGCTAGATTGTTTTTAACCCTGTTCTAGAAAACACGATATCATGACATTGAGGATGGGTGTCTGAACATGCATATTACTAGCTGAATTCAAATGAAAGATACATCCACGTTTAATATTTTAATAAAAAATGTTACAAAGAATTAAGATAAAATAGTAGAACATCACAGCTGCTAGATTAGAAGCTGTATCAATGACCATGCACTTTCAAATACACTAAAAATTCAGTTATTTGTCCTCCTTTTTTAGGTTAACAGTTTGTTGCTTTGTATTTCCTTTATTTAAATTGAGGTACGACCGTCATGAAGCGTGAGTATCATTCCTTTTGCTTGGTTCAACGTACAAGATGAGGAGATTGGTGTTTCAGGTGTTGGGGGTTTCCATGTCATTTTATCCGTGACATATTTTTTTGGCAAAGCGTGACTTTATACTTTTCGAAACTATTTGCATCCTTTCGCTATTTATATTTGATGACTTCAATTCTTTTTAAGTATATTCCGAACAATCGGAGAGCAATTGGTTCAGTGTCCAATATACTAATAATGTAGTTATTTATCCCACTTTATCAGTTTGTTGCTTTGTATTTCTTTTATTTAAAGGAGGTATGACCGTCAAGAAGCGTGATCATCATTCATTTTGCTTGGTTGAACGTACAGGATGAGGTGATTGGTGTTTCAGGTTTTGGGGGCTTCCATGTAATTTTATTAGTGGCATATGTATTTGGCGTACAAAAGGTGATGCTATGAACGTATACTTTTCAAAACTATTTGCATCCCTTCACTCTTTATATACGATGACTTCAATTCTTTTTAAGTATATTCTTAACAATCGGAGAGCAATTGGTTCAGTGTTATAACCGGAGCAGAGAATTCACCAAAAGTGGCAACAGTTGAAATAGTGATCACTAGCATGATATACACTTGAAACAGACAATTCATTTTTATATTTATTCTGCAAAGGCAGACAGGAATTGATACACAGTTAAAACTGTACAACAAATATATGCAAATTGGACCGCACGATCACACTAAATCTTTTACTTAGTAACAATATTCAAAGTTGCATAACCTAACATATCAAGATTTCTATATATCAACTTTATTTCAATACTCCAGAAATCCATCCAGTCCTGCTACAAGTGAGAGGGCAACCCCTTTGCCAAGCCAAACAAAGCAGAACAAAACATTAAGGTAATAAGTACAGTAAAGCTCGCTGCATACACCCTTTTTGATATTTCATAATTACTATATAGAGTAAATCTCAGAATATCCATAATTGGAACCAACACCACTTACAACAATGGCATAAGATAGCCCGTAACCCTCCAAACAATAAAATTATGTTATTGATACATGGTGGAATGTATGGCTGAAACAGGTTGCTAATTTGATCTGAATATGTCAAAAGGTATGTGCTACACAAAAGAATAAATCCGAATATTGAGAATTTGAATGCCTCTTGTGTTTGAAATATATTCCATGATGACGTTTTGCAATCTGCATCTTGAAACACTCCAGTTTCATCAATGTGTTATAATTAGAGCTTCCACTTCATTTCCTGTCAGGAATAAAACATCGCCACTGAAAACAACTTCAGCAGCTAAAGAGTACGTTCGAGGAAAATGAACACCGCATTTTAACAGAACAAATTCACTAATATCTAAGAAATTGTTGATTGTGTTAAAAGTGAAAATGTAAATAATCATAAAGAATCGGCTTTCTATAAAATCCATTGTGAAGTTTGGCCCCTCTAATATTTTTGAGAGATTATTAACTGTAACTTCTAATTCAAATTCACTCTAATCATATTGTAACTCAATTCTGTTTGGTTCATCACAATATTTACTCCAGAAACTTCAAAAAGTTCAAAACACAGCTGCACGGATGATCTTTAGAGTACCTCGATCAGAGCACACCTCACCACTGCTCTGTACCATACACTGGCTATCAATTCGATACAGAATCAAACACAAACTTTGTTCTCTGTGCTATATTTCAATGACAGACTCCAGTCCAACATACCTATCTAGAGTCACACATGTGTATACACCAGCTGGATCCTTACGCTCTTCTTCTGATAATCGTATACTCATTGTTCCCACGGTGAAAACAAAGTCATATGGAAAACGTTCTTTTCCATAACAGGGCCCGGCGACGTGGAACGAATTGCCCATTGAAATTAGACACAAAGACACAGCGGTCCTTTTTAAGAGTGCTCTCAAGACTCACCTGTTTCGACATCAGGGACAAACTTAGCGACCTAATCATGTTTTGTATCATATATATTTTCAGCATTTGTTTTATGTTTTCTAATTTCATTATTTTTGGCATTTGTTGTTCTGTAGTGTAGTCATATCATTATTGATGGTGTAAAGCGCTTAGAGCTTTTAAAGATTAGGCGCTATAAAAAGTCCTCATTATTATTATTATTATTATTATTATTATTATTATTATTATTATTATTATTAATATCATTATTATATCTAAGAAATTGTTGATTGTGTCAAAATGTAAATAATCATAAAGAAGTCACATAATAAAATATGTTCATAGGACAAAACATGCTCTTGTAATAGATTTGGAATTTCAAGTACGTAAACCCTTGCAAACATTTTAATCATTCTTTAAGAATATGCTTAAAGAGTTACATGCTTAAAATGTATTGTCGTCGGTTTAGTTTTCAGTTGTTTAAATACTTTGTTACACACACACACACACACACACACACACACACACACACACACACAAACACACACACACACACAGACACACACACAGAAACACGCACATATACATACATACATACATACATACATACATACATACACACACACACACACACACACACACACACACACACACACACACACACACACACATATATATCAAAGAGTGGAGAATCTTTCCTTTCGGCAATGCAGGAACGAAGTCAGAAACAGTTACCTTTTTACACATCTTTCGTTATGTAATCTAAACAAAATAAAAATCGTTCAGAGAAGGTAGTAGTTAAATGATACTTACGCGACCTATATTATATGTATAAATTCATGCATTTTTCGGACCTTATATGAATTCAGAAAGTCATATAAATTATTCTAGTTAATATGTGTCCTATTATTACTGGACATCCCAGATCAAAATTAAAGTGACACCCTCAGTAAGGTTGGTTTCTTTCCAGTTGTATCATTTTATTGTTATTAGGTCCGAGTTGACGCAGAAAGACGAGACCACCGAATTGCCGGGAACAATCGATGAGAATGAGGAAGAGTACGTATTAAGTTTATTCAATTTCTTTATATAAGTCATGGTATTTCTTGCAAGGCAGGAATTGGTGTCAGTCCATTCTATTAATGTTTTCAATTTAGTACCGTATATGGTACACGTTGTACACAAAGGTGATTAGATGTATGCCCGTGTCTGCCGGCGTGTATGTATGCCTGCTGTTTCTGTCTACATATATTCTAGTGTATGCTGAGGATGCAATGGAACTGCCTAAAAAAATGTGTTGTACGTTTTCACGCCACAATATTGCCATTTGTTGTAGACGGGTGCACCATCCACATTCTTGCCATTAGTAATAAATTATTTAGGTAAGAGGATTTATTGTGATCAACATTTGCGCCGTACGCTTTCCTGTTTGCGCCGTAGAGTTATTTGTGATTAGCGTTGAAATTCCTCGTCAGAACGAAAATTTTGAAAGTGGCATTTGTTTCTCATCACTTTATACTGCGGATCTTGTTTTTATGTCAGAGAAAAGCTGCGTCACGCGAGGCGGCACCCATTGATTTATCAAGCAGCCTGACGTTCTGACAGTTAAGTACATGAAATGTGCTATGTACGCGGTTTCGGCGGTAATACAACCTTTATGCTTGTAGCTCCGAGAATTTGTGGATGTGCTTATCCGTCAGGACGACAGAGAGTAATGTTACAGGGTTAAATCTATATTTATTGCTTACTTTCCACCGTATAGGCCTAGCATACATTTATTCTGTTAAGTAAGCAGAAAAGTTTCAGAAACTCGACTGATTTATTTATCAAGTGCCAAGCAGGTTCTCTAACATTTCACAACATCACATCCATATTTTGTGTATTTTCTATACAATCTATATGGTTGTTTACCTGACAATATTTCATGATATTGCGCAACATCCGGTTATTTAAACTAAATGAATAAAAAACATGTACGTAGAGTCTTTAGAGAAACAACAAGCAAAGCAAAAACGTGCCAGTTGCACCACTCTGTTATTTAGACAAGACTCAAAGAATGCACAACTTGTTATTATTTCTGGGCGAGTTCAAAAGACATTAAATTGGAAAACATAGCGAAATATTTCATGAACTTCCCGTGGGCTTCGGCTCTTTCTTAAGTCATCAGCTCCTGTTTGCTACTTGATGGACTAAAAAAATCGAATTGCATGCTTTGTGCGATGCAGTCCGTATTTCATTTTGCATTGATTTGCTTGTGCCTACTTCACCTAGGATAAGCATGTACACTTCTTCGTAGATGGTGTTGTAGAGTCGCTCATTAGATATATGGTCTGCAATTGTGTTGAACTTTGTTTCGGCTAAACCATGGAATTCATCGAGGTTTTTTCTTTCACGGTTAGTCAGCTATAGGAATCAGACCACCGCTTTAAGATAGGATATCAAGGGCGATCGCAATGGTGAATATTAAGAATTTTCCAATCGCAGTCACATCGGTGCCCAACGAAACTGACATCATTACAGAGTCAAGACCATTCATCGTGTTTATTGTTTGAGATGTAAGTAGTGTATATAATCTATCATCTTGACCTACGGGGGATTTAGCCTTGTGGACCTGTTTTTGAGGTGCTAATATTGTGGATCCTGGACCTTTTGACATATCGATATTATAATTACTCTGTACGTAACGTAATACGAAATGTAACTGATCTCAAGAGGGTGTGGATAGGGATTAGCTCTCCTGTGTACACGAATCGCCATATTCTTTCCTAAGTTTCACCAAGTACCACGCCAGAGTTGCAACAGCAACTGCATCTGAGAGGCTTAAAAGGTAAAATATTTACTGTAACATTTTAATGTTGATCCAATATTGAAATCGAAATTAATACTGTCTGTTCTCGAGCTGATTTACGCTTCTCAAATTAGTCCCATTGATCAGTACGTGTCAACCCCAATGAGGCACGTATACACTCGCACTAGAAGCTTGTGTAGCAAGTTGTGCACTGTTAATGTGAGTGTGCCTTAATCATATCTGAGCGCTATGGATGACATTAATTTCCCGCCTTCTCAATATGTATAGCCCTACTTGAAATTGCCAAAATCCTAAGATTGTCATAGTGTCAGAAATATCTGAGCTTTTGTCTTTAATCTCCCACACCGGTTGCTACATCCGAAGACAAACAAAACATTTAATATTATTTAGTAAACCTTTCGTATGAGATATTTTTGAGAGACTCATTACTGTTGTTATTATGTGGTCGTATTACTCGGTTTACCCGCGTTGCAACCGTAGACCAAGCCAAGTTACTTCAATTCCCATGAAAGTTAATGAAATACATAAAGGCGCACGGGACAGTGATATGTGCCGTCCAGGTGCAATAATCCAATGTTTTCGGTACGCGAAACTCACATTTCAAAGTTGATAAGGCCGGAGCGAAATCAAAATATTAGTACCTACGGTTACGTGCAACCTTGTCTGACGTGTCTGTTATCCGTCAGAGTTACTGTTTAGTGTGTCAGCATCCTGAGAACAACGAGGTTTTGCAAGCGTTTGATTGAGCTGGAGTTTGTCGTCAGTGGTTAGGGCTTTGTATTACCCGTCTTTAAGACCCTCACGGCAGTAATAACATTAACATGTGCAATTATATATGCAACGGTCATACCGTCATCATAGCGCAATGGATGAACGGCACCGAAGTCTTAAATGTGTCCGAGAACCGGTATCGTGAGAAGAACAGGTACGTTCTAGTCTGAGTCGATACGTTCTCAAACGGCAAATAATAACACGAAGAGGTTATTTGATTTGCATTAATGGCACAGTCGGAAAATGAGGTATGGGTGGAGGTTATTGTACTTGAAATAACAGATCTAGATGAATTGTATATTACAGTGCAATCAGAGTCTGTTTTTCCATATATATGTCTAGCATTTTTCTTCCTAATTACAAATCGCAATGGACGTGAGAGGAAACTGAGTTCAGAGCAAGCGCGAAAAATTAATAAAAGAGTCTGTACGATTAACAAGTAATTGAAATGTACTGTATACAGAGGTTGCAACGATACAACCTAATGCGCAGTAATACAGATCACACGAGGACCGAGCTGAAAAAAGAATCCCGTTTAATTTAAAGAGCTTTATCTTGCGTGTCAAAATAGATTGCAAATTCTTGGGATCTCTCGTCGGTATTTTAAATGTACTCGCTTTAGCCAGGCATCTGCTGGGTATATTCTGCCTGTTCGTCGATTTGGCGCCGATAACAGGACGTTCAAGGTACATAATCCTAGACTACCACAAAGATCATAATCGGTAGATGATGATGCACACCATGCATGTTAAACATATGGGGTTATATGAACATGTTTAACATGCCCTAGTAGTAGGAGAACGTAACTGTGGTCCTCTGGCATCTTTACAATACCAGTGCAACATGATCGACGCCTATGATCTTCCATGTTTCCTGAGTGGTATTTTCTGCACGGCTGGTGGCCTTGATTTTATGAAAATCGCAGTTGACGCAATTCTTAACAAGCCTAGGAACGCATTGCATTGAACACAACTCGTTCCGCCGGATCAATTACTTCTCCAATATGTGTATCTTGACTTGCTTGCTCGACATTATACAATTTGAATTTAACTGAACTTACCTTATCGATGCCAGTCCCAAAGTTACCTTGGCCTCTACTAGTGAGATTTATGAAAGCAAATCTGTGTATTATTAATTTGTCTCATCCAAAAGGCGACGTACTCATGCCAATTAATATCAGCAACACATCACGTGGTTTTCACGTACCTCAGGCAATTGACGTCAGTGCAGCTTAAGATGACAAGTATTTTAGTCTTGTTGCTGATTACGTTTAGAATATGACCGTAGAAATATGATGCGTACAACATGTTAGTATTCGTGCAAGAAGCGAAAGGTTTCTTTGTCCAACAAATATCACATCATCATAGACAGTGACGTTGTACTGGTCGTGGTCTAGGTTATCTACATAACAGGCCACGCCCATGTTGAATATATATATATATATATATATATATATATATATATATATATATATATATATATATATATATATATATATATATATATATGAATGTTTGTTTGTGTCGTATGCGCTCCTATACCGTTCATCCGATTGCGATTAAACTTTAGTGAGTTGTTCTGCGCACGCCCGCGAAGGTTTCTGAATTAGTACAACCATTAAAATTGTAACAATTAACAAATGTGTTTTACCGTGTGTTCGCTGTGAACTGTAGGCGCCTTTAGATACGTCACGTGATCGAACAGTAGGCGCCTTTAGATACGTCACGTGATCGAACAGTAGGCGCCTTAGATACGTCACGTGATCGAATAGTAGGCGCCTTAGATACGTCACATGATCGAACAGGGTCTGAAGCGATACCTAATTTCGCGTGTCTTCGGTGTGAACTGTAGGCGCCTTAGATACGTCATGTTTACTTAGTTACGTTTTGTTCGCGCCTTGGTTACGTCAAACAATCGCGGTGTGAATTTGCACGTCACGTGATCGAACAGTAGGCGCCTTAAATACGTCACGTGATCGAACACGGTCTGGATTTGCTGAAACTATGATGACGTAAATCAACAGCTGGATGAAATTCATAATCGGTGTACGTCATGTTTACTTAGTTACATTTGGTTCGCACCTTGGTTACGTCAAACAATCGCGGTGTGAATTTGTAATAGTCGTTACAAAGCATTATTTTCGCTGTCTAATCAATTATGCCACCTAAACGAAAAGCTATTGGTCGATCTACACCTCAAGCACGGAAGATAAAGGTATCACGAGCTTCAGAAACAGACGATCAACGGGAAGCAAGATTGCAAACCGTTCGAGTTTACACTGTTCAAGCCCGATCACCTGAAGCAGACGAACAACGGGAAGCAAGATTGCAAACCGTTCGAGTTCACACTGCTCAAGCCCGATCATCTGAAACAGACGAACAACGGGAAGCAAGGTTGCAAACCGTTCGAGTTCGCACTGCTCAATCCAGACGACCATGCACGCTGATTTAAATCTTAGTGCATTCCATTATAATGCAAATTATGATTACAGTCTTCATCCAAGTGTGCTTATTGGAAAAATGGATAAATCATGCGTGTATTGCAATGCCCTCAAATTTAAGAATGAAACACCAGGAATGTGCTGCGCGGGTGGAAAAGTGAAATTGCCAGAATTACATTCACCACCCGAACCATTATCAACGTTGGTATCAGGTGACACAAGCCAATCGAAACATTTTTTGGCAAACATACGGAAGTACAATTCATGTTTCCAAATGACATCGTTCGGTGCAAAACATATCGTGCGCGAGAATTAAATGCCAATATTTAAAGTGCAAGGGCAAATTTACCATCGTGCAGGATCACTACTACCACTACCGAACGCAGATTACAAATTTCTTCAAATTTATTTCATGGGAAACACTCATAAACAAATCGATCAACGTTGTCAGTTCAATACGGGCACTAAACGAGAAATAGTCGATGCATTACAAACTTTATTCGATCAACACAACGAATTAATTCGATTGTTCAGAACTGCCCTTGAACAAATGCCAACTGATGACTACAAAGTCGTAGTTAGAGCAGACAAAACACCTGTCGGCCAACACGAAAGACAGTACAATGCACCAACAATTGATGAAGTGGCGATCGTTATAGTTGGCGAAGAATTTAACTCGCGTGATATAATTCTTCATCGCACAAATGGTGATGTTCAGCGAGTCTCAGAAACTCATCGCTCATACGACGGATTGCAATATCCGATTTTATTTTGGCAAGGAGAAGATGGATATCATTTCAACATCTTAATGAGAAATCCACAAACAAATGAGGAAACGAATAAGAAAGTCAGTGCCATGAAATACTATTCATATCGATTGATGATTCGTGAAAACGCTGAAAATCATATCTTGAAATGTCGACAATTGTTCCATCAATACATTGTCGATATGTATGCGAAAATCGAAACCGAACGACTCCTCTAGGTTCGATTAAATCAAACCAAGTTGCGTTCCGAAGAGTACATTCATTTACTTGATGCAGTTGTTAATGATGGCAATGTGAATCTCAATGAATTCGGAAAAATGGTCATACTACCGGCCACATTTACAGGGAGTCCACGGCACATGCATGAATACGCACAAGATGCAATGACATATGTTCGCGCATATGGCCGTCCAGATTTGTTTATTACCTTCACATGCAATCCGACGTGGGATGAAATACAAGAACTTTTGTTACCTGGACAATCATCATCGGATCGTAATGATATTTCCGCGCGTGTGTTCAAACAAAAATTGAAATCTTTAATAGATTTCATTGTCAAGCATCATGTTTTTGGACAGACACGCTGTTGGATGTATTCCATTGAATGGCAAAAAAGAGGTTTGCCACATGCACACATTTTGATATGGTTCATCCAAAAAGTCACACCAGATCAAATTGATCAAGTCATTTCAGCAGAAATACCAGATGTCGATATTGATAAAGACTTATTTGAAGTCGTCACCAAAAACATGATTCATGGTCCATGTGGCTTACTCAACAACAATTCAACATGCATGTCTGATGGGAAATGCACGAAACGATACCCAAGACACTTGCCGAGACTATCACTAGTAATGACGGATATCCACTTTATCGTCGGCGATCAACTGAAGATGGTGGCAAATCCATAACTTTAAAAGTACGAAACAATGATGTTGAAGTCGATAATAGTTGGGTTGTGCCGTATTCACTGTTACTTTCGAAAACGTACAAAGCACACATCAATGTCGAGTATTGCAAGTCGGTGAAATCTATCAAGTACATTTGCAAATATGTTAACAAAGGAAGCGATGTGGCAGTTTTTGGAGTGACAAATGCAAATGCATTCATCGATGAAATGTACCAATATCAAATGGGACGCTACATTAGTAGCAATGAAGCAGTATGGCGCATTTTCTCATTTCCACTCTATGAACGACATTCAACAGTTGTTCATTTGGCAGTGTACCTTAAAAATGGACAGCGCGTATACTTCACAGCAGAAAATGCACATGCAAGAGCATCGTCACCACCACCAACAACGTTAACTGCATTTTTCTCATTGTGCGGGAATGATATGTTTGCAAAGACGCTACTTTACTCTGAAGTGCCAACATACTACACATGGAATGCATCAGTGAAAAAGTTTCAACGTCGCAAACAAGGTCAAGCAGTTGAAGGACATCCCAATTTATATTCGACTGACACATTAGGCCATCTATACACTGTTCACCCAAACAATGCAGAATGCTTTTACTTGCGATTACTGTTAATTAACGTACGTGGACCGACATCCTTCCAAGAACTGAGAACAGTAAACGGTCAAGTATGTGCCACTTATCGTGAAGCTTACCAAGAATTAAATCTTTTGGAAAACGATGCACATTGGGACACTTCACTCGCTGATGCATCTAATACTGCTCAACCACAGCAAATACGCACGTTATTTGCAATCATATTGACAACGTGTTTCCCATCCAATCCAAAAGATCTTTGGGAAAAACACAAAGACTACATGAGTGAAGACATCTTACATCAGTTGCGTGCAACAAATCAAAATCCGGACCTTCAATTCACACCAAACGTGTATAATGAGGCATTGGTTTCGATTGAGGAGATATGTTTGGCAATCGCTAACAAAGCATTGGTACAATTGGGAATGGCTGCTCCGAAACGATCTGCAAACGACCTTTTCGATCGTGATTTGCAACGAGAAACACACTTTGATGTCGACGAATTGGGTACATTTGTTCAAACAAATCTTCCGAAATTGGTTCCAGAACAACGCATAGCGTATGATAGAATTATGCATGCAATTACAAGCCAAAGCGGTGGATTGTATTTCCTAGATGCGCCCGGAGGCACAGGAAAAACTTTTCTCATTTCACTTATTTTGGCAACTATACGATCACGACACAATATTGCACTGGCAATCGCATCATCTGGAATTTCAGCAACTCTTTTGGATGGTGGTCGAACAGCGCATTCAGCACTGAAATTGCCGGTGAATATGCAAATCACCGACACACCAACATGCAATATCAACAAAAATTCTGGAATGGGTAAAGTACTCCAATCATGTCAACTCATTATATGGGACGAATGTACTATGGCGCACAAAAAGGCTTTGGAAGCACTTCACTGTACACTAAAATATTTGAGAGGAAATGAACAGCTCTTCGGTGTCGCACTTATTTTATTGTCTGGTGATTTTCGACAAACTCTACCAGTTATACCACGTTCAACAGCTGCTGATGAATTAAATGCATGTCTCAAATCATCAGTTTTATGGCGACACGTGCAGAAATTGACTTTGAAGACCAATATGCGTGTACAACTACAATACGATGCATCCGCTGAACATTTCGCAAAACAATTGTTTAATATTGGGAATGGGAAAATGAAAATCGATGAATCTACACAATGTATCACGTTGCCAACAAGCTTCTGTAAAATTACAGGAACCACAGACGAATTGATTCACAAAGTTTTCCCAAATATCGCACAGAATTACAAAATTTATCAGTGGCTCAGTGAACGTGCTATATTAGCAGCCAAAAACAACGATGTTAATGCCATCAACTTCAGCATTCAAAAACAAATTCCAGGCGAAGCGACAACGTATAAGTCCATAGATACTGTAATGAATCAAGACGAAGTTGTCAATTATCCAACTGAATTCTTAAATTCACTTGATTTGCCAGGCATGCCGCCGCACGTTTTAACATTGAAAATTGGCGTACCTATCATTCTTCTCCGAAACATAAATCCACCACGACTTTGCAATGGTACCAGGCTTTCAGTGAAAAAGTTAATGAACAATATCATCGAAGCTACAATTTTAAATGGAAAATTTAAAGGAGAAGATGTACTCTTGCCACGCATCCCTATGATTCCGACAGATATGTCATTCGAATTCAAATGTTTGCAGTTTCCGGTGCGACTCGCATTTGCAATTACCATAAACAAAGCACAGGGACAATCGCTACAAGTGTGTGGACTAAATTTTGAAAATCCATGCTTCTCACATGGACAGCTGTATGTGGCATGCTCACGCGTTGGAAAACCTTCTGATTTATTCATATACGCACCAGACAGAAAAACAAAAAATATTGTGTATCCATAAGCACTTCAATAAGCAGAATAGGCTATTTGACAGTATGAAAAAAATGTATGTTTGTTTGTTTCTTTGTTTGTGTCGTATGCGTTCCTATACCGTTCACCCGATTGCGATAAAACTATGGTGAGTATCAACAGCTGTATGAATTTCATAATCGGTAGCGATACCTAAAACTGCGTGTGTTCGGTGTGAACTGTAGGCGCCATAGATACGTCACGTGATCGAACACGGTCTGGATTGGCTGAAACTATGATGACGTAAATCAAAAGCTGTATGAAATTCATAATCGGTAGCGATACCTAAAACACCTTCGGTAAGGTAACCACTTATTGTGGGCTCGATAAATACCACTAAATAATCTGAGATGCATTCCAGAAACCAGTCAAATAGTCTATTAAAACACAAACACTTTCTTTGTTTCAGTGGCAATGCAACGCATGACAGGATTAATACACAAACACTTTCTTTCTTTGAGTGGCATTGCAACGCATGCCGGGTACTTGCTAGTATATATATATATATATATATATATATATATATATATATATATATATATATATATATATATATATATATATATATATATATATTCGGGCCAATGGAAAAAGAGAAAGGCACATCAAGGAATTTTCTCAGAATGTGGGGGTAAACGTTCTACTGTCATCAATGTTGTGCTGCTTCAACGACCCCATTAACACAATCAAGATGGCAATTTGAAAATGAGCCTTAGCTGACCAGGCTGCCTCAGGGAATGTATTTCGGACGAAGGAATATACCGCACAACAGCTACTACAGACAGGCACTAAACTTGACATTTGGCTAGATGGAACGATCGGCACAAAACCTGGCTAGGCACTGATGAAATATGTTAATGCCCCGAGCTAACAACATAATGTAGCGTACTAACATAGTCCCAAAATCTGCAACCTTCATAAAGGATGCCCTAAATCTGATTCATGAAACAAACAGCATCAACGATCCCAAAGTAGGCGAATGCCTTGGTAGATGACTCATCACAGGGGCATGAGATCCAATATAGTGATGTGCGTGCGCAATTATTGTGTGAGCATTGTATAAACGACTAGAAGCTAGTACATTTTTATCCTACGAAACGCATCCAAAACTACGCAGCGGGACAATGAGGGCCATGTGGCTCAAAATATACGAATATTGAATGAATGCAACAAATATTGTTTTGCGTCATAGTCGAGTTGGATCAGAACCTTATGACACGCAAGTGTAAGCTCAAATAGATACTGACTTTATGGCAATATATTACAGACCACGATAATATTGGAAGGCAGTGACGTCATTCATGAAGCTGTAATAGTCCTTCAAATTCTAATCATTTGTTTTTAGGAAATAGCTTTATTTGGGTGGAGACTTCGTGTTCTGGAAATGTAGATTGCGATTGAAGGCAAGAAACGTCTACCTAAGGTCATCTTTATTCATTATCTTGATCGAAATGATGGTTGTGTTATTGCTCTGTCATGGGTTTTGGTCTTTTATGGTGTGGTATTAGTAGTATACATACTTCATAATATCGTCTTGATTATTCCAATATTTCCACGTTACCTAGTGCCTTGCCACAATTATAACTGTAAATTCCTTTACATTGCTACGGTGCTCTCCATCCATTATAACATATGCTGGATTTAGAAACACCTTTTTCGGATTATTACTGATCAGAGTCAATGCAAATCGGACGGTGGTGATTATAAAATTGTATGGATGTCTTCGCTTTGTTATGGCATAGGAATGTGGTGTTGCCTTTTGGCTATACTTCAGTAATCTTTTGATATGCCGTCTTAGCTCAAGAATGGGAGAATGGATGGCAAACATTCAGAGTTTAATCGTGGTCATATTGCCTGTAAAATTTATGGGGGTCTTTTCTCCTTTCTTATCGTACGTGAGCAAATACAGGTATGTATAATGTTCCCTTAGTGGTATGATGCAATGCGAGCTATTTTCCAGCGAAAGATAATAAATGTGATGGATTGGATACGGCCTAGAACATGTCAGTATTGTTGACAGTAAAATTAATACTGGTAAGGTTGAGTTCGCCCAGGTGTTTACGTTATTTGCCTGGTCGATGTGAGTGATCGTCTGCCAAGTACATTCTATACATACTACTCCATTCAAAGCATCAATAGACATTGTTATTCTTCTTCACGATCGCATTTGGCTGCTTCGACCGCTAATGCTGGAAAGTATTCCTGCCTCAGAAACTGTCGGTAATGCGACTTGTGTAGTTCAAGTATTTTAGAGATGACAAGCTTTGTTGATGAAATTTAACTGGTGTGTCTTTTTACGAGTTGCGCCTTAAATACATACGAGGCCACAGCTTAGGTTAATAATGCCATTAAGTTCCGTTTCGAATACAGATTCTGTACTAGATGCTGCATCACTGAGGGATACTGAAGTGCTGGTTTCAAACTGGTGCTTTTCTGGTACAGTGGTGCAATAGTCATTTACAATTTTATAATATTTTAGTTCCGAAAGGCTGCCGGTTGTCGTCGGATATTTGACCAATATTTTTATTTCACACTCAATCGTGTGTTGCTGCTTCCTCAACCGGAATAAGAAAAAAGTCTTAATATTTATTCTTCAATGTGTGCTGCAATGCTCAGCAGAATAACTTTACATTCCGAGATTTGGCCATTCTGTTTGCATCATGGTCACAAATATGTGCAGAACATGAGCTAAGAAATCTGTCCATCCGTTCATTAGCAGTTATTAATTATCTTGTACCACCTTACATTGTTTTGTTAATAATTAAGTTGTACCAAACAATGCATTATATCTTTATGTTCAAAGTCGTACTTGTTCATGCATTTTTGTCTTCGTGTCCTCAACCTCTAAAGAGGCACAGGGTGTGAGTGCAGCTTTCAGTCGTTCTTATAACCCTTGCATATCTCGCGATAAGGTCGTATACTCAGCGGGCTTTGGCACGCCTTAAAGTCGACCAGTCATGATGTCGAACAAGCTACGGCTGCCCTCAACACGGTTCATTATTTAAATATATTATCATGACAGATATTCTTTTAGGCGGCATTACTTCTCATCTTCTACCTTGCCAATTGCTTGTTGTTTCATTCATGCATATACATATTATATCTTGTTGCTGATGCTATTTGGATCCTTTGTCACTTACATGTAGCTTTCAGTTTTATTTTACAAGATTGCACAACTTTTCAAAATACTTTTCTTTTAAGCTAAGACCGTTATATGAAAGTGATTACGTTGCACGACGTCAAGATGCGAGGCTTTCTGGGAGTGACCTCTTCAACATATGATCTCTTTCGTCAAATAGAAACTCCAGTTGGACAAACGTTTTTACAAGATATCACATGTGAAAATAGTGATAACCGTCCTCCTATATATCCACTAGTGCATGATGAAAGCATGGATTTCATCATATACCAGCGATATCTCAATTATAACGCCATAATTGTCGAGAGTTCGATATTTGCCCAGGCCATATCGGGTCGTCTAACCCAGTGTATCTTTTGAAAAGGTATTTTGATTCCATGTTCATGGCATGATATGGCAAATAAAATGTTACAAACGACTCTAAGACAACCCTAAACAAAATCAGTTCATCTTGTGTTTAACTCCTTATTGTCAGCCATATATATATATATATATATATATATATATATATATATATATATATATATATATATATATATATATATATATATATATATATACAGACAGAGAGAGAGAGAGAGATAAACAAAATTGTAGAGGTGACAAATATATTTAAAATCATAGCGGATGACTAATTACGAATATATTAATGCAAGAGCGTATAGTATCAAATCCTTGTTACCATTGTTACAATCAAAGCTTTAATACAAACTATCTTCAAGGAAAACTTTTTAAATTGTACATTGTTTATTTGAAACATATATATTTTGCATTACTTAGACAAGTCATCATTCGGTGGAATTCATCGAAAGATGTCTCTTATAACAACCACACACACACGCACACACACACACATACACAACACACGCACATGCACGCACGCACACACACACACACACATAATGGTTATGCAATAATGCGGAAGATAGAGGATAGAAAAATCGGCGGATTATATAAATATATATTAACCCATTCCCTTTCTTCACTCACTGATTATAACACGATAGAGCGTCCGGTAGACTGTGCTAATAATGTTCATACAATGATTATAAGTGTAAACCTTTGGTTTCTAGGTAACAATACTTAGCTAAAGTCAGTCCTCAATGGAAATCATCATCGTCATCATCATCAGTCTCTTCACCTAGTGTGGTCGTTGAGGCATTGTGCTGCTGAACATCTGACCAGTTCCTCCACTTGTCTTGATCATATGCCAATACCTGTGTGTCTGCAAAACCTTTCCTTGTTCATTCTGTGATGTTGTCACTTCACTTTTGTCTCTGTCTACCTCTCCTTCTACCACCTTGAACACTACCCTGCAGTAATGTTGTGGATAGACTGTTGGCTCTAGTTACATGGCCATACCATTTCAGCTTTCTTCTTTTGAGTGGTGAGGGGGTCTTCATAATGGCCCACTTTTGCCTGATGGTGTTACACACGTCGTCATTTGTAATGTGGTCCATGTAAGATATGCCAAGGACGGTTGTGTAGCATCACATTTAAATGCCTGGATTCTTCGTTGTAATTCTGCTCTCAGGGCCCAGGCCTCACATGAATACAGAAATATTGAGATGACTCGTGCTCTCAATAGTCTGATTTTAGTTTTCAGACAGATATTTCTGTCTCTCCAGATGGGTCTTAGCTTTGACATAGCTGCCGTTGTTTGTGCTGCTCGTGACAAAATTTATGTTCTTGATCCGTCTTCCGTGATTATGGAACCAAGATATTTGAATTGGCCTACTGTTTCCAGTTCCTGTTCTCTGACTTGGTTGGTTGAGATTTGTTTGCCACTATTTGTAATCAGCTTTGTCTTCTCGGCACTTATCTCCATGTCAGATATGGAAGATGTTTCATCCAGGGTTCTTCACTAAGGTGGCAACCTCATCTTCACTGCCTGCCAGCCCATCAATGTCATCTGCAAAGCGGAGGTTGGTGATGTTACGTCCTCCAATGCTGACTGTTCCACAGTGGTTTTCCAGGGCTTTGCTCATGATGCGCTCTAAGTAAATATTGAAAAGTGTCGGTGACAGGAGACAGCCTTGCCGTACTCCAACTGTAGTCTTGAACCAGTCCCCCACAGAACCTTGAGCAATTACTGAAATGGTACTCTTGGCGTACAGCTGCTTGATGGTATTGGTCAACTTTTGACCCATGTTTTACTTTTTCATTGTGGCCCACAATGCCTCATGCTACACTCTGTCAAAAGCCTTTTTGAAATGTATGAACACATGATAGATGTCTTGTTGATGTTGTAAGTAATTTTCACACAGAACCCTGAGATTGAATATTTTTTCTGTTATGCTTCTTCCACTCCGGAACCCTGCATCACCTAACTAGCATGGCTGATCAAACTGATAGTTCTGTAATTTTGACACAACTGGAGATTGCCTTTTTTAGGGAGTATTATAATCAGTGACTGGGTCCACTGTATTGGCAATTTGCCTGTCTGCCAGATCTTGTTGCAGATTTTTGTTAGTAGCTCTATCACTGATTCACCACCATTCTTGATAAGTTCAGCTGGGATGTTGTCTACTCCAGCTGCCTTCCTATTCTTCAGTGCTTTTATTATTGACTCCACCTCTTGTTTGAGAATGGGGAAATCATCATCATTTGTGGAGTTTAGAACATCAAGCACCTCTGGACGGATGGTTGTAGAGTTCTTTAGAATACTCAGTACATCGTTCTGCAATGTCACTTGCTTCTGTGGGGCATTTTCCATTTTTGTCTTGAATGGTACTGACTGTTTGTTGCTTCTGTCTGGTGAGGTCTTTCACAATTTGGAATGCCTTTTTGCCATTATTCTTAATCAGACTGCTTTTTTTTTCTGTGCACTTTTGTGCAATCCAATCTCCTTTTGCTTTCTTCAAGTTTTTTCTGATATTCTTGTTTATTTCGCAATACTGCACTGCCACTGTTGTGTGTCTGGAGGTTTTGAAGTGTTTTCGGGCATCACACATATTCAGAATGTCTTCTGTAACCCAGGGTTTTTTCTTTGGACGATGGAGGCCAATGATGTCCTTGGCAACTGTTGTCATGACTGTGTTGAAAGTGTCTGTCATCACTTTGACATCAACATGCATCACAAGAAGTGGAGCAATGTTTCCTCCAATTGTGGCTTGGAATGACTTGCAGATGTTAGGGTCCTTCAGTTGTTCAATGTTGAATTTGTGCCTGATTTCTTTGGCTTGTTAATTGTCTTCAACCTCACTCGGATGTTCATAATGACAAGGTCGTGGTCACTCCCAACATCAGCACCTGGGAACGTTCTTGTTTTTGCTCTATTGATGCCAGATCGGTATCGGTTTTAAACCAGTATGTAGTCGATCTGGTTATGATGGGTTCCATTTGGTGCGTGCCACGTCGAGCATCATAAAACTTTATGTTGGTACAGGGTATTGGCTAGTACCAAGTTGTTGTAGCTTGCGAACTCTCCCTCTTTCATTGGTAAGCTCATTACAAGAAGGTCCACAATGATCATCTCAGTGTTTTAGAGCATCTTTGCCAACTTTGGCATTCCAGTCTCCTTGGATAATAAGTATGTCTTTTTTTACTTACCATGTTTATTATACCCTGTATTTTGCTGTAGAACTCTATTTCTTCATCATCGCGATCAGTAGTTGGAGCATAGACTTGGATAATGGTGATATTAAAGGGGGATGCTTTAAGAGAAATGGAGATGATTCTGCTAGATATGGGGCGACATTCAAGCACAGATCCCTTGATGGTTTTGTTTACAAGGAAGCCTACTCCATTTATGGACTTGTCCAACTCTCCACTATAATATAGTATATGCCCATCTTCAGTTTGGTGTTCTCCTAGGGCTTTCCATCTTACTTAACAGTATCCCAGTATGTGCCTTTTGTAGTGCTACATCTCATGTGTCAACTCTTGGAGTCTTCCAGTTTGCACCAGAGTTCTAATGTTCCAGGTGGTGATGGCAACGTTGTCTCTGGCTCTGATTTTATGCAACGTACCAGTAGCACACTTGTCACCTCCGTCCTGGTAGACAACGGAAGGCGCGGTCCTTGTTTGACCCGGGTGACGACCGATCCGGTATGATGACTTCAGACATGTCCAGCATTATCAGTGTGTCTTGGGCAAAAGTCGTCATTCCATTCCTCTCCAGACCAAGGAGTTGCCAGAAAGGGATGTACTACATCGTCCAACTGCCTTAGGGTCTCCACTCCGGATTTTTTTTTAGGGTTTATTCCCGTAGCCTTTGGCTAACCAAAGCTAACCTGCAAGGCAGCAGGCGACTCGAGTATGGGCGGGTTCGTCCATTTCCCGAGCAGATAGAGCATCTCCACTGCCCAATCAATGGAAATAACTAAATAAATGATACAGTTTGAACGTATTGCCTCATTTATGTTATTTTAAACACAAACATACACATACATACACACACACACACACACACACACACAGAAATACGCACACCGGTCGCTATTAGGATTAATTCCGAAATGGAGTTTTGATCCTTGTACATGTACTTATATTCTTTTTATTGAAAGATTGTTAATACATTGTTTTGCCCAAAGGGGAGAGAGACAGGCGCTCCTTATAAAATACATAAAAGGAGTTATAAGAAGGAAGTTTGGTGAATTTATGAAATCAATTATTGTTCAGTACATTGTTTTCATATGAGACTCTTACCCATATAGTACAAATCCTATACTTATTTAAAAGTACCCGAACATACGTTTAAGACCAAAATTATCATAACATAATGCACCATAGTAGTAAAGTCTTCTGATCACAACACAAAGACTTTCTCATTCACATCCTTTACCTCAGACAATAAATATCAGCAACACCAACATTAAATTCTCACAGTCAGTACGAAACCTAGGCGTTACTCTAGACAGTACTTTCACATTGCACCAACATATCAACATATGCAAGGCTGCATATCTTGAATTGAGACGCATCAGTTCCATTTGTAAATATCTTTCAGTTGATGCCACGAAAACACTTGTATGTTCATTAGTACTTTCAGGACTGGACTATTGTAACTCAATTCTGTCTGGTTTGTCACAATATTTACTCCAGAAACTTCAAAAAAGTCAAAACACAGCTGCACGGATCATCTTTAGAGTACCTCTTTCAGAGCACACCTCACCACTGCTCTGTACCCTACACTGGCTATCGATTTGATACAGAATCAAACACAAAATCTGTTCTCTGTGCTATGTTTCAATGACAGACGCCAGTCCAACATACCTATCCAGACTCACCCATCTGTATACACCAGCTAGATACTTACGCTCTTCTTTCTTATAATCGTATACTCATTGTTCCCAAGTCATATGGACAACGTTCGTTTGCACACCAGGGCTCGGCGACGTGGAACGAATTGCCCATTGAAATTAGACACAAAGACACAGTGGTCCATTGTAAGAGTGCTCTCAAGACTCATCTGTTTCGACTGCAGGGACAAACGTAGCGACCTAATCATGATTTGTATCTTATATGTTTTTCAGCATGGTTTTATGTTTTCCAATTTCATTGTTTTTGTGATTTGTTGTTCTGTAGTGTAGTCATATCATTATTGATGGTGTAAAGCGCTTAGAGCTTTGAAAGATTAGGCGCTATACAAAGACCTCATTATTATTATTATTATTATTATTATTATTATTATTATTATTATTATTATTGAAGTGTCCTACGGATAGTCAGATTTGAAAATGTATCATGTGTACATATATTTTAGGGACATAAGTCGACTTAAAACTGAGATCCAGTACCTGAGAAAGACTCTTGATGGACTTCATAAATATATAATTGGTGGAGACGAAACGGCACTAAAAGAATTAAAAATACCCAAACAATTGAAGGATAACCAATCAATTGTAGAAGTGGAAACAAATGTCAAGGAAGTCACAAAGAAATTCCACGAAATAGAAACGTAAGTTTATAAATTCTATGTTTTCCTTAATTAAAGCCACATCTACTTTTCTGTAACGTGTATTGGTATTGTGTAAATAAAGTGATATGTATAGCCTGATAACATGTTTCAGATTAAAATTGTTTATTTACCCAGGATCTCTTCCATTTTATATAATGTTTATCGCTTCCAACAGCATTGCAAGTGAGGGTAAAATTCTGTTTTAAGGCGAAAGCGATAAATTGACATTTACGTACGACAGCTTTCGAACGATTACTTTTGTATTGAAGGGCTTGAGAGTACCATTTGCACGGTTTCTGTTATGTTTGAATATTTTTTCTCACTGATTTTGCTATTATAGCGAGTTTAATTTTATAGTGGATATTGCGTTTTTAATAAATGCAGCCAGTACTAGGTTCGTGTGTATGACTCAAAATAAAATCCATATTATCTAGAAACTGTAGCAAAGGTAAAATATAGTCACTGGTACAAAAGAAAATTTAGATGTTGCATGGGAATGGACTGCATAAGCAACTCATTTGATGAATGTTGATGACGACATAACAAATAATTGCACACCCAGTCTGATAGCAGCCTTGTTATAACTACATGACGTACACCTTAACGTAGCCCTGTCTCAACAACAGAGCTTTCAGAGAAAAATTACTGGGTAAAGAATTGGTCGGTAACGAATACAGAAGGTATAATTAATTTTCTGAATTTTCTATTTGCTTTCTTGTATCTATAGCCCTATTTTATAGTACCATTATCACACACACACACACACACACACACACACACACATACACACACACACACACACACACACACACACACACATATACTCATTTTACGTTGACTTGGCCTAAAGAGAATAATCAGCCCAACCAATGGTGAGATAATACATTTATTTAAGAACGTCGAAGCTTGATCAGTCACCGAGAAACTAAGCAACAGGCATTGTTTAAGCCGAATTACTAAGATTGTTACTGATAATGTCAACACGAACGTCACATGCTAGTGTTTATTATAAAAGATGTTAGACACTTTAAAGCCATACCAAAAATATAAGAAAATTAAATAAAACCATGTACCAGGAATTACAAAAGGTACAGATATGCATGACATTTACAATATCGACAGGATGTTTGTTTATATCGTGAAAAATGCACATTCATGGCTTCACCTTACAACATTTTTCTCCGTTTTCCCGTATATTGTTTAGAAAGTAAGTATTATGAATTCTATATAGCCAGTATTGTGCCGTCATTCAGTTAAAGTCAATGCATACACGGGTAGACATAAGCAGATAAACAACCTGTGTAGATGAGTTCTCTTTGCAGGCAGCTTTAAGAAGTAAAGATTGCATTCATCAGTGTTATGTCCAAATTGTGTTTAATCATGCACAATCGGGTTTCATAACAGACAAGATCACTTGCGAGAGATGTCATCCTGTGCAATACTCGTTCTATTTTTAAACTTTGTTTAAGGACTATATTTGGTTGTTGTTGTTGTAGGGTTTAACGCCATTGTTCAGCACACGATTGGCTATACATGGCGGCCAGTATTAATGGTGGCGAACGAAGCCAGGAAAACCCATGGAAAGAACCATCGATCCACGAGAAGTTACTGGCAAGCTTTCTTACATACCCACATTGGCCGAGTCTGAGTCTCGAACCCACGAAGACAGAGGTGAGATGGCAGTGATCCGTAACGGAGAGCGCTTTAGACCACTCGACCACCCAGGGCCCCACTTTATTTGGTACGGATGTTATGTGATTTTGTTCCACAATGTAAAGGAATAGAAAATGTTAATGATTTCACTATATTAAGAACAGTTATATATATGCGCTGACAGAAACTAACCTCTAACCTTTACGCCTAAAATAATGAATTATGTCACATGATTATGTCATGAACGTGCGTGATAAAACAGTTTCACAAGTCCAATTAAAACAGATGTTAATAACACTTGTCTCATTAATGTGAAAATTGTTTGTATGACGTGACCATCCTTAAATTTATCTCTTCCATTCACAACTCCTACCCGCTAGATGTTGCCAGCTATAACCTGAATGTATATCTGGGTGATATATTAACTTTCAAGCTGGCGGCTCAAAACGAACGGCGCAGATGTGATCTGTTAATGTGCGTTATTTACAACTCGTCTGTAGTTCTACATAGTCTTCAAAATGATGAATATCTTTTGAGTGGTTTTCCATGATGTGTTTCGTCAGGTTTGTTATTTTCAGTGTAAACATTGAAGTTCTGTGATTTTCCAATGAACCATAGCGATACTGTAAATATAGATGAACAAATATTGATAAACCCTACCAAGGAAAATTCGTCGTGCTTAGTGCAAATGGATTAGGACGATTCAAAATGATCTAGGTAAGTTTGGTATCAATGGCAATGGTAAAAAAGACCACAGAACATGTCCATTCACTCCAGTTATATATAGACAAGAAAATACACACGTGCATATATTAACAAATCCAAAACAAAGAAATAAAAACACTAGTCAATTATTGAAAAGGTTCCCCTGAATAGAAAACTTTCTCAGTAGACTGAGATGTTGTACAAAAAAAAAACTGAATACTTGGGAGAACATGATCAATACGAAAAGCTAACACTAAACCGTCATTAAAAATATCAAACTAGACGAGGAATTATTCCTGTATATACTGTTCATTTCATGCAAAGCTATTAACTCAAAAGACTGTTTTCTTTCTTTAGGAATGCGGAAAATGTAATAAAAGAGAGGGAATGTCTGTCGTCAACACTGCAGTGTCTTATCAACCATGTACAAGGTCTATCTACAGAAGGTGACATATCGTCTGCTTTGGATCAAATCAAATCATCCGTTAAGAAAGAGAGCCAAGCGAATCAATTTCTTACTCAAGCAAAAGAAATTATAGGTATTCAAATGGAATGGAAAAGGTACTTCAGCACGATTTTATTAATTTCGTTAAAGTAATATGATTCATACACGAAACCAAGAGCGCGGTTTATTTATTGCAACATTAAGTGCATTCGGACAAAAATTGCCTTAAATCCTGGACATTTTCTCATTACGCCACATGCGCCTTTCCTACTCGTGCACCCGTCCCCAAACAATCTACTTGCTCAGAATATAAAGTGTTAAAAATACTTAACACTGTTTTTAAACTATACAAAATTATTTAATTCATGCATCCGCAGTGTTTTGGAAAACATGCAGCACATTTCAGCGTCAGATAGTACAATTCTGATCAATCTAACGTATTTATTTGGGAGCTTTGAGTTCTATTTGTTTATCTTTCATGTATAATTACTTTAAAATATTAGTGGAAGTATACATTTGAATGGATCTAATACACACACAAGTTCATGACTGTGTAATCATTAGAATATTAATGCATGAAGTCCTACGATTTAGATCTTCCTATATCAAGCTACTACCTAAATGAACATAATCAACAAACCTTTTATTTTCTATTCCTTTCTTCCATTTCATTGGATGAATTTTCAGTACCAGAATTATCGGATTTAGTTTACACGATCGTTCTATTAATATGATTTCACAAAGGATTGCTAGAGGTACCCTCAATTAGTGAAGAAAGTGAGAAAGATTTAAATGTAATTGCAGGGAATATCTCGAGGCATTTAAATTTAGGCTTCGGCTAAAAGCCAACCAAATAAGTGACACTAATAAATATATCATGTAGAAATATTGTAAATAATGAACGCAGAGAAATGTTGTTTTTTTAAGGGAAATTAGTTTCGTTGTTTGGATGAATGTCTCTTCTTGATTATTTTTTCAATTCTTAACGTCATTGTAGTATGACTTTCATAGGCCTTTTCTCTTCTAAATACTCATATAGAAACGAGTATATCTGATTATACGTTTTCCCAATATTTCCCTGTTCTTCGGAGAATGTTACTGTAATCAGTTATATTATTCAATACATACTCAGTGTTATACTGACCGTTATACATAGTGTGATACTGACCGTTATAAATAGACAGTGTTATACTGACCGTTATACATAGTCAGTGTTATATTGACCGTTTTACATAGTCAGTGTTATATTGACCGTATTACAAATTGTTATATTGACCGTTATACATGCTCAGTGTTATACAGACCGTTATACATAGTGTGATACTGACCGTTATACATAGACAGTGTTATACTGACCGTTATACATAGTCAGTGTTATATTGACCGTATTACATAGTGTTATACTGACCGTTATACATAGTCAGTGTTATATTAAACGTTATACATAGTGTTATATTGTTCCCTTAAACCCAATGCATTCTTACATGAATACATATGCTCGACCATGCACATATTTCCAGTATTCAGGTGGCGTGAAGAATTATAGATTTTATTTTTCAGTTTGCATATTAATGAGTTTTCATTATAGACAGTGGGGTACCTTCATTGTGAAAATCACATCTTGTGGAACACTCATCATTTTTACTTCAAAGGCACTTTATATACGTCCACTTTTGACAAAAATAATATGTATTCATTTGAACACGTGACAAATACAGCAGATTTGTTTTCGCTCTGCTATAAAAACTTTCAATATGTGTTTAACAACCACACACATAAAAACACATTAAAATATATTTTATCATGTGATGCTTTTAATGTACGATGTAATAAAACGTTTTAATCATTTTAGTGATTAGATTCAATAACACAATGCTCATTGAAGTGAAAAATGTTTTGCCACATAATTATTCAGTTTAAATTTTTCTCTTCGATTTGAAAAAATAAAGACTTTGAGGAATCTTATGCATCTAACTTTAATTTCATCTATCCATCTAAATACAGGTACCGTAGCTCTTGTTTATAAATCTTCTCTTGGAACAATTTTATTTCGCCTAATTTTGCATATTTTAAAGGCGTGGAAATTGATATGTTATTATATGTATTCACTAAAGATGAATATGTGCCGCGGAAAACATGGAGGAACATGCTCGTAGAGTACACATGTAGAAACAATCAAACTGTGAACGTGTAGAAAGCAGTATGAAAAACATGGACTATGCAAATATTTTGAACCGTTAGGTGCAACCACCGATAGCTTAGATGATTTGAAAATTGGGTGATCCATTAGCATTGAAACCCCTGTTCGTAGGTTCAATTCTGAACGGCATAGATTTGATCTGCTTACGATGAGGATGCACAAAATAACTGTGACCATGGTTAAAATATACATAATATTATAATATATATATATATATATATATATATATATATATATATATATATATATATATATATATATATATATATATATATACAGGGAAAGCATTACAATGTATATTTACAGGGAAGCAGAGTACGCGACTCATCTTTTCAAAGAGTTGAACGAACGCTTGGCTTACGATGGAAAGCAAGATACTCAGATCGGTCTGAAAGAACCGCCAGTTCAAATGGAGCGTGCCAGTAGCAAAAACGGGAAAAAAGGTCATAAAAATCAGAATGATAAGAAGCCAAGCTCGAGACACATTGAACAGATGCAGAGTAACTTTGCAATTGTATCAAATGTTTTGAAAAAGCTAATGTAAGTAGAATCTGTATTTCATATCAGAGAAAATGTTTTTCATATAATAGTAGAACGTCGTCGCCAGAGAATGCAATATTTCGGAAAGTTCATCACCACCTATGTCCGTCTCTGCTTAGAGTTCCGCGTGTCTCATGAATATTCATAAAGCGGCTTGACTCATCACGTTAAATGGCAAGTTAATGTTGTTCGTCATTGTGTCTCAGCATAATATCTTTTCAGAACGTCCTTATCATCACTGCACAAAAATATTTGAGAGATCTGACTAGTCCTTACTCTTACTGATGCTAGAGTTTCGTATTTAGATAATCGTTTCTGAACGAGACTCCAGATGGACTTTCATATGAATTTAAAAATGTAATATCTCTTTAAATCTCATCCGTCTTGGTTCAAAATAGTGATTTTCGATCTTTATGAAATGATGTTTATCTTGTGTATAGACGTATCAGTTAGAAGATAGATGAATATTTGATAGAATCCAATCAGACAATAATGTTACAAACGTTATAAACAATCAGTCCATGATACAATATCTTTATCCAATTATCAGTCAGTCAATATATTTGTATATTTTATACATCAATTAAAACAAATAATACAGATCTTGCATTTATTATTACGTATGTGTTAGGAATGCTGAAGAATCAATAGCAGAGTTGGAATGTCTGTTGTCAACACTGGAGTGTCTTCGCAACTATGTACGAGATCTTTTTGAAGGCAAGACTGAAGCGGAAACATCGCCATCTTGGGACGAAATATGGTCATCTATTAAGAAAGAGAGCTCAGTGAGTCAAGGTCTTACCCACGCAAAAGAAATTGCAAGTTATCAAATGGAATGGAAAAGGTACTTCAGCTATTTTATATTAACTTCGTTAGAATGTTTAATAAACGTACACAAACCAAGGGTTAATATTCTTTATTGTAATTTACTTTGAATACTGAGCAAACTTGCATGACACTTGCAATGCGTCACACGAGCCTTCCTGATCAGTGCAACAAATGAATCTACTTTGAACGAAATATCATTTAATAATAATTAACAATATTTGTATACCATACATAATTGTATTTGTACCTGTGTTTTAAAAGTTATCAAGTACCTCATAAAAAGAAAACTTGGACCTACCTAACTGATTTATTCTGGAGCTTCAGAAAACTGTTCTCAACTGTACCTATATATATATATATATATATATATATATATATATATATATATATATATATATATATATATATATATATATATATATATATATATATATATATATATATATATATATATGTGTGTGTGTGTGTGTGTGTATGTGTGTGTGTGTGTGTGTGTGTGTGTGCTACTACGAATTTTAGTTCTCTAAATGTGTAAAAGAAACGAAGTAAAGCAAACAATATAAACAATGTAAGCACAACTCAACAAATATTTTATTTACCTAGAATAAAAAGAGTGAAATGTTAAGGCCACTTACATCATTGTGAATTTAATTCCAAATAATCATGAATGGCATATCATAGGTTAAACAG
The DNA here is from genome assembly GCA_030141615.1 of Unio pictorum. Lineage (NCBI taxonomy): Eukaryota > Metazoa > Mollusca > Bivalvia > Unionida > Unionidae > Unio > Unio pictorum. The sequence continues at coordinate 269,737 of JARLTB010000378.1, read as the reverse complement.
TATAGAATATTCTGAATTAATTCTATTTATTTGATATCTCGATGTACAAAGGTCATATATTTCAGAACGTCTTTGAATGAGGTGTATATGATCCCAACGTTTTGAATAAGACCATACAATTAAATAGCAGTTTGTAATTCCAATGAATAATTTTAATACATAATTCATCTCAAGTTATGTCTGGCCAAAACGGCAGTGTATAACCCATACATTTATTTGGATTGTTAAAGACTTATGAGTGAATAGTTGTTTACAAAATTTCTCCCACCAGCCCGTTTCTCTCTGTCAATGTAACGAAATAATATTCTCCACCTACTCAATCTAACGAACACAAAACTACATTCATGAGTTGACTTTTTAGAATAATAACAAGTATCAGATAGCATCTCTCTCAATAACGGACTAAACTAAGCACGTAATGCAAATAAAATTAAACCTAATTACATTTTTATGATTCTGTTTGGATCCCTGTAACTGGAACTATTTTATATTGTATAACTAATGTTATCTTTATATAACATTTATTGCACATGTTGCATCATATTTCAAAACAATAATGGTATTCATCATAATTATCATCGTTTTTATCATCTTTTAAAACTATAACGGCATTGACAAATAATGATTCTTAAAAATTTGAAACAAAGGTATATCTTATAGATGAGTAGTTCTGTTTTCTTCCTTTTAATTGGTGATACTTTTATTTAAAAAAAGCATAGTGATAAAATTTGCCAATCCTGGTTCTAATTGCACACCATTTCTTTATATTACACAAACGTTATGAAGATGAATGGTATTTGATGATGCTTTACATCTTAAAGATCTCAAATTACATTTCAAACGCATGCATTAAATGCCATTCATCTTGAGAGACTTTTTCGAAATATATCTGCTAAGTGCTTTCTGCCAATTTGTCACTATTCGCCACACTTTGAACAGTTAAATATAGTTTTAGAACCAATATAATATGTACACTATACTGCAGTAGCGTGATATAAATAATAATAATAATAATAATAATAATAATAATAATAATAATAATAATAATATTGATGATGATAATAATAATAATAATATAATGATAATGAAAATAATAATAATGATAATAATAATGATAATAATAATAATAATAATAAAAATGATAATAATGATAATAATAATAATGATAAAAATAATAATAATGTTAATAGTAATAATCATACTAATAATGAAAATACTACTACTAATATTGATATTGATGATAAATAATAATGATAATAATAATAATGATATAAAATAATAATAATGAAAATACTACTACTAATAATAATAGTGATAATAATAATAATAATAATAATAATAATAATAATAATAATAATAATAATGACAATGATAATAATAATATAATCATGCTTTACTAAAACGCCACACCACCAGCTGGATACGTTTATTTAGAAAGAGGAATGAAAATCAAAGATCAGAACAAATATAGGGCAAACTGCCAATGTTTCTTTTTATTGAAAATACCTTTGGCACGCCAATCAAATGTTTTTTTCAATAATAATCGATGTATTATACTAAGATAAATCTTTTGTCTTGTTCTTTGAGGAATCCTGTGCCAGCACAAAACTACAAAATAAATCTTACAAAATATTAAACATCTGTAAAAATGAACATCGTTGTCTTGGGACTACAACGATTCAATGGACGAAGTGTGATCAAGCCACTGTAATTCACCTTTTAATATTTTAAAGATGAATACACTTATATTATCTAATGTATGAATGGAAGAGATATATTAACCGTAAGTGTATATTTTGCTTAGTTTAAACCTGTTGCACTATTGTGTAGAGATTAGGTTCTAGGAAGTATAGGTTGGGTCGGGAATCCGTGCACTTTCTCACATCCGGGCATTTTCAGTGCATGGTTTCGGCCGCCGAGGTGAAAACAACCGCCATTGTTCTAGTTACTTGAGTAACGTATGCCATGTGGGGAACATTTACACATTTTAAGATTTGCAGTGTTGGTGTTTGCACAAACCATCATATGCAAAAGAAAAATTTAAATAATTAAAAACTCTTCCTAAATTACCAAATACGTCTTTTTTCTCTCGCCAATAAATACATAAATATACAAGTGTCTATTATAGGTTTAAAATAAACAAATAAGCTAAAAAGTATACCTTTAACCGCTCAGCTTTTCCGTCGTTTATATCTTCCGCAGATTTCAAATCGAACCGAACCACGCTTATTTCCTCGACACTCCATCTTTCATATTTGCCATTATAATGCAAACTCCAAACTAAATATATGTCATACGAGCCAACTATATGTGCCCACCCTGAATTGTTCTTTTAAATGATTGACTACTCTGATTGTATGCCATTTCTTTAATCTCTTTAATCATGAGAACGACCAGGATACTGCCGTAATTAGCAGGTATTAATTAAATTCACATACACATAAAAACGGAAATTTAAAAACCGAAAACTGTCTTTTTTTAAACAGTCATATGTTGACTACTTTTAGATGTGGATGGGGTATTGGAATGATAAATTAAGCAATGATAGCGTATTAAATGACAATCAGCTCATTTCACAAACCTACTGTATATTCAAAAATAATCTACATTAATTTATTCTCACTGAAGGTCGAAACACTAGCAAGATATAGTAGTATCAGCATTTATTAATGATTAGAATTAAAGATTTCTTGCCGCACACATGATCAAGTGAGCTCTTATCTATCTATCTATCTATCTATCTATCTATCTATCTATCTATCTATCTATCTATCTATCTATCTATCTATCTATGGTTGTCTGTATGTCCGTCCGTCCATCCATCTATCCGACGAACCAACAAACTAACTACTTTAAAAAAAAAACAGCACGCAAAACTTGAAAGCTTTCTTTAGTGCTAAGACATTTTGTAAAAGATAGCATTGGACCCGCAATTTTCGCTGAAGCAAGAAAATGGGATTATCTAATTATCACCATGAAAGTTTAACAACATAAAATATGCTAATTCAAAATTTTATACAGAAATATATGCTAATTCAAAATTTTATACAGAAATATTTTGGCGCATGTTAAATTCCAGTCTACAGGCAAGCAGAAATACGAACTGATTTGGCAAGTTTGTCATGGTCGAAAAGAGTCTGGAGAATCTAAGGTGATGGAGTCGAGTTTAAAAAATAATCTACATTCATTTTGTATTGAAATGAGAAGAAAAAAAAATTGCCGTCCTTCTTTTCATTTTCCTATGTACGTTTTACATGTTTATGTAAAGGTAACAAAAATATAGAAGTATTTTTTTTTATATGTAAAGCCAGGAAATATGGGAGTATTTACATGGTCATTCATAAAGCATTTCAACATGAACGCAAGCGTTAACATTTCGGTACTTGAGTGAGTTTACCCCCTATTTTAGCGGAGGAGTAGGGTTAGGCCTAGCAAAATGAGAGGTTGATGGTAAAGTTTAGTGAATTCTGGATATGGATAATATGCTTCTCTTTTTTTCTTCTAAGTCGATTGTCATTAAAATTCCCAAATAAGCAAAAGGAGAAATACCAAAACAAATCCCACAAAAGAACACAGTCTTTCTCTTGGTAAGACAAAGCCGACGTAAAATGTCATTTTCGTAACTATGTAAAGAGTCTTTGGAATATAACATCTACCGAAAGAACTGACAGCTTTTCTTTAAAGATATGACCTGCTAACTCGTAGTATTCTACGAATTTATAATCAAGACCTTGACGGTTAACATCTTATTACAGTAATAGAATCTGGTCAACGATGTTGACCATGTATTGTACTCTACCATATAAAATATAAATCAGATTGTGTAGTTGTGTCGCACTTGTTGGGGTGAAGGAGTATTGAGAAGCGGACAGATGATGAATGTACTCTGCACTATATGGTGGTATCATTTCCCGAGTTAGATTTCCTTCCTTATCAACCTAAAATATATTACGTCTAAAAAATATTCGACAAACACACATATATGGTTTTAAATCCTGCATGTACAGAAGACCACGTAACATTTCTAAACAGAAAATAGAAATAAGACACAAAATATAGGTAAACAAAAACGGCTTGTAATATCGAACATAACTAACGCTACCGTACTGTTACTAAGCGAGTGTTTTCACCTCGGCAATATGGCGGAAAGTAAGTCGCTAAGCTCGTGACGTCATGCCGACCCAACCTATTATCCTAAACATAAACGTCATACCTGTGTCCAAGTAATTTCATGAAGATAGAGTAACTCTTAACAAAAGAAACACAAGGATAATTCCGAAATGTAGATTTTTTTCGGAAACAACAATAACAATTATTAGGAATGAACGGACTTTCCAGTTACAATTAATAGACTGCTTTAAAAACAATATAAGTCTGAAATCTAATTTATTTAATTCAGGGACAGGAAAAGAGATATAGCACATCCAGTATATATTTCCTTGGGTCAAGAGCACTAATGCCCAGATGCAAACGTTTAAGTTTTGATATAATATATTAATGGGACATCAAGATGAATTTAAATATTAATGTCATGAATTTATTCCACTTGATTGATTATATTTACAACTCTTTTGCTAACTGTATTCGTTTATATAACCTCACGCGACATTTGTTTGCATCAAATACAGAGACTTTGTAAGAAGACCTTCCTCTCATAATACGGTTATGTCTCTAACGCAGTTAATATTGTTTCTAGAAATTAGGATATGTTTACAACTAGACAATAGATGCTACAATGTTTCGTAAAAACGTGCAAAAACACTTACACGTGACTGATGTATATACAATAATACAGGAAAATTAAATATATTTTAGTTCAGTAATAAATGTATCTCTTCACATTAGTGTGTTTTAATGACTTCAGTTAAATGGTGTAAGCAATTGGAATAACACATACCTTGCACTATTTTAATGTGTGAAGTACTGCATTATCATCTTATTCTGACCAAATCATATATAGGACATGTGCATCCATATTATACCATTTTTAGGAGTATATTATGAATTTCTTTGCTTTTTCTGTGAATTTATATGCATATTCTGAACATCGTATATTAATTTTTTATATCAATTGTATCTATTTTAGTAATATTTGTTGTGAAATGCTTCGGTGAAAGTTTTCAATATACAATTTCCTAAACGACACCATTATATGACCAAAACTGATATACATAATGTATCAAACATTTGGATATATTCGTATAAGTCTCATTTGATGACAAATCAGCTATCAACACAAACTCTAACTTCAGTACATTTTTTTATCTGTAAATTCTAACATAAAATGCATTACGCTATACCTTTCTGTACGGCACTAATTGTTGCAGTTACTGTGAAAATACTTCAGGAATGAAAAAGGTCTTTAAGAATGTGTGTATAGTTGTGGCTCTGTACTCTTAAATGCTTTATACATAAGGTAGTTGTTTTTTTTTGCGAGTAAACCTGGTGCAGGTAATGCGCTTATTATGACATCGGACACTACATCGATTTGAATGGGCAATTTAAATTTATCATTGATTTACATTTTGAAGATGACACTATCTTGCACTCGACCGTTACGGTGCATCAACGTGTTATAAAAAGCTTTTGAAACTATTTCTGATAACAGGTAAAATGTTATTTACAATGACGTTCTCTCAAATATTTATAATACAGAAAAATGTACATAACACGTTGGTAAAAAATGGATAACATTTAAGGAATTATACAGGTATAGTAAGTACTAATATGCAGTCTGTTATGAATATGCTATTTTACGACTCTGTGGTCACAAACGTAAGTAACCGTGTGTTCGTTTGCGATTTGAATTTTTAATGTACCATTAACAATTTTTCAGTCATATTCCTAACGATGTCAGCCGTGTGGCAGTTTATATTGATGGATATCACTATATCATTGTCCAGTCACGTTATCCTAACACTAGGCCGCCGACCAGTCCTAACACTAACCGCTTAATAATGAGCGTCTTGACAGGCAGCTGTTAGTACAATCTGTATATGTCTTTGGTATGACTCGACCGAGGATCGAGCTGTCGACCTTCAGCATCCAAGGCGAACAATATAATCATTAGGCCAGGAGCTTTCAGCTTAAGTAAGAGAAAATAAAATACTTATAAGTTTTGTCAAACTTAAAAAAAAAATTTAATCGTCAAAGTGATAAATGAACAAATGTTTACGGAACTTACAGTATAATGAAGTGAATCCAAATTAGCCGTTATATAATTCTATGAGAATTATGAAAAGTCCTTTATAATTTTCAATATCGGATATATAATGCTCCTCCAAGAACCATGGCGTTGTCCATAAATATTTTGAATAATCTGTAACAGTTCTAGAATAATATTATCGTTCAACTAATGAGCACTTTCTATTTTCACTAAACAGTCCAAATAAATGTTTTCCTCTCGAAAAATATCTAAGTACAAAATAAAACACCTCTGCATACTTCTATCATTAACACAAAAAGCCTGATTGACTAAAAATATCGGGATCGAATTGAATACTTAATTTTCTCCCGATATGCAACGTATTTTGTGGCTGTACTTTGTAATAGACCCAATACAGTATCATACACTTTTGAATTTGGACCAACTAAGCAAATTCACGTAACCTTGCACAACCAAAGGGAAACCACATAAATATTCAAGAAACTTCCATATCATATCATTCACTGAGAAACTACATCATAGTCGTCGTTTAAAGTCTTATTATTACGATTATTGTAACTAAAACTCAACAGGTGTTTGAATAAATATTTATAAATCATACACAAGTTGCGTTCTTAACACAATCAAATGAATTACCTGCACAGTTTAAATCACAAAATATTCCATACACACTACGTTAATGAATATTAATAATAAACTTAGATAAAACCATTTTCCAAGAGTTAAAAAAATATAGATATGCTTAACACTATTATTTATACTTTTCGAACTTTTCATTTTTATTTGCATCAAATATTCGTGAAAATATATATTGTAATAGTTCTACTACTATATATTTGTGCATGGTTAATTATCTTAAGACTGTATACATACGTGTCTAAGAGTGTAATGGAGAGATATACCCTCAAGTCTTTATTATATCAAGAGTTTAGACAGATTATATTTGACAGTTGTTTAGAACTAACACACTGTTGTAGATTGCGTGACCACAGCGACTCATAACAATGTCTTTGTTCGTCAAAACATTGATTTTGTTGACTGGAAAGTCTTATTTATTTTGGCCCTCTTTCAAATCATGAGGTAACAACGGTACTGAGAGAAAGATGTTAGTAAATGACAAGACAACCAATAACGTCAGTATAACCGAAACACATTTATTTACACAGATTTCCTTTTGTGTGAAAGTCGTGTTGGATTCGCAGTTTCTGTCATCATTCCTTGTCAGTGAAATCCTTCTCTAGGTGTCAAACGTCATGAACATAATAGGGTTGCATAGTAATCTCTATGAAGTACGACCTCTGAGGTTGCACGACATATTCCGAAATATGGTTAGATATTTTTGTTCACATCTCTGGGTTCATAACTGTAGGTTGTATTAAAACAATAGTACATCATTGGTGCAGAGACATCTCGAAAATGACCGCATATCATTTGACAATTTTAAATGCAAGTAAAGAATTTCAAGGAAATTGAAGTATGTTTATATAAAATGGAAGACAAACCACGAAACTATTTGAATGCCATACGTATACGTAATAAAACCGTTAGAAATACAGCACATATTGAAATGGAGAAAGCAGATGCTTTTTAAGAGAAAAATATTTTCTTTGGAAACGTTTATCTAAATACGTTATCAAATTCAACCTTATAATGTTACAAACGTTATACAATTGTGATCTTCTGTGGCGTTTAATGGATTTTTACTTATACAAACACGGCATACTCTTACTATTAGTTCACAATTGTTTACTTCTCTTTTGAGAATTGTACTTAAGTCGGCTCTACGTTATTAGGGTTGTACTCACATTTGTTAAACCATCTGCATACATACATCAATATGTACATATGCTTGCGTGTGTAAATATTTCAACTATTCAGTCGGCGTTAAGAATCAAAGCTTGTGTTTTTTTTCTTCCAGTTTTTTTCTTCCAGTTTGATATCTAACTTAATTTCATTATTCACAGTAGATAACTTTTTTTCATAGCTAAGCTCGCATCTCGTAAAACCTTCGTTAATATTTCTCAAAGACATTGTAAATATGGCAACATTTGTCGAGGATAATAGTTGATTATTTAAACATTTGAACATTTTGTTTCACTACGCCACCCCGAGCTATCAACATGAGTTAAGCAAACACTAACACAAATAAATAGTATCAATGTATTTTTCAGATGCTATTGACTTTAAAGTATGATGTAATTAAACGGTTTAACAATGCCGGATATTATCATTGATAATATCTATATATTCATTCATGTAAAACGTATTGTGTAATGTGATTATTGATAATGTTTAAGGTTTTTCGTCAGTGTGAAAATGTCTTGACACTATCTGGAATCTTATGGACCTAATTTAAATGACCATCTTCCATCTTAATACAACTAACTTGTTGATAAATCTTCATGCAGGACAAATATCATTCCGCTCAATTATACATACAGTGAACATATAGAAAGTATAATAATATATACGAGACTATACAATACATGCAGGCAAGTAAGCTATACACAAAGTTTGACCCATTATGGGCAACCACCGACAGCTTTGAGTATTAGAAAATTTGGCGATACATCAGCTTTGAAACCCGTGTGTGTAGGTTCAATTTCAATTGTCGTAGATGTGATCTGCTTATTTTTTGTACAACCCTTGATCAAATATATAATCATAACAACAGCAACAACGAAATATTCACGACAATGACAATGACCAAAACAGTATGCGACTGTGAATTAAAATATACATTTTGCTACAACATATATTTACAGGGAAGCAGAGTACGCATCTAATCTTCTAGAGCAATTGAATGGCTTTGCTACTAACGATGGTAAAGAGGATAAGCAGGTGATTCTGCAAGAGCCAGTAATACCAGTGGCGCATGACAGTGGAACAGACGCAAAAAAAGATAGTAAAAAACGAACCGATCAGCCGCCAAGGTCGAGACACGTTCAACAGTTGTTGAAAAACTTTTCAAGTGCTTCCAAAGTGTTGAAGAAACAGATGTAAGTAGAACCAGTATTCATACACATATATCTCATCAGGAAATTTGTTTATATATTATAGTAGAGCATCGTGGAATGATCATGCACTATTCTCCAATGTTCATTATTACATATGTCCACCTGTACTTAAATTTCCTTGGTTTCTTAAATACGCATTTAGCAGCTTGAATAATCACTGTAAACTCGAGTTATTGTTGCTGGTCATTGTATCCTATCATGATCTTCTTTTGGACATTTCTTCTGATCATTGTAATATTTGAGAGATTAGAATGGTCCTTGCTTTTACTCACGTTCGAGTTTCGTAATTAGATAATCCTTTCTGAACTTTTCAAAATCAATGGACATTAATATAAATTGAAAAATTAAATAGTTCTTTTAATCCCATCCCTGTTGGTTCAAAATATGAAGTTTACGTATCATTTACAGACTGACCGAAATTGTACATAATCAAAAAATATGCCCAACCTCCTATCAGTCGGTCCATCTCCATGTCTTTCGTTCTACATCAGATGAAACACATTATGTTGTATTATATCTGCGTTAGAAATGCAAAACAAACTATACAAGAGAGGGAATGTATATTAATAACAGTGGAGTTTCTTTTCAAGCATGAACGAGTTAGATATGTCTTTAGGCAAGAAAGGTGACATATCGTCTGCCTTGGACAATATCAGGTCATTTATTATGAATGTGAGCTCAGCTAATCACGTCCTTACAAACGCTAGAGACATTTTAAGCGTCCAAATAAATGGAAACGATACTTAAGCATGTTATTTTAACCTGCTTAATATGAATTAGACGCAAAACGTAATAGTGAGCATATATTCTGAACAAAAAACAGCGTTAAACATATGAATTATGCTACATTGTGTAGTCTGTACAATAAATGAATCTACATTGAGTAGAATAACAGTTATTACAAAGAATTTTTAGCGTTTTGCATACCCAAAAATGAAATTGATTGCTTCAAGCATCGTGGCATGAAAGGGTACACAATGGGTGTTAACAAAAATGAATACACGTGCCGACGTTGAACACTGGTCTTATCAGTGAATACTTTTTATTCTTCAGATATACATTTCAGCTTGCGTGGAAACAAATGATCATTATTATATGTCAAAATATAAAATTCTCTAAAACGCTATAATTCATTCCGTGAAGGCAAATATGAAACAGATAGAACATTTTCGAATTTTATTGCAATGTTATGAAGACCTTCGTGTACTTACAAATTGCCTTCAATGTTAATATTAATTTTAGAATAACAGACCCATAAAGCCTATCCATAGAATCCATTGCACGTAGTAAAACTATGATGAGATGATCAACACTGACATGGGCAAACATGATGTTGATGACGGTGCTAATGAAATGTTTCATATAAATACCCCCATCTCCCGCATGCACGGATACACACACACACACACACACACACGCACACACTCACACACACACATATACACACATCCATCCATCCATCCATAATACACACATACATACATACATACATACATACATACATACATACATACATACATACATACATACATACATACATACATACATACATACATACAATGCAAATTCTTCGGAACAATGTTTACCATGCATATCAATGACCATTTCAGACTCACATCTCAGATGCTGCACATAAATTTACTAAATAGGTAATAAGCCATAATCACATAATCCATACAAAAATCAATTACACAACACTTATAAATGAAAACACATATCCAAAAACAAACAGGCGATGGATTATTGATGTGTACACAAAGTTGAATAAGTGTATCGTGCAAAGTTATTTACTAAATTACTCGTTTCATGCTTTAGGGATGCTGCAAATGCAGTAAAAGAGAGGGAATGCTTACTGTTGGCCCTGGACTGTCTTTTCAAATATTCACAATATCTATCAGAAGGCACGACAGAAGGAGACATATCGTCTACTTTAGATCAAATCAAATCATCCATTAATAAAGAGAGCCCAGCGAATCAAGGTCTTTCACACGCAGGAGCAATTTTTAACATCCACATGGAATGGAAAAGGTACTTCAGCACTTTTACATTAACCTTGTTAAGTAATGTAACAGAGATACAATACTTATAAGCGAGCACAGACCACGTATCGTTATGTTGTATGAATGCTAACACACAAACAGTAACACCATGGAAATCATTGACATTGTACATCTTTCTAGTCTGTGCAAGAAATGTATCCACTTTGAGCCGAATAACAATTGTTGATTAACTATCATTGTGTTGAATTCCAAATATAATATATCTTTATGGGCAAACATTAAATACTATACATATGTACCAGATATAAATCAAAATAGTTATTATATTGTGAATCTTGGTAAGCAGCGACTATGTTTCTATCTGATATTTGTCTAAATGCGTAATTCCTGGTAAGCAAGGACTATGCTTATAACTGATATTATTTGTCTAAAAGACGCAGTCCTTAATTTTAGCTTTCATAATAGTCTTTTATCACGATCATATTTTTCTCTCTTGGTTTCAATTAAAGAGGGTCAAATGCATTGGTTGAATCCATATTTCAATGTATAACATACTGCAGTAGCATATTGTTGCTTATGCTTCTACTACTACAAGTACTACTAATTAGGCCACGAACGTAAGCATTTTGTATAATACAAAATACAATTAAAAGGCTGTCAAAATGAAGGTATTTTACCAAAAAGATTAAAATGATTATTGCAATCATTTCTTATATGTTTTTGAATACCAAATACTTACCACAAGAAGATAAATTGTGAAGAAAAAACTAATGGAAAAAATCAAGAGTTTTCTGCCATAAATTGGAAAGGTTCTAGATCACTCCACCAAATTTAGTTTTGAAAATACTAGGTCAAATTACCAGCTAATTATTAAATGTATCATAGTACAGCATAATGGTATTTATTAGATGATAAAAAATACACGATACATTATAAAAATATTAAAATTCTAGTCTTAGGAATACAGCGTTTTCAATGGAAATGGGAAAGGTTGGAACCCTCAGTCACCTTTTTTGTTCGAATTTGTTAGTTACAATCTTCTATTATCTAAACATATTAAGTGAAGAGAAAAAATAACCTGAAAGTCGCATTCCAAGTACCAGATTTCGTGTACCAATTACATGTTTGCTAATAATAACAGCAAGTATCGTGTATAGATTATTAAATTGACTAGAATTCAGAAAGGTAGATGATATTTTGAAGCAAAACGTCAACTGTACAATATTTATGGAGTTTTCGGACATAATTGCTACAAATATTTACACTTAAACATTTGAAGCAAACTGCATTCAACTAAATCGTAGAAAAATGCAAATCCACATTATGTTTATACTTAAGCTAAGAGGAAGGAAAACAAAATGCAAAATTGTATATGTTGAGGTAATAATGTTTTAATTGGTCTATTTGTATCACAGGAGGAATTTAAATATTTATTTACGGTCTTTATCCGTCTGGACTGATATCAATTGTTAATTATTTGCTAATGTTATTCACGTTTCACACTGGAACGTTTCCTGTCAAATAGAGGGGTCGATTATAATACCCTCCTTTTATGAACAGGAAATATATACCGATGATTGATGTGTTTAGATTTGATATCGGAGATGCTGACAACAAGACTATAGATGGTAAGATGTTAGCTAGAAAGTATTGGCAAATAAACCATTCCCCAGAAGATATTGGATATGAACTTGCTTTGAGTATTTTTTTCACTGGTTGTGATGCTAATAAAGGCAGTTGTAATATTTTGTTTCCACATAACCATTGTGGTTAATATAAATTTAATGTCAATAGTCAATATGATTGGGAATTATGCTTTTTTCTTCTGCAACTTTCAGTCTGGCGCTTTGCGGAATAACCATTCAAAATTTGTTAATATATTATAAACGTACCCATACAGTTTAAATGACTATCATTCACCATATTAATCATAGTAAATGACACACCCAATCTGTCTATAAATAAAATGTTACGAGAATGAATGAATAGACTGGAAAAGCATTTAAATGTGTGCGAAAGAAAAGACAAATATTATCGGAATACAAGATATTTCTCTACAAAATATATCCGTTTTCTATGTACATTTTTCAAATGGTCGAACATTTAATACCTTTCTTATAAAATTTTCTTAATCTAATGGGGCGTTTTGTTCAAGTAATGGAATATTTTGAAATAAACAGTGATTATATTGCATCAATTATATATTAATAATAATAATAATAATAATAATAATAATAATAATTATAATAATAATGAGGACTTTGTATAGCTCCTAATCTTACGAAGCTCTAAGCGCTTTACAACATCTATAATAATATGACTACACTACAGAACAGCAAATCACAAAAACAATGAAACTGGAAAACATAAAAACATGCTGAAAACACATAAGACACGAAACATTATTAGGTCTCTAAGTTTGTCCCTGCAGTCGAAATATTTGCGTTTTAAGAGCACTCTTAAAAGGGACCACTCTGTCGTTGTGTCTAATTTCAATGTGCAATGCGTTCCACGTCGCCGGGCCCTGGTATGCAAAACAACGTTGTCCATATGACTTCATTTTCACAGTGGGAACAATAAGTATACGATTGTCAGAAGAAGAGCGTAAGTATCTAGCTGGTGTATACACATGAGTGAGGCTGGATAGGTATGTTGGACTGGAGTCTGTCATTGAAACATAGCACAGAGAACTTGTTTTTTGTTTGATTCTGTATCGAATTGATAGCAAGTGTAGGGTACAGAGCAGTGGTGAGGTGTGTTCTGATCAAGGTACTCTAACGATGGTCCGTGCAGCTGTGTTTTGACCTTTTTGAAGTTTCTGGAGTAAATATTATGAAGAATCAGACAGACTAGAGTTGCAAAAGTCCAGTCTTGTAAGTATTAATGAACATACAAGTTTTTTAGTGGCATCAACTGAAAGATATTTACGAATGGAACTGATGCGTCTCAGTTCAAGATATACTGTCTTGCATATGTTCATGACATGTTGTTGGATTGTGAGAGTACTGTCTAGAGTAACGCCTAGGTTTCATATTGACTGTGAGAATTTAATGTTGGTATTGATAATATTTATTGTCTGTTGTAAAGGATGTGAATGAGAAAGTCTTTGTGTTGTAATTAGAATAGCCTCAGTTTTTTCATCATTCATCTGCAGTTTGTTACATGTCATCCATGATTTCACATCAGAAATGCACCCCTCTACCCCATGGATGGTAGCATCAGTTAACTTCAGTTGGATGGCTAGATTTGTATATTTGGGTGTCATCAGCGTACAATTGGTGAGATACTGGGTGATGATCTATAACACTTGAGAGCGGCTGAGTGTATAGAATGAAGATAACAGGTCCAATAACAGATCCCTGTGGAACACCAGAACATACGTCAACTGGGCTGGAATGTATTTAATTTGCAGATATAAACTTTTTTCCTGTTGACTAAGTCGGACTTGAACCACTGTAATGCTATATTCAGAATGCTGAATACATGCTGGGGAAGGTGAAATAATATATCATGGTCTATTGTGTCAAATGTTGCAGATAAATCCAGGAGAGTGAGAACTGTAATCTTTCCACTGTCCAAAGCAGAGAGAATGTCATTAAATACTTTCCGAAGAGTAGTTTCCGTACTGTGGCAAGGGCGATATTCAGACTGTACATTGCTGAAAAGACTGTTTTAATTCAAATGAGATACATGTTGGGTTAGAACAACCGTGTCTAAATTTTTTAATATGAATGGGAGATTAGAAACTGGGCGGTAGTTCTTTAAATCGTTATGGTCAAGTGTTGGTTTCTTCAGCAGAGGCTTTACGATGGCAGTTTTGAAAAACTATGTGAATTTCCTAGATGAGAGAGATATTAATAGCATCAGTTAGTGAAGGCAATATTGGGTCTAAGCACTCAAGCAGCAGTGATGTTAGAATTGGATCAAGTTCACAAGACTTTGGTGCACTTTTCATCACGATTGTCCGTACTAAATCAAGAGAAACAGGTTCAAATGCTCCTAAAGGTTGTCGCTGAAATTCTGCATCATAACTGTTTGGTGATGAGTCAGTTGAAATTGTGCTGTCAATCGAATTTCTAATGGTTTGTACTTTGTCACGGAAGAAATTTGCCAATTGTCCGGAAGGTCTACTGGAGAGAAGGTTGTTTGAAGTGGTGTACATTTGTTTCTTGACATTAGTTTGTTAGTTATCTCAAAGAGCTCTTTGCAGCTGGAACTCTCCGTGATCTTAGTACTGTTGTTGGATAATTTGGCTAAATGCACTATGTTTGTGACGTTCTTTTTAGCTTGGTCTTCTGTGAGACTCTTTCTAGCCTTGCCCTAGATCTTGGTAGATCACGCATGTTTCGCTGTTGTCATGTCTGTCATCTACCAATTTGCCCTATTACCGTTATTCTGGTTCAGACTTTTCACGATATCCTATTGTTAATATCTCTATACGGTTCTGTCCTTCAAGGTCTCTTGGCTTCCTCCCCAATGTCCTCTTTACGTTTCAGTGGTCGATGATGTCTGCTTTGACCCAAGGGGTCTGACTCCTACGATATTTTCCTAGGATCTTGCAGGCTGTTTATATTACTGCCATGTGGAAGGTATTGATTATAGAGTCCTGGGTTATTTCTTCAACACCCATAAATGTGAATGATGCAAATAGGCCGCCTAGTGATGCCTCCAATGCTTTTGTGGCAAGCATGGATGCTCTATAGGTTCAGTTTTGATCCTAACATTTCTTTGCCTCTTTCATTTCCTCGAACGACGTGTTGTAGTCATCATGATCAAGTTATCTGCGCAACTTATGTCAGGTGCCTGGAAGCTACGCGTTCACGGCAATGTTGATACTGGCTCCAAAAGTGATCTCTCACCAAGATGTAGTCGACTTTGTTAATTTAGTTGCATATGATTTCGTTATATTTATTGAAATTTCATAACGCATCGTTCTTAGCACCTATTGCATTCACGTTACCATCAAGTTTTTTTGTTCATTACTGCATTTGTAAAAACAAATTTAAATGTAAACTTAAGTTCAGGACCCCCACGATAGTTACGTCATTCATATGCTATAATGCAGACACAGCTTAAATTAGGACGTGTAAGTTGTCATAAATTAAATTTAAGCCTCTGAGATTTCCACTTTGGTGTCGATTCTGTATTTAATGTTTTATCTGGATTTCAGCTTTGGTACAGATTTCCGTTACTTGACATTTGAATGAATGTATATAATTGAACATATCCGTGCTTATGATGTACGCTGTAACAAAGTTGCAAATCGGTTTACTTCAATATGATTACCATTATAAAAACAGACTAATTGAATTTTGTTCAGTCAACGTTAATATATAATTATTCCGAAGTTAATTACCCGACTCAATTTAATCTGTTAATTTGGCAAGATCGTAGATTGATAAGACGTCGATATTTCACAAGCAGCGTGCAAAAAATTCACAACGTAAATACGGCAAACATTTAAAATATCATGGTTAAGACAACCATAGACTGACGAGTAGAAGGAGATATAAAGTTAAGACATAACAATTCTATATGCTATAAACGCATTTATTTTCTCTAGTATGAATTATTTACCTCATTTCCATCCGAGAAGAACTGTAACGAGCTGTGAAAATACCAAACGCCGATAATATCTATCTATCTATCTATCTATCTATCACAACATAAACTAAATTTGGGAGGCAGTATACCACATAGTCGAGAAGTAATTTGTGTACTGTCAGTAAACCAAAATCAAACACAAATCTTGTCTCATTTTTTTTTCCTTTCAGAGAAGTTGAATATGTGGCTTGCTTACTCGAAGAGCTTGCAAACGTTTCGCAATCTACCAATAATGGAGACAATAGCACCATTTTGAGTCATCCTGAAAACTTTGGAAGCTCACGGGATTATAAAACAAAAGATGGGAAGAAGACAGAATCATCCCGAAACAAACCGATGAAATCTGTCCAGAATGAGAAGCTGATGAGATATTATGGCAATGCATCTGACATTCTCAAACAAATGAAAGAAAAAGAGCTGTAAGTATGATTATGGAAACCAATTAAAAATATTAACTAAATTACATTAGCACAGTTAATTTTAAAACTCCGTCATGAAAGAATCTTTACAATCTAAACGTGCTTGTAACACTGAATTCTTAAAACTAATGGTGCTATTTTCTCAGCTTTTCTTACTACTTCGACAAACACAATTTATTCTTTATTCTATTAATTTTGATTTTGTTTTCGTTAATACTTCGGTGCCAATGCTCAAGATTTCATACATTGTGTGTATTTTTAGTGTATAGTGACATGCTTTAAATCTTGGGATAATTAGTTTTGGAGACATAGTTGATATTCTTTTTGTTCTGTGAAAAACTGTACAAAGTCAAATATATCTTTATATGCATATATTGTACAAATTTCCAAACAACATTAATATATGTTAATGCAAATATCTAATTGTATAATTTGTTAGTATTTGCATGCGCATTTGTCTTTCGTTTTATATTTTAATTACTTTTGATTTTATACGGTCTAATTTCAGTGTATATCCCTATTCGTTGCTTGTGTGCAAATAACATGTTCGTTCACTTACATCGAATTTGATCTGAAGTTTTAGATGTATTCTTTCTCTACAATATTCGTCGACTTTTTTAAACACAGGAAAAGAAATATTTTTAAAAAACGCTTCTATTAATGCATATTACAATTTTAGGGTGTTAAACAGAGTAATATAAAGGAGGAAACACCAACATATTTGATAGAATGCAATAAAGAAGTTAAATTTAAACAAATTTTCAGTACTGCGAATTAATTCCAAATGTTCTGTAACCAGTCCTAAAATTATAACTCTAATTAATTTCAAGTGGTGTTCAAAACAAGACCCAGCGCTAAAAAGTGTTGATTTGCGTGTAGTCTTGAATATGTTAACGTGCCAGTGGTCCGAAGTGTGATAATTTGCTAACAGTCTCTTGTTTCATCAAAATAATACAATCGAACATATTATTGTCTCAATTCAACATGAATCCAAATTAATGTTACTGCCCAATACTATTATTATTGATGAGCACTTTGTATTTCCTGTGAAACATAATTTGAATCAAATATAGAGCACAGCAAAAAGAATGAGTCTACTTTAGTTGTTAAAACAAAAGTGAATAATTTGGAAGTAAATAAGATTATATAAAAAGGATACAAAAAGAACCCGGATGTAGGTTCAACAATCATAACTAGAAAAATCTAAAATGTAAACTGATAATACACGTTACTGAAATTACATAAATCATATTGCCAATATCTGGTACAACAGGTTATTCTATGAGAAATACCAATATTGTAGACCCAAACCTAAATAAATACGTTCATCTTTATTGATAATGATCCTAATATTGTGAATCTTGGTAAGCAGCGACTATGTTTCTATCTGATATTTGTCTAAATGCGTAATTCCTGGTAAGCAAGGACTATGCTTATAACTGATATTATTTGTCTAAAAGACGCAGTCCTTAATTTTAGCTTTCATAATAGTCTTTTATCACGATCATATTTTTCTCTCTTGGTTTCAATTAAAGAGGGTCAAATGCATTGGTTGAATCAATATTTCAATGTATAACATACTGCAGTAGCATATTGTTGCTTATGCTTCTACTACTACAAGTACTACTAATTAGGCCACGAACGTAAGCATTTTGTATAATACAAAATACAATTAAAAGGCTGTCAAAATGAAGGTATTTTACCAAAAAGATTAAAATGATTATTGCAATCATTTCTTATATGTTTTTGAATACCAAATACTTACCACAAGAAGATAAACTGTGAAGAAAAAACTAATGGAAAAAATCAAGAGTTTTCTGCCATAAATTGGAAAGGTTCTAGATCACTCCACCAAATTTAGTTTTGAAAATACTAGGTCAAATTACCAGCTAATTATTAAATGTATCATAGTACAGCATAATGGTATTTATTAGATGATAAAAAATACACGATACATTATAAAAATATTAAAATTCTAGTCTTAGGAATACAGCGTTTTCAATGGAAATGGGAAAGGTTGAAACCCTCAGTCACCTTTTTTGTTCGAATTTGTTAGTTACAATCTTCTATTATCTAAACATATTAAGTGAAGAGAAAAAATAACCTGAAAGTCGCATTCCAAGTACCAGATTTCGTGTACCAATTACATGTTTGCTAATAATAACAGCAAGTATCGTGTATAGATTATTAAATTGACTAGAATTCAGAAAGGTAGATGATATTTTGAAGCAAAACGTCAACTGTACAATATTTATGGAGTTTTCGGACATAATTGCTACAAATATTTACACTTAAACATTTGAAGCAAACTGCATTCAACTAAATCGTAGAAAAATGCAAATCCACATTATGTTTATACTTAAGCTAAGAGGAAGGAAAACAAAATGCAAAATTGTATATGTTGAGGTAATAATGTTTTAATTGGTCTATTTGTATCACAGGAGGAATTTAAATATTTATTTACGGTCTTTATCCGTCTGGACTGATATCAATTGTTAATTATTTGCTAATGTTATTCACGTTTCACACTGGAACGTTTCCTGTCAAATAGAGGGGTCGATTATAATACCCTCCTTTTATGAACAGGAAATATATACCGATGATTGATGTGTTTAGATTTGATATCGGAGATGCTGACAACAAGACTATAGATGGTAAGATGTTAGCTAGAAAGTATTGGCAAATAAACCATTCCCCAGAAGATATTGGATATGAACTTGCTTTGAGTATTTTTTTCACTGGTTGTGATGCTAATAAAGGCAGTTGTAATATTTTGTTTCCACATAACCATTGTGGTTAATATAAATTTAATGTCAATAGTCAATATGATTGGGAATTATGCTTTTTTCTTCTGCAACTTTCAGTCTGGCGCTTTGCGGAATAACCATTCAAAATTTGTAAATATGTTATAAACGTACCCATACAGTTTAAATGACTATCATTCACCATATTAATCATAGTAAATGACACACCCAATCTGTCTATAAATAAAATGTTACGAGAATGAATGAATAGACTGGAAAAGCATTTAAATGTGTGCGAAAGAAAAGACAAATATTATCGGAATACAAGATATTTCTCTACAAAATATATCCGTTTTCTATGTACATTTTTCAAATGGTCGAACATTTAATACCTTTCTTATAAAATTTTCTTAATCTAATGGGGCGTTTTGTTCAAGTAATGGAATATTTTGAAATAAACAGTGATTATATTGCATCAATTATATATTATTAATAATAATAATAATAATAATAATAATAATAATAATAATTATAATAATAATGAGGACTTTGTATAGCTCCTAATCTTACGAAGCTCTGAGCGCTTTACAACATCTATAATAATATGACTACACTACAGAACAACAAATCACAAAAACAATGAAACTGGAAAACATAAAAACATGCTGAAAACACATAAGACACGAAACATTATTAGGTCTCTAAGTTTGTCCCTGCAGTTGAAATATTTGCGTTTTAAGAGCACTCTTAAAAGGGACCACTCTGTCGTTGTGTCTAATTTCAATGTGCAATGCGTTCCACGTCGCCGGGCCCTGGTATGCAAAACAACGTTGTCCATATGACTTCATTTTCACAGTGGGAACAATAAGTATACGATTGTCAGAAGAAGAGCGTAAGTATCTAGCTGGTGTATACACATGAGTGAGGCTGGATAGGTATGTTGGACTGGAGTCTGTCATTGAAACATAGCACAGAGAACTTGTTTTTTGTTTGATTCTGTATCGAATTGATAGCAAGTGTAGGGTACAGAGCAGTGGTGAGGTGTGTTCTGATCAAGGTACTCTAACGATGGTCCGTGCAGCTGTGTTTTGACCTTTTTGAAGTTTCTGGAGTAAATATTATGAAGAATCAGACAGACTTGAGTTGCAACAGTCCAGGCTTGTAAGTATTAATGAACATACAAGTTTTTTAGTGGCATCAACTGAAAGATATTTACGAATGAAACTGATGCGTCTCAGTTCAAGATATACTGTCTTGCATATGTTCATGACATGTTGTTGGATTGTGAGAGTACTGTCTAGAGTAACGCCTAGGTTTCGTATTGACTGTGAGAATTTAATGTTGGTATTGATAATATTTATTGTCTGTTGTAAAGGATGTGAATGAGAAAGTCTTTGTGTTGTAATTAGAATAGCCTCAGTTTTTTCATCATTCATCTGCAGTTTGTTACATGTCATCCATGATTTCACATCAGAAATGCACCCCTCTACCCCATGGATGGTAGCATCAATTAACTTCAGTTGGATGGCTAGATTTGTATATTTGGGTGTCATCAGCGTACAATTGGTGAGATACTGGGTTTTGCAGATAAATCCAGGAGAGTGAAAACTGTAATCTTTCCACTATCCAATGCAGAGAGAATGTCATTAAATACTTGTCGAAGAGTAGTTTCCGTGCTTTGGCAAGGGCAATATGCAGACTGTACATTGCTTAAAAGACTATTTGAATTCAAATGAGATACATGTTGGGTTAGAACAACCTTTTCTAAGATTTTCGATATGAATGGGAGATTAGAAACTGGGCGGTAGTTCTTTAAATCGTTATGGTCAAGTGTTGGTTTCTTCAGCAGAGGCTTTACGATAGTAGGTTTGAAAAATTATGGGAATTCCCCGATGAGAGAGATATTAATAACATCAGTTAGTGAAGGCAATATTGGGTCTAAGCACTCAAGCAGCAGTGATGTCAGAATTGGATCAAGTTCACAAGACTTTGGTGCACTTTTCATCACGATTGTCCGTACTAAATCAATAGAAACAGGTTCAAATGCTCCTAATGGTTGTCGCTGAAATTCTGCATCTTAACTGTTTAGTGACGAGTCAGTTTAAATTGTGCTGTTAAGCGAATTTCTAATGATTTGTACTTTGTCACGGAAAAATTTGCAAATTGGTCTGGAATGTCTACTGGAGAGAAGGTTGTTGGAAGTGGTGTACATTTGTTCCTCGACATTAGTTTGTTAGTTATCTCAAAGAGCTCTTTGCAGCTGGAACTCTCCGTGATCTTAGTACTGTTGTGGGATAATTTGGCTAAATGGACTATGTTTATGCTTCATAGATTTTCGGCGATGTCTTTTAGCAGTGCGAAGCTGGCCATTAACACTGCTATTCCATGGAGAACACTTATTTATTGATACTCTGCATATGTTGGCTGGGGCATGGAACGCAGGCAGTTATCAAGTTGTTCCGTTATTGAATGTAAGAAAATAGTTAGGATTTCTTGGATGTCATGCATGAAGTTGGTTCTATTTATCATATGGAAGTTTCTCTTAAGATAACTTTAGCATCATTCATGCTTCGCGTTATTATTAACTTACCTAACATAAAACAGCAAATAGAGGTGGAGGTTAGGGACTGATACGTTGAGATGGCATACAATGCAGAGGTGATCCGATGGAAGTTCAAGGGATACAAGGGTGGATTGCATCGGGTGGTATAAACATTAATGGCTTTTCAAAAATTTAATTTTAATTCTGCCTAATGAATGTGCAATGAAACGGAAAAAAATATAGCATATACCCAATTCATAGAAACGCTGATGAAAGGAAAGAGCTGTTTTATGTTAGGTAAGTTAATAATAACGCAAAGTATGATGCTAAAGTTCCGAATGTGTGTTGCAAATGGCAAAAGACGGCCCTACACAACACGAAATATGATGAAGGGTTCTTCCACGCCAATGTACTAGAATATACTTCTAGAAAAGTTCATCTTTTTATGATAACAATATCTTTTTTCATGCAAGTAAAAGTAAGAAAAACAAAAACATTTAGCATTTTTCAAAGCAAAATAGCATTTATTTCGCCAAGAAAAAAGAACAATACAAATATTATATATATAGTCACAATACAAATATTATATATATAGTCATGTAATAAACGTAATCCGTTCTTTGTAATCAGTTCATATAATACGTTCGTTTGCTTGATACGTAGAATTTATAAACAATATAGATAAAGCATCCATAGCGAAATATTAATTTTAGCAAGAAAAGTGATAAACATAGCAAAATATACATATGTTTATAAGGTTGTTGTAAACTAAATTTGTATGCGCTCCATCTCGCTCATAACGTCAGAACTCTTTCAGTGTATAATATTGGTATGATTTCATTTGTATCGACAATACACAGTTTTGTTCTCGAAAGCTACTTTATTTTTAAAAAATGACAAAACTGACTAACGCTTGCGATCGTATGGAATATGGGAATTCCACCTAAGGTCATAATTTGATGGCAGAAACTCTAAATTGGTATGTGGTATCCTTCTTTCATAAGTTAGAAGACAACATACTTGCACAAACACGGAATAATCGTGTATATTTACATATACATCAAAATATATTTAATAATCAGTTTTCTCAAGATTATTTTTTTTCGATATGAAAGGATCATAGATTTGCATATATGTATGGAGAATTGTGAACTATAACTAATGACAAGATAACAAATATAAACGTTAGTAGTAATAAAAGTATCAATAACAATTACCGATATTAATAACAAAAAGTAGATATAGTACACTTTTTTTACACATTTATCGATGCATTGAACCAACTGTACACTATTAAATGCATAGTGATCAATAGGAAAATATGGTATTATATTATATGGTAACATAACATCTAAGTAAAATGGAAAGGGTAGTGCAGTCCATACTGGATGGTCTTCATAGAGAAGTTGAATATTTACTGATTTCAAATTCGAACTGACGCCACTTCTCCCTTGTATCAAGTAGAAACGTATATCAGCCAAGAGAGTTCGACATATCCAAGTGTTACAAAATCCAGAAAAGCTTTGCGTATTCTATTTGAACGGAAGAGATATATTGTTATTTTGTAAATCCATATAAGAAAGCTATTGACGGCGCAATCATGGTATGAGCCTCAGGTTTGGAACCTTCACCAATTATGATACCACTTAGAGACATGCATACCGTCAGTGCTCCCAGCTTTCGTCCATTCGCTCGTATCTGCATTTAGATGCCACTTGGGTTGTTTGTTAATATCTTTATCCTTTCAGTACTGCTTTCAATCCCATGTATTAGTGATGATTGGTTGACACGGTTTACTAAGGTTTCCAGTTCTTGCTCATTTCATGCTAGGCCATCGATATCATCATCAGCTACGTGCCGGATGTTGATTTCTTTGTTCCTACACTGAAACTGCCGTTATTGTCTGAAAAGCAATCGAACATGATCTTCCCCAGTTAGATTTTTTAGAGATTGGATGAGACGACGCACATCTGTGTTACCCCTGTCTGACTCCGACGGCGGTTCTGATCCAATCTCGTATTTTGACGTTGACCAAAAATGCACTCGTTGCCTTGTCATACAGGTTGACTACAACCTTTTGCGTTTGTATTGTAATTCAGCAGCGTGGCCCACAAGGATGCATGCCATATCTTGCCGAAAAACTTCTTGAAGTCAATGACTACAAGATCGACGTCTTGTTGGTTCTACAAATACTTTTTCACAGACGATGTTTGCTCTGCACCCAGCCATTTCTTCAGTAATGGGGTGTTCTGCTTGGGATGGTATTAAGTAAAACCTAGGTTGGAGGACTGAAGAAGCACAGCACCTGATGAGTGATGATCAAAGACTGGGGCCATGTGAAGGGACATTATACTGTTTGTCAGAATTTGTTGCAGATCGTTGTGAATCACGTTATAACATTCATGGTATCGCGGACGTTCATTCTGCATGAACACATTTTGCTGGTATATAATGTATCATAGCTGCAATACCTTTCTTTAGTGCTTTTATCCTGCTTCCTCATTTATCGAGAGTGTCAGGTTGTCAAACTTTTTGTGGACTATGCTAAGTGTAGTAGATGTTTGTCTCCAGAAGTCTCCTGGTTGTAAAGCTCAGACAAGTGTTTCGTTTATCTGATAAAAATATATTGGTCTTCTCTGAGACTCTTTCTAGCCTTGCCCTCGATCTTGGTAGATCACGCATGTTTCACTGTTGTCAGGTCTGACACCTACTAGTATGCCCTACTACAGTTATTCTGTTTCAGACTTTTCACGATATCCTATTGTTAATATCTCTATACGGTTCTGCCCTTCATGGTCTCTTGGCTTCCTCCCCAATGTTCTCTTTACGTTACAATGGTCGATGATGTCTGCTTTGACCCAAGGGGTCTGACTCCTACGATATTTTCC
The DNA here is from genome assembly GCA_030141615.1 of Unio pictorum. Lineage (NCBI taxonomy): Eukaryota > Metazoa > Mollusca > Bivalvia > Unionida > Unionidae > Unio > Unio pictorum. The sequence continues at coordinate 244,357 of JARLTB010000378.1, read as the reverse complement.
TAGGATCTTGCAGGCTGTTTATATTACTGTCATGTGGAAGGTATTGATTATAGAGTACTGGGTTATTTCTTCAACACCCATAATTGTGAATGATGCAAATATGCTGCCTAGTGATGCCTCCAATGCTTTTGTGGCAAGCATGGATGATCTATAGGTTCAGCTCTGATCTTAACATTTCTTCCTCTCTTTACTTTCTTCGAACGACGTTTCGTAGTCATCATGATCAAGTTATCCGCGCAACTTATGTCAGGTCCCTGGAAACTACGCGTTCACGGCAATGTTGATGCTGGCTCCAAAAGTGCTCTCTCACCAAGATTTAGTCGATCTTGTTAATTTAGTTGCATATGATTTCGTTATATTTATTGAAATTTCATAACGAATCGTTCTTAGCACCTATTACATTCACGTTACCATCAAGTTATTTTGTTCATTACTGCATTCGAAAAAACGAATATAAATGTAAACTTAAGTTCAGGACCCCAACGATAGTTACGTCATTCATATGCTGTAATGCAGAAATAGCTTAAATTAGGACGTGTAAGTTGCCATAAATTAAATTTAAGCCTCTGAGATTTCCACTTTTGTGTCGATTCTGTATTTAATATTTTATCTTAATAGGTTAAAAAAAATAAATTTAGTTTTGAGTTTTCGAACAGATTTCCGTTACTTGACATTTGAATGAATGTATATAATTCAACATATCCGTGCTTATGATGTAAGCTGTAACAACGTTGCAAATCGGTTTACTTCAATATGAGTACCATTACTAAAACAGACTAATTGAATTAGGTTCAGTCCACGTTAATATATGATTATTCTGAAGTTAATTACCCGATTCAGTTTAATCTGTTTAAATTTACCAAGATCGTAGATTGATAAGACGTCTTTATTTCACAAGCAACGTGCAAAAGGTTCACAACGTAAATACGGCAAACATTTAAAATATCATGGTTAAGAGAACCATAGACTGACGAGTAGAACGAGATATAAAGTTAAGACATAAGAATTGTATATGCTATAAACGCATTTATTTTCTCTAATATGAATTATTTACCTCATTTCCATCCGAGAAGAACTGTAACGAGTTGGGAAAATACCAAACGCCGACAATATCTATCTATCTATCTATCTATCTATCTATCTATCTATCTATCTATCTATCTATCTATCTATCTATCTATCTATCTGTCTGTCTGTCTGTCTGTCCATCCATCCATCTATCTAAGTAAGTTTTTCTTACTTACCAGAGACAGATATTGCCTGAGAATATTATAACAACATAAACTAAATTTGGGAGGCAGCATACCACTTAGTCGAGAAGTATTTCGTGTACTGTCAGTAAACCAAAATCAAACACAAATCTTGTCTCATTTTTTTCCTTTCAGAGAAGTTGAATATGTGGCTTGCTTACTCGAAGAGCTTGCAAACGTTTCTCAATCTACCAATAATGGTGACAATAGCATCATTTTGAGTCATCCTGAAAATTTTGGAAGCTCACGGGATTATAAAACAAAAGATGGGAAGAAGACAGAATCATCCCGAAACAAACCGATCAAATCTGTCCAGAATGAGAAGCTGATGAGACATTATGGCAATGCATCTTACATTCTCAAACAAATGAAAGAAAAGGGGGTGTAAGTATGATTATGGAAACCAATTAAAAATATTAACTAAATTACATTAGCACAGTTAATTTTAAAACTCCGTCATGAAATAATCTTTACAATCTAAACGTGCTTGTAACACTGAATTCTTAAAACTAATGGTGCTATTTTCTTAGCTTTTCTTACTACTTCGACAAACACAATTTCTTTTTTATTTCATTAATTTTGTTTTTGTTTTCGTTACTACTTCGGTGCCAATGCTCAATATTTCTTACACTGTGTGTATTTTTAGTGTATAGTGGCATGCTGTAAATCTTGGGATTATTTGTTTTGGAGACATAGTTGATATTCTTTTTGTTCTGTGAAAAACTGTACAAAGCCAAATATATCTATATATGTATATATTGTAAAAATTTCCAACAACATTAATATATATTAATGCAAATATCTAATTGTATAATTTGTTATTATTTGCATGCGCGTTTGTCTTTCGTTTTATATTTTAATTACTTTTGATTTTATACGGTCTAATTTCTGTGTATATCCCTATTCGTTGCTTGTGTGCAAATATCATGTTCGTTCACTTACATCGAATTTGATCTGAAGTTTTAGATGTATTCCTTCTCTACAATATTCGTTGACTTTTTTAAACACAGGAAAAGAAACATTTTTAAAAAATGCTTCCATTTGATGCATATTACAATTTTAGGGTGTTAAACAGAATAATATAAAGGAGGAAACATATGTGATAGAATGCAAAAAAGAAGTTCAATTTAACAAATTTTCAGTACTGCGAATTAATTCCAAATGTTTTGTAACCAGTCCTAAAATTATAACTCTAATTAATTTCAAGTGGTGTTCAAGATCCAGTGCTAACAAATGTTGATTTGTGTGTAGTCTTGAATCTGCTAACGTACCAGTGGTCCGAAGTGTGATAATTTGCTAATAGTCTTTTGGTTCATCAAAATGATATAATCGAACATATTATTGTCTCAATTCAACATGAATCCAAATTAATATTTCTGTCCAATACTATTATTGAAGAGCACTTTGTATTTCTTGTGAAAAATAATTTGAATCAAATATTGAGCACAACAAAAGGAATGATTCTACCCAAAGTTGTTAAAACAAAAGTGAATAATTTGGAAGTAAATAAGATTATATAAAAAAGATACAAAAAGAACCCGGATATAGGTTCAACGATCATAACTAGAAAAATCTAAGATGTAAACTGATAATACACGTTACTGAAATAAAATAAATCATACTGCCAGTATCTGGTACAACAGGTTATTCTATGAGAAATACCAATATTTTAGACCCAAACCTAAATAAATACGTTTACCTTTTTATTGATTATGATCCTAATATTTAACCCACATTACTAAGAGATCAAAGCAACACAAATATTTCTTGCCAGGTACACCATGGACGTAACGTTGGACACGGTCAAGTACAACATACAACTATATATAACTTGTTACCATGGAGAAAGAAGACATTGACAAATTAAATATACATAACAGGCACAAATCAGATCTAATGAATACATACTCTGATCTTATGATGCAAAGTAAATGTTTTCATTCAGTGCCACCATACATGAACAGTTGGACATACAATCTCCTAATACAGGATATTAAAATGACGAAATAATTTATCTTGTTTCGCTCACATTAGTTTTCTTTCAGTGTAGTTAAGACCCTCCACAATCTGCGTCATTTTTCTTATTTTGAAGAAGAATAGCGCACTCAATCCATTTAAAACAGATAGTATTAGTAGACTAGTAAAAATGATTTTGAAAATCAATTTGTTTAAGAATTTACTGTTTACCACATAGCTTACGTATTGACCTTGGAAAAAGGACGGCTGAGGTAGAAGACTTGATGGCTAGATTAACAAAATTGCAAGGTGAAAATATTGAGATCAAGAACGACGCCGATTCGCTACGGACAAGGTACGAATAGTTGTTTCCAGAATGATTATGTAATATAGGGCAATCAGTGAATTAATAGCAAATAACGTATTTAATTTACATTTTAACCTTGTAATAAAAATGAAAATCTTGTCATTTTTATACAAAGACAGCAGTGTTAGATGAGAACCGTATCAGGAAGATATTGTTTTAATAAGTTTCAAGTGATAGAATGCAAATCATTTGACAACAAACTGTACCGTTCATAGCGTCTTCGTAAGCATATTAAGACATATTTAAACAGTTTAGTTCCTATTTTACTTCCCGTGTGTGCCTAAGTACGTATTTAGGCTTATGTTGGAGCTGACGTTCCCAATGGGTGTTATGTGGGTAAAAGAGTATTTATCTAAAGTGAATACTTCCTATTTCATGTTTAGAAGTGCCTCTCATGGAATACATAGTGGCTTTATTGCCTCGTATTTAAGAGCACATCAAGAATCTTTGTGTTACTTGTCTGTTTTGTTAAAGTTAATTGCTTCTTACTCTTAACGATGAGCTAGAAGATTATCTAGAAACGATGGGAAACATTTAGAAATCGTGTGCTGCTTTCTCGTAAGTCTAACGACCTTTCTATGTATCTTGACACTAGATCGACTAGTCCTAACACTAACGTATTAATTCTGAGCTCCATGCGAGGCAGCTGTTATTATCAATTCTATAATTTTTTCGTGTGACTCGGCCAAGTATCGAACCCAGGAAATCCCCTATCGGAGGCGGAAGCTCTAACCGCTAGGCCACCTGAGCGGTCTTCTGCAATCAGTATACATTGATAGCGTGCAGTCTGATAATTTGCATCATGAGTATAAAAAGCGTCAGTTAAACAGGAACAGAACAATGATGCACACAATGATAAACCATATTGGAGTAGTTTACTGATTTGTTGGAGTGCCACAAAATAGTATGTTGTATCCGAGAGCAAAACCATAATTAGCGGCATGTAATACTAAAAATATTAGCATGAACAACCTCAAATGTTTTAAAATAATATAGATATCTGATAATAGGAACTATGATAAATGATATGTCGATAATTATATGAAACTGAGCCTTTCTTGCACACTAAATATAATTTATATGAATGGTTTGGGTCACCTACTGCACGTGCGTCAGATGAACTACACACACGTTTGTAAATTTGGTGAGTAGAACTAACTACATGATTGCATTTTGGATGTTTGTCTGGAATGCTTTTTTTATGGACTGGTGTAACCGATAAACAGGCATAAAGGCATTCATCCTGATGTTATATGATAAGAAGCACTGCAGTTTATTAACCAAATAAGAATGAAAGTTCATCATGTTTATTATCATCATAAACAATACAACTGAACGTCAGTTTGTTTTCCTTCACCGAGCAGTTTTCTGAATGCTAAAAGTCTCTTAATTGTGGCAGCTATGTTATGCTAACCTTGTACAATACAAAATCTTTAAACAAATTGCAAAAAAAACATGAATTTATTGAAATCCTTGCAAAATTACAGTTAAGCAGTAAAAGTGAAAGTTTTCATTTATACGTAAAATATATACTTGAGGTTTCTCATGTTTCAATTATCATTTCAAAATGGTTTCTATTTCGGATATTATATTTTAGGTTGAGTGAGCACGCCGGGGCGTTATTAACCCACAATAATCCATCTATATCTGATCTCAGTGACCCAAACAGACCAACAAAGCTATCCGAAATGTATTCAGAGCTTTATGATAATCAGTGGACGGATGCATTTGCAAATATTGCGAAGAAGGATACGGACATCTCAGACAATACAATTGTTGGTTATTTGTATGAAATGCTTGTCGTAAGTACGATCCATTCAGAAACACATATGTCAGCTTCGTTTTATTTCATTTTACTAACTTTATTTATTAACATGTGAGTATGTTGAATTTCATTTTGCCACAAAATAGTGTGCTTAGAACCGTCCAAGTTATATGATTAACGTAGTTCAAATGAAAATTAATTTTAATTATACGATCTCAATAAATCAAATAAAAAATACTATGAGGTGTCAATTTAAAATTTAAAGGGATTGCAGGAATATTTTGTTCTAAAAAAAGGTAGATATATTTCAATAAACCTGCATTTCTTGGCAGAATGTATTCTCTGTTTAAAGATGTATTCACTAAAAAAAACTGCTCAGGTAAGAAGAAAACATATGTAGATTTATTTAAGTCACTTGTTAGCAGTAGACCACACAAATGTTGTTAAAATGTATTTGGAAACAACATCAACAATTGCGAATATTGGGATCTAGCTACATGAGTAAGACAAAAGCAAATATATATGAAATTAGGTGTTCAGTGCTTATTCCCAGCTGGGTTTACAGTGTTGTACACGATGTTATTAATAATGCACAGGTTATGTATACAAACAAGTAAATTTATCGTGTAAAAGGTTTGAATGTGAGTTAGATACGCGTTTGCGGAAAAGGAATGTTCTTGCAGAATGACAAAAAACAAGACAGAAGAATTGATGCATGTTTTGATTCAAAGAAAAACAAGGGTGGCACTAGGACCATAAAAGCCACATGGAAGACATCTCTTGGTCTAGCCTTATCACCAAATCTTTAAGCCTTAAATTCTACAAGATTTATCAAAACACACCGGCACGCTATTCGTCAAATGGAAAACAATTAGTTCATTCAAAAAATACAGATCAGCCGTTTTTAACATATTTATATTCAAACAGAACAGGAATTTATATTGGAAACTTGTTATTTTTATCAATGTGTTAATAGTACCGATATTACATAACATAAACAATACTCTTTTGTCTCTCATAATACGATAAACATCCAATTACATCCAGAGGATCTGAAAATCGTTTAGGTTAGAAAAAAGTATATAAGTTGTAACTACCTGCAAATACATAAGCATTGGTATTAATAATAATAATAATAATAATAATAATAATAATAATAATAATAATAATAAATAATGATAATAATAATAATAATATTATTATTATTATTATTATTATTATTATTATTATTCAGCAAGATCGCTCTGGTTACAACGAATTAAATAAGTTTTACCTACATGCTGATACATAATCGATATGCAAGCGTTGATTTTATTATTATTATTATTATTATTATTATTATTATTATTTGGCAAGATCGTTATTTTTAGAACGAAGTATATAAGTTGTAGCCACCTGCTGATACATAATCGATTTGCAAGCATTACTATTATTATTATTATTATTATTATTATTATTATAGCAGCAGAGAGGGTGAATCCTACAACGTTTTGAGACAAAATTTGATTGAAATCCTAAAACGAGCCGTCCTATAATCTTATTTTAACCAAAAGATGGCGAATCCTACAACGTTTTCAGACAAAAAATTGATTGAAATCTCCCTACGAAATCATTTTAACTAAAAAAATGAAAACGATTTTTTAATTAATTTTGGTCGCAACTTGTTGTCATCCACCCTCTCTGCTGCTTAGTGATTTCATCACTGGTTAACAAAAAATAAGAAATGATTTTAACCGAATATTTGATCCAGTCCGATACGATATCGTGTCCGAGGATCATGCAAATTTATTGTTGCGAATCCGTGTGGTTTTGACTGAGCATGACTAAAGAAATCTCGAAATTGATTGAAGTCCATATCAGAACACCATGTCTGCCAAATATTTCGTAGCGTATGTGTATCAACGCCGTTGAATACAGAAAGAATATTGCAGTTATCTCTGATGACTTTTGGAACCTGAGTGTAGCGTTGAGTGACATATATCACGTCAGTGTTTTTGTGACGCCCCCGGGAAAAGATCCTAGCAGGATTTTTTTGTTTATCCAACATTATATCGTCGTATACGACTAAATTGTTAATATCTCCATCAATATCATCAATGCTCGGTGCTTCATCGATATCGGTTATAAACTCAATAATACCCTCTCCGGATTTTTCTACCGCGCTGTCGTTAAAATCTTTTAGCACTTCATAACATCGTTGATCATCTACGCTAGGGGCAATTAAATACAACTTATCCCATTTCATCCATCTCATTATTAAATTGAGCAACAATTGCGTTTTACCGGATCCAGATGGCCCGATTATAATCATCCGGATAGAGTTTGGTAGCGCTGCATGATGCTTAACCGGTTCTCTTCTTTTAGTCGCTGAAAAATCAATTATATCCATATCTCTATACATAAATTATGGATCTATATTGTGTGAAGTGCAAAACGCGTACTGGCACAGATGATGTGACGACAGTTACAACTAAAAATAACCGATCAGCGCTTTCTGGTAAATGCATGCAATGTGGTACAAAGAAATTTAGATTTGTGTCAATGAAATCTGATTTAAAAAAAAACGAGGAGGTGATATCGCAGCCAAATTGGCAAAGCTCCCTGGAACCCCATGGGCAAAGTACCCCGGAGAAAAGCACCTTCCCGGATATAGCTACTGTGGACCGGGAACCAGACTTGATATCAGACTCAATAATCAAAATCAACCCAACCCCGGTGAAGAACCAATAAACGCCATTGATAAGGCCTGTCACCTTCATGATGTTGCTTATAAAAGCAGCAATTTGCAACACAGGCATCTAGCAGATGTGAAATTAATTCATGCGTTAAATGCTATTCCTGATAAATCCTTCAAAGAAAAATTGGCTTCCTTTTTGATAAAATCGGCTATGAAAAGTAAATTGATGTTAGGTGCCGGTAATTAATAATATGGAATCAATTTATTATTCCCCAAGAGGATACTGGAGGGGTAAATCAGCAGTCCATAAACTCGCTAGTGCTGCAAAAGTGAAAAAAACCACTGCGGCTAATTGGTTATCCAAACAGGCACTATGGCAAATTTATCTACCACCGCCTAAACAAATTCAATTCTCGCATTTTGATGTGACCGCTCCTAATGAAGTTCATCAGGCTGATATATTATTTCTGCCTCATGATCGTGGTTACAAATACGCTTTAACCGTAGTTGATATTGCAAGTCGATACAAAGAAGCAGAACCGTTAAAAACAAAATCAGCCACTGAAGTTGCTTCTGCATTTGAGAGGATTTATCGACGAGGTCCTCTGCACTGGCCAAATCTATTGCAGGTTGATCCTGGCAAGGAATTTCAGGGTGCAGTGTTATCTACAATGAAACATCATAATGTCACCATACGACGAGGGCATACTGCGCTACATCGCGATCAGGCCATTGTAGAACGATTTAATCGGACTCTTGCTGAACGGTTATTTGGATATCAATACGCAAAAGAATTCATTCAAGAAAAGCGATCCCGTGAATGGGTTAAAAGATTACCATCTGTGATTACTGCACTGAATAACGAGATTACTAGAACAATCAACATGAAACCTATCAACGCGATTAAAAAGAAGTCAATACCCGTACAACCACAAAAAGATTTCAAAGAACCAATTCTTCGTAGTAATGTCATTGTGAGGTACTTATACGAACCAGGAGAGCTTGAAGGGGGTAGAAAAAGGGCTACCGATCCTATTTGGAGCGTCACTGCACACAAGATATCTAGTATAACACGATCAACTGGTAGACCTCCAGTCTATAAACTGGATTCAACTGCCCCTCAGCGGGGTTTTACTCGACAACAACTACAGGTAATTCCCGAGGATACTGAATTGCCACCGCATGGTCTTAACTAGCACCGTTGCGTCTATTGCACTCAAGACAAGTCAACATCACATTATTTCTGACATGACCGAGACTGTTATTTTTTCTGTCTACGGTGAATTGGCGAGGATCCTTATCCGAATACTGCCAACGCATTATACAATTGCAACTCGCGCAGTGATTATTCTGTTGTTTCTTCAGCGTAATTATTGATTCAGCATCAATATCAAATTCTCGTTGTTTTTTTTTGTCCTGTTGTTTGTAACCGGAGAGTTTTTTATCAATAATTTTAACATCAATATCATTTATTGTGGTGTCATTATCATCGAAAACAATTCTTCGAAGCTGATTTATTCTTCGTACTCTGGATACTGCGAGATAGACTAAATTCGACCATTCGATGTGATTATCCACCATCCAAACAATTGTATCCGATATAGTCAATCCCTGTGAAGAGTGTATTGTTGCTGCGTATCCTAGAGTCCACGGGGATTTATTAGCACGCAATGCATCTTCAACGACATTGATATCAACCAGCACAATATCATTTAATACCAGAATTTGTTTTTCACTCTGTCCTGGAATATCAACTTCAGTGTTCTGTTTTCGCGTATCCGATGGCCTATAACAAAGGGGTACTGGAAGCGTTGCAAATTTTTCTTTATGCAATTCAAATAACTTCATCTGAAGTGTATCCCTGACTATTTTTCTACTTGCAATTATCAAATCATTTGGTCTCCATGTTTCCCAGAAATCGTTTATTTGAGTTTCTGAAATCACTTCACGCGCTATTTCGCACTGGATTCTATCCGGTTGTAATCTAATTAGTTTCTTAAATTCTCGTAATCGTTCATCAAGTGATCTATAATCAGTGGTGATTTCTTCATAGTAGTCTACAAAACCCTTTAGCCATTCATGTGGAGATGCACCGACAAATGGTGGTGGTTGACCGTGATCACCGCACATGACGACTTTTGTGTTTTTGTTTAACAACCACTCAAGAAATGTTTGTAATACATCTAATGACACTGTGCATATTTCATCCCAAATTATGATTTCAGGAATGAATTTATCACCCATTCGATCAGGAGTCCATTTGTCACCCTTCCATCGAAAGAAACTATGGTAGGTGCAGGCATTTACCCCTCGTTGTATCATCTCTCTGGCGAGTCTGTGAGTCGGTGTTAGCACAATCATGGTTGACCGACGAAATAATTCAATTGCACGAGTTGTCTTTCCTGACCCACCACAACCGTTTAAATAAACTGTCTTGTATCGACATATTGGATCAGATACCGGTGGTGCATTAGAAAATTCTGATTGATTTTCAGCGCGGTTACAACAAAGATATTTATCATCCATGGCAACGTCTGCGGATTCACAATACTCATGTAGCATCTCCCTTTTAAATCGCCAACGCCCCCACGCTTCCTCGGGATCTGTGAATTTAGCTACAGCTGATTTGTATTTATTGTGTATATACATCGAATCAGTGGCCACTCTAACCGCGGTATTAGGAAATCTATTTATCATCGAAAATAGATTAATAGAAGCATAGGCTAGCATTGAACTTCTCAAATGTGTGTACTGGGAATTATATCCATCACAGTAGGTAACAACCGTACCCATTTTCTCACCATTGGATAGAAAAGCATCCTTACGGGATACAAGTTTTCCCTGCTTCATTAAATCCGCTACAAGAAAATCGTATTCAGCGACATCTATGATCAACCGCGAAGAATATTTTGCGTTGTCGTACCGTCCACCTTGAGTGAATTTACCGATTATTCTTCGTCCGAGATCTTTTGCTTGTTCTTTTTTAATTTCAAATAACTTCTTAGACCAATTTATGATTTCTTCTTCATTGAAATCAGGGAATTGTTTTCGTAGTTCGTTGATTATACGATCTAGATCGGGTTGTGGTAGCCAAACTTCTTTCTGAGCTCGATAGCATATAATAGCCTCGGAAACAATCAACGATATTAGCATACCACAATCAATCATATATCGTAGTAACACTATTGGCATCCAGGCCTTTTCAGATAGATGTCTACCGAGCCAAACATAACTACACGGATGTAACCCTGTAGCTAATTCAAATGATATCACACGAGCGAATCCGGTTAAATCAAAATCAGGTAATGGTCCATTAATCGCAACACGAGTCATTTCATGTGTTGGGTGTCCAAATCGTTTGAAGTACTCAGCGCATTCCCCATACCCGAGAAAACTTCCGGGATAACACGCGGCTATATCAATTGAAATCATACCATCACGTGAGTATTTCGTATTCCACAATCCTCCATGACCAAATTCGACGCAACTCGATTTAACATCCTCAAGAAAATCACTTCGTGTTGGACGCCATGAGTTTTTTTCTCTTGCGAAGTGAGCTACCACTGATGGAATAGTAAAACTATCCGTGAGTAGTTTTTCATGGAAACTCTCCGGTGAAAAATCATTAGCGATTTTTCTCATTCTGTTATCTAATTCTTCAACGCGATATAATTCACCATTTGGTTTTACAAATTGATCGAATCCTTCATCACTTCTAAGTAACCACACTGACACAGGATCATCCTTACACAACGCATTAATAGCATCAAATAATCTCTCTTCATAGAAAACATCCCCGACGAACTCCTTAGGGATATATTTCACGGTTCGTTCTCGTGGAAATACTGTTACCGCAGGTGTCCACGCGTGTTTGTTATGATCAATAATCTGTATTGGTGCTCCATTTTTGTTATATTTCGGTTCGTATAAAACCTCTCCGGTTATCGTCATAACTGTTATTGGAAATCTTAATGATGTTTCTAACTTAGCTATATCAGAAATCTTTGCACCGTTCTGTTTCACTGTCAGTTCCCACTCGGTTATTTTTTTTCGTCTTAGATCAGTTAGTTTATTTCCTCGGGATGCATTTGTGAAGTGCTCCATTACCCGTGTTGCTACACAATTAAGCCCTGACGAATATTTCATAGGAGCTAGTTTTGCGATATCGGGTTTATCATTTAACGGATATAGCCCATAAACCATTGCTGTTACGGGATAAGATCTTTCGTAGTATGGTTTGTCAATGCCGGTTAGAATCCCTGGTTTGGAATCTCTACTCACAATGACAGCTTTTTTATTCTTGAGGATTGGTTCAAATTTATCCCTAATAATCCATTTGCCATCGACTTCAATAATGAATTTGATTCGGAAAAAATACCGTTTTTCCCCAACATGTGAAATTATCACTGCTGCTTTTTCATCATTCATGGTAGCGTCAACAACACCATCAATTCGAAATGTTGACCAACAATAGGATGCTCCATCACGCTTAAATTCATTGAAACAATCTCTGATTTTATTAATCATGGCTTTATCAAGAATTTTATTCTTTGGTGTATCAGAGACTATATCGAGATTGAATTGAGCATCCTTCCAGGGTAATTTCTTGGACGCTTTTTTTGGTTTCTCGAGATTAAATTTGATACGTTTTTTGGGTCTATCGAGATTAAATCTAGGACTGATTTTTAATAATCTCTTAAACTCTTTCATGTTTCCGTCTCTTGGACGTTTGTTACGTTTTTTGGGTCTATCGAGATTAAATCTAGGACTGATTTTCAATAATCTCTTAAACTCTTTCATGTTTCCGTCTCTTGGACGTTTGATACGTTTTTTGGGTCTATCGAGATTAAATCTAGGACTGATTTTCAATAATCTCTTAAACTCTTTCATGTTTCCGTCTCTTGGACGTTTGATACGTTTTTTGGGTCTATCGAGATTAAATCTAGGACTGATTTTTAATAATCTCTTAAACTCTTTATCAACATTGAATTCAGCATTTTTCGAAGGCGTTTTCCTTAATTCCTTCATGCTATAATTAAAACAAGCATTTAAATGAAAGATTTTTATATAATGAATCACTGCAAGTGGCTTATGATTGGATCAGTAATCCCGTGTAACAAATCATGCAGAAGTGAGTTTTGTGGGTATCATATGCAAAGCTTTCGACGTGGAAGCCTTGGTCCGTTACCTTGTATTCTATGTGGGGTTGGGGTCAGGGGGAAATCGCAGTTGTGTTTGAATTGCGGTGGAAAGCGATACAGGGAGTTGAAGCGATATTATGATAAAAGAATAAAAAATGGACAATCAATCAGAAATTATGACCCTGACGCTGACAAAGTCAGTATTCTTGACGCTGACAAAGTCAGTATTCTTGACGCTGACAAAGTCAGTATCAGGGATAAAATCATAAGAACTCCTCAAGACTACATCGAAAGATTTATCATTAAACCAAACAATGAATTAGACAAACAATAGTATTATATATACGAATGAACCAAGAATTCAGACAACACCCTGTGATCACAAATTATGAAGCATCCAGTGATGGTGTTGTAAGAAACCGCAGACTGAAGAAACCAGTTGGGTGGGATAATGGTATGGGGTATTTGATGTTTGGTGCTGGAAAGAAGAAATATTACTGCCATCGTTTCGTGTACGAGTGTTTCAATGGATTGATCGAGGATGATTTTGTTATTGATCATATCGATTCTAATCCGAAAAACAATTCTTTATCAAATCTGCAGGCTGTTACACAAAGTGAGAATTCCGAACGAGGGGGGACTGGGAAATACTCGAAAAAAGCGAGACCTGTGAAATCTTTGAATACGATAACTAACGAAGAAAAAATATTTCAATCAATGAATGAAGCCAGTAGGCACTTCGATATTTGTATATCCTCAGTACGATTCGTTGCAGAGGGAATAACCAAGACGGCTATTTCAAAAAAGACCGAACAAAAAATTAAATTTAGTTATGTCTGATGCGTCATATTTTTCATTTAGAAATATGTCATTGCTATAGAATAATGAATTCTGAAAACATGAATAGCATCATATCCGAGATTTCAAAATTGAAAGGTTGGGATATTGAACTATCAGATGGGTTAAATCCTGATCAAATCATGTCTGATTTTCAGGATATAGAATACGGAGTTAACAACAATAAATACATGCTGCCAAAGAAATATGCACTCATCAAAAGAATTCAGAATTCTATTAAGGACTCTCTCGCATTCTCCAGTGACGTAAGTGTGTTCGCTCCGTTATATACCATCGTAGAACGAATACGAAAAGAATTGGGGTACGAATACGAATTGAAAAAGGAGGTTAATTCTAAAGTTAGAAACCTACGAGCGTTAATTCAAGAAAATGAACAATTTTGATTGACCATTTATCATTATTTGATTGCCCGACCATTTATCATTATTTGATTGCCCGACCATTAATCATTTTTTTTTTAGCCTACCCTCAAGAGATATCAAAAATCGATGGATTGATCAAATAGAAAAGTGGCGAAACTATCAGTATTAATTATTTTTATATACAATTATGATACTTTCGCCATCAATGATAGAGCCGTTAAAACACTTCCACAGTGACTTTGTCACTGGTGTTAGGTCGGGATTGAAAAATTGTTTTACAATTGAAAAATTGTTTCTGATTTCAAATAATGGTCAATGAAGCATTAACAACCCGATTAGCTCGTGAACGATTAGATGCAATTAAGAGATTTGTACCAATTCGTGACTCTGTACGGAATAAACTGCAACAACGACAGAGTTTTCAGACTGATTTTGCTGCGGGATCTGAAGAATTGTTTAAACCAGTAACAACAGCAACGAAAGGAGTAGAGCGCGCTTTACTGGGAGATGGTCCCGAGACGGGGAAATCTGTTATTGGTGAACTCGAAAAAATAGCAGCGAAAACTGAACAAACAGAACAGGCCGTACAAAAAATAGAATCAAAAAGAACAGTTGATGGTTTACGCGTGAGATTTAACGAGGAAGGGTTAGCAGCAATTGATGATACTAAACTAGCAGATATTCCTAAGCTTGTTGTTACGACTTATGAAAACAGGAAAAAAATGTTGAAACCAGAACAACATAAATATGTTACGAATATAACTCACTGGGCTGATATACTCTACAAAATCAAAACTGAACAAAATCAGGTTAAGAAAGATAGTGCATCATACATTGGATATATCAATGATGTGGGAAACGTGTATAATCAATACGAAGAGTTTAAACAACAACAAAAACCGCAAAAAACGCAAAGACGGCGACAGCAACCTGCAAAGAAAATATCTTTTTCACCTAAAAAACAACAACCTGCAAAGATATTTTTCTCGCCTGAAAAACAACAAATACCACGTTATGATGATGATCTTCTTGGTTATTTACAACCCATGGATGAAGAAGAAAAAATGGATGAAGCAATTGGTTATAGCGGAAGTGGATTAAGAGATTCCAGTGAGAATCCAAGGATTTCATGTCCTGGTAGTGTTCTCAGTGATATATCACGGTTAGAGGTTCTCATCGGAGGGAAACGAGCTGGAAATAACTCACCGGAAATAATTAATGAAGCAGCTGATATCTGTAGACGATTATTTCAGGGTGGTATCATGGATATCAGCACATATCGAGATTTCATTGGCGAGTTAGTAGACGGTGAAACCGTCCATGGTTATCATAGTGACTGAATCGATTAGATAAATAACAATTGAAAAATTGTTTCTGATTTTAAATAATGATCATACACTACAATCATGATAAACCTACCCCCGTCTACGTAGTTAATTCACGGTTTCCGGTTTATAGAGCATACTACGGAGATGGTTTAGGTAATACCATTTTAGGGTTATTTGCGAGAATGGCTCCAAAAGTGATGCCGTTGGCTAAACAACTAGGAATGAAAGCCATTGATGTTATTCGTGATAAGGGTATTGGTGCTGTTGGAGATCTTGCTGGAAAAGCGTTTTCAACTGCGAAGAATAAAATAACATCATTAGTGAGACGAAAAAAGAAACCGGTACCGTTACCGTCTACAGCAGAAATGCCTGCAAGTGTTAGTAGAATTATAAATAACGCAGTAGATGAAAAATTAGCGTCGATGGTGACTCCCTTGATAAATCAAGAGGACCAAAATAACATGATAGCAAACATGATAGCAGGAAGTGGCTTTAAAAAAACACGACGATGAAATGGGAAATCGCGATTTAGACTCTGATAAATAGAATAAAATGTTCAAAAGGTCACCTGATCCAGCATTTGATATAGACGCCCCAGTTGGCAAGGATGATTCTGTACGCGATTTTCAATTTTATTCTTATCACGCAGTACAACCAGATCTCCGATCGCGAATTGAACTTCAAGTTCATGATACCAGTAAATACTTCCTACCGTGTGAGGCATTTATCGAAATCGAAGGAGAACTTGTAACAAATGTTGCAGCTAATACCCCATATGACATAAACCCAACTACACGAGTTGGTTTTGTTAATAACGGCATAATGGCGTTATTTGAAAGCGCTAGATATCTCATTGATGGAAAAGAAATTGAATCCATTGACCGTGAAGTTGATGTTGCAACAACAATAATCGGGTTAGCGAGATATTCTGATGATTATTCAAGATCAGCGGGTCCATCTATGATGTTTTCTAAGGATATCACTGATCACCCTGAACACAACCAGTATTCTAGAGTCAAGGCAACACAAGATACCGCAGTTGATCCAGCACCAGCCGGATATACAAGACCAGCTGGTACTTTTGATGTCATAAATAATATCATTAACTACAACCTAGGATTTGCAACACGTGTAGCAATGTTGCATGGGCAGCGTCGACAGTTTTCATGTGCAATTCCACTGCATCATATATTTGGATTCTGTAGAAACGTCCGAAAAGTTATCTATGGAGCGAAGCATACAGTAGCGCTTGTACGAAAGGGTACTGATAATGATGCAATCTGGCGTGATGTTGGTGCTCCCGAGGGTAAAGTCATTTTATCAAAACTAGCATTATGGATGCCAGTATTAACTCCATCAATCACAGCAGAAGAAAAATTATTATCATTTATGGAACAAGGAGGAAAGTCGTTGTTGAGTTGGTTATCAGTGACCACGGATATCAAACAGGATAATGTTGATGATATATTCACATGGCACCTGGCATCAAAACAAGGTGTTTCAGCTCCACGTCATATATTTGTGGCGTTACAGAATACTGCGCGAGTTGGTAATCAAGAACGAAGCCATATGATATTTGATCAGTTAGGTGTTAAAGAAGTCTCGCTGAGAATAAACGGCCAACAGGAACCATCTGAGGATATACAACTCGATTACACTCACAACCATATTGCACGTGTCTATCATAATCTATTGTCGTTTATGGCACGTGATCTAAATGTGGATACTGGTTTGCAAATATCACAATTGGATTTCAAAAGCCTCTATCCGATCTATTACTTCTCACTGGAACATCTCGATTTGATGAGACAATCTGTTGTTGATATACACTTTAGAGCCCGTGTAGAGCGTCCGAGAGGTCCCCCAGTTGGTGGGGTATCTCCTATCCTTATCCCGAATTATAGAGCGGTTGCTGTCATTCTCAGCGACAAATCAATGCTACTTGAAGGTGTTGGTGGAAGAATGAGAGTGGTAGATGCACCAGTGGAAAACATGTAATTGAAATTGTAAACGATTTAGAATCAATCAATTATGTATAATGTCATATAGTGTTATTAGTGTTGCGTTAACTCCTGGTCAAATCAAAAAATTGCAATCAGAATCGGCTAAGCGATGTGGAACCACAATCACGTTGAAACCCAACCAAATGACTGGTGGTGCAAATAAACTATCGCTGACAACTCGTCAGGTGAAACATTTCAATGATGCACTTGCAGCCAAAAAAGGTGTTCAGATTACTCTCTCTGCGGCTGCTATCAAAAATATGATTAAAACAGGTGGTATATTTCCATTGTTTGCTGCGTTACCAGCGTTGTTTGCGGCAGCGGCCCCAGCAGTTGCAAAAGCAGTCGCATTGGGGGCAGCTGGAGGCTTGGGGGCAAAAGCGGTACAGAGCATTGCTGAATCATATGAACCGAAGAAAGGTCGAGGGTATAAAAAAAAGGGAAAGGGTCTAAGACTACCAGGAACCCCGTATTCGTGGTACAGCGGAAAGGGTCTAAGACTACCAGGAACGATTTATTAATTCAGAAATCTTCGATTTCCGAACCGATGGTTCCCATGTCCAATTTTGATTTAATGGATGCTGCTAAAAAACTAGCGATTAAAAATTTCAGAGGTGTCTTTATGAAAGATCAATTACCACATCAACCAAACAAAATTGAAACAGGTATTATTAATCTCGATAACAGCACCGGACCTGGAACTCACTGGGTTGCATACGCTATTGATCCACGTGGGATTGTTTATTTCGATTCATATGGATTAGCCCCACCAAAAGAGTTTTTGCGTTATATAAAAACCCTTCCAATGAAGACTTGGTATTCTACGCTACCAACACAACAAATGAATGACCCACCAATATGTGGCAGCGAAGTATTAAATGTCCTTGATGCTATTTCTAACTCCTTGAGTAACCCAAGCGGAAAACCACCACATGTTGTCGTGAATGAATACACTAGTAATCGCTGGCAACGACGAAGTCGTCAAAAACGATTTTAAAGAGAGAAAGAGTTTTACAATAACATGATTGATATTTGGGGGAGATCTTTGAAACCCAAACCCGATGGCACTGCACCACCTGATTCTGTCAAGGATGTAAAAAAACTAATCAAAGATGAAATAGCTGAGACGTTGAACTTAACAAGTGTTGACCCGAACGAAATAGTTGTATTTCAAGACAAGCAGGGTAAATTGAAAAGCAGTGATGTGTCGTTGGATGATATTTTGATACGGCAGCGCGACGCCGCTGAAAACTCTATTGCGCTGTATTCCAACGACGGACGACTTAAAGCCAGTAATATATCCGCGGATGACATTTTAAAACGGCAGCGCGACGCCGCTGAAAACTCTATTGCGCTGTATTCCAACGACGGACGACTTAAAGCCAGTAATATATCCGCGGATGACATTTTAAAACGGCAGCAAGAAGCCACTGAAAACTCTATTGCGTTGTATTCCAACGACGGACGACTTAAAGCCAGTAATATATCCGCGGATGACATTTTAAAACGGCAGCAAGAAGCCACTGAAAACTCTATTGCGTTGTATTCCAACGACGGACGACTTAAAGCCAGTAATATATCCGCGGATGACATTTTAAAACGGCAGCAAGAAGCCACTGAAAACTCTATTGCGTTGTATTCCAACGACGGACGACTTAAAGCCAGTAATATATCCGCGGATGACATTTTAAAACGGCAGCAAGAAGCCACTGAAAACTCTATTGCGTTGTATTCCAACGACGGACGACTTAAAGCCAGTAATATATCCGCGGATGACATTTTAAAACGGCAGCAAGAAGCCACTGAAAACTCTATTGCGTTGTATTCCAACGACGGACGACTTAAACCAGGTGCACTTGTGTCTACGATCACTGATAAGATTGCTACCCAAGACAACAAGATTGCTACCCATCATGACAACTCTCTGTTAGAACTAGCAACACTTCAATCTAAAATTGAAGAACACGGAAAACAGGTTTCAGTTTTACGTAGAAATATCGTGGATAAATTTCTTGGAACTACATTCGATAAACTCGACATAAAACTCCCTGATATTAAAAAATCCATCGATGAGACGAAAAACTTCATCGAAGCCGTCAAAGGTGATTTTTCGAGGATGATAACAATCATTGAAAAAACAAAAATTCCTCATGAGAAAACCAACAACGTGGTATACACAATCCAACACGGATCATTTGAGTGGACACCTACAAACAACAAATTAAATATCACTGCAACCGTTAAGGGTATTTATCGATTAACACTAGTAACACCATTAACTCAATTTAATATATCATCGTCGAGTTCATCCGGGGTTAATAATACGATTTCAACGATCATAGACAAGGATACAACTGAAAAGTTCACTATAACAGCTACTGATAAAAATTTGATTGGGGTTTCAGTAACCTGGTATGTGGAATTCGTAGCGGATTTAAGTAAATAACTAAATTGAAAGGATTTCACAATTGAAAACGCTAGCTTTTTTAAAATAACAATGATTTCATCAACGCAATGTCGCTATGATCAGGTCAGAGAATTTCAGAATAGACTCAAAACCCTCGCCGAGGAGTATCAAATAAAAATAAAAAAATACCGACGAAAAATCACCGCAATTGATGTTATTATATACTCGGTGTCAAGCGTTCTCACTGGCGCCGGAATAATACTTGCATCGGTTACAATGATTGCCCCGGTCGTAGTTCCAATTTGCATTTCTGCGGTGGCTACAATCGGGGGTATATCAACCGGGATAGCAAAAAAGATATCATCATGCAGCCAGAGTAAACTGCAGAATTACTTACTTCAATTTCATATTGCATCAACCGCATATTCGCAGTTATCATTGATGATATCGTCGTCACTCGATAATACAATTATATCAGATAGTGAATTCTCAGAGATGGTCAGTATTTTTGATTCAGCGATATCAAAATTAGAGCGACAACATGAGTATAATAACAATGACAACACCGATGGAATCAGAAAACACGAACCCAAAAAACAAAATGATCTCAATAATATCAACATTACCAGATTGTGAGTTCTCAGTGATGGTCAGTATTTATGATTCCTCGATACCAAAATTAGAAATAAATCATGAGTATAATAACAATGACAACACCGCAGGAATTACTTCAACGAATAGTGGAGAACACGAACCCAGTACAAACAAGCATGATATCAATAACATCAACGAATCCAGAATTCAGTGTGAATTTCCCCTCTCCGGTCCCCGTGAAGGAGATAGCGCTAGCAAAACTACGAGTGTATCACAGTTGGCCTAATATCAGATCGGTAGCATTTGGTGGTCAACAACCCAATAATTCACTGGTATTTGCAAATAAGAATAAAGACGACGGTACCCCAGACTGGAACGTCGTTTCGATACCAACAGGGTCATACCAAATAGAACAAATCAATAATGAATTCGCGCGTAGAATAAAATCGATTACTGGAGTAGAGTCAAAAATCGCTATAACAGTTCATGAGCCGACGCTATCATCCGCAATTGAGATAAACTCAGAAGGATACGTCGTAGATATCTATCAGAGTTCTATTAGAACCGTATTAGGATGGCCTGAATTACCACCCCAGAGTAAAACTCTGGAGGAAACCGTTAAATTACCAGAACCACAAAAATCTGATTATATCACAAACAAAATAAAACCTAAAAATCCAATAAGGAGTTACAAAAAATACAACTTATTTAAAGAGTTTTTTGGGTTAAGATACGAACCTGGTGTGGGGATTGGACCATTGAAAGAATATAATTTTGTTAACGAACCTGAAATCATTAAAAATTTCACAGCGATGAATCATGATTTATCGCTGTTGTTAATATCTCTTAAATCCGGCTCTCTCAACCGAGATGAATTTATCAGCGTCGTAGAAACATGCAATAAAATTATCGACGATATGGAAGTATTTAATTCACAAATTATTCAAGTGATATTAGATGATAAAAACCCCACATCGAGAGCAATATTTGCAAACCAATATAAAATCCACGAAGAAGACATTCCGACATTCAAACTACCGGGATATAACGTACCAGAACTAAAAAAACTTCTCAGTGACACCATCGATGTTGGTTTTAAAATAATTCATGATGCATGGAAAAAAACAGCATCACCGGAAATAAAAATCCTCAAACACAATAATGACCCAGATGGTGGCGGTAGGCATATCGCTCCGTTCAACGTGAATGTTTCATCGGTGATTGCGCTCAATTTAGTGTGTGATGTTATTGAAGGAAGCTATCAAATTAATCTCGAACGATCAAATCAAGCTCAGCAAGGGTATATTCTTTATTCATTTGCACCAACAGCTCCTCCAGGATTTTTAATAATTGAGTCTCCGGTTAATCCAGTCTATATGCGGTGTCATAATGATTCGTTAACGAGAATTAATTTCAAACTCACAGATCAATCCAATAATCTAATTGATCTACAAGAAGAGGTGTTAGCGATTAGTTTGTTTGTGAGATCATAAATGATTTTCATCCTAAGGACTTTCATCATAAAGACTCGATCAAATCATTTCTTATTTTTTGTTAACCAGTGATGAAATCACTAAGCAGCAGAGAGGGTGGATGACAACAAGTTGCGACCAAAATTAATTAAAAAATCGTTTTCATTTTTTTAGTTAAAATGATTTCGTAGGGAGATTTCAATCAATTTTTTGTCTGAAAACGTTGTAGGATTCGCCATCTTTTGGTTAAAATAAGATTATAGGACGGCTCGTTTTAGGATTTCAATCAAATTTTGTCTCAAAACGTTGTAGGATTCACCCTCTCTGCTGCTATTATTATTATTATTAAGCAAAATGGTCACATAATGGAAATGAGATAATTTACAGCCAGCTCTCCTTGCTGTTTAATATACAAGCATATTAAGTAATTCTTTGTGATATATAACTACATACCTTTTTCATGGTTAGAGTATTTAGTAAGGTGAAGTTTATTTTAGACTGCTCTAGATGTTAAGGTCTGATACTTTTTTCATGATTAGAGTATTTAGTAAGGTGAAGTTTATTTTAGACTGCTCTAGATGTTAAGGTCTGATACTTTTTTCTATAACTAGGATGGTTATCATTTCTGCGAAGATGTTCGACGAAAACAGATATTGGCTCTTGAAGACATTCTGTTTGATCCAGCTGGTGATACGAAAACAAGTCAGGTGATACAATCTTTCTTTATTTGAATTAATCAATCGCCATATCAAAGGTTTCAGACATGTTTCAAATCATCTTGCCTAAAGAGCGAAACTATAACTGCCGGTAGAAAGTATGTATGTATGTATGTATGTATGTATGTATGTATGTATGTATGTATGTATGTATGTATGTATGTATGTATGTATGTATGGATGTATGTATGTATTTATGTATGTATGTACGTACGTACGTACGTACGTACGTACGTAAGTACGTACGCACGCACGCACGCACGCATGCATGTATGTATATATGCATGTTTGTATGTCATCTTGTCTAACCATTTCTGCTCTGGAAAAAGCAGTGATATATTGCAAACCATATGCTTCTGGAACAAATCTATACTTAGAAAATCTTGATTACTATTTAAAAACACTAGTTAGTGTTTGTTCATGGAATTAATTATGCAACATGTCTGCAAAATTAAAACATATTTGACTTTAGCATTGCCTGTAATGTTGTAACATGGATGGGAGAGAGAAGTGTGTGTGTGTGTGTGTGTGTGTGTGTGAGAGAGAGAGAGAGAGAGAGAGAGAGAGAGAGAGAGAGAGAGAGAGAGAGAATATTCAGCAATGTATTTTCTTATTTTCTTGAAGTATTTATTGTCCTGCAATTACCATTTAAAAGATATCGAGGAATGTATTCCAATTTTGGAGCCATAAGATAATCGAATTTTCCATCTAAAAAATCTCAATATATCCCAAGAGATGTATTTTGGTTTCTGTATGGATATTTGGAGCTAAATGAATTACAACGCGAATTGTAACACGACAGCTAGGAGAGGTAATCAGAGATTGCTACATAGTTTTCAAGTTAATATATAATATTCACAATTGTTTGCATTTTTCGAAGCTACACTTGATGTTATTAAATGTGCTAATATAACTTCGTATCAAATGCTTTTCCACCTCAGAGAGCAATATATAACCAAGGTTTATATGAAACATGTGCGTATACATTGATTGACGTAGAAAAGTAAAGCGACCATTGGAACCCATCCCTCGGTCTTTATCCATTTCATCTTTTACCACATTGAGAAACCAACGAAGTCATAAGTTAAAGATTTTAAAGATTGTCACAGAAAACTATTTCCCTACCAATTGCTATATTGCATGCCTAGAAGAAATATATCATCCCGTGATATAATCAGTGAACATATTTAGCTGAAACGTATGTAAACCAATATCTTAAATATTTCGACAAATTACAGAAGCTAAAAATGACGGCTAACATACAGAGATTATGGATTATTGTTACAGTTTTATACAAACTCTCTTTACATCTCATTGCTATCCTTTGATAACTGCAACCGTATAGTTCTTTTTTAAAATGAGACAATTGTAAATGCATGTATTCAAATATACTTTATAGAAGATTTTAGGTCAGATATATTTATATACATATAAACACATAGATATACACACATAGATAATACAGACACAGATACAAACATATATATATATATATATATATATATATATATATATATATATATATATATATATATATATATTTATTTATTTATACACACACACACATAGATAGACACACACGTATATACACACATATATACAAAGAGACGCACAGAGTGACACAAACACAGACCAAACACAGACATACATACATACAGATAGATAGATAGATAGATAGATAGATAGATAGATAGATAGATAGATAGATAGATAGATAGATAGATAACTAAGTCAAATCAATTATATCGTAATATTACTATCAGCTTACATCTTATGAATGACATCGATAAAGATAAAACACTTAGAAAATATATAACGGTACTTTATTATCATTTTTGTCGTTGATCTAACTTGATTTGGACCTCTCTATATCCATTGACAAAGTCCTAAGGAAGAGATCAAACATTCGTACTCTGGTAACCGCTCCCAGATTGGTTTTAGTGCAATACGTTTTTGAGATATTTGTGAAGTTTATCGATGAAATTATATACATATGAGTATGCAAACTTTCAAATGTTAAACCAGGAATTTAATGTACCGACTAGTGTTTTTTCAAAAGCAAAACCACGAGACCCATGAAACAATTATGCTACATTACTTCCACACTGACGGTGAATTGTTAAATTATCCTTGTCAGCATAGGATCACGTGTTTACTCACGATCCTCTCCCAGTATTAATATCAACCTATCTACTCATGTACATCTGTATCTATCTCTTTTTTGTATCTATATCCGTTTTTGTCTATTATGTCTCTCTTATTGTCTCTGTAAACAGTAAGTGTATGTGCGTGCGTGTTTCTGTGATAGTTGACCTGTTCATTTCTGATAAATGTGTTCGATATTACACAAATTATCAGCGATACTGACTGATGGTGAACGAGCAACTAATGTAAGTAAAGGGTGGTTGGGAAATTTTAATCATTCTTATATGATACATTTTATTAAATTGTGTAGCTTATTGTGTACAGGTTTATCTTTCAGGCATGCAGTGTCACTGTTAATTCTAGAGATCATACGCTTCTGGCTAATTAAAAGTTTTTGAAAACGTTTTAGACAACGTGGATTTATACTTTGTGGAAATTACATTGATGATCGGCAAATCGGAAAATGTTTTGTATAAAAATTAATTGACAATAATTTCGTCTCTTTTCAGAGCAGACAAAAAGAGGAAATTAGTACAATATTCGCCAAACATTTGAGTGATGTAGCAAAACTGAGCGGCAATAAGTCAAGTGCACACGTGGCGAAGGTAATCATTTATATTGTCTGTATTAACTAACAAACAAACGTAAAGATCATTTCTTCAGTTGGTGGATTTATATTAGGATCAAACCATTACCAAAATCAACGTTTCCTCCTCCAACTATATTCTTTGGAAGAACAACAGCAATACCAGAGGAATGTGGTAGCTTGATGAAAGATGAACATTTATTACTCAGTCAGTTGCACAGAGAATAGGTTAGACAAGTTTAATTGAATACAAACTAAATAGATGTTAGAGAAGGTATATGTTTGAAGGTATTGCAAGACTCATTATGTACAGACAGGCAGTTAAATAAAAACGTGACACAAATTTAAACATAATAGTTCCTACTTAGTCAACATGACACAAATTGTGTCTGCAAATGGAATACACACACGCCCTGTTGATCTTTGTTGTGGTGTTCCACAATCGTTTGTTCTTGGACCTGTTTCCTTCATTCTTTACACGCAGTCGCGCTCAAGTGTTATAGATCATCACCCAGTGTCTCACCAATTGTTACGCTGACGACACTCAAATATACAAGTCTAGCCACCCAAGTGAAGTTGATGATACCATCCAAGGAGTAGAGAGGTGCATTTATGTGAAATCATGGATGAAATGTAACAAGCTGCAGATGAATGATGATAAAACTGAGGCCATTCTGATCACAACATAAAGACTTTCTCATTCACATCATGTACCTCAGACAATAAATATCAGCATCACTAACATCAAAGTCACACAGCCAGTACGAAACACAGGTGTTACTCTAGATAGTACTCTCACACTGCAACAACATGTCATGAACATATGCAAGGCCGCAAATCGTGAGTACAGATGCAACAGCTCCATTCACAAATATCTTTGAGTTGATGCCACTAAGACACTTGTGTGTTCATTAATACTTTCAAGACTGGACTATCATAACTCAAATCTGTCTGGTTCGTCTCAATATCTACTCCAGAAACTTCAAAATGTTCAAAACACAGCTGCTCGGATCATCGTTAGAGTGCCACGATCAGAGCACACCTCCTCGATACTCTTTACCATACACTGGCTATCCATTCGATCCAGAATCAAACACAACAGTTGTTCTCTGTGTTACGTTTAACTGACAGACTCTAGCCAGCATGCCTATGCGGCCTCACCCATGTGTACACACCAGCAAGACACTTACGCTCCTCTTCTGACAATCGCACACGCATTATTCCCACTACGAAAACGAAGTCATATGGACAACGTTCTTTTGCATAATAGGGGCCAGCAACGTGGAATGAATTGACCATTGGAATTAGACACAAAGGCACAGTGATCCCTTTCACAAGTGCTGTTAAAACTCACCTTTTTGTACAGTTAAAGACGTAATAATGTTCCTTACCTTAACTATTGTCAGCATGTTTATTTATTATGTATGTGTTTTTTCTGTGTTTGTGTTTTCTAGTAATATCGTTATAGATGTTGTAAAGCGCTTAGAGCCTCTAAAGATTAGGCGCTATAATAAGTTATAATGATTATTATACAAATGTGTAATGTAACATACACAAAAGGCCGCTTTTGACGGGTGATGGTAGATGTATGTAAACGTCCTTCCATAAACCGTTATTTCGTCACATTATCAGACTTATCTTGCATGTTAAAGAACTCTGTCATTTTGTTCAGTAACAATAGTGCAAACTTATGATAAGAAACGAAAGTTAATGTTTATTATTGAATCTTCCAATGAAATGCGGTTACAATGTATTGAATGACTTTATGTAAGAATGCTGTGTTGTATGTGTACGCTGAGAGATCCTTCTATGGTTCTGCAACGTTTTCTCTCTTATTCATTCTGTACGTAATAGTAAGTGCTTCTTTCTGTACGAAGAAAAAACTTACTGCGTGTCATTTACAAAATAGTCTTTACTACTTTTAAAAACGTAAGAATCAGTGTGTATCGTATATTTCAAACAGTTAATAATGTAGTCATATATATTGCATATCGGTATTAAAAGTCTCTGAATTTGTTTCGTAGGCTTTTGTAATGGACGAAAAGACAAAGGACAAATACAGAAAGATGATAAAACTGTGTGAAAGGTACATACAGGAATGTGTACAACTTTGTTGGCTTATGCAGGTGCAAACACCGCCACTATGCCTTGATCTTAAAACTATTCAAGGACAGACGTTTGATAAAAATTGCTACAAAGAATATACGAAGAAAGGAAAGAAGATTGCATTTGTTGTCTGGCCAGCACTTTTTCTTCATGAGAATGGACCACTGCTCAGCAAAGGGATTGCACAATGTGAATGAAGACGAAATCCAATTGCTCGAAATTACTTGGAGACAACAAATTGAGTCCAGGGATTTTGAAGCAAAAAGGATACAATGCATTATATCAGTCGTCACATTAACTATTTACTGGTGTCATTTTTTGTTGTTGCAATCATTGAATTATTCGTATGAACATGAAGCATTGGTGTTCAAACCTTACGACTGTTTATAAATGGTTTGTGCGTTGCGTCATCAATAAAACATCGCATTACATTTACATGTTTCAAGAAAAAAAAGTGTCATACAGGAAGAAACAAGATGGACAAAGCACACATTCATTTCCACGCTGTGCATATATTCTCTTTGATCTATGTTTCTATGTTGAAATAAATAAGAAAAATCAATCACTTTATTCAAATGCCCCTGTGGAGAAAGCATCAAATAAACTTAACATAATGCACTCAAATACTTATATTTTGAAATAGTAAAATACCCTCATCGTTCTATACTTTAATATATTGATTTTATCTATCTATCTATCTATCTATCTATCTATCTATCTATCTATCTATGTATGTATGTATGTATGTATGTATGTATGTATGTATGTATGTATGTATGTATGTATGTATGTATGTAAATTCGAATGCTTTATTGATGGAAAGAGTTAATTTGACGATAGAAATGATGAAATTGGAATTATAAGGATTAAATGATCATAGTTGGGTATTTATTGATGTGTAAAGTTTACCTAATCACTCACAAAGTTAACATAAAGTCCTTCGGACTTTATTTACTTTGTGAGTGATTAGGTAAAATTTACACATCAATAAATACCCAACCATGATCATTTAATCCTATAATATATATATATATATATATATATATATATATATATATATATATATATATATATTTAAGTTAGTATACCATGTGTCGAAACGCAATTTTCGTGATTGACCGAGAAAAGTTACCAGTTAATATAGGTGGAAGCCTGCGCTAATAAAGGCAAGTGTTGTGGTAATTATCAATATTATACATTTCTAAAGTCAATCAGATGTATTTTCACCAGTGATTTCAGCGGAGAGTTACATTCGAATGGAATTCGAATTTTTGATTGATTGATAAACTAATACTGGTAACATGTAATGATGTAAAAGCAGAATAAATGGGTTAAAACATTGCTGCATGTTATAAAGGGTGAGAGGACATATGAACAATATTTTTATGCACGTATTATACGCGTCACACTAGGCTGATCATATGTCATAACATATTTGATTTATGCGAAATATCAGTATAACTGTACTAAAATTAGAAGTAATAGTTTAGCACTACCAGGTTGGAAATAAATTACAAGTTTATGCCAAATTACTGTGGAGAATTTCACACTAGTAAATTCTGATTTATTTCGCATAATTTAAAAGAAGATACAAACAAAAAATAAAATAACAGCTCTTATTAGAGAGCACCGAAGGAGGCAGCTGGTGGAGGACACGTTCCCAAAATAGGTTTGTTTTATTCTCTGATTGAATAAAAAACGGATCCTGCTTAGAAAGGTCGTTACACGGTAAACTGTTTATGGTTACAATACAGATATAGCAAAACACTAAAATGAGACAGGGAAATACATTTTCCAGCAGGATCCGGCCCATTCAAAATATAGAATCAACCACTGAAGGACCCCGCCCTCCACCTCTGCGATGCTGATATTACCCCTTGTTGAAACTATTTAGGAACAGTATTATTTTAATACAATTCAAATGGGTCAACATGCCAGTGTGTCAGTATTATAGCATACATGCTGATTGTGTGACAAAGAATAGTGGTATTGTCTTATATAACTAATGTGGGATTGGTGTGTGTGGAATAATCTATTTTTAAACGAGCCAGCATGGTGGTCGTGAATATATTATGCCTCTATTTCCAGAAGATGTTATGTTATTTCCTTGAGCGTTATGTGTTACATATCTCTCAAGGTGCAAGGTGTACTTGATTGGATTCCAGTCATGTTAGTCATGCAAAATACGAGACCAAAAGTGCTTCTGATAATGAATGTCCGATTTGATCATTCATCTCATCGACTCAGTGAACTTAAACTAGACGCTATGAACTCTGGGTTTGGCTTGATAGGGATCAATCCAACACATGGGCACACACACACACACAGAGTTGTGTTCCGTTGTTGTTGGGACTCTCGTCTATTAAATTGTTTCCTATCTGCCAAATGACATTCGCGAATTAGAAAGATAATGACCCTTAGCAGATGGGTTTGTCAGGTCCCCCTCTAACTTCACTGTACGAAAGATTGATGAATCATATACCGGGGGTAGTTAGGTGCATCAAAACGTTTAGAGACCCTATCCCCAGAGATTTATATAAATATTGATAGGTAGAGGGTGCAGACGAGTACACGAGCTACTTACTTTCATGTTATAATCAATTATAGTTATTTGCAATACACAACCCTTTATAAATAGGATTGAATATTCATTGTGATGGCAGTACAGTTGAAACCAATCTATTGTAAAGTTCGCTTCTATGTAATGCTTAGGGTTATTATATTATATAATACCGTTGGTACTTGTATCTGGAAAAGAAATAAACAGGCTCCCAAATAGCGACATTGCTGCTTTACTATGACAGAAACAAAATACATACAACAATTTCAGATGTAAATGATATGTGTTGTTAATCAAAGGATAGCATTTTGTGTTTCAACAATGGAAATGTCAGTCAGATAAAAGATAAAAACACAGTTCCAAAGATGAAGTTAGTGCATTATTATATACATACACAAGTAGTGAATAATTTGCATAAACGGAATTAGTTATGGGATACTTGTTCCTTTCTGAGGTTGGAAAGACTATGGCAATGGATTCGGGGCACAATTGGAAGAAAGGTAAGTTTCATGATAATGTTTTACAGAACAAATAGTGATATAATTAATAACTTCAATAGTTTGATTCTCAAATAACAAATAGGGACAGAACTTCATGGACATCGAATCCCTGCTCAAACTACAATGAAACTAACGAGAATGAACCTACATCATGGAGATATAATAATTTACCATGCAGCAGAGAAATAGATTTGTCACTGGCGGTTTTGATATAGCTGCACATTTGTACACATTTAAACAGTTACTCAATCGGAATTAGTATTTAGTTTTACGACAATGTCGATTCCATACATTAAGACGACTGCTAGTAGGAAATTTAGATATTTTGGTTTTGTAAGAGTTCTAATTAATTTAGTGATACCTGGAAAACGTAAGTGATATAAGGATGACAACAATTCGTATCGATGAGTAAATCCTTTAGATTTTACGGAGAGAAAATAAACGCATAGTGTATTGGCATCATGTTATAATTTTTGCTTCACTAATGATTTCTGAAAGAAGTCAAAATAATGGTGGTTTGTTTGTAGCATAAAGTGTCTAAGATGAATGATAGTAGATATCAGCCAGGAAGAAGAAGAACATGCTTATAATTACAAAATATTCACAAAGTGTACAAATATATGTCTTATAAATACAGGCAAAAATAGTGCCCTACAAGCATATCATCAAACTACAACGATTAATATATGACATTGGCAGTCTTGGAAGTTGATTTCTTATATACCATATATAAATTAAAATCGTTTATACATTTTAAGAGATGATTTATTCCAGCCAATCCGTAAATATAAATTACATTTTATACTTCTAATTTGACCAATCAGTGCGAAAGATCGAGACAGATAGAAAAGAGAGATAATCACGTGGACATACCGATCGTGTTTGTTGGCAACAACTATCATTATTCTCGAATAAGAAATCTCTCATGCTTAGCGTCATCACATATGAAGAAACAAAACCATAAAATACTATGTATTAAAGACGAATCGTTTTAGAAAGGAATTAAATGGATCAGATTAAAAATGATAATACAAAAGAAGCTTTCCTTAAAAATACCATTACCACGTACATTTAAGTTGAATGTGTTCGATCGATTCATACAAAAATAAAAATTAGATGAAGCACCTGAGTAGCTCATTATGTTGTATTGAAAATAAGCAAAGCAGAATTATAATTACCAGAATACTATTATATATTCTTGGTGACTGACTCAGGTGTTATATTAGAAATCTGCACTATGACAGATAGATAAACTAATTCAAATTATGAGTATTATGAAGATTGTGAAAAATATAATGACAACGACCGATGATGAGGAATAGAGAAAATAAAGGACACCATTAATCATTAGTCTTGGTCATGTGCCAATCAATGGCTTTCTGGTTAAAGAGGCAACTTAAAACAAATTAAAGTAACAAGAGAGAAGCCTATGCAAATACTTTTAATATCTCTCTCTCTCTCTCTCTCTCTCTCTCTCTCTCTCACACACACACACACACACACATAATATATATATATATATATATATATATATATATATATATATATATATATATATATATATATATATATATATATATATAGAGAGAGAGAGAGAGAGAGAGAGAGAGAGAGAGAGAGAGAGTATTATAAAATACACCAGACAGAATGAAAAGTGATATCCGTTTATTCTATAAATATATATATATATATATATATATATATATATATATATATATATATATATATATATATATATATATATATATATATATATATATATATATATATATATATATATATATGTTTGTTAATAGCAGACCGAATTTATAGTAATACAAATACTACTATCATACAGGTTAGATAATATTTATTATTAAAAAGACTAAAGAGATTCCAACACAGGTAGGCAAATAAATGCAATCCATCGCCTTGCCTGCACATATGAGCCCAAATTACCTCACAACTAAGCACGCATCACCAGAAAAGATGGTAATCAATAGGTATTATATGCACTCGTGTGTAACATACAATCTCGCAGGACGACCTTGTAATTAATTCTCATCTATTTTACACAGTCATTCCGGATTATTATGTAATAAATCTATTAATATTAATTATATAAAATTATAAATATCAAATATAACGTTTATTATGGTATGTTATAAATATTCATTACTTGGGCAATACCATTCATTATTTTGTCGAAAATTGCTTGGTTTCTAGCCTTCTCTCGTCATTCGTCTGGTGGATTATGATTGTGACTGGCTTGGACTATGTTGTCATAATATTGAGCAGCAGAGAGGGTGAATCAGACAACGTTTTAGGCGTCGATTCGGTAATCTAAGGCTTCTTCGTAAATCGTAAAAAAAGGCGTCGATTCGGTAAATTGAGATCTCCTCGATGAATTCGTCAATGACGCCATATAGTTGTCATCACCCTCTCTGCTGCTGGAACTTTCAGTTCTGGGTTAACCAAATATTTGATCAAGTCCTTAGGACTTCACAAACAGACTAATCGCTAACACCTCCTCTTGTAGATCAATTAGATTATTGGACTGGTCTGTGAGTTTGAAATTAATTCTGGTTAATGAATCATTATGACACCGCATATAGACTGGATTAACCGGAGACTCGATTGTTAAAAACCCTGAGGAGCTGTTGGTGCAAATGAATACAGAATATACCCCTGCTGAGCTTGGTTTGATCGTTCGAGATTAATTTGATAGCTTCCTTCGATAACATCGCATACTAAATTGAGCGCAATCACCGATGAAATATTCACGTTGAACGGAGCAATATGCCTGCCGCCACCGTCTGGGTCATTATTATGTTTGAGGATTTTTATTTCCGGTGATGCTGTTTTTTTCCACGTATCATGAATTATTTTAAACCCAACATCGATGGTGTCACTGAGAAGTTTTTTTAGTTCCGGTACGTTATATCCCGGTAGTTTGACTGTTGGGATATCCCAGACGGGGATTTTAAATTGTGATGCAAATTTTATTCTCGATGTGGGTTTATCGTCATCTAGTATATCCTGAATAATTTTCAAATTAAATGTTTCCATATCGTCGATAATTTTATTGCATGTTTCTACGATGCTGATAAATTCATCTCGGGTGAGAGAGCCGGATTTAAGAGGTATTAACAACCGTGAAAAATCATTATTCATCGCTGTGAAATTTTTGATAATTCTAGGTTCGCTAGCAATATTGTATAACTCTAAGGGATCCTCCTCCTTCCCCCTCTCAGATGGTAGGACTTTGGTATAAAAAAAATCTAAAGTGTTTTCGTGATATTTATAACTCCTTGTTGGATTATTAGGTTTTATCACGTCGGTGATATAATCAGTTTTTTGTGGTTCTGGTAAATCAACGGTTTTCCCCCCTGGTGGTAATTCAGGCCATCCTAGTACGGTTCTAATAGAACTCTGATAAATATCTACGACGTATCCTTCTGTGCTTATCTCAATTGCGGATGATAGCGTCGGCTCATGAACCGTTATAGCGATTTTTTATTCTGCTCCAGTAATCGATTTTATTCTACGTTGCAATTCGTTATTGATTTGTTTAATTTGGTATGATCCGGTTGGTATGGAAACAACGTTCCAGTCTGGAGTCCCGTCTTCACGATTCTTATACGAGAACACCAAGGAATTATTCGGTTGTTGACCACTAAATGCTACCGATCTGATAATAGGCCAACTGTGATACACTCGTAGTTTTGATAGCGCTATCTCCTTCACGGGGACTGGGCTAGGGAAATTCACACTAAACTCGGGTTTCGTTGATGATATTGAGATCATGCTTGTTTGTACTGGGTTCGTGTTCTCCACTATTTGTTGAAGTAATTCCATCGGTGTTGTCATCGTTGCTATATTGTTGTTGTCGCTCTAATTTTGATACCGCAGAATCATAAATACTGACCATCACTGAGAACTCACTATCTGATACCGTTGAGGT
This sequence comes from Unio pictorum, assembly GCA_030141615.1. Classification (NCBI taxonomy): domain Eukaryota; kingdom Metazoa; phylum Mollusca; class Bivalvia; order Unionida; family Unionidae; genus Unio; species Unio pictorum. Next base: position 209,621 of record JARLTB010000378.1, on the reverse strand, counting down.
TACTGAGATCATTCTGGTTTTCGGGTTCGTGTTTTCCAATTCCATCGGTGTTGTCATTGTTATTATACTGTTGTTGTCGCTCTAATTTCGATATTGCGGAATCGTAAATACTGACCATCGCTGAGAACTCACTGTCTGATATAATCGTATTATCGAGTGACGACGATATCATCGAGGATAATTGTGAGTATGCAGTTGATACAATATGAAATTGAATTAAGTAATCTTGCAGTTTGCGTTGGCTGCATGATGATATTTTTTTTGTTATCCCGGTTGATATACCCGCGATTGTAGCCGCCGCAGAAATGCAAATTGGAACCACGACCGGGGCAATCATTGTAACCGATGCGAGTATTATTCCGGCGCCAGCGAGAACGCTTGACACCGAGTACATAGTAACATCAATGACGGTGATTCTTCGTCGGTATTTTTTTATTTTTATTTGATACTCCTCGGCGAGGGTTTTGAGTCTAGTTTGAAATTCTCTGACCTGATCATAGCGACATTGCGTTGATGAAATCATTTTTATTTTAAAAACGCTAGCGTTTTCAATTACGATTTCAATTTAGTTATTTGCTCAGATCTACTACGAATTCCAGATACCATGTTACTGATGCCCTAGTCAAACTTTTATCATCGGCTTTTATCGTTAACCGTTCAGTTGTATCCTTGTCGATGATCGTTGATATCACATTATTGACCCCGGATGAACTCGACGATGATATATTAAATTGAAATGGTGCTACCAGCGTTCATCGATAAATACCCTTGATAGTAGCTGTGATGGGTAAAATAGCATGTGGCGATATCCACTCAAATGTTCCAGATTGAAGTGTGTATACGTTATTGCTGAAGCTATCATGAGGAATTTTTATTTTTTCAAGTCGCGGGAGATTGTTGTTGATCGCAGCGATATATTCAGTGATGTTATCTATAGTTGTTTTAACATCTTCAGGTCTAGTATTTCGTTTACCAAAAAATTTATCAACGATGTCAGTGTTTCTGAGGGTGATCAATCGTACTGTGTTAAAAAAACTTGTATGAGCATCATAGTCAGATCGTAGCTTTGCTAAATCGTCGATTGTGGTTTTTATCGTTCCAATATTCGGTGTGGTCGTTGGTGGATCACCAAAAAATTCTTTTATCAGTGTATCGAATCTAACAATGGCTTCATTGGTTCTGCCGAAGCCTCCTACTAGTGTTCCAAAGGCAAATATATGAACATCATAATCAGATCGTAGCTTTGCTAAATCGTCGATTGCGGTTTTTATCGTTCCAATATTCGGTGTGGTCACTGGTGGATCACCAAGAAATTCTTGTAGCGGTTGATTGAATTTAGCAATGGCTTCACCGGTTCTGCTTACTCCTCTTCGTAGTGCGTTAAAAACAGTTATATGAGCATCATAATCAGCTCGTAGCTTTGCTAAATTGTTGATTGCGGTTTTTATCGTTTCAATATTCGGTAAGGTCACTGGTGGATCACCAAGAAATTCTTGTAGCGGTTGATTGAATTTAACGAATTCATCGTTGAGTAATTTTAATGAGTTTGCTGTGTTATCTACTATTGTTAGTTTCTCTATGACCGTCGAAACAAGTATGCCTGGTTTGAGTTTACCATCCTGAAACAGCGCAATAGCGTCATCGGCGGCGTCATGTCTTCGTGTTAAAATCTCATCCAACGACACATTACTGCTTTTCAATTTACCCTGGCGATCTTGAAATACAACTATTTCGTTCGGGTCAACACTTGCTAAATTTAACGTCTCAGCGATTTCATCTTCAATTTTTTTTTTACATCCTCGATAGAACCCGCAGATGTTTCCACGGTGGGTTTCGACATTGACAGAGATCGTCCCCAAATATCAATCATTATTGTAAAGACTCTAGTATTTTTAATTTATTGATCCTCTAAAATTACCTTGTAATTTCCCACTCGTGTATTTATTTACAACCAGATGAGGTGGTTTCTGTGACGATGAAATCTCCGCGAGGACATTTAATACTTCACGGCCGCATATCGGTGGATCATTTAATTGTTGTGTTGGCAGCGTGGAATAAAAGATCGGAAACTTTTTGAGTTTCATAGAAGAATTTATATACCGCATAAACTCACTCGGTGGGGCTAGCCCATATGAATCAAAATAAATAATCCCACGCGGATCAATTGCGTATGCAACCCAGTGAGTTCCCGATCCGCTGCTGTTATCAAGATTGATGATACCGGTTTTAACGTTATTTGGTTTTCTCGGTAATTGATCTCTCATAAAAACCCCTCTGAAGTTTTTTTATCGCTAGTTTTTTAGCAGCATCAATTAAATCAAAATTGGACATGGGAACCATAGGTTCCTCAACAATTGGGCCGGAAATCGAAGATTTCTGAATTAATAAACCGTTCCTGGTATTCTCAGGCCGGATCCGTGAACGGATCTCCCGCTGTACCATGAATACGGGGTTCCTGGTAGTCTTAGACCCTTTCCCTTTTTTATATCCTTGTCCAGTTGCCTTCTTTAGTGCCATTCCTGCTGCAATACCAACGGCTCATAACGCCGCTGATTTAGCCACCGCTGGGGCTGCTGCTGCAATCAAGGCCGGAATCGCAGCTAACAACGGAAATATACCGCCTGTTTTCATCATATTTTTGATAGCAGCCGCAGAAAGAGTGACCTGAACACCTTTTTTTGCTACTAGTGCATCACTGAAATGTTTCACCTGACGAGTTGTCAGCGATAATTTATTTGCACCACCAGTCATTTGATTGGGTTTCAGCGTGATTGTGGTTCCACATTTTTTAGCCGATTCTGATTGCAATTTTTTGATTTGACTGGGGGTTAACGCAACACTAATATTACTATATGACATTATACATAATTGATTGATTCTAAATCGTTTACATATTTTTGGAAAACATTACATGTTTTCTACTGGTGCATCAATGATTCTCATTCTTCCTCCAACACCTTCAAGTAACATTGATTTATCACTGAGAATGACAGCAACCGCTCTATAATTCGGGATAAGGATAGGCGGTACCCCACCAACTGGTTGACCAGTCGGGCGGATTACACGGGCTCTAAAGTGTATATCAACGACAGATTGTCTTGTTAAATCAAGATGTTCCAGTGAAAAGTAATAGAGGCTTTTAAAATCCAATTGTGATATTTGCAAACCAGTATCGACATTTTGATCACGTGACATATATGACAACAGGTTATGATAGACACGTGCAATATGATTCTGACCGTAATCGAGTTGTATATCCTCGGATGGTTCCTGCTGTCCGTTTATTCTCAGTGAGACTTCATTAACACCTAACTGATCAAATATCATATGACTTCGTTCTTGATTACCAACTCGTGCATTATTCTGTAACGCAATAAATATATGACGTGGAGCTGAAACACCTTGTTTTGATGCCAGGTGCCATGTGAATGTACCATCAACACTGTCTTGTTTAATATCCGTAGTCACTGATAACCAACTTAACAACGACTTTCCTCCTTGGTCCATAAATGATAGTAGTCGCTGTTCTTCGGTGATTGATGGAGTTAACACTGGCATCCATAATGATAGTTTTGTTAAAATAACTTTACCGGCAGCAACCCCAACATCACGCCATATTGCATCATCATCAGTACCCTTTCGTACAAGTGTTACTGTGTGTTTAGCTCCATAAATAACTTTTCGGACGTTTCTACAGAATCCGAAAATATGATGCAGTGGAATTGCACATGAAAATCGTCGACGCTGCCCTTGTAATGTTGCTACGCGTGTTGCAAACCCTAGGTTGTAGTTAGTAATATTATTTATGACATCAAAATTACCAGCTGGTCTTACATATCCTTCTCCTGGGTCGGCAACTGAAGCAGCATGTGCTGCCTTTACTTTAGAATACTGGACGTGTTCAGGGTGATCAGTAATATCCTTTGCAAACATCATAGACGGACCAGCTGATCTTGTATAATCATCAGAATATCTCGCTAACCCTATGATTGTTGTGGCTACATCAACTTCACGGTCAATGAATTCAATTTCTTTTCCATCAATGAGATATCTAGCGCTTTCAAATAACGCCATAATACCGTTATTAACAAAACCAACTCGGACATTTGCGTTATTGTCATATGGGGTATCAGCTGCAACATTTGTTACAAGTTCTCCTTCTACTTCAATAAATGCCTCACACGGTAGAAAATATTTACTGGTATCATGAACTTGAAGTTCAATTCGCGATCGGAGATCTGGTTGTACTGCGTGATAAGAATAAAATTGAAAATCGCGTACAGAATCATTCTTGAGCACTGGGGCATCCATATCAAATGCTGGATCAGGTGACCTTTTGAACATTTTATTCTATTTATCAGAGTCTAAATCGTAAAATCGTAAACGATTTTTCATCGTCGTGTTTTTTTAAAGCCACTTCCTGCTATCATGTTTGCTATCATGTTATTTTGGTCACTTGGAGTCACCAACGATGGCAAAGCCATTGATGCTAATTTTTCATCTACTGCGTTATTTATTATTTTACTAACCCGCGCAGGCATTTCTGCTGTAGACGGTAACGGTTTTGAAAATCCTTTGGATTTCATCCGTGATTTCACTAGCGCTGTTATCTTATTCTTCACGGCTGAAAACGCTTTCCCTGCAAGATCTCCAACATCACTAATACCCTTATCACGAATAACATCAATGGTTTTCATTCCTAATTGTTTAGCCAACGGCATCACTTTTGGGGCCATTCTTGCGAATAACCCTGCAATGGTATCACCGAGACCATCTCCGTAGTATGCTCTATAAACAGGAAATCGTGAGTTCACCACGTAGACGCTTACGGGTTTATCATGGTTGTAGTGTATAATCATCCTATTATAAAAACACTAGTGTTTTCAATTGCTCGCGTTTTATTCAGTCACTGTGATACCCATTTTCCACTAACTCGTCAGTGAAATCTCGATAGGTGCTGATATCCATGATACCACCTTGAAATAACCGCCTACAGATATCAGTTGCTTCATTAATTATTTCTGGTGAGTTATTTCCAGCTCGGAACCCTCCTACAAGAACTTCTAATCGTGATATATCATTGATAACACTATCAGGACATACCCTACTTGGGGTCCCTAATCCTCTTCCGCTATAACCAGTTGCTTCATCATCATCAAGTTCTTCTTGTTTTCTTTCTTGTTGTAAATGATAATCAAAATTTCCCTTGAATTCTCGATATTTCGTCTTCCTTCTATCTATACTCCCTGTATTTATTTCATACACTATATCAGCCCATTCATTATGTGATATTCTATAATCCGTATAATTATCCGTGAAAAACTTCTCTTGTGAATCATAGCTGTTAGCAGCAAATTCACTTAAATTGCTCTCCTCCTCATTGAGAATCAGTTGTTTAGCTTTATCGGTAAATAGATCCGATAATTTCTTTGATTTAGATGGTCTACTTGATATATTCTGAGGAAGTATTTTTGTTTGTTCATTTTTTTTCTGCTATTTTTTCTAACACAAGGAGAAGGGTCTTTCCCTGTTCAGAGATTGTTGACACTACCTCCTTCGTTGCTGTGGTTACTGGTTTAAACAATTCTTCAGACCCCACAGCAAATTCAGTCTGAAGACTCTGTCGTTGTTGCAGTTTCTTCCTTACAGAGTCACGAATTGGTACAAATCTCTTAATTGCATCTAATCGTTCACGAGCTAATCGGGTTGTTAATGCTTCATTGACCATTATTTGAAATCAGAAACAATTTTTCAATTGTAAAACTATCACAATTAAAAGATGAGTTATTAAATAAATGTACCATCAAGCTAACGTATCCATCTTCGACAGGGTTAAACTGTACGACGCTATCCGCGAGTGTTTCAGAAATAACATCGCTGGGGGTTTCAGAATTGTAATATCTGAGAACGGCAATGAACAATTTGTGTTAACTCCGCGGCAACAACAACAACTACGTGAAAATGGAGGCATCGCGGTGATTACTTGCTACCACGACCAGATCATCCAGTACGCACATAACTGCATGAGTAAGTCCAAACTGATGAGTATCCTTTCAGGAGAAAATCCAATGTAGTTACAAAAAACGCTAAAAAAAATTATTTTTTAATAAAATTTACCGAAAGCCTAACGCTCACGTGGTTAAGATACTGGTTTTTCCTCGTTTAATATTTTTCTAAGATCACGAACATTAGAACTAATTTCAGCTCGTTTTTTTTTTTACGCTCACGTGGTTAGGATACTGGTTTTTCCTCGTTTAACATTTTTCTAAGATCACGAACCTTATAACTAATTTCAGCCCGTTTTTGATACTCTTGGCCGAGCTTTTGACGTATTGCTTCAACGGTGCTAAATAGTGTTATAAATACATCAATATCGTTACCGTACAAACAAGCATAGATGGACTTTTGAATTCCTTTCACGAGTCTGTACATCTTACGTAAAACATAACGACCCTTACTAGACTGATACTCTATGTCTTCATATTCCGAGGTAATCTTTTCACAGTCGAGATCTTTAGATAATATTATTCCTCTATTTTTTAAAATTAAAATTTCAGCAATTATAGAATTTACATCTTTGATATCCATTATTTATATAATATATTTTATCTTTAATTATTAAAAAAAAATGCAAAATAAATAGTATAAATTATGAGCGGTTATTCATTCATGAGTCCCTTATTCAGGCCTTTGTGTCTTTGTTAGGGTCTTTTCTTTTGGCTATCCACATTTGGATGCTCTTTTCTTTTGGCTATCCATTCAGGATGCTCTTTTCTTTTGGCTATCCACATTTGGATGCTCTTTTCTTTTGGCTATCCATCCCGGATGCTCTTTTGTGACCCTAACACCGTTTCTATTAGCCGGTAGCCCATTCTGTGCTGTGTGAATGTAGAGCTTTTGCATCAATTTATACCATTTATTTTACATCCAATTATACTTTGATAAACACATAATCTCCGGCGAGGAGGTATATGTTTATTGGATGTTATGTGGAGTGGGCGTGGTTTGCGATGTCCTCAAAGCATACATCTCCGGCGGGAGGCCTAAGGTGACAAACATCATCTTAGACCGCCCAGAAGATATGCTTGGGAGACATCACTTAATGAAACGATGATGGTAATGAAGTGGGACGGCACAAGACGGCACAAACATGAAACGACGGGGCGGATTTTCTACGGCCAATTCAACCAATCAAAAGCAACCCAATTAAATTAACCCGGTTGCATGATTGTGAACAAAAGACAACCACACGCCCGGGTTAAATGGCGTGAGTTAGTTTTGATTGGTCGAACTGGCCTTCGAAAGCCCCAAGCTTTATACCTTTGATATACTATATAAGGCGACTAATATGGCGTCGTTGATTCACAAGTGTGTTATTTTATTTCCTTGAATTACTTATTAATGCTGTTTCACAACATTAAATGAGACAAAATAGTTAAATAAAACATTAAACAAAAGAATATAGTTTGTTAAATAATAGCGTTTATTTACTCTGTTCTCTAGAAAAATACGTTATCGATTAGCCATAAAGAGCTGTATACAAGGAATTTTAACCACGCCCACTTACTTCAATGAATAGGAACCACTCGCGTTCCGGCTGAGCGAACACAGGTAACGCGCGTTAGATTATAAAGGAATTTGTAACGTGGTTTTAGCTGTTTGCGCTACTGCTGCCCCCCCCCCCACATGAAACATATAGATAAATAAAAATACGACTGTTTAAATAATACAGTTTTAGCCCAAGCGACAATAAAACATTTTAGAATTATTCAAAGTTGATAAATACAGCTCTACCGAAACTCATGACTCCATTACAATCACGTGGGCACGCACGTGTCAATTATACCTCTCCTACAGGTAAAGCAGACGACAAATTCCTTTGACGTCATAATACAAGGGAACTTAGTAGGTAGAGAGTATTTCGTTGTTGGTTATACATAAAGGATTTATCTCCCTTGAATGGTTTCAGATGTATACGAATTTTATTTTATGATCATTTTTTTTAGACAGAGCAGTTTTAATTATATTTTCAGCAACAAATCGTATTGAAGTACTACAAATATCGAAATATTTTCCAGCCGCATTTATCGACTGAAAGCTTCTCTCTTTATTATTTTCTAAATCAAACGATTTCACACCCTTGGGATGTTTTGCGTGTTTACCAGTTCTACCTAATTTTGAATTCTGACTTTGTGAGACGGCTTGAAGATTCCCAAGACAATTATCAGTCTTCACGCCATTTATGTAATCAATCACAAATCCGTCTTCGATTAATCCGTAAAATGCTTCATAGATGGCTCTGTGACAGAGATACTTCTTCCCCCCGGCTGTAAACATCAAGTATCCCATATTATTTACCCATCCAACAGGCCTTTTTAGTCTGCAATTTCTAACAACACCATCACTGGAGGCTTCGTAATTAACAAGCACTGGATGAGGTTTGAAATCTTGGCTCATTTGTATAATAATATTACTTATCTAATTTATATCTGCTTTAATTATAAATCTCTGGATATAATCTTGAGGGTTTTTGATGACTTTGTCCTTGATTTTATCAAGGTCGTTAGGGTCAATGACTGCATTTTTTATTCGTTTGTCATAATAGCGTTTTAGTTCCCTGTATCGTTTACCCCCACAAGCAAGACACAACTGCGATTTTCCCCTTACCACAGTCCCACATTGAAGGCATGGGAGAGGACCAAAACTTCCTCGCCGAACGCTTTGTAAATGATGCCCACAGAATTCGCTTCTGCATGATTTGTTACACGGGGTTGTTGATCCAATCATAAGCCACTTGCAGTGATTCATTATACTATATTTTTCTATTTAAATACTTGTTTTAATTATAACATGGAAGAGTTCAAGAGATTATCGAAAATTAAGCCTTGGAAAAATCCTAAATTCATTGATTATAACATGGAGGAGTTCAAGAGATTATCAAAAATTAAGCCTTGGAGAAATACTAAATTCAATCTCGATGAGGAGTTCAACAGATTATCGAAAATTAAGCCTTGGAGAAATACTAAATTCAATCTCGATAGAGTCTCTGATACACCAAAACATCGGTGATAGAACTATACTGAGTAAAATCAGAGAGTGTTTTAATGAATTCTACCGAGACGGTGCAGCATACTGTTGGTCGACATTTCGAATTAAACATGACAATGTCAATGTACCCAACATCGATGCTACTATGAACGATGAAAGAGCAGCTGAGATAATTTCACACCTTGGCCTGCCAAGGAGCTGGAAATCCAAGGGTGTAAAATCCAAAGGATTTTCATTGCAAAGCAATTCCCAACAGAAGTATTTTTTCAGAATAAAATTCATTATCGAAGTCGAAGGCAAATGGATTATCAGGGATAAATTTGAACCAATCCTCAAGGATAAAAAAAAACTGTCATTTTGAGTAGAGATTCCAAACCAGGAATTCTACCTGGAATTGACAAACCATACTACGAGAGATCTTATCCAGTAACAGCAATTGTTTATGGGATATATCCGTTAAATGATAAACCCGATATTGCAAAACTAGCTCCTATGAAATATTCTAGTTCACTGAATTGTGTAGCAACACGGGTACTGGAACACTTCACAAATGCATCACGAGGAAATAAACTAACTGATCTGCGACGTAGAAAAATAACTGAATGGGAACTGACAGTGAAACAGCACGGTGCAAAGATTTCTGATATAGCTAAATTAGAAACATTATTAAGATTCCCAATATCAGTAACGACAATAACCGAAGAAGTATTATACGAACCGAAATATCAATCACAAGGAGCTCCAATTAAAATTATTGATCATAACAAACACGCGTTGACACCTGCAGTAACAATATTTCCACGAGAACGAACCGTGAGATACATCCCCGAGGAATTCGTCGGGGATGTTTTTTATAATGAGAAATTATTCGATGCTATTCACACGCTGTGTAAGGATGATCCTGTGTCAGTGTGGTTACTTAGAAGTGATGAAGATCCCGATATAGGATTTGATCAATTCGTAAGACCAAATGGTGAATTATATCGCGTTGAAGAATTAGATAACAGAATGAGAAAAATGGCTAGTGATTTTTCACCGGAGAGTTCCCATGAAAAACTACTCGCGGATAGTTTTACTATTCCATCAGTGGTAGCTCACTTCGCAAGAGAAAAAAACTCATGGCGTCCAACACAAAATGATTTTCTCGAGGACGTTAAATTGAGTTGCGTCGAATTTAGTCATGGAGGACTGTGGAATACGAAATACTCACGTGATGGTATGATTTCAATTGATATATCCGCGTGTTATCCTGGAAGTTTTCTCGGGTATGGAGAATGTGCTAAGTACTTTAAACGATTTGGACACCCCACACATGAAATGACTCGTGTTGCGATTAATGGGCCATTACCTGATTTTGATTTAACCGGATTCGCTCGTGTGATATCATTCGAATTCGCTACAGGGTTACATCCGTGTAGTTATGTTTGGCTTGGTAGACATATATCTGAAAAGGCCTGGATGCCAATAGTGTTACTACGATATATGATTGATTGTGGTATGCTAATATCGTTGATTGTTTCCGAAGCTATTATATGCTATCGAGCTCAGAAAGAAGTTTGGCTACCACAACCCCATCTAGATCGTATAATTAGCGAACAGCGAAAACAGTTTCCAGATGGAAATTCTTCGAATTTCAATGAAGAACAAATCATGAATTGGTCTAAGAAGTTATTTGAAATTAAAAAAGAACAAGCAAAAGATTTTGGACGAAGAATAATCGGTAAATTTACCCAGGGTGGAAGATACGACAATGCAAAATACTCTTCGAGGATGATCATAGACAACGCTGAATACGATTTTATCATAGCTGATTTAACGAAACAGGGAAAACTTGTAACTCGTAAAGATGCGTTTCTATCCAATGGGACTAAGTTAGGTACAATTGTTACCTATTGTGATGGATATATTAAACAATATACGCATTTCAGAAGTTCTATGCTAGCTTATGCTTCTATCAATTTATTTTCGATGATACATAGATTTCCTAATACCGCAGTTAGAGTAGCCACTGATTCTATGTATATACACAATAAATATAAATCAGATGTAGCTAAATTCACAGATCCGGAGGCAAATTGGGGATGTTGGAGATTTAAAAAAGAAACGCTACACGAGTATTGTGAATCGGCAGATGTTACCAACGACGATAAATACTTGAAAAGCAACCAATTATCAGAATTATCTAACGCGCCATCGATATCAGATCCAATTACGCGATATAAAATCGTTTATATAAACGGATTAGGAGGATCAGGAAAGACAACACGAGTAATTAATTTATTCAAAGATAAAATCAACATGAATGCGTTAACGCCAACTCACAAACTTGCCAGAGACATAAAACAACGAGATGTAAAAGATTCTGGTACTTATCACAGCTTCTTCCGATGGAGCGGTGATAAATGGACCCCTGAAAGAATGGGACAGAAATTTATTCCACCGGTGATATTATGGGATGAAATATGCACGGTACCGTTACAAGTATTAAAAATGTTTCTTGAATGGCTATCAACGGTAAATACAAAAATTATTATGTGCGGTGATCATGGTCAACCACCACCAATTTTCGGTGAATCCCCTCATGAATGGCTAAAAAAATACGTTGATTATTACACAGAGATGAACGATGACATTAGATCATTAGATGAAGTATTAAAGGAGTTGAAACAACTAATCAGATTACAACCGGATAGAATCCAATGTGAAATAATGCGTGAAATAATTTCAGAAACTCCCATGAATGATTTTTGGGAAGCATGGAGACCAAACGATTTGATAGTAGCAAGTAGAAAAATAGTCAGAGATAAACTTCAGATGAAATTATTTGAATTGCATAAATGTAAATTTGCAACACTTCCAGTACCGTTGTGTTATAGACCCAAGGATACACGGCGACAAAATATCGACGTTGACATTCCTGGACAACATGAAAGGCAGAATTTAGTGTTAAATGATATTGTGCTGGTTGATATCAGCGTCGTCGAAGATGCATTGCGTGCTGATAAATCCCCATGGACGTTAGGTTACGCAGCGACAATACACTCTTCACAGGGATTAACTGTCACAGACACAATTGTTTGGATAGTAGACAATCGTATTGAGTGGTCAAATTTAGTTTATCTCGCAGTATCCAGAGTACGAAGTATAAATCAACTTCGAAGAATCGTTTTCGATGATGAAATCATTGGTGACGATAATGACACTACAATCAGCGTTGATATCATCGGGGACATAATCAGAAAAAAACTCTCTTGTTATGTACAACAGGATAAAAAAAAATAATAGAAAATTTGACATTGATGCTGAATTAATAATTTCGCTGAAGCAACAACAGAATAATCACTGCGCGAGTTGCAATTGTATAATGCGTTGGAGTTGGTCGAATAAAGATCCTCACCAATTTACCGTAGACAGAAAGAATAGCAGCATTGGTCATACCAACGATAACGTGATGCTGACTTGTCTTGAGTGCAACAGACGCCGGGGTGCCGGCACATTGTGTGCTAGTTAAGACCACGCGGTGGTAATTGAGTATCCTCAGGAATTACCTGTAGTTGTTGTCGAGTAAATCCTCGCTGAGGAGCAGTTGAATCTAGTTTATAGATTGGAGGTCTACCAGTTGATCGTGTTATAGTAGTTATCTTATGCGTAGTGACGCTCCAAATAGGATCAGTAGCTCTTTTTTACCACCCTCAAGCTCTCCTGGTTCGTATAAATACCTTACAGTTACATTACTACCAAGAATTGGTTGGGAAACGCTAGCGTTTCTAGAAAAATCTTTTTGTGGTTGTACGGGTATATACTTCTTTTTAATAGCGTTGACAGGTTTCATGTTAATTGTTCGAGTAATCTCGTTATTGAGCGCGGTAACTACACCTGGTGATCTCTTGACCCATTCACGAGATCGTTTATCCTGGATGAATTCTTTCGCGTATTGATATCCAAATAACCGCTCAGCAAGAGTCCGATTAAATCGTTCAACAATTGCCTGATCGCGATGTAACGCAGTATGCCCCCGTCTGATGGTGACATTGTGATCTTTCATCGTTGCTAAAACAGCACCTTGAAATTCCTTGCCAGGATCGACTTGTAATAGATTTGGCCAGCGTAGTGGACCTCGTCGATAAATCTTTTCAAATGCAGAAGCCACTTCAGGTGATGATTTTGTCCTTAGCGGTTCTGCTTGTTTGTATCGACTCGCAACGTCAACTACGGTTAGCGCGTATTTGTAACCGTTGTCATGTGGTAAAAACAATAAATCAGCTTGATGAACTTCATTGGGTACAGTAACATCAAAATGCGAGAAATTGATTTGTTTAGGCGGTGGTAGATAAATTTGCCATATAGCCTGTTTGGATAACCAATTAACCGTAGTAGCCTTTTTCACTTTTGCGGCGCTGGCGAGTTTATTGATTGCAGCGTTACCCCTCCAGTATCCTCTCGGAGAATAATAAATAGATTCCATGTTGTTATTAATTACCAGCGCCCATCATCAATTTACCTTTCATAGCAGATTTTATCAAAAAGGAAGACAATTTTTCTTTGAAGGATTTATCAGGAATAGCATTTAACGCATGAATTAATTTCACATCCGCGAGATGTCTATGTTGCAGATTGCTGCTTTTATATGCAACATCATGAACATGACAGGCCTTATCAATAGCATTTATCGGATACTCGCCGGGTCGGGGCTGATTTTGATCATCAAGTCTGATATCTAATCGTGTTCCGGGGCCACAGTAGCTATATCCTGGAAGGTGCTTTTCTCCGGGGTACTTTACCCATGGGGTTCCAGGGAGCTTTGCCAATTTGGCTGCGATATCACCTCCTCGTTTTTTTAAAAAACATTTCCGGATTTCATAGAAATAAATCTAAATTTTTTTGTACCACATGTTGCACATCTACCAGTAAGTGCAGATCTGTTATTTTTAGTTGTAATGGTCGTCACGTCATTTGTGCTAGTACGCGTTTTACACTTCACACAATATAGATCCATAATTTATGTATAGAGATATGGATATAATTGATTTTTCAGCGACTAAAACAAGAGAACCTGTTAAGCATCATGCAGCGCTACCAAACTCTATCCGCGCAATTATAATCGGGCCATCTTGATCCGGCAAGACGCAATTATTGCTCAATTTAATAATGAGATGGATGAAGTGGGATAAATTGTATTTAGTTGCTCTTAGCGTAGATGATCAACGATGCTATGAAGTGCTAAAAGATTTTAATGAAAACGCTTCAGAAATTGCCGGCGAGGGTATTATTGAATTTATTACAGATATTGACGAGGCACCATCCGTGGAACAACTTGATGGGAACATTAACAATTTAGTTGTATACGACGATGTGATGTTAGACAATCAAAAAAACCCAGCTAGGATCTTTTCCAGAGGCAGGCATAAAAGCACTGATGTGATATATGTCACTCAACGATACACTCAGATTCCAAAAGTGATCAGAGATAACTGTAATATTCTTGCTGTGTTTAACGGCGTTGATACACATACGTTACGAAATATTTGGCAGACATGGTGCTCTGATATGGACTTCAATCAATTTAAAAATTTCTTTAGTAACGCTCAGTCAACCCCGCATGGATTTATAACAATACATTTACATGATCCTCGGACACGATATCGTATCGGACTTGATCAAATATTTGGTTAACCCAGAACTGAAAGTTCCAGCAGCAGAGAGGGTGATGACAACTATATGGCGTCATTGACGAATTCATCGAGGAGATCTCAATTTACCGAATCGACGCCTTTTTTTACGATTTACGAAGAAGCCTTAGATTACCGAATCGACGCCTAAAAAGTTGTCTGATTCACCCTCTCTGCTGCTTATTGTCATAAATTTTGTAACTGTTTCGAAGCAGCAAATCACTCATATAATTAATCTTTGCTCAGATCGGTGAGGCTGAAGAAATAAATAACCGAGCAGTTTTAAAATGGCCTGGTGGAGAATTTTAGGTTATATGCAAGTTGAAGATAATAACGTTCCTATTCTCCAGGCCAACATAATATAGGTATCCGAAATATACATGTGTCCGTAAATCAAGAATAGCAATGTCAGTGCATGTGTTTAAGTAAAATGGAATATTTAACATACCAATGTTTTATCATTTATAGAGAAAGAGAGATGGATACAGATACAGAAACCCAGAGTATAATATGAAATAGTAAATCATTTTCCCTGTTTAATAGTATCACTAATGATCCATTTAGAATGTTCTTTCTCTAATACTTTCATTCTTTTCAAATTTTTTAAGGACATATTTATTTACTTCAATATTTGACCTCGTTTACCTTTTTTAAATACATAGTACTACATACATTCACAGCCTTGCATATGAGAGAGAGAGAGAGAAAGAGAGAGAGAGAGAGAGAGAGAGAGAGAGAGAGAGAGAGAGAGAGAGAGAGAGATTTTGACAAAATGGATAATGTGACCCATGAAATACCATTGATGATTAAAGGGACATAACTCATTTGTCAAACGCAGCTCTTTACACCAAGCTCAAATCCACAAAACATGTTTGTTTTCATTGTTGACATTACTTATCTTTTCGGTATATCTAGTATTCTTACATGTACCAGCACAATTTACATGCAGTTAGTCTATTTCTTTTCAAACGTTTATTCGAAAATATCCAAGAAGCTGTGATTTTTTGTTGTATAAATACCGAGTCGCATTCTCAAACGGGTCTTTATTTATTGTAATGCAGAGCAGGTACTATATATTATTTTTTACGAAAGCTTTATTCATCCTGGAAGGTAACTTAACTACGGAACTAAAGAGTTTATGTTTATTTACTATCTCATGCACTGCAAATTTTAAGCTTTATCAATAATAATAATTAATTATGTCATTATTTTGCAGACTATACACGGCAACTATAAACTTTTCATGTATTTATAGTTGTCCAAATCCATTTAGACCGAATGCCACATGTTACATTTTGTATATAATAAGATCAACAACTCTGTGATGTATTTGTATTATATTAATTTACCTGATTCTGATTTTTCATAGTGACATTGATATAAAATCTGCTACTTTGCAAGAGATCGATGATTAGTTACTCTCATCAGAACGTACTGATTTTAATAATAATAATAATAATAATTATAATAATAATAATAATAATAATAATAATAATAATAATGATGATGATGATGATGATGATGATGATGATGATGATGATGATGATGATGATAATAATACTATCACAATCACAGTGTTTTATCTCCTCACTGGTAGTAAAATAAATTTATCGCAGATATATTGTGTTTTACATAAGCACATGTTCACAACATCAATTCATTGCAACGACTTGCAGTTGTCGGGTAATCTGTTTCAATACAAAGAAGAATAATGATCGTGGTTGTAACACGATAGCCGGATGGGATATTTGGATTGACACTTATGGCCATGATTTAAATACAATGTTTAATAAATAATGACTTGAACGAGCAATTAAATTATGAATACGTGCGTGTATATATAATCCACAAAGTGGATTAATTAGGATAAGAACGCACAAATGTAATAATGGAAAATATAAACTAATTAGTCTACAAAATACAAACACAAGGAATGAATGATTAACACTGACTAAACAATGGAAAGATGGATATAATTTACTTAGCGAGCAAACAATGTAAATTTTTTTAGAATCTTGTAGTAACATTAATTCATTATAGTACAACTATGCAAACGACAAATGACGGATATACAACTTATCATTCCAGTCCCGAAAGATACAATGGGTCTTACTAACCCCAAAAGTAGCCCACGGGTACAAGATTATACGCAAGGAGATATACTCCGTCATCAGAACACTTCATTTGAGCTCCACGGCTGCTAGCGTTCACTTTCACAGCTGCTACGATTAATTCCTGTGGTTGGCTTTACAGCTTGCACCAGGGGCCCCGAGTGGCCGAGTGGTCTAAAGCGCTCTCCGTTACGGATCACTGCCATCTCACCTCTGTCTGCATGGGTTCGAGTCTAACATTCGGCTAATGTAGTTATGTGAGAAAGCTTGCCAGTAGCTTCTGGTGGGTCGGTGGTTCTTTCTGAGGGTTTTCCCGGGTTCTTCTTTAACCAATAATACTGGCCGCCATGTATAGCCTATCGTGTGCTGAAATATGGCGTTAAACCCTACAACAACAACAACAACAACAACAGCTTGAACCATGTAGACTTTGATCACTCTGATAACTTGGAACGCTCGGTTGTTCCAAGTTGTTGTTGGGCCCTCCAGATACTAGACAGATGGAATTATCCAATACCGTGTACTATATATGACACAGGCATAAAAACATAATAACATTATTCACGGTAAGCTATACAGATTACATCAAAGTCACAATAATTATGAAACAACACGTTCAGAAATAAAACCTAACCATGCTCGATACGGTTCCTACTGTACTAAACATTTCTTAGAAATTTAGCATTATATTATTAATATAAATCCTTCGCTAAGTCGTAAACAATACTATTAATGTGTACATTATTCTGCGTAAACCAAATCTAGAAAACATTTTTTAAAAATTGACGTACAACAGTGAGATCGTATATACAAGAAACTAATAAACTTAAATACATTTACAGCTGAAGATGTGCAATCATTATATTGAACCGCTGACTGACAGGACAACCCGTAAATGTTAAGAGATTTACATGAAGTGAGGTATCTATACACATATATTGTATGTGCACTGAAGGCATTCGGTTTTCCCCTTCAAAGCACTTCGCACGTGCGGGATATGAAGGACTGAACTTACTATTTTGAAATATGACACAATATTTGTTAATCACTCTTGGGTATCGTTGTACGACAGAAACGAAATATTCTAGCGCATGTATTTAATAAATAAAAGAGTTTGTACAATTCCGTGACAGTGGTGGTATTATGATCTGCGTCTCAAACGATCTTATACTCAACATTAGCACACGACCTTTGTTATGTGTCATTGACCGGCCCCCTCATAAACTTTAGTTCTTTCGTTTTTATTTTAAGAGAAGTATCGTAAAGGATTTTCTTTAAAAGAATCATTTAGTTCGTGATAAAAATGACGATATGCTGGCTGCAAGATCTTACAACATAAAAGGTTCAATAACATTAAACGATTTAACAACTGACTAGAATAACAGAAACAAGATCATCTTGTACTACTAGTTTGCTTTCCTAATATATGCAATAAAATATCTTTAAAACCAAAAGCTCATTGACTTAAAGTGCTATTACCTCTGTTTGCATTATATATCTGGTTTCGATTGAAAGAACAACTCTACCAACAGACATATACTTGCTTTAATTAATTTTTGTATTGACAACTGAATTCGTTTGTGATTGAAGAAAATGTTTAAAAATGTATAAAACATATATCACAAATTATGGTATCATATCTGTATTTACTTTTTATTTATATTATATATTGTCATAATTACCAATCAGCTGTTACTGAGGATTATATTCTTAAAAACGTGACCTATCTTCATTAGATAATTCGTATTCTTATTCTGTGCTTTACTTCACCACAGTGCATTACAGGTGACACGTGTTTTTTTTACGATTTAAATTATGTTGAAGTCTAACAGAGAGATGGAAATTGATAAATATATGACCACTATTTTGCTGTATATGCAAATAGCTTGTATAATATAGTGGCATTCGCCAAATGTGAAACACTTTATTTCTACGATGTAAAAATAAATTGTAACAATTGTAACATTTACCTTTAAATCAATGCAAATTGAGGATGTAGTTTTATTTTATATTTCATATTGATGCTTTGTTTATTTGGAAATATAAGTATTTTATATCTGCAGTTTGCAATTCTTAACTGGTATGTATAACTTAACATATGCCGTCTCTACCGCGTTAGGTGTAAAGTACTCGCACATCTTCCCTTTTGTGTGTACACCTTACATTTTTAAAACACAAAAAAAATGAACAAAACTTAGTCATTTACTTTACCTAATTATAATTTTTAGCATGATTGTCGCTAGTGAGTTCCAAACACTGTCCATTTGTTGGCGTTTCAAATCAGCTGGGAGTCCTTAATAAAACGAGTTTACGATTTCAAAGCATCGCAAGAGATTTAGATCACCTTCTTTGAGACGTCTCATTATTCAGTAACGTATGGAGTTCCATCTCTTTTGAACACTTTTGAACACATACAGTGGTATACAACTAGACATTGCAGATATTTGGCGCAGAGTACACAGTTGTTATTGAAATGGCATATTCTAGAAACGAGATCAATGAGTAGTCTAGTCTGACTGCTTGATTACAACGTGAGTTTCAGTTTTCATTGAAACGGGAATAAGTTCACAGAGTTTGGAAACCCATAGCGAGGAGAAGCGTAGAAAGTATAAATTGCTGAACGAAGATATTACGTTTAGGCATTTGTTTACACTCTTGATGCTCTCGTTTCAAAACTCAGTACAAAACATATGGGAGAGCGTGCGAATATTAAAGTAATATATATTTATAATAAAATCACCTTATATACCCAAAGCAATTTAACATTCGTAACATATGCAACTGGCAAAGTTGTACTATATTTCTTTTGAGTGGATTTAATAAGCCCAGCTATTTATATCCAACAACTTTAAACGTTGTTATGGAGAGGAAACCCACAGTGAAGTGGATGGTTGGAGCGGCTAGAGTAGTGGCGAAATTTCTTGCTATGTTCATGTTACTGAGGCCTGTGCATGGAATGAAAAATCAATAGGTCCCTAATGAAAGACACTGCATGTGGCTGGGTTAATTTGTTACTTGACAGATATGTAAATATTTCATACGGCGATTTAGCATCATCAGACTGCGCTAAGCGACAACCATAAAATCGTAAAAGAGTAGAAAACTTTTAATTTTATTTATCACATCCATAATTGCAGTTAGGAAAGATAACTCCAGCAGGGTTATTTTCGTCACTAGTTACTAGAAACAGCATTGTCAGCAGAAACGAATTTTATTCCAGGTAAATGTCACAGGTTAATACCAGATAAAGTACTATTTAAGCAAAGCAAGGTTGATAGTAAAATCGATATGTTTGTATGATGTTTTTACATTGTCATCGATCTATTGATTCAGGTACAATGTGTTCAAGTTATACATGCTTAAGGTATCATTGTTAATAGTACATACATTGGGCTTTATACGCCGAGTTAAAACATGTTCCGACTGAGTTTATTATTTCAGTCCTACAACCCGCTGCGATGTGCACTGACCTAGCTAATTCTATCCACTTACCAATTAATAAACAGGACAGTCGTTCATACGGTTTATTTCCATTGCTATATGATTACCTTGTGAAAAGGAATTGCAACCAATAACATGTTCACTTTTCATACACGTTATTCAATTTTCATTCTTTTTCTATATCTACATATACACTAACTGCATTTATTTGTAAGTTGAATAAAGGCAAGTTATACAAATTAGTTTTTCTAATCAGATTATAACTATATGAGAAAGCCACCGTTGTAATGTTGTTGTAATTTCCAAACTTTTACAGACAGGACAGCACTCGAAAATATTGAATACATTATATTTTCAAAATAATTTCCCACAACATACAACAAAGTCTCTTATAAAAAGAAGTGACATTCAAAATGCAAGGAATGCTATAAAAATGATACTAAATCGAAATTGTAGAATAAGTGTGTTATTTGTTGTTTGCGATTTAAAATTTTAATTTAGGTAAGACAATTTTTATCCACTATTTAGATATCCGTTTTCTCACTATGATATAAGGCTATTATCCTGCATTAAACATATCTTGTTTGTACATGTATCTATTTTTTTCGGTATAGTTTAACACAGCCTCAAACGATAGAAAGATTGCCGAAATGAATACGGTGGTATTGGTAATGTTATTCGTCATAGATATAGCTCATATAAAGATAGTTAATAGAGACCATTAGTCAGTATAATGTATATATTAACAATGACTGGAGTTTTGAGTAATGTACATTGTATCAATAAGCGACAATCTAGAAATTCATATCGAGCTCAGTAACATGTATTCCGTGAACGTTGTAATTTACTTCCTCCTTTAAAAATCCAATTTAATCCCTCGCGAATTGTTAATTAACAGGGGTGCATGTTGGCGTAGGGATTTATTTTATTTCGGAGTTCATGGACGTCTGAAGGTTGGCATGCGTTTTAGTGTGTAAATCGGTCTTATTTGTTTAGTTAATCATTCAATTTTAAGCAGGCTGATCTTGGAAATAGGTAAGCTTATAAATATGCGAGTCACTGATCCTGGAGAAGATGATTGCGTGGGGAAGCATTTTATTTGGAGCACGGCTGCTTTTACAGCCCTAACGAGTGTTTTCCCCATGTCTGTATGGGGTTAAAACATAAGAGTATAATGTCTTTTCATTAGTTAGGAAAAATACTTTTACAGATTAATGAAAGATAGAAATTAAAGAATTATGAAAAAGGAAATAAGGGATGTAATGACAACGCCACCATTTCGTGCATCGAAAACGAAATATAAGCAATCAAGACACATTTTGTGACAATAAGGCCATCTTGCCATATCCCCGAAGATCCAACATAAACGCAACACCGTTTGTCACGTTGTAATGAAACTAACTAGATTGCAACATGTATTTGCTAGACACTGAAGTTAATAATTTCGCGTCATAATGTACTAAAGTCAGTCCTGGAAACAATGAATTGTCAAGCCAGTTATTTGACATGGTCATATAAACTCGTGTCAGACGCCTTATTTTAGCCAAGTCATGGACAAAACATATTCACAGGTAAATGATCAAATCCTGTGCTTGGATCAATGTAACATCAAGGGGTAGGGTGGTGGTGGTGGTCGTCGTCGTAAATTCACCCTAGACAGACTGCCGGGTAGGGGATAATGTCTGCTAATTATATGAATCAGGGGTGAATCAACATCCACTCGGAAACGTAAGTAGTCTCTAAACCAGATTGAGAATATATATATATATATATATATATATATATATATATATATATTCATTCATTGGCGCCTTAGTCTCGGGAGACCATGCGGATAGCGCCCTTGGGGTGTCGTCTGTCTCTGGGTTGTTGGCATCGTCTGTTGTGGCTGTGGAGACCTATGCGCGAGTGTCAGTCCCTCTTGCAATTTGTGCAGACATGCTGGGAAAACCGATTTGCTGTGGTTGCTATCACGTGTCCCTTTCTGACACGTTCTCTGCTGCCAACTGACTTCTCCTCGTATCAGCAACTGAGATACCTTTACTTACTGTCAGTCTCCAGGTGCCTCGGTCCTCGGCCAGCACTTCCCAGCCCTCAGGTGAGATGTCACATGCCTTCAGGTCCCTCTTTCATGCATCCTTGAAACGGACTCTTCTTGTGCCAGTGGCCATCTGTCCATATAGGATGTCGTTAGGCAGCCTCCCATCCTCCATGCGTCGGACGTGTCCCAGCCATCGAAGGCGACGTTTGCTCAGCAGGGAGAACATGCTGTGGGAGTTTGCACGCTGCAGGATTTCGCTGTTTGGGACACGGTCATGCCAGCTGATTTTCAAGATACGTTTACGGCACCGTATATAGAAGGAGTTGAGCCGGCGCTCTTGCCTCATATAGGTACTCCAGGTCTCACTTCCATATAGAACGGTGCTGAGAATGCAGGCTTGGTAAACTTTAACTTTGGTTTGCACTGTCAGCGCGTTGTTTTCCCATACTCTCTTGGTCAGTCGTGACATGATGGTGTCTGCCTTTTTAAGCCTTCTGTCCAGCTCCTTATCGATCGATCGATCGATCGAGAGAGAGAGAGAGAGAGAGAGAGAGAGAGAGAGAGAGAGAGAGAGAGAGAGAGAGAGTTGATAACGGTTGACCCCAGGTAGGTAAAGTTGTTCACTGCTTCCAAGGTGACACCGTTGATTTTGATTGTAGGGGCAATGGTTGTATCTTGCACGCTGACCTTTGTCTTTTCCAGGCTGATGGTGAGTCCAAACTGCATGCAGGCATCAGCATAACGGTCTCCCAGTCTGTGAAAGGCTTCCTCAGTGTGTTCCACAAGAGCCGCGTCATCTGCAAAAAGTATCTCCCTGATGAGCACAGCCCTCACTTTCGTCTTTGAGCGCAGTCGTGCCAGGTTGAACAGCCTCTTCATACAGGACTGTTCAATTCATTTCTGCATGGAAAGAGATTATCATGCTGCGGAGTTTTGAAGGGCAACCGATCATACTGAGAACTTCAAAAAGGCCCTTCCTGCTGACTAAGTCAAAGGCCTTTGTGAGCTCGATGAACATCATGTAGAGTGGTTGACCTTGCTCTCTGCTCTTCTCTTGGAGTTGTCGTAAAAAGAAGATCATGTCTGTTGTCGACCTGCCTGCTCTGAAGCCGCACTGGGATTCTGGGTACACACGACACGGTCTGCCAGCAACTGCAGTCTGTTTAGTATGATGCGGGCATACACTTTACCAACGATGCTCAGAAGCGAGATCCCTCTGTAATTATTGCATTCACTGCGGTCGCTCTTGTTCTTTTAAAGGGTCACAATTGTGGCATCACGCATGTCTTGGGGGACTGCTCCTTCCTCCCAGCAGAGGCAAATTACTTCGTGCAGTGGTTGGAGCAGTGTTGGTTTCCCACATTTGATAACTTCGGGCTGGATGCTGTCACTACCTGGTGCTTTGTCATTTGGGAGGGAGTCAATTGCTTTGCTGAGCTCTTCTAAGGTTGGCACTTCGTCGAGCTCCTCCATGATGGGAAGATTCTTTATGCTGCTGAGGGATGCTTCAGTGATTAACGTTTCACGGTAGTATAGCTCTGAGTAGTGCTCCACCCATCTGGCCATCTGTTGCCCATGGTCTGTGATCTTCTCTCCCATCATGGATTTCAGGGGAGCGACCCCTTTCACTGTAGGGCCTAGAGCCTTCTTGATGCCACTGTACATACCTTTCATGTTTCTGGCTCGGCACTGCGCTGGATTCCTTCACACAGTTGTTGCCAGTTCTCGTTCGCGCACTGTCTAGCGATGCGTTGGGTGTTGCTTCGAGCACGTTTAAGAGCAGCATGCGTCCGTTCATTGGGGCATTTTTTGTACGCTATAAAGGCTTTTCGTTTCTCCTCGATTAGTGGTTCCATCCTTGTTAGGTGTGCGTTGAACCAGTACTGACTGGGTCGTTCCTTTATGCCAAACGTGGACATGGCTGTTTTGTAGGTGGCACCATTCATGGCGTTCCACTTGGCTGTGGCGTCGTGCTCTGGCAGGTCCTGGAGAGCCTTTTCCAGGGCAGACACATACTCCTGTACCTCGGAAGGGACAGACATCTCTGCGGTGTTTATGCGTGGGTGTCCTTTTGGTTTTGAACGGTGTAGTGTCTTTGGCTGTAGTCTCACCCTGCTACTAACGAGGGCATGGTCGGAGTCGCAGTCTGCACTGTGGTAGGTTCTGGTGGAGAGGACGCTGTTAAGGGCAGAGCGCCTGGTGATGACCAAGTCAAGTTGGTGCGAGTGATGGGACCTGGGGTGTTTCCATGACACTTTGTGTTGTGGCTTACCCTTGAAAAAGTGTTTGTTATGCACAGGCCATGGTAGGTGCACAGCTCCAGCAGTCTCTGACCGTTTTCGTTGGTCTTTCCAGTACCATGATATACGAGGCAGGTAGGCCTCACCTACTCTGGCATTGAAGTCGCCTAGGAGAAAAAGTGATTCATGTTTGGGGCATCCTTTAATCTGTTCATCCAGCTGCCCATAGAACTGATCCTTGGCGTCTTCTGAAGACGAGAGGGTGGGAGCGTAGACACTAATGATGTTGACAGGACCTGCAGAAGTGGTGAGGCGGATGGACAAGAGACGCTCAGTGCCCCCCTGCGGGAGGTTCAACCAAGCCCAGAAGATTGTTTTTGATGGCGAAGCCCACTCCGTGCAGACGGGGCTCCTCAGGTTCGCGACCCTTTCAGAAGAAAGTGTAGTTTTCCTCTCTGAGGGAGCCATTAGAGGCTAGTCTAGTTTCCTGGAGGGCAGTTATGCTGATATTTAGCTTGGTGAGTTCTCTATCGATGGTGGCCGTTTTCCTGGTGACATCCACTTCTCTGAGGTCATCGGGAATGCCTGTACACATATTGCGCACATTCCAGCTTGCAAATTGAAGAGCTGGAGTCTTCTTTATTCATTTCTTTTTCTTTTTGTCTGGTGTGGAATTTTCGTTTTTGTCATGTTAAGCAACACACTGAGCTCCAGACACCCACTGGAGCAGGCAGACGATGGCGGGTCAACACCTTATTGACCGGGGGCTGCCCGGCTTGAGGCGGGCGGTAGTTGGCCAGTGGGACACGATGATCCCTCCCACCGACAAAGCTGACCCGTGGCGCCCCTTCCCTACGCCAATCGGGTGGGACTTATAACCCGTAAACTGTCGGCTTCCGTGTTGTTCCCTCACTTAGTAGCGAGACTGGAGTGACCTCTCCAGGGCGCAAGCCTGGGCATGGAATATTGAGATCCTGGGTTGCCCAGGCTTCAAGATCCTCCTCTCGTCCTTGCTGGTTGGGTCCAAAGGAATGCTGATCATGACATTTGGCACCAGTTTGGATGCAGAAGCTGCCGGAAGGAAGTCGTAGTCGACATCCAGCCGCCTTAGGAACTCCACTCCGGATTTTCTGTCTGGGTTTACTCCCGTAGCCTTTCCTGCTCCCGAAGATATCCACAAGGCAGAGGAACCATTGGTTTTCAATTAGAGTTTTCTTGTCCTAGAAGAATTGTCTTGACCAGGCTAACGAGCTTCATCTACTCGGGTTTGGAGTCAGAGTTTCCCTTCTCTTAGACTGGCTGCCTGCCAAGGCTAATGAGCCCAGTCTGCCCTTCCAGTTATACCGCCGAGCACTCGGTCGCGGCACACAACAGGCTCTGTGAAAACAAGGAGCCCCGCGTGAAGGTGCTGTTGTGGACACAATAGCGTAGGAGAGGCTATATGCAAGTAACCTCCTGTCCATCAGAGCAAGACAGTGGTCGTGCAGCTATCACTACACCTGGAAAGGAGAGGCTATGAGAGACGCTTCATTTCCCTTAGGCAAGCGGGACGTCAGGCCCAGACCTTGCACCCTTTATATATATATATATATATATATATATATACAGTGTACACCACATCAGAGATAATGGGTATTTCGATGTGCACGAATGGGTGACCAAAGAAGGTAATGACTTGTCTGATGATATTGTTGTTTAGTGTGAGTTTAGATAGATAAGGGAATATGCTATGCTAATGCCCTTGGTTGTTTGTACAAGACGCTTGTAGTGACCAGGAAAACTGTAGGCGACATAGGGAAATACATTAATGCAGTTGGTCCCAAGTCTTTGGGAGGCAGAAGTTAGATGGACTATAGGGAACTAGAGAACCAGTCCAGAGAAGCATAATACAGATGACGAAATAGGCCGTCACTTGGTCGAGTAAAAGACGAGTGATAGCCATTTAAATTTGAATTTTATTTGAGAAATGACTGTTATTGAATAATATTTAATTGCTGTTTATTTGAAGTTCACATTTTGTGTATTCATTAATTTAACTGTTGGCATCGTTGACTGAGGGCTCGGAGCATTGAAATTGATTCTCTTTATCATTACTTCAATATCTGACAAAAATGAGCCTGGGTGGGTCTTCTGTAATAATTTAATATAATATTATTGGGAACGCCATACCCCAACCTAGTTAACGAGAAGCCTTTACACCGTTACGGTCGGTGCATGGAAAGGAGAAGATGTTTACGGTATTGAAACAATCTCATTCACATCGTCTTGATCAATCTGATAGATCATGCCTGAAATGCATACGGATTGATTTCATGCGGAACACCTCAGCTGTTTAAAAGATGAATCAAGAGAAATTGTAAAAGGACAGCTTACACTGTAAAGCATTCCGACTAAGAGTCTAACTCTTTTCGTATCATTCGCAACTTCTCAATCAATGCTACAGTCAAAGGAATCTAAATTTCTTTATTTTGTCGATATTACTGTTTAACGTATATTTAGATTATTCGGTAAATTATCACGTAAACATTATTTAAGGCTTTTCATGAAAATAGCTAATTGATGATCTGAATGTACGAAGTGAGTGTACATTTGACAAGTAACGATCATTGAAACCTTCTTGACGGATGGGTCTTTTAAACTTGGAGAAATGTTATGACGGTTGAGTGAATATGAATTTTGGGAGGGTTCCATTTGGTTGTGATACCTAAGATATGCTCTTTTCTACAAAAAGATCTATAAAGTGGAATGGGGTCTATTACCCGCTATTCAGTAACAAAAATGTGTCATTAGACCTAAATGATTTAGAGATTATGTTAGAAATATGATCGAAAGATCAACTAACTGTACTTGCAAAGTCGTTTAATATGGAGCATAGAGCGCTTTCTGTGCGAGAACCACGATTAAAACTTTCAATGAAGAAACAAAACTGTGCATGTGGATAGATTATAAGACTTCGATAAAACGATATGAAGCTTTGAATGACACCCCTTCTTTCTATATGCCTTAATGAAAAATGGCACGGCACTCAGTAAACTCAAACCAGAAAGTATTGACAGTCTCACAAATACAATACTGATTAATTTTCGATATAGGTTATTGACATTTACTTCTACCGTAATAAGACATAAAAAGATAAAATAAAAAGCGAATGGATTCTTTAGGGCTATATTTAGTTTACGAGTTTGTATGCAGTGTAGCAACATTAACAGTGACACCGTGTTAATGATAATTTTAATTTTAGCGGTATGATACATTGTGTGAAATATTATCAAAATGTAACTTACATAGAAATTTAATTGTGAACTTTTCATTCACCTTTAACCCAAACGTTAACCAAATTATGCCCCGAGTGCAGTTCTTCTCCATTTGTCTTTCCACTTGAGATAAACCAGGAGTAGGAATGACACTGGGAGAATGAGAATATGTGAAGATAGTAGTGTTACGTATATTTCATTTAAATCATTTAATTTTGTGTGTCAGATTCAAATTTGACATTTTGGGTTTAAAATTCGTTCGTGGGAGAGATTTTCTAGAAATGGATGACCTATATACTATACAAGTAAATGCCAGATGTTAACCTCATTTCTGGCCTTGTTTCAAGGCTGATAAACAGGCTTCTAAAATGATTGGCTGATTCCAAGGACATAACTGATTTTCGGCTGATTCTCATGTGGTGTATACGTGATTTTGCGAGCGTGAGTTCTTTCTAAGAGTTTCTAGAAAATCACGTGACCCCTTCCTGTTGTAAAACAGGCATTTAAATTATTGTTTGGGGAGAGAACAGTTCAGTAGTCGTCTGGGCTTTAGAATATAAAGATGTGTGTTATTGTTTGAGTTATTATAAATTACTTTGTGCGGTAAATTATTTCAATTCGTTTGGATCAAGAGGAATTTATTGCGTTATTTATCTGGAAAATACTTGTGTTCATTGAATTATCATAAAACTAAAACTGACTTCATCACGAGACATCGTCGTCCATCTTGGATTGCTTCGTCAAGATTCGTACCGGGAACTATTAGGACATTTTATTATCAGGACTTTTGCAATTCCTCTAGTGGATTATATTGTGAATTCTTTTGAATTAATTTTTGGACTTGATTTTCTAAAACTGTAAGTTTATTTTTTCTTCTATAAAAATATTTGTACTCAATAAATTGTTTGCACAAACAAGAAACACAAGAAGTGAGAATATCTAATGGGAAATCCAACGTAGAATAATAATAACCAGACTTATGGTCACAATTTCGAAAACACATAAACAATGCAAACTACCAGAAAACAATTGCAGAATATGTTTAATCTTCTCAAAATATAAAGTAGTAATGAAAATATGATTTACATTTCCAGGTAACATATGGATATATATATATATATATATATATATATATATATATATATATATATATATATATATATATATATATATATATATATATATATATATATATATACACACACACACATTTAATTAAAACAATAAAGATAATAACACCACTCAAGTATACAGCATACGACTCATCTATATTAAAAACGTTTGTATCTGATTTAGAAAAAACAGTTATTATTATTCAATGTAAAATAAAGTTTTCGAAGAATTTTGATTCGATCTCTGTAGCATTTTTGTAATTTATTTCGAGAACAAGTTAGAAATATTTGGAGAATAATGACTGCTGTTTTAGTCAGCAGAACCACTATAAGAGAATATTTGACTAATACGTATCATACAGCAATAAATACGTCAATGACGTACTAATTGTGCCACAACGTGACGAACTAAACAATCGTATCGTCACGGGGAGTAGTAAGAAACGACACTACATATTAATTCATGTAAAGATGAAACAAAACTTTCGATAAGAAAATGTGTTTCAGTGTTTGAACAATGAAATAAAACGTAATACATTAATGAGAATGGCTTTTTGAAGCGGAAACAATATAGTCTAAAAATATCTGCAAAAAAGTCAATGATAGATACATACGTGGATGTAATTTTAGTACACACCACTATTAAGTTTACTTGATGCAAGAGGTTCCTGCATTAAATGTTTTAATGGTGACAGGAAAAGAAATGCATTTCAATGCTGTAATAGTGTTCAAGATTTTAATTTATGACATTTTGTAAATGAAGATGTTCTAATCCGGTGAATAACGCATGTGGCAGGATAGACGATGCATATCATACTACAAACTCAGGACTATAACATAACTTCATTCGTCCTAGTGGTCAAGAAAGCTGAAAACTCTATCTTTTTATAGCGAATTTTAGACTGGCAATATTTGTATTTATTTGGAAAGACGTGTCGTTAGGATGGTCTTTGTAAACATTTACGGAAATTTTAGAAGTAAGGTAAAGTGATAACGCACACAAGTAATGTCAGGTATGATCATAATGGTTCACCGTACTCGGATTTCTTTGATCAGTATATTGTGTGCATTTCACCCACCCACCCATCCCAAATGTACTGAAGCACGCATACACAACTGTAGTTATGTAAAAACGTACTAGTTCAATTCACCTTACGTTCAAAGTTAACAAAAGACAAAAGCATTTTTTACTTATAACTAAAAATGTGTTTACAGTGATGTATAAGTTATGATCCCACAGTTATTGACTTGTATTTGGAATACTGCCAAATGTAAAGAGCGATTGTAAGAAACTAAATAGCGCACGTATGCAGTGTGCGCTAGGAGATAATCTAAACAAATAATTTACTTCCTTGTAAATTATTCCATACATGGTTGAATATAGTGATTGTTTAATTTTTTCTTGGAAATCTAGGGGCCATTTTAACGACTTTGGTATTCTTGACATGTAACTGAGTCATGTTTCTTTGATTTTCACACATGCTGATCTTGAAAGTAGGTACGTCTATAAGCAGGGTAAATGTATCCATTGGGAAGGGATTGTGCCGGTCATAAAGTCAATCATAGTGTGTATGTACCGCGAATTGGGCCACGGGTCTAAAATCTGTGCGAAACCCGGTTATCTCACCGTGTCAAAAGTCTGAAAAAGGTTTCATTCCTCTACTTCAGACATTGAGCAAAAATCCACAAGAAGAACCACATTTTAAAAGGTATGTAAAGGTTTAGTATTTTTTGCAAAAGGAAATTAGAATCCATAAATATAAAATATGTTTTGAAGAGAAATGCCAATTGTGGCGGCAACAATAATTGCACTATAAATATTATAATGTATTAATATCGGTTTAAATTACACACACACACACACACACACACACACACACACACACACACACACACATATATATATATATATATATATATATACACACACACACAGATTACAAATAATTTACTTCCTTGTAAATGTATACATAAATGCTTGAATGTAGTGGCCCGGATTGTTTAATTTTTTTTTGTGTGGAAATCTCGGGGCTATTATAACGACGTTCGTATTCTTGACATTGTAACTAAGCCATTTTTCTTTGATTTCATACATGCTGATCTTAACAGTAGGTAAGTCTATAAGCATGATACGCTTATCCAATGTAAAGGGATTATGACATACATACATACATACATACATACATACATACATACATACATACATACATACATACATACATACATACATACATACATACATACATACATACATACCTTTTTCCTTGATAGAGAAAGTTTTATTTTCAATTGCTATCAATCCCGGCCCACAGGATGTGCGGGCCACAAGGCAGCAAGCGTAGAGAGAGAGAGAGAGAGAGAGAGAGAGAGAGAGAGAGAGAGAGAGACAGAGAGAGAGAGAGAGGGATAGTTAGAAAGACAGACAGAAGGACAGGCATAGACAGACAGACAGTGACAGACAGACACAGAGAGAGACAGAGAGACAGGCAGACAGATAGTCAGACAGAGACAATTTGACAGACACACCGACCATTAGCAAACAATTGTGTACTTTTGGAACCTCTTGGACGCAGTAGTTGCATCCAACGATTCATAATGATAGTTTTGGATTATGGAGATGAACACCTGACAAGCATCTAGCTAGACTTACGAAGAACATTTTATTAAACGACATGGAACCGGTCCGGTGGCCTAATAGTTAGAGCGTCCGCCATGGATATGTTAGGTCGTGGGTTCGATTTCCCGGCTGAATCATACCAAAGCCTTACACAAATTGTACTAACAGCTGCCTCGTTTGGCGCTCAGAATTAAGAGGTTAGTGTTAGGACTGTTCGGCCGGTTGTCAGGATAATATAACTTGGTGGGACATGATGCTCAATGTCTGCTACATGATGCTCCAATGCTAGACATCAGTATAAACTTCGTCAACAATCCAAATCACACACCTTAAACGACATGGAATGTATTGAATACCACCAGACGACATTTCCACAATCAGTTAAATACCTACACTTCTAAATCTGTATGGTATTTATACATTGTAGTAAAGAAAGCAATAAAACAAGAGATCAGTTTCAAACTAGTTCCTACGTTACCGTTAGTGCCAATGTATAAGTGATGCCAAGGACTTTATTATGAGTTGCAATAACTACGGCCTTGAAAGCAGTTCAAAATACACATTAGTTTACAAACGGTACCGTTGAAATTGCTTTTACAGGTGTGTGTACGTTGGTAACATATTTACTTGACCCACTACAGATAAAAACGTTTTTGTGGAGACTAGAACATGGCAGATGATCCACTGCTTTTGTTGTATATTAGTTGTGCGATGGGTCACTTTTAACTGCCAGACTGTCAAATGCTATTCGTCATTTCAGCCTGGCAAGAAGTAGCCGATTCTCAATTAAAGGATAAGTTGTCTGTAAACCAGTCCAAACATAATCATGTTGGGATGCTATAAGAACAGGCACGCGTATTATTGCTTTTAAGTTATGTTTTTTCTTACTTGTAGATACCATGAGCAATACTAGTGCATGATATGTGACGAACTAGTAATTCATATTGCTCGGATAAAGGAAATTCCTAATTTAAACTTCCACATCCACCACATTCATAGGTCGACATCTATGATAAGGAGTGTCGACACGGATTTGATTCGAGAATTTGAAAAGTGTAATGTTGAATGTCTCCAAGCTAATTGCCTGCATTGAAATACATTATCAGTCTTTGAAACAACAAAAGCATTGTACCAACTGGAACTGTGACTTCTAATACGACAAGATTTTTTAAACAGCAGTATTGTGGAATGCTGACCTTGTGTTTGGGATTATGCATTTTTCATGAGTAACACTGAATTCCTGAAACTTCGTTGATACGCACACCTGAA
Source organism: Unio pictorum (assembly GCA_030141615.1). Classification (NCBI taxonomy): domain Eukaryota; kingdom Metazoa; phylum Mollusca; class Bivalvia; order Unionida; family Unionidae; genus Unio; species Unio pictorum. The sequence goes on along the minus strand of JARLTB010000378.1, from coordinate 176,819 downwards.
GTCATACAGTATATATGTCTGAATTACAAAATAAATTCATATGGTCTATTCATTTGTTGTATTGTATTCTTGTGGATCGATAATAGTGTGTCGTGTTTATAGTGCTACTTACATTTTGTAAATCGAAATGTATTCTTGTCGAAACATGCATACGTGACCTCTAGTAAATCTGCAAAAAATGATAAGGAATATAAGCATTGTCAACAACAATTAACAACAATCAAACCATATAAAAATCATAGGGTTACATGTGAACAATCTGTCCACAATAAACGTATTTGTGGACACTTCAGCACGTGATATATTGTGATGAAGAATTAATATTTTTCACGTCTTTTTTCCATATTTTTACAATAACACGTTTAGTCAAGTATTGGTGAATCTCCACTGTAATCGCATCTTTTGTAAGTCAGAATGATATCAGAGTTGTGCAATGCCTTCAGTTAAATGTACCGTTTGATGAGTTATCCTATCTGCTTTTTTGTGCGCTTTGAATGTTAACAAAAGGCGCCGATTATATGTCTGTTTTCAAAATTATTATAGGCGCTATAATCATACAAATCTTAATTTCATCCACATCTTCGATTCCTACGCAAGGTCTATAGAATCATAAAGTACGCAAGGTGTATTAGCTTCTTTATATGCCTGTCACACCTATAAATTGCGAACCTTTACATACAATCTATTATCGGTATACTAATATAAAAAAATGTGAAATATACTAGATTTATCCTAACAACGTATATTTCTTATAACAGCTAGAGAAGTAACCTGTGAGTTTCTTTTGATAATACACTTTAGACTCCAGTGCAAAATAGGATATTTTATGATACCATCAGGAACTAATGAATATGTGCGCCTTTCACACACACACACACACACACACACACACACACACACACACACACACATATATACATATATATATATATATATATATATATATATATATATATATATATATATATATATATATATATATATATATGTCGGTCTGTGACGTTTTGGATCGAGCATTTTGGCACATAGCCGTTTTGGCGCCGGCCGTTTAGGCGTTCTAATTACCGACATGGTTTAAATACTGGGTAAGTGGGACTAATTACTTGTCACATCGTGCCAACATACAACAACATCGCACTAACCTACCGTACTGATAACCGATAGGGTATGCTAATTATAACTCCACGAGTGAAACTGATCCACGTTGCGAATTAATTGTAAAGCACTGCTCGGCGTTGCATAATATATAGTCTGATATATTTATCACATATAATTCTATTGCACCCTTAACATGGAAAATATACAGTCGAAGCCTGGCAAGGTTACGTTTATGTACGAAGGATATATCTACGTGTTCAACAAGTTCAGTGTAGACCATTCGAAGAAGTTCTGGCGATGTAAGTTGAAGAACGAATGCAAGACCCATCTACACACGACCGATGATATTGATCGAGTTCTGATGCAGAAGAACCAGCATACCCTGCTTTAAAAAAAATGTTTTTTTTTGTGTGCCAACAATGTACTATTTTTTTTATTGCGAAATAACTTCATGTTAATAAGCGCCAAAAAGGTCGGCGCCAAAAAGGCTCTGCGTCAAAACTGTCGCGCCAAAATGGTGACGCCAAAACGTGTATATATATATATATATATATATATATATATATATATATATATATATATAGAGAGAGAGAGAGAGAGAGAGAGAGAGAGAGAGAGAGAGAGAGAGATGAAAGTTATATAAAATAACGAATTATTGATAGATGAAGTTTTATAAACTAATTCTTCTCCACTCTTTAACGAGCATATTGGATAGTTATTCGTCACGCTTATGTTGGATCTCTTCAGACAAAAGTAAAGTTTAAGGGTCATCATGTGTTTATAGATAGTAATAAGCATCTCTAGATCAATCGTTCTCGTTGAATCCATACATTGCTTGCTACCACATTGTGTTTTGTGCACTAGGTTCCTGAACATAACGTTAATTTGACGCTCAAAATTGAATTGTTTTGAACTTAAACTTCGTATTTCGCTATTTAAATAGTACTGGCTTGATATACCAAAACGCTATTCTTAAGGTAGCTGATCGGTGGAAATACAATTTTATACAATTTTGTTCAGTCAACAAAATGCTGTCAATGCTGACAAAAATAATACCCGTTACAAAAGCTATCGGTTGCATATGTCCTTTGCCATGTTTCACAGTTTGTCCATCGGGTTGTTATTGTGACTGGTGTAGATGGCTCATCCACATACCGAATAACTAAATAATAATTCACAACATTACCTAACTGATGCGTATTACTTTCTTTCTCAGATCAATCATCGCATCTTATGAAGTATGGACAAGAATCGTAAATCTGCTGTATCCAAACTCGAGATTCTGAAAGAACAGAACAAAGGACTTCCCAAAGATGTGAAATCTAACTTGACAGCCCTTATCAACACCTTAAAGGTCTTCGTCAGTCTATCGATCTTATCATTATCTTCAATAGTAAATTAAATTGCTATTCGCGTTTACGCTAGAAAGAAGTATTATGTATCTAGCGAATAATATATTGTATACACACGATATTAAAGTAATTGCTATTGCACAATGATTGACAAGAGTTCATGATAATTGAATGGATGATTCATGGTTTAGCCTTCTCACATGATACAAAGTGAATGCCATTGCACAATTATTGTCAATATGACAGTATTAGAACCTTTGATCGAATTGGCGGGCTTTACACCTACATTTAGCGGCCAATGTTTAGTGTCATATTTATAAACCAAAAATTAAGTCCTCAATTTATGAGAAAACAATATTTTAATATTCTTCTTTTATTGTATAAATTTGCCCTTTATATCTTATGAAAATGATGGTAATACTAATAATCATGGAATACTAAACATATGAACATGAAAACGATAGACATCATAATAACGAAACGACAACCATCATGAATATTATAAGGTCAATGATAAAAATAATTATCTCTATTTTGACAAACACATGATATTAGAGATGTCAGTCACCGCCAGAACCAGCACAACCATCATCGTCACAATTATAATGACCAGCAAGCATCAGCATATAAAGAAGTTATATTATGGTATATGTTAGTTGACCATTATATTTTTAAAGTTATTTTTCTGTTATGTTACATGCACATGGATTGCAGTTTGAAAAGATGATATGGTATTCGAAACGTCTCTTGCAAATAGTGTACTTTTCAATACCAGTAACTTTCATATTATTTGCTAAGAAGTTGTGGCATATTGACCAAACTATATTGCTTCTAGAAATCAGCTTTCAAATGTATTACAATAATTACATTTAAACGTTTCCTTGGAACCTAGCTGTAAGTTGTCCAAATTTAAATGTTACAATAGGATAACTCAGACATGTTTGATATATGCTTATACATTTGGGAACACTGTCTTTTTCTCTGTTCCTAGGATGTTTCGTTTACAATTAGTAAATAATATCCTTTTTGCCATGGAAGACAAGCTGCAGGTTATCTATATCTTAAGATGTCTCATCAGTTAGTGTTGAAGAGCCGAATGCACTTCTGTTAAAAATGTAGGCTAAGAGATACCTTAAAAACAGAACAATCATCACTAATTGGAATCAATATAAAACACTAATATACACTATGGTTCCTACTTTTTACATATCTCTGCTCCAAAATCGGTTGATGACGTTTTGGAGACATACTTTTTTAAGAACTGTCTTTCTATGCAGTCTATGCATTTAATGTTATTCACTAATTCTATGTATTTTTATATACACATCAATAGTGTCGTATTTGTGTAACCGTCGAGTTCTTTTATATTATTATATGCATGAAATAATTCAAGAACAATTTCAGAACCTAATACATATATAAGCGGTTCGTGTAATATCTTTGTCTGCTTTTGTCTTATATCATATAGACTTTCAGTTGCTGGTCATTTGTCTTAAGGGTTAATATCTATTTCAGGATGGAGTTCCCAGGAATATGGATATGGAAAGAGTCTTTAAAGCTCTTGAGAAGGCACTTAAGGAGAAGAAACCAGACATTTGGAAACAGATCAATCAGATCCATAATAGTCTGGTCAGTTTATACTTGAAACTCTTCTGAACATAATAATGACACTTTCGAAAACGATATGGTCTTCTTATTTGTGCGTATCTTAATATGATCCAAGGAAGTAATATTTTCCCTCAAGCCTTTCCGTTCAATTGTTTGTATTATATTATCAAATTAGGAACATCCAACGGTATAAAGACAATACTTGCAGTACAACTCGACGTGTTTATTACATTGCCGAATCAATCTCACATTAACATATCGTTTGATTAGGATTTTTATCGTAGCTTTAACACTTTTTAGGTCATATCGCTACGATGTCTGCAATGAGGCAGTTTCTAGTGATGTCTAGCACTGGGGCATCATGCTGCAGACACGTAGCATGATGTCCCGCCCAGTCACTTTATCCTGACACCAGGCCGACCAGTTCTAACACTAACCTTTTAATGCTGAGCGTCAAGCGAGGCAGCTGTTAGTACTATTTTTGTAAGTCTTTGGTATGACTCGGCCGCGGATAGAACCCACGACCTCCCGCGTCCACCCCGGACGCTCTAACAACTAGACCACCGTAGTGGTTTTAACATATCGTAAAGGTATGAACTCTGAATGGAGGCTGAAGTGATTGTTAATGCTCGTTTCGTTTATTTCATAACATTGACAATTAGGCTCCGCATAGAATTGTAATCATTAGAAGAATTGTACCTTGATGAGATAAATCGAAATATATGTGTCAGTTTGGGAAATCATGGTCCCATTACAGCTTATCATTAATTGGCCTTCAAAGTTGTTGTCTTATAATTGATATATAATCTTCAAAATAAAAGATGTATTCAGCATCACAAGTTTGAACCGATGGCTTTTACGATACGAATAAGCGATTGTCAATCTAAACACACACTTTATTTTATGGGCATTATATCAGGTACGCTTCATTGTCTAATTTTCCCTTAGCTAAGTCTAGCAAAGACAAATTCTTATCATATATACATTTACTTCATGGTCTTGTATTGGGCTGCTGACTATGATATATGGAACGATATTCTTTTCTTACATTTATCAGAATAACATCATCGACAGAAGGGTTTTCTTCACTGCTAAACCTGGCATTCAGGCAAATTAAAACCTGAACGTGAAGTCCTATATAACCTCTATGCCATAATGGATAAAAGAGATTAAAGCATCATACTCATCAAACAAACAAATTACATTTCAATTTCCGTATTCGGGAACCATCAAATATAAAATGTTTAGCGAAGGCATCGCCCACGTCCTCCTGCTTCCATAAAAAGTTTGCGTGCGGTAAAGACATTCCCAGTCAATGTTCTCTTTATGTTCCTTGTACACAGGGACTTATGATTAATGTTCTCTCCGATATTCACTTATAGTCTGCGAGAACTTGATATTATTGAAGGCATGCAAATTACATGGTATCCCGTCGTTAGCGCGCAGGTCAAATGCGCGTATGCGCGCCAACAAAGGCGCGCACCGATAATTGCGCGCAAGACAAAAGCGCGCCGTCAAAAGCGCACAAAACAGAAATTAAAAAAGTCAATATGTCAAGTAAAAATGATTCATACGTATAACTAATTCATACAATAGAAAATAATCCGGTATTTAAATAAGGTTTATTATTATTAAAATGAGTTACAGTTTATTATGGATATCACTGTTCAAATTGCAACGTTATGTGCATAATCAATACAAACAAAGCACAAAATAATAAATAAAATAAAAATGAATTCCAGTTTCTTATATCTACGACTTTTCAAATTGCAACGTTATGTGCGATTCCGCGCACATATTCGAGCAATGGTACGTTGCCGTAAGGTGGGACCAAAGCTAGCAGGCGTTGATTAAACAGTGATTAAAACTTTTTGTTTATATCTACTCAATATTAATAGTGTACAAACTTTGATGTCTGCTTAAACTGATTCAAACTTTTTAGTTTATTTCTACTAAATATAAAGATTTTACACTCTTTGTTGTGTGCTCACTAGAAAATGGCATATGGAGTTTATCGATCAAGGTACTGAAGTGAAAATAATGATTCATTCGAAATGAGATATTTATCAATCAAATTTGTAATAACGGTTAAGTCTTATAGTTTATGCTGCGCGATTTCGACGGCGCGCATTTGACGGGCATATTTCGCTGCGCGATTTTGTCGATGCGCATTTGTCGGCGCGCTTTTGACTTGCGCGCTAACGACGGTGTGCCAACTTCCATGATTTGTAAGTTTCCCCACATGATTTGTGATGAAAAAGAAAATTACGTCAGTAATGAGATGTTACTTCAAAAACAGTCATTTAAAGCTAATATTTGAACGTAAACTGTACCTAGTTGTAATAATCCTTTTTCTTTTGACTACATGTCTCCAGTGTTGTGGGGTTTAGTTTGAATTCAGTTTGTACATAGTGAAGGAACATAAATGTATATGAACAGCAGACGTCTTCAGTACTCTGTGCAAGGAGTTTCTTGTTTTCATTATCGTACAGGTCACATATTTTAATATGTTGTTTGTTTATAGGCAACGGATTCGACGGGTAATGTTGGAGCAGAAACTGCAGCCGCTGCACCTGAACAAAAAGCAAGGTAATATATATATCATTAACATGCCGTGCCATGTCTTAAAATTTTTAACAGAAAAAGATGTGCAACCTACAAATTCAGAAAACGTGAAAATCAATTTATTCCCTACAATATGAGAAGGAAATTAAAAGTATCTTAAATAATTGGGAACTAAATTCGACATAATCCGAATTGCTTCATCAGAGGTCCAAAATAGAACGTTTTCGAATCAAATCTAATAGTCTTGAATACCCTGATATAACACAATTATGAAATCCTGAATTTCTTTGAATGAGTTCACAAAAATCCAAAGTATTCAATTAATTCAACATAAAATGAGAAATGTAATTTCTCTAATGAATGTTTCACATAATTATCAGTGTCCTTTTTACTAAGAGCAGTACCTCCCCGACAGCATTAAGCAAAACACCGAGAGGTTAATAAAATTCAAAAAGAACTACTACCAACTCAGGTATTATTATTTTAAAATGGCCTAAATTAAAAGTTGCGATCTTCAAGTCAGATTTGAAATGAAAATTAACCACTGATTGTATATATTTTCTTTTGAGAGAAAAATGAACTTGAAATCTGCATATAAGTCCTGCACTGTATTTATCTTAAGCTCAATAAAGGAATCAATATTGAATGGATACATCTGGTTCTTGTTTTTGTAAACTAATATACAGAAAATCTGATTATCCAGAATATCTATTTACAAAATATTCCTAAGCCTTATTGGGAACATCAAAGAAGAGTTAAGCTTTGTACAATCACTTAATGCATTACTTTCACGCATCCTATGTGAGGTAATTAAATTAACATCCTACCATACATTACGGCGAGGTGTACTGCATGAATGAACGGCCATTCAAACAAAAATAACATTTGTTTTTAATTCCAACCGATTAGTATATTCAGCATTAAAATCAGACCTCTAGTTGTCATTTTAAATAAACTAATCTCACTATGTACATATAAACCAAACACGTATTTAGCCTAAATGCTTCAAGTAAGCTGAACTTGGGACGGGAGATTTTTTACCTTTTCAGACACCTGTTGTTTTGTATCGGTTGGTTATTTTTTCGTTACGTTTGATGCCAAGTAGGCACATACTGTAATAGGTGTCCCTTTGTGACCTATCTTATAAATAGTATGCCACTCCACCCATCGATAAAGACAAAAAATCAATACAATATCATTTTGTCTGAGCAATGAACAGATCATCGCAGTATTTGTTTTTAAACAAGTGTCAACATTTCTCGCCTTGTCTATCGATACCCATAATAACAGTACGTGTGATATTACTCGTTTCAATGTCTCATATTTCCACTAGGTCAATGTTAAGTTAATAAATTATTGCTGATATGATACAATTAACATATCGAGAGACGCTTGTTAATCTGGAACGTTACTTCCGTATGCATATCAGTAGGAAGTAATAAGACATTTACAAATATTAACTGGTAGATTATGCAATAGAATTATAAGAAAGCATGAAAATGACGGTATCAAGTATGAAAGATTCAAACATAAGTTAAAAAGAAAATTCCGTAGTTGATGTTTGTATTGCTGATCTTTAACGTCACTTAATTTTGAAAATGGGTTTGTTGTAAACATTATTTGACCTATAGACGCTCCAACAAGTGTTGCTACTTTATTTCTACTTTCGAAACGTTGTTATGTCTGAAAGTCAAATGGAAATGTTCAGAAGGTAGATAACGATGGTTTACCCTTTAGAAGTGAGGACTTTTAATGGTATGTTTGTTTATTTTTAAAAATTACCGCTGAAATTTATGTTATGTATGTCATATTTTTCAAGAATCACAGAACCTATTAATTTCTGGAAACTCACTATACTCTTAAGAAGAACATCAATACAGAAATTAAAATCGAATAGACTATATTTCATTCTGAATTAATTGGAATGACATTAGGATAGGCAGAGTTTGATTTAGAATTTGTAACAATGGATCAGTACTATAATGCGTTCTTGAATGCATACAACTGTATCCATCTTTGATATTCCATGACTTTTTGCGTATACGTTCGAGAAGGTCATATTTATTATATTGTTTTATTTTGTTCTGATTAAACTGGCATTACAATAGCATTATGGCAGCCTGGGTATGGCTTTAATTAAGAATGATTAGTTCGTCTTATATCTGATCTTGCATATAAATTCCTTCTTCCAGATAATTAGCATGTTCCTTTGCTCATTTAAAAGTCTATACAACTGTGACATTTTAATGTGGTAAAAGTCTAGCAACTCGGGTTTGGTAACATGTATATATGGCTTGTTGGTCTATCTCAGATATATATTTAAGTTGTTTTTTTTAAAAGTCATTTTAAACATTTTTGCTGCGGCAAACGTGTTCCACGAATGCATTTCTAAATCCTCTAAATTAACACGCATCGATTCAATCTCTACCCTAGCTGTCTATATTATGACCATGTTTGGACCTGAGCTTAAGTTTGTTCCTGTTTGCTGATCAAAGTAAGTTGTTGTTTAAGTTAATTTCTGCCCCCACCAAAGCACAAACTAGTCTACTAAGTCATAAAATAGAAATAACCACATAATACTAGTTCTTAAGCATCGGCTCTTATTAATCTTCTTATCCATTTATCCTCACCTTAACTTCAGCATTTATAATAGAACACCAACATTTCATAATAAATATCTCATCGACAGCCTTATTTTTCATGTCTATAATAGTCATCCTTCCGCTTTTTCAGAGCCCACGGTGATACTGAAATGGGTTTTATTGTAGAGAGTTTTAGAGCTATCATAGAAATTTTAGAAACCAATCGCGACACTGAACCATTTCCAAAGCCAAATGATCGGCAGAAGGAGGCAGTTGGCGAATGCTACAAATACGCACTGAAAGTTGCAAGTCTTTGCATGGAACGAAAAAGGTATCTTAAGCGACGGTTATAGTTTATACAAAGCTATGGTCCATCTGCAAAACGTTCATTATATAAGTTAAGACATAGTTTTGTTTATGAGTAAAACAAGCAAGAATGTATCAATATTTAATCTCGCAAATTGTCTCAAAGTCTCGCGTGGGTTCAAATACAATTTTATCACATTTCTCTAAATTACAACAGTGTAAATTAGTATGGCAGAACAGTTACGCATAAGATGCATGTTTTTCTTTTATGTGCATTTACAGATTACTCGTGCTATCTGAATACAAATACTAATACAAAAGTCTGAATCTATGCGTCTATTGCTCCAAAGTTAAAAAGCCCACTGGAGCCAAGAAATTATATTAATGAAATGTAAAAATATCCACTCGAATGAAATTTTCATCAACAAATCAAACCCACGGGAATGATACAAATAACATGCCCATCCTATTCCGTATGAACCATTGCCAAAACTTATATTTCTAAGATGTGAACATCAGTTCTGCTTGTCCCCTGAGCAATATCTAGATGTCATTCATGTCCATACCTATTATGTTTTCTTTCTCGATAAATCCCCGAATTCATTTAACCATCAATCTCAGCTCCGAAAATCGAAATAAGAGCATAAACCACACACACAAATATGTGTGTCTGTGTGTTTGTGTGTGTGTGTGTGTGTTCCAACTGATTTGTATAACATGTATTAAAATCAGACCTCAGGTATGTTTTTTAGAAATATAGTAATATCACTGTGTACATAAAAACCAGCCGCATTTTTAGGCTAAATGTTTCGAGTAAGGACTTCTGGAAATATCCCCGCTATCACTTAACCGGCTTGAAGCAGTTGTTCCGTTTTTGTGCAATATTTCATGATATATATGATAGTTCTCTATCGTCGTCTACATTGGTTTGTTTCATCATGCATACGTTGTTCAGTTCGTATGTGTTTCTTCGTCTCCTTGTTTTAAAAGTGAGAACAATTATAATTTTTCTCAGCTGTCTTGCTCCACTGCTACAACATACTTTGGTTTTGAATAAACCGTGATAGCGTCATCGCCAGACAACCCGTGTGTGCTATGATGGACCATCATTAATTGCTTTAAATGACCACTCCTTGGATCTCCATACTACATTGTGCTCAGGACTAAACGAACTGGGACTACATTCGTCATTGCTTAAATGTAAACGGAAGCGAAAAAAAAACGTTGTTTCAAAGATGGCCAGCGTAGAAGAGTTAGAATAATTTCAGCTATCTCCAATTCGCCCGTTCCGGCTAAACAACTTAAAGATTCGTCCGTTAAATTAGTATAACTTGGTGCAAATCTACATTAATCGTCAATCGTTGTGTCAACTATACCAGAGATGCCACTGTGTATTGCAGTATTCAATGCCTAATTAGCTGGACAACCGGAACAGCGCAAATAATTTGATCAACGATCAGAATATCGATGTCTTCTTCCTGAAAAAAACATGGCTAAGAACATACAGTGATGAATCCATGTGTTCAGATCTAACAACCACCGGCTACTGCTTCAAGTCGTTTCTTCTGTCACTCTCGTGGAGGTGGAAATGCTGTCATCACAACGAATTCTATGATAAAGTGTATAAAACACGACGCAACATTCAATGTCTGCCCCACATCGTTTGAACTAGTCCAAACAACACTTACACAATAACAGCAGTCAGTCCATGTTTTCTACCTCTCCCGCCCTCCTAGTATAAACACGAACTGACTAAATATCTCCTTTTGGAGCAGTTTTCGAGTATCCTAGAGTACGGAAATTCGATAGGAAGCAACTTGATTATTGTTGAAGATTTCCCACTTTAACTTTGACTGTCCTGGAAACCGAAATACATTAAATTTCCTAGATTCTATTCATATGTTCAGCTAACAAAGTCAAGATTCAGCGACAACCGTTAGCATCATTTGAACCTGTCTTTATGGATGTAGTACTGACATTCATGATGAAGAGTTCACTAACGTCACGTGAACTTGATCCAATTCCAGCATCACTGCTGTTTGAGTGCTTTGATCCATTATTGCCTTCACTAACTCTCTCATCTTTGAACCTTTCATTATTTTTCACAACAGCCATTGCATAGCCTCTGCATAAGAAACAAACACTCGACCATAACGATTTAACATAACTAACGTCCAGTTTATAATATCCCGATTATATATATAAAAAATGTTTAAAAGGCGTTCTAACTCAACTTATATCTCATCTGTATTCAAACAGTCTTTCTTTAACAATGTAGTCTGCATATCGCCCATGTCATAGTACTTAAACTACTCTTCTGAAAGTAGTTCATGACATTATCTCTGCTAAGGTTAGCGGAAAGACTACAGTCCTCGCCCTCCTTGATTTGTCTCAGCCTTTGACACAATAGATCATGATATATTACTTCACCGTCACCAGCATGAACTTGGCAGTCATGATACAGCTATTCAGTGGATTAAGTCCTACTTAATCACCAAGACACAAATTGTATCTGAAAATGGAATACACTCTAGCCTATTTCAAATATGTCGTGGTCTTCCACAAATTACCGTTATTGGACCTGTTCGCTTTATTCTATTTGCTCAGCACCTCTCAAGTGTCATAAATCATCATCCAGTGTCTCACCAATTTTTCGTTCGCTGATGACAAAAAACTATACAAATCTAGCCACCCAACTGAAGTTGGTGTTTCCATTCAAGGAGGAGAGGTGAATTTCTAATGTGAAATGACATGAAACAAACTACAGATGAATGATGATAAAACTGAGGCCATTCTGATCGCAACACAAATACTTTCTCATTCACATCCTTTACCTCAAACAATAAATATCAGCAGCACCAACATTAAATTCACAGAAAGAAACAAGCCGTCTCCGCATCTTCATCGACAAATAATTCAGACATCTCAAAAATTTATAAAGTTCTTATAGAGCCTTAGTGCGAGAAGAGATAACCATCTAACATTCCCAACATGCAGGATAACTACACCAAAAATGAATCAAAGTAAAAAAGTATTACCTGTTTAAGCTAATACTATGTTGAGGGTTACAATAATTTTAACTAAATTCTTAAAGCAGTTTAGGAGTAAATGAGAGGATAAGCTCTGTCAGAGACAGACTAAGAAATTAATGGACAGGTTGATACTCAGAACATAATATGGAATGGGACAGTCAGAACACTGCTGTACCTCGACTAGTGCTAAAAGCCTCTAATGACAGAACAGGTAACACATGTATCAATTCAGCTCTAATGACAATAGGTTTACGTCAATTCTTTTCAATCGAATAGATTGGATAATTGTTAATCTTCAAAGCAATCACAGACAAACCTATATGAGTTTTTACCGTCTTTATATATATATACTGGCTATCGATCGAGAAAACATTGCTGAGCCTTTACTGTTTAACGATCGGTACCGTATAGACCCACATTTATGACAAAGCAATATCGAGTACTACTACCTCTAAGATAGGTAATACATTACTAGTTTTGTTTTTTGGGGTTATATTTAGCACTTTTGTTCTTCCTAGACTCTTCTCTTCCTTTTGACTGTGTCACATGCATGGAAAAATGAAATTGCTAACATGCTTTGGTCTCATAAGGGTTAAGAAAGTCATGTGAGAGTAGAAACTATGACTGGTGTCATGGACCCAAATGGGCAACACCACCCCCCCCCCCCCAAACCAGACACTTTCGCACAACTTTCTTTTGTGCTTAATGTTAAATTATATTTGAAACTCGTGGAAAAACGATAGACTATCTTGTATGAAATACAGGTATTCGCGTTCGCTTCATCACCAGGCTGAATTAGGTAAAAGTTAGGTTATTATTCGTAGCACGCGTACAGCGAGTAACTCATGGATGACGAATGTCACTGTTTATTGTCATTTGTATTCCATCGAAATGGATATTCAAAACTGCGTATCATAGCCGAGACATACCAGGTTTGTTTTTTTGCAATGGTCAGTATGACGTAATATTGATTAATCAAATCATCCATTAGATTGCATTTGTACCTTCAGAAAAAAGTTCATGTTTTGTTTACAAAATGTTAACTGTCGTTTGAATGGAACTAAATATCTGTTTAAGTGGTAGATTAATGTTGTTAACATTAATTTGTACCAGAACTCATGTTTTCAACAAATAACATTTCCTGGCCTTACAAACCTATTTATCAGCGTTACACCTGTACTCTAAATGTTTTTATCATCACGTGTTCTCATGTTCGTAAAAATGAAATAAGTATTTTTAAACGTGTTATAGCAGCAGTTTGCTTAATGTATTTAAGAATATTCATATATACTATTTTGTAGAGAAACTACGCAGCTACAAGTGGAGAACAAGTACTTGAAACTAATCTTGGACGACCTTCATAAAAGTATAATTGTCGGAGAAGCAACGCTACACATGGAATTGAAACCACCCGAAGACATAAAGAATGACAAGTTACTTATAGAATTGACAACTAATACTAGGAAAATCCACATAAAGTTCTACGAATTGGAAACGTAAGTTTATCAACTCCCCTATCAGCCGATTTCCTCTTATTGAAATGTACTGTTGTTTGTATTCTTAAATTCATTTGGTTTTTACGAGATCTTTTATTGGTTAACTTGTATAAGATTTTAGAAAGTTTTGTGGAATATCAAGCCCAAGCTATCAGGTTTTATTACGACTTCTAGCGTTCAACCCTATGGCAAATGAAGTTTATTGTTCTCTTCATCTGAAATGAGAAAAATACATTTACGTATAACACCTCTTCAATATATTGCATTGATTCATGTGTGCTGTAATTGGTTTTAGATTTGTTACTTTTGAATCTGTTTTCATTCTTAAACATTACTATTATATACCGATTTTCACTTAGTTACAGCTATCATAGTCTCATTTTAATGCGACAAAAACATATTTACCTGCAAATACCACTGATATATTTTACAAATAACAGCCATCAAAGCGTAGAAGAGCTAACAGAAACAAAATATTACTTGTATATTTCAGGGAACTGGATTATATACACAGAACAATATCGCAGCTTACTTCGATGATTGCTGGGGACGATAGAAGCAATGAACCGACTCAAGAGAAGATCAACAAATTTACAGCTACTGGACGCCAACCAAAACGTAACACTGCTAAGACAATTGAGCAAAGAGAGCAATCTTCAAAACTAGATAAAGATATTGAACTTGTCACATCAATATGGAGGAACCTGAAAGAAAAAGAAAGGTATGATGAACTTGCTGAATTCTGTCATTGCTGTTGTCCTCGAATACGTTTTCTAAATGAATCCAGCCCACTAAAGAAAACGTCAGGGTCTCTCTGCAGGTGAAATACATTATGGTTTGAATGTTTGGCAGAAATTATGTAAATTTTGTTCATTCATGCGGACTTAATGATCTCTGACCACATGGCTTTATAGGGTTGCATTACACTAAAACGTGTTGAAGTTCGTGTTCGCGTACACTATTTATTTAACACTCATTGTAAAGAGGTTGTTTCTAACGTATTATGGATTTCTGTTTTTATATATTTCTTACTTATTGTTTCAGGATCAATAATGACTAAGTATGTTTTTTATGCAAGAATATAACTTGGATAGGAAAATAAAAAATTACTTTTGTCACGCATAAACAAAGTCTGCATATCGGCTTTGTGAGGAATGTGGTCTAGTTTGTGGGAGAATATACGTTCGACTGTTCTGCCAAAAACTGCAAACGTCCGGTAGTGTCGTGGGAATCAAATGAACCAGTATACTCATGATTTGAATATGCATAATCAAAAGATCTAGAGTAGAGATGCATTGACCCGCCCAATCGATAACGTTGTTAAATCTGGACAATTTGATACTTTGAGGAGGGGCATATAAATCTAGGCTACCCACAGATCACTTTTAAATGCATGCACCTATGGCTGATGAAATTATATGTCATCAGACATCGATACGTAAGGAAGAGTGATGTTTGAAGGACCTAGGATTCTGTATAAATCTTTAGGAGACGAGAGGGTTCATATTTGGAGTGACTATTTTCAGGACCTAATTGAGTTTTTGATGTCACACATGTCGACGGTGGTGACATACCTCCAGAAAACAGGGCGTTACCAAATCACCCTAATTATACATTATGGTCTTTGCATTCCATCTTTGGTGCGTACAAAGCGAAATCGACATCCATTTTGAACAATTTGTTTGCATACTCAACGTTTTGGCCAATTCTCTGCAAAGGATGGAGAAGACTCTAAATACAGAGTGGTCCCTCCATCGGTCAGTGTTTCTTAAGTTTCGTTAACTATGGTGTCGTCTGATGATGTATTAATTTACAATTGGGTGGAATCATTACCCGTTAACCTTCGTTTCTTCAGCGCTAAATATCGAGGCCTGTTTCGTAGACTCTTAGTCGAGGGAGTCTTTAGTCATTTGCGTACCGTCAAATATCATAGTTCCAAAAATATACAGAATTGCACGTAGTAAAACTGTGATGAGATGATCAACACTGACATGGGAAAACATGGTGTTGATGACGGTGCTAATGAAATGCCCCATTTAAATACCTCTTCTCCCGCTTGCACACACACACAAACACACACACCACACACACGCACAGAGCAATATAAACACACACACACACACACACACACACACACATATATATATATATATATATATATATATATATATATATATATATATATATATATATATATATATATAAATATATATGTGTGTGTGTGTGTGTGTGTGTGTGTGTGTGTGTGTGTGTAATGAGTTCATGACATATTTTTGCTTGCTTGATACGAAGAATTTCTAAACAATATACATAAAGAATCCACAGGAAAATATTAATTTAAGCAAGAAAAGTGAGGAACAGAACCAAAAATACATATGTTTATAACATTGTTGTAAACTAAATTTGTATGCTCTCCATCTCTTTGATAACGTCAACACTCTGTCAGTGTACAACATTGGTATGGTTGCACTTGTATCGACAATACATCATTTTTTCTCGAAAACTGCTACCTTCTTAAAAATGACAAAACTGACTAACGATTGTGATCGTGTGGAATATGGAAATTCCCCTACTTCAGATTGTTTGATTGTGTTCCTTAACCTGATATTCAGTGAATGTTTATTTCCAAACTTATATTCCAGTATGGCTCGTTACTCTGAATAATGGTCTCTGTAGGCATTAGCGATTTACATGGGTCAAATGATCTTCATCAAGTCCACTGTTTGAAGTTGGTATGTATTCGTCGATGATGAAATCGGTTTTAAAAACAATTTTCTGGATAAAAGCGACATTCGGCTTTGAGCACAGTTAAAATATCTTCCTCGTTACAACAACCATGTTCCCTGATCAGGCAGGTTTTGTAGCAGACAAGCAACTAATGGCCAACCGTTCAACAATCGTATTCACAAAAACCAACTCACTCAAAGTATATCGTACAGAAGAAGTTATCTATCGCAGCAAAATAAAATATCCACGAATCCTGGACCTGTCATCGTTTGTTGCCTTCCTCGCCGGGATCTTTCATTGCTGTAATGTGTATTCCGCACCCTCGAGTAACTATTGTCCTAACGAATGTATTGTAAACAAGATTTATTACCTGAATGATTATTTGCTTGTTTATAATTTCTATTAGTTAAACTTGTCATCAGTTGCTACGTTGGCAATAAACGTGTTTTATTCAGTAAGCTTGGGATGCTCATATCCGTCTCAAATCACCATAACCGAGATTTTATCTTTATTTTCCTGGAACTGTTTTCTTCCAAAAGAAAATTACGCATAATGCTAGCAAGGGCCTAGTCTTGAAATATCCCTGCCGGGTAATTTTGATGTATTGTGTCTAGTTTTTCTATCTAAATAAACGTTTTCACATTTTACAAAAACATTAATAGTAAGTCTCATAAATAGTTCAATCATTTTACATTTACTGTTTCGTGTTTCTTTATGAATACATTCCTTGGTATGGCTAGGCGGTAAGATATGATTATTGAATCACTTCTTGCAACATGATTTTACTCCACGTTTATTCTGCTGGAAGCAATGATAGTTTATATATCATAATAGTACATAAAAACCTAACCATACTTTCAGTATATCGTCGTAAATCACATCTGTATCCCAATCGACTGGCCTTGATCTTCCTAGAGTGTTTGTTCACCTGCGGGTTTAAGTCGCTATATTGGACATATATAGTGAGTGTTTTACTAAATATGCTTTGCAAACTCAATTCAGTATGTGATGATCATTAACCCCAACGTCATTTAATGTTTTTGCGTCATATAACAGATAAATTTAGAATTCATTACAAGTTACATTAGTATACATCGTATCCTTATTTGTGAGGTGTTAAATGAATTAAAGACATCTCTTATATTATACTTTTTATCATTGGTTTATTAAGATTACGGAAATAGCAAAGGACGTGTGAGTATAGGAACGTAAGCCTGTTTCCTTTTGAAATATAATGATTTCTTTATCATCGTCATTCCGGCTATAAATGTATAATATATGCGATTTGCTTTGGATAAATTTGCATTCCAGGATGGTATGAAAAGAAAGCCCATCTCCACTCCGTTGATGGAAATAAAAAACAATTGAAGCTAGGTTAAATATAACATATTGGTCAGTCGTGTAACATGTTTGAATAGACAAAAACCAGAGGTTATATTTCCTGCTTCAACAAGAACGTACATAGAATATATCATATAAACACACTAGGTCTCAAAGTTTGTTTTTGTATTTATTTTTGTGTTATTAGTCGGTGGACTAGATTATCAATAAAAAAACAATTATTGAATCATCAATTACTCGAATCTGGTTTAGTTACATAGCTATGTAAGTATATCACTGTCGAAAGGATATATCATGTTATGAATGCTAAACCAAGCAGAATCACTTCGCAAATGATAAAACGATATACATTGCAAATAATTTATATAACGTAACAGTAGAAGAATAGAAGGAAAAATCAAACCAATAATAATGTCGAAATTCGGTTTTATAACCTCACTTTCTTTGTCAGTTGCTATTCTTTGAGTATTCCTTATTTGCTAGTAATTGTTTATATAAGAAAAAAGCAATGATCTAGAAAACGTGCTGACACTACAAGAGACTCATTACACCTGTGACATAACTCTTATTAATGAACACTTTTCATTTTTCTTACGTAAACGAACTCTTGACTGATCTTTTGTTTTAGAGAAGCTGAATATGCAGCTTGCTTACTTGAAGAACTGTCAAGTTTTTCACATGCCACCAACAAAGAGGACAACGGCAACGTTTTGAGTCGTCCTCAAAATGTTGAAACTTCACAGGATTTTAAAGAAAAAGATGATAAGAACGTGGACAACCCAAGACAAAAGCCTAATCAATGCGTCCGTGACGAGAATTTGGAGAAATATTATAAGTATGCTTCACACGTACTCAGAGATATGAAAGAAAGCGAAGGGTAGGTGTAGTGTCCTGTGACATACTAATCGGCACTTTGGCGATCTACGGGAATTTAACATGGCAGCGTTTTTTTTGCGACAAAGGGAACTCTGAAAACAGATTAGAACATTTGTCAACATATTATTTCCAGTCTTGGTCCATGAAAGCCTCAACACATCAAACCTATGGACCAATATTTGACACAGAGTTTTTCCTGTCGCTAAAAATCCTCCGTCATGTCAAAATCCTCTTTGTCGCCATTTAGTCCTCTCCATATTAAATTCCCGTTAGTTAATATAGTCTCGACTTTTTCTAATTAGAGCGCTTCGCAATACGTCTGATTAATGACAGCATTATAAAGGTACAATTAAATTAAATTAGAAATGCTCATTTTAATAAACATATTCACATCACATTTTCAAGATTTAAATAAACTGGAAATTGAACACTTTTCATGGCGTTATTATCAGGGTTTAACTTCTAATTGTACAAATAATTTTATATTTGCATTCTTTATACCATTGAGTTAGTTTTATGATCAATTTATACGCAGTTTTGTCCGCTACGCTAGGGTTTTCATGATGTGTCATGTCTTTATTCAAATCAGGAAACGTTTTATTTTTTTTTCTTTGCCGACATAACCAGTGTATGGAATATGGATGCTAAAACCTAAACATTTCCCAATCATGCATACCAGTGTACAACTTCATGTATCATCAGTGGACATTGAAATAAAATATTTTGACTTTAAAAGGTGTCTCCTAACATGATCATGTGGACTAAATATTTATCAATAATACAATACGAATACGGCATTGTATGTCTCACCACCCATTAAGTTCCCACATGATGGAGCCAAGGTGATCCTTAATTTTCATACATGATGAGAAGTTCTGAATTAAATTTTTTAAAAATATAATGAAACTCTTCAACTATAAAATGACAACTTGTGGCGGTAGAAGGTAATATACATTGAAAAAATATAAGAAATTCGTTGACACGTAGATATATTATTCTATTTAAAATTTACTATGATTTTTTTTTGATTATTTTTGAAATATTATATTTATTTATTTAGCTTACGAAATGACCTTGAAATAGAGAAAGAACAAATTAGAGAATTGAAGATTAGATTGAAAAGCATACAAGATGAGAATACTAAACTCATTAAAGAGGCAGACTCACTACGTTCCAGGTACGTATTATGTATTTTCGGAATATTCGTTTTACACTTGAACATAATATTAATTTAAAATGTCCTAATAGTTATTTCCTAAGATAAGAAAAAATACCCAAAATCATTTGTTTTCAAAAAATGTGTATTTAAAACTTACGCGATTCTATAAAGTTAACGCAAATGCAAGTTTAATGCATCGTAATGCATATAGATTGACAGCAAATAGTACAACATAATTCAAGTACTATGAACCAAACGAAATTATCGTACGACGTTAACGTGATATTTTGTTTGCCCGTGTTAGCGTAAAAACGTATTAAGCCTTTGTACGGAATGAGAGTAACAAGTGCGATAATTGATGCTATACAGGAGGATTACATTTATCTGTACTAAGAAATGGTTTGCTAGCAGTTATATCAGACAACTCAGGAACAAATCTGTTTGATTTCATGCTAATTGGCACATAAACACCCTTTTTAATTAATGTTTAAGGTGTTAATTAGGTTAGATATGTATGTGTTCCTTGCCTTTGATGTAAGCCGCTTCTCCCTATTGAATAAGAGCTTGATTAGGTCGAGATATTCAGACACTGTTTTGTAACTTTGCCGTGAACAAAATTGTTGCGCTATGACCAGAATAGTGTTCACTTTTAATTTGCGACTATGTTGTGTTGCTAAAATCAGATATTGTATAAGTAGTAGTCGTGTGCAGCTGAACATAAAGAGACTGTGTCTAAATCAAGAGAACAACAACACAGGTTCGGATTCTGTCTTCGTGTTTGCCATCATATATGTAAATAGATACAAGTTATTGATAATAAAAGGGATACGCAAAAATAGCTCGGCAAATACGAAAATTACCATAAGCATTATAGACATGAACTTAAAATTATAAGGAATGCATCTTTTATAACTAGCGGTATATTTTTTTATCTCTAATCATTGATCCCCATTTCTGATAATTGTAAAATTAAATTTAGGGAAGGTGTCCCCATAGGATGTTTATGTTATTCATACTTTGCAAGAAATGAATTAAGTAGACAGTCTTTGGTGAACCTTGAAAGGATATGTGTGTGTGTGTGTGTGTGTGTGTGTGTGTGTGAGCGCGTGTGTGTGCGTGTTTCTTATGAACACACTTTGACATTTTGTGCAACCGCTGGGTTACATTGCTACTGATTATATTGGACGTCACACGTGAATGAGGTATTAATTTCACAACATATATGCTTACGTTTTTTTGTACACATTCAAGGGTTATCTTTCATTAGTGCATTTGTACATTGTTATATTAAAAAACTTGATATTTGATACGTTACATGTCCATTTTGCAGAAAATTTATAAGAGAAAATAGAAACAAAATCAAATATGATACATTGCGACGAATTTAACTGCATGCTACAATTAATCACATTATGAGATTGATTCTAAAATGGTATGACAAAAGGTTTAAGGACTACAGAAATATGAGCATTATTGACATTCATGTAAAACTAAATTCATGCAAAAATACCAAACACTTATTTTTCTGTCCTAATTTTTACTTTAAATTTGATTTTGAGACACTAAAGCTAATTTGTTACAGCTATTCGCTATTTATATTAGACTGAGCGAACATGCTGAGGCCTTATTATATCAAAACAATCCCTCCAGTGCCGATCTCAGGGACCCAAATAGACCTACCAAGCTTGCTGAAAAGTATTTAGAGCTATATGACAATCAGTAGACGGATGCATTCTCCAAATGTCTCACAGAATATTCGAGTGCCTCTGATGAGGAACTAACTGGTCATTTGTATAATATTCTCGTCGTAAGTACGAACCATTCAATAGCATAGAAAGAAGAGAGTAGTTGTAAGAAAAGCAATCGGACAAAACTCCCACAAACCTCATCATTTAGCATCCTCCTTCCCCTGACAATTGGTAATAGGTACAAGGCGAAAAAACTCAATTACTCTCGTCTTTCAGTTCCTGGATCCCGAAGGCAAAATATGCCTATCCCGAGTTATAATGCTACTGTAAACGTATCTGACTTCGTTTGGATAAACGCTGAAAATTATTGGTATCGCTAGCTTGATCAGACCCAATCCTTTAATGAGAGAGATGTGGTTTGTAAGATACAGGAACAATAGACCAAAGAAACCTCTATCATGATGCGATTTTATCACCAGACCCACATCATTCAGCTTGATTACAACTGACCAACAAACATTGGATTTCTAAGAGCGAGCATAATAGACGGAAGAATACTACGCATACAAATAAGTGTGCCTGATTTAAATCAAGTAGTTGAGATATCTGTGAAAGGCCTTGTTTTGGAATATGCGGATATGTAAATGATGCAAATAAGTAGCATAGTTACTACCTATTGGTGTTGGAAGCGTGTCGAAGGTGTTAGAACTGGTACAACATATAGATGAGTTGTGGTGAAGAATTCAATACGACACATTTGACCAAAAAGAAGTAATTTAAAACAAAGCAATGATGAAAGTTAGATGCCAATATAATCACATTATGCACATCATCGATGTATTGTATACAAGTTTAAATTGTTAGTAAAAGATACTATAAAGAAAGGTTTTACATTTAATTTACGACATATGGTTCTTATAATACAGAAATCTGAACATAAATTTAGTCAAAAACCCGTGGGTATAGGGACTCGAAATCACCCATTCACTGCAACGATTTTTCACCTTCTAAAGTGGATGAACAATATGCGGAATTATTTGGAACGCTGATAGAAACTCGGATACTAGCTATGTAATACCTTGAACGTCCGGTGCCAGCGCCAAGGCAAAGGTAAATGCATGAAGCTGAAAGACCAGCGCCTGAAGCACGGAGTGAAATGTCAATGCCAGTTATGTGGAAAGCTTAGCGTTAACCTTTCAGCAAGATAGGAAAATAATAGATCATCGAAACGAAATAAATAATGAGACGGGTTACTTCCGAAACCAAGCTGTTGTTTTGCTAAAGCTAGAAAAAATTGAGCTGCCAGTCCATTGTATCGTGACACGAATATTGCAGCACCTTGAAGACTGCGTTGGTAATGGTTATGGGTGGACATTAAGTCATTACATAGCTCTAGCTTTAATTTTACATATCAGCTTCTGAAAATATTCCGCTCTGTCTCGAGGCCAATGTTGGTTACAGCGAAATTCGCTGTTTTGCATGGGATGTGTTTTCAACCCTTTATTCAATACATACTCATGATGTTAAGCCATACACGTATAATAATTTATATGCCCGACCTAAGGTTTGATGCCATAGTGTTTCTGGTGAACGGTTGCTATGCTGGCATGCTTGAAATACTCATTCGTGAAATATCGGTCAATGTTCTTGGCTGGAATGGTGTGCTCCATCTTATTAGTCAACAAAAAAGTAAGACATTCACACTGTGAGCCAATTGTCGCTCATCAACGAATACATGAAACAATGTGTCTGGATGAAGAATCTAGGCCAACTGGTATTGAAGAACAGTAGACATAAAGAAAAGAAGGACATCGTTTATTGGTGCTTCTGCGTCTTAAACCGTGACAGCCTGCTGACTCACACACTGATAGCTTCCGCAGTAATGGTGTAAAGTCACAAAGTATGATTCTACTAGAGACAGGAGAGCAAGGAGAAACTACTCTGTAATTTTGCGGATCTCTACCCCCTGTGGCATGTCCACTCAACGGAAATGGTCAGAGAAATTCCTGAAAAACATTACAAATACATATCAGTCTCGTTGACGCAGCCTGTAAACACTTCATATATGCATGCCAAAGAAGGTTTTGGGATTGCAACCAACCGCACGTAGTACGAGTCTCATTTCTTACCAAGATCGGTATCTACCGATACGTGTGCATAGGTAAGTGTAACAAAATTGTTACCGAGTGGATGGTGGATTAAATGAACAACACAAACACAAAATGTGAAAGATAATGTAAATTTAAGAAATAAATTATTAATGAACGATAATGATATATCAACACAGTAATTCATGCGTTCAACCCACGATCACACTCCACAACCATTCACAATTCAAAAAAAATTAAATATTAATACAGAATAAACACAGCTCCAAGGAATCTCCTGGACTAAACACAGATCCAAGGAACTTCCTGGACTACACAAATGTTTCAAATAAAATTGAGCCTTTACAAAAGTTGTATTAACGCAAGTATAAATTGCGATAACAAATACAAACATCAAACTATACTGTCGCACGTATGGATTGCGACAACAAGTACAAACATCTACATGTATTTTATCAAGTTGCTAACTGTTATTGAGATTCATGTATTCCTTTGAAATACTACTGAAATTCAAAGTAACTATGTGTAAATATAACAATGTATTCAATTGTAATTACAATTGCAACACACACATGTGTCTCGACACTGTACAACCGTACGATTCACCAACTGTTGAATCGCCGCCCAGCTTCTCTGAATACCTAGGGTTGACCCAATACTTTTATCGGCCACTTGCCCTTCACGGATCCACTACAGTTATACGTACAGACAGCATACAGCATCTTCTAGAACCACCGGTCCCAAACAGCTAGATGCTACCCCGGACGTTTACACCTTTAGACAGCTCCGACACTCGGACATTTAGACTTCTAGATTTCCGGATATTTACACATCACGACAGACGTAGATGGACAGACACTCCGACAGACAGACAGTCAGATACCTCAATTTGATCGCACAATTAAACAGCATAATCACGGCACAATCAATCACATTCAGCTACAATTAAGAGACATTCAGAGACGTTCAGAGACGTCCAGCTACAATTCAGAGACATTCAGAGACGTTCCGCTACAATTCAGAGACGTTCAGCTACAATTCAGAGACGTTCGGCTACAATTCAGAGACATTCAGAGACATTCAGCTACAATTCAGCTGCAATAAAGAAACCAAACTAATAATAGTTGTTTCTAAAACAAACTAAAATTTAGATTGCGCTATTGCATTTAAAGTCTTAATAGTGACTAGTAATTCCAAATATTCAACGGTTTAAATCTGCATTGTAATAAAGGCTTCATTATATGAAATGATAAACTGAATAAAATTCACAATAAAACGAAATATAAATTTAACACTCACCCCTTTGGCTGGTGAAAGAATGACGAGCTATCTCTCCTTTGATAAGATACTTTTGGACTCTTATCAGAATTATTCTGCCTTATATATCCTCAAATAGGTGAGCAGAATTCACGGCAAAATTCCCGTGCACCCCGTGATTCTAATGTTCCTGACTTCAAGTGATTCGTAGTCAGGCACATGCAAATCGTTACACGTCGCTTACCTTGAAAAAAAACACTCATTCATCCCAGGTAACGCATGTACGACAAAACAAAAAAAAATGGTGAAACAACAACACAAACACAAAATGTGAAAGATAATGTAAATTTATGAAATAAATTATTAATGAACGATAATGATATATCAACACAGTAATTCATGCGTTCAACCCACGATCACACTCCACAACCATTCACAATTAAAAAAAAATTAAATATTAATACAAAATAAACACAGCTCCAAGGAATCTCCTGGACTAAACACAGATCCAAGGAACTTCCTGGACTACACAAATGTTTCAAATAAAATTGAGCCTTTACAAAAGTTGTATTAACGCAAGTATAAATTGCGATAACAAATACAAACATCAAACTATACTGTTGCACGTATGGATTGCGACAACAAGTACAAACATCTACATGTATTTTATCAAGTTGCTAACTGTTATTGAGATTCATGTAATCCCTTGAAATACTACTGAAATTCAAAGTAACTATGTGTAAATATAACAATGTATTCAATTGTAATTACAATTGCAACACACACATGTGTCTCGACCCTGTACAACCGTACGATTCACCAACTGTTGAATCGCCGCCCAGCTTCTCTGAATACCTAGGGTTGACCCAATACTTTTATCGGCCACTTGCCCTTCACGGATCCACTACAGTTATACGTACAGACAGCATACAGCATCTTCTAGAACCACCGGTCCCAAACAGCTAGATGCTACCCCGGACGTTTACACCTTTAGACAGCTCCGACACTCGGACATTTAGACTTCTAGATTTCCGGATATTTACACATCACGACAGACGTAGATGGACAGACACTCCGACAGACAGACAGTCAGATACCTCAATTTGATCGCACAATTAAACAGCATAATCACGGCACAATCAATCACATTCAGCTACAATTAAGAGACATTCAGAGACGTTCAGAGACGTCCAGCTACAATTCAGAGACATTCAGAGACGTTCCGCTACAATTCAGAGACGTTCAGCTACAATTCAGAGACGTTCGGCTACAATTCAGAGACATTCAGAGACATTCAGCTACAATTCAGCTGCAATAAAGAAACCAAACTAATAATAGTTGTTTCTAAAACAAACTAAAATTTAGATTGCGCTATTGCATTTAAAGTCTTAATAGTGACTAGTAATTCCAAATATTCAACGGTTTAAATCTGCATTGTAATAAAGGCTTCATTATATGAAATGATAAACTGAATAAAATTCACAATAAAACGAAATATAAATTTAACACTCACCCCTTTGGCTGGTGAAAGAATGACGAGCTATCTCTCCTTTGATAAGATACTTTTGGACTCTTATCAGAATTATTCTGCCTTATATATCCTCAAATAGGTGAGCAGAATTCACGGCAAAATTCCCGTGCACCCCGTGATTCTAATGTTCCTGACTTCAAGTGATTCGTAGTCAGGCACATGCAAATCGTTACACGTCGCTTACCTTGAA
Organism: Unio pictorum; assembly: GCA_030141615.1. NCBI lineage: Eukaryota > Metazoa > Mollusca > Bivalvia > Unionida > Unionidae > Unio > Unio pictorum. The sequence goes on along the minus strand of JARLTB010000378.1, from coordinate 149,903 downwards.
AAAAACACTCATTCATCCCAGGTAACGCATGTACGACAAAACAAAAAAAAATGGTGAAATTAGTTTGTAATTCAAGAAGAAATAAATTCAATTTTCGCCTAATTCTGTGACAATACCTCCCCCCAAGAATAAAAATGTACACATTTTTAAAACTAACACTGAATAGAAGAAAAATAACTACTGATAATATCTTACAACATTTACACTGGTTATACTACAATCTGGATTTTAATACTGGGTAAATTCATACACATTTCCCATCATTCCCTACTCAAGTAGTTTGCCCCTTTATTTTCAACTCCCCTTATTGCTTCTACACGGAAGCGAAAAGGTTGTAGTGTCAGCGCCTAACGCATCAACCGAGCGTTAACGACCTTGGCCTTGTTTAAATACACTAGGGGTTGGTGATCATTCTCGAGAACGAAATCTCTCCCAAATAGATATGCGTGATTCTTCCCAATTCCCCATACTACGGTCAAACATTCCTTTTCTATAACGGAATAATTTTTCTTCCTGAGTAGCAATGTCCTACTTGAGTAAGCTACGGGTAACTTACTGTCGTCTTGCTCTTGCAGTAAAACTTCCCCCAACCCAGTTTCAGAAGCATCTGTTCTTAAAATAAAGGGTTTGCTGACATCTGGCAATTTTAATATAGGTGCACTAACAAGTTTCTCTTTCAGAGCACAAAATGCTTTATCTTGTGGCGGTCCCCATTCAACTTTGTTTGGTTGCCCCTTCTTGGTCAAATCAGACAGTGGGCTAGCAATGGCTGCAAAGTTCGGTATAAACTTTCTATAAAAACCTACTAGACCTAGAAATGATCGTACTTGCGTTTTGTTGGTTGGCTTTGGTGCGTCTCTAATTGCTTCAACTTGCTTGGGGTGAGGTTTTAACTGAAACATACCACTGACCCTATGACCCAAACAATCTAAATCTGTATAACCAATACTGCATTTAGTGGGTCTCACTGTGAGGTTCGCTCTGCGGAGTCTATTGAAGAGTTCGCCCAGGACGGACACGTGCTCACTCCAAGTATTAGTGTACACGAATATGTCGTCTACAAAGCTATCGACGTTTGATAAACCTTTCAGCAACTTTCGCATCAAACGACAACAGGTGGCGCTGACCCCAACTAACCCGAATGACATCACTTTGAATTGATACAATCTTTTCTGGGTCGCAAATGCTGTCAATGCTCGGGATTTTGGGACAATGGGAACCTGCCAATATCCCTTGGCCAGATCTAATTTGGAAATCCATCGGTTTCCTGACAACTTCGCAAATAGACCCTCCATATCTGGCATTGGTTCTGCATCGAACACAGTGATTTTATTTAACTGCCGAAAATCGATACAGAATCGGTTCGTCCCGTCCTTTTTCCTGACTAGCAATACTGGAGAAGAATATGGCGAGTTGGAGGGTTCAATCACCCCCAGATCCAACATTTTACCCACCTCTTCGTCCACAGCTTCATGTGCGTTGTATGGCACCGGATTGCCCTTGATTCGAATAGGGTCAGACGTATTCAGTTTCATTTGTAGGTCTAACAAAGTTGTACAACCGGGTATGTCGGTGAATACATTGGAGTGTTTAGCCAAGAGCGCATTAATTTGTTGACGTTGGTCTTTCGTCAACTCCGCACTCACATCGACTTTATCTATCCCTTTCCCCGCAACTCCCAAGGGACAGTCAAGGGAACTCTCGATATTCGAATCTGCTTCATCATCGTCTACGACTGCCGTACAAACGACATTTAAGAACCCCTTTTCAACATTGTCGCTCTGTCTCTTGATATACAACTTAAGCATGTTAGCATGGAATGTCTTTAAATTACCGTCTATGTCAATTTTATAGTCCACGTCACCTTTTACCTCTTTAACTTCATCGGGACTTTTCCACTAGACTAATAACTTATTTGAGCTAGTTGGAAGAAGCAATAGAACCTGATCTCCTACAATAAATTTCCTATTTCGCGCTTTGCGGTTATAATATTTGGCATATCTGCGCCCCGATTTCATTAACTCGTCACGTGCCATCTGGCATGCACTCTCTAGTTTATCTCGCAGATCTAATACATACTGGTAAGTAGTTTTGACATCAGCACCTGAGAACGTTCTTGCATTTGCTCTATTGATGCCAGATCGGTATCGGTTTTAAACCAGCATGTCGTCGATATTAGTTATGATGGGTTCCATTTGGTACGTGCCATGTCCAGCATCGTGAAACTTTATGTTGGTACAGGGTATTGGCTAGTACCAAGTTGTTGTAGCTTGCGAACTCGAGCAGCCGTCACCCTCTTTCATTGGTAAGCTCATTACAAGAAGGTCAACAATGATCATCCCAGTCTTTTAGATCATCTTTGCCAACTTTGGCATTCCAGTCTCCTTGGATAATAAGGATGTCTTTTTCTACTTACGATGTTTATTATACCCTGGATTTAGCTGTAGAAAGCTTCTATTTCTTCATCATCACGATCAGTAGTTGGAGCATAGACTTGGATAATGGTGATGTTAAAGGGGGATGCTTTAAGACAAATGGAGATGATTCTGCTAGATATGGGGCGACATTCAAGCACAGATCCCTTGATGGTTTTGTTTACAAGGAAGCCTACTCCATTTATGGACTTGTCCAACTCTCTACTATAGTATAATATATGCCCATCTTCAGTTTAGTGTTCTCCTAGGGAGTCCCAGTATGTGCCATTTGTAGTGCTACATCTCATGTGTCAACTCTTGGAGTCTTCCAGTTTGCGCCAGAGTTCTAATGTTCCAGGTGACGATTGCAACGTTGTCTCTGGCTCTGATTTTATGCAAAGTACCAGTAACACACTTGTCACCTCCGTCCTGGTAGACAAAGGAAGGCGCTGTCCTTGTTTGACCCGGGTGACTTCTGACAAGTCCAGCATTATCAGTGTGTCTTGGGCAAAAGTCGTCTGGCGGAGCCCATTCATCTCCAGACCAAGGAGTTGCCAGAAGGGGATGTAGTACATCGTCCAACTGCCTTAGAGTCTCCACTCCGTATTTTCTTTTAAGGGTTTACTCCCTTAGCCTTTGGCTAACCAAAGCCAACCAGTAAAGCAGCAGAAGACTCGTGTATGGGCGGGTTCATTCATTTCCCGAGCAGATAGAGCATCTCCACTGCCCAATCAATGGATAAAACTAACTAAATAAATGATACAGCTTGAACGTATTGCCTCATTTATGTCAAAGAAGTTATTTGTGATGTCCCACACTTATTTTAAACACAAACATATACATAGATACACAGACCGAAATACGCACACCGGTCACTATTAGGATTAATTCCGAAATGGAGTTTTGATCCTTGTACATGGAGTTATATTCTTTTTATTGAAAGAGTGTTAATACATTGTTTTGCCCAAAGGGGAGAGAGACAGGCGTTCCTTATAAAATACATAAAAGGAGGTATAAGAAGGAAGTTTGGTGAATTTATGAAATCAGTTAATGTTCAGTACATTGTTTTGATATGAGACTGTTACCCTGATAGCACAAATTCTATACTTATTTAAAAGTACTCGAACATAAGTTTAAGACCAAAATTATCATAACATAATGCACCATAGTAATAAAGTACTAGACAGTACTCTCACATTGCACCAACATGTCATGAACATATGCAAGGCTGCATATCTTGAATTGAGACGAATCAGTTCCATTTGTAAATATCTTTCAGTTGATGCCACTAAAACACTTGTGTGTTCATTAGTACTTTCAAGACTGGACTATTGTAACTCAATTCTGTCTGGTTTGTCACAATATTTACTCCGGAAGCTTCAAAAGGTTCAAAACACAGCTGCACGGATCATCTTTAGAGTACTTCGATCAGAGCACACCTCACCACTGCTCTGTACCCTACAGTGGCTATCGATTTGATACAGAATCAAACACAAAATTTGTTCTCTGTGCTATGTTTCAATGACAGACTCCAGTCCAACATACCTATCCAGCCTTACCCATCTGTATACACCAGCTAGATACTTACGCTCTTCTTCTGATAATCGTATACTGATTGTTCCCAAGGTCATATGGACAACTTTCGTTTGCACACCAGGGCCCGGCGACGTGAAACGAATTGCACATTGAAATTAGACACAAAGACACAGTGGTCCATTGTAAGAGTGCTCTTTAGACTCACCTGTTTCGACTGCAGGGACAAACTTAGCGACCTAATCATGTTTTGTATCTTATATATTTTTCAGCATGTTTTAATGTTTACCAATTTCATTGTTTTTGTCATTTGTTGTTCTGTAGTGTAGTCATATCATTATATATGGTGTAAAGCGCTTAGAGCTTCGAAAGATTAGGCGCTATACAAAGTCCTCATTATTTTTATTATTATTATTATTATTATTATTATTATTATTATTATTATTGAAGTGTGCTACAGATAGTCAGATTTGGAAAATGTATCATGTGTACATATATTTTAGGGACAGAAGTCAATTGAAAACTGAGAACCAGTACCTAAGAAAGACTCTTGATGGACTTCATAAAGATATAATTGGTGGAGACGAAACGGCACTAACCGAATTAAAACCGCCCAAAAACATGAAGGATAACCAATCAATTGTAGAAGTGGAAGCAAATGTCAAGGAAGTCACAAAGAAATTCCACGAAATAGAAACGTAAGTTTATAAATTCTATGTTTTCCTTAATTAAAGCCACATCTACTTTCTGTAACGTGTATTGGTATTGTGTGAATAAGGGGATATGCATAGCCTGATGACATGTTTCAAATTAAAATTGTTTATTTACCCAGGGTCTCTTCCATTTTATATAACGTTTATCGCTTCCAGCAGCATTGCAAGTGAGGGTAAAATTCTGTTTTAAGGCGAAAGCGATAAATTGACATTTATGTACGACAGCTTTCGAACGATTACTTTTGTCATGAAGGGCTTGAGAGTACCATTTGCACGGTTTCTGTTACGTTTGGATATTGTTTCTCACTGATTTTGCTATTATAGCGAGTTTAATTTTCTAGTGGATATTGCGTTTTTAATAGGTTCGTTTGTATGACTCAAAATATAATCCATATTATATATGAACAGTAGCAAAGGTAAAATATAGTCACTGGTACAAAATAAAATTTAGATGTTGCATTGGAATGGACTGCATAAGCAACTTATTTGATGCATGTTGATGACGACATAACAAATAATTGCACACCCAGTCTGATAGCAGCCTTGTTATAACTACATCACGTACACCTTAAAGTAGCCCTGTCTCAACAACAGGGCTTTCAGAGAAAAAAATTAAAACTGGGTAAAGAATTGGTCGGTAACGAATACAGAAGGTATAATTAATTTCCTGAGTTTTCTTTTTGCTTTCTTGTATTTATAGCCCTATTTTATAGCACCATTATCACACACACACACACACACACACACACACACACACACACACACACAACCAATGGTGAGATAATACATTTATTTAAGAACGTCGAAACTTGATCAGTCACCGAGAAACTAAGCAATAGGCATTGTTTAAGCCGAATTACTAAGATTGTTACTGATAATGTAAACACGAACGTCACATGCTAGCGTTTATTATAAAAGATGTTAGACACATTAAAGCCATACCAAAATATAAGAAAATTAAATAAAATCATGTACCAGGAATTACAAAAGGTACAGATATGCATGACATTTACAATATCGACAGAATGTTTGTTTATATCGTGAAAAATGCACATTCATGGCTTCACCTTGCAACATTTTTCTCCGTTTTTCCGTATATTGTTTAGAAAATAACTATTATAAATTCTTTATAGCCAGTAATGTGCCGTCATGCAGTTAAAGTCAATGCATACACGCATAGACATAAGCAGATAAACAACCTGTGTAGATGAGTTCTCTTTGCAGGCAGCGTTAAGAAGTAAAGATTGCATTCATCAGTGTTATGTCCAAATTGTGTTTAATCATGCAAAATCGGGTTTCATAACAGACAAGATCACATGCGAGAGATGTCATCCTGTGCAATACTCGTTCTATTTTTAGACTTTGTTTAAGGACTATATTTGGTTGTTGTTGTTGTAGGGTTTAACTCCATTGTTCAGCACACGATTGGCTATACATGGCGGCCAGTATTAATGGTGGAGGACGAAGCCAGGAAAACCCATGGAAAGAACCACCGATTCACGAGAAGTTACTGGCAAGCTTTCTTACATACCCACATTGGCCGAGTCTGAGTCTCGAACCCACGCAGACAGAGGTGAGATGGCAGTGATCCGTAAACGGAGAGCGCTTTAGACCACTCGGCCACTCGGGGCCCCACTTTATTTGGTACGGATGTTATGTGATTTTGTTCCACAATGTAAAGGAATAGAAAATGTTAATGATTTCACTATATCAAGAACAGTTATATATATGCGCTGACAGAAACTAACCTTTACGCCTAAAATAATGAATAATGTCACATGATTATGTCATGAACGTGCGTGATAAAACAGTTTCACAAGTCCAAACAAAATAGATGTTAATAACACTTGTCTCATTAATGTGAAAAATGTTTGTATGACGTGACCATCCTTAAATTTATCTCTTCCATTCACAACTCCTACCCGCTAGATGTTGCCAGCTATAACCTGAATGTATATCTGGGTGATATATTAACTTTCAAGATGGCGGCTCAAAACGAACGGTGCAGATGTGATCTGTTAATGTGCGTTATTTACAACTCGTCTGTAGTTCTACATAGTCTTCAAAATGATGAATATTTTTTGAGTGGTTTTCCATGATGTGTTTCGTCAGGCTTGTTATTTTCAGTGTAAACATTGAAGTTCTGTGATTTTCCAATGAACCATAGTGATACTGTTAATTATAGATGAACAAATATTGACAAACCCTATCAAGGAAAATTCGTTGTGCTTAGTGCAAATGTATTAAGACGATTCAAATTGATCTAGGTAAGTTTGGTATCAATGGCAATGGTACAAATAGACCACAGAACATGTCCATTCACTCCAGCTATATATAGACAAGAAAATACACACCGTGCATATATTAACAAATCCAAAACAAAGAAATAAAAACACTAGTCAATTATTGAAAAGGTTCCCCTGAATACAAAACTTTCTCAGTAGACTGAGATGTTGTACAAAAAAAAACCTGAATACTTGGGAGAACATGATCAATACGAAAAGCTAACCACTAAACCGTCATTAAAAATATCAAACTAGATGAGGAATTATTCCTGTATATACTATTCATTTCATGCAAAGCTATTAACTCAAAAGACTGTTTTCGTTCTTTAGGAATGCGGAAAATGTAAGAAAAGAGAGGGAATGTCTGTCGTCAACACTGCAGTGTCTTACCAACCATGTACAAGGTCTCTCTACAGAAGGTGACATATCGTCTGCTTTGGATCAAATCAAATCATCCGTTAAGAAAGAGAGCCAAGCGAATCAATTTCTTACTCAAGCAAAAAAAATTATAGGTATTCAAATGGAATGGAAAAGGTACTTCAGCACGATTTTATTAATTTCGTTAAAGTAATATGATTCATACACGAAACCAAGAGCGCGGTTTATTTATTGCAACATTATGTGCATTCGGACAAAAATTGCCTTAAATCCTGGACATTTTCTCATTACGCCACATGCGCCTTTCCTACTCGTGCACCCGTCCCCAAACAATCTACTTGCTCAGAATATAAAGTGTTAAAAATACTTAACACTGTTTTTAAACTATATAAAATTATTTAATTCATGCATCCGCACTGTTTTGGAAAACATGCAGAACATTTCATCGTCAGATAGTACAATTCTGATCAATCTAACGTATTTATTTGGGAGCTTTGAGTTCTATTTGTTTATCTTTCATGTATAATTACTTTAAAATATTAGTGGAAGTATACATTTGAATGGATCTAATACACACACAAGTTCATGACTGTGTAATCATTAGAATATTAATGCATGAAGTCATACGATTTCGATCTTCCTATATCAAGCTACTACCTAAATGAGCATAATCAACAAACCTTTTATTTTCTATTCCTTTCTTCCATCTCTTTGGATGAATTTTCAGTACCAGAATTCTCGGATTTAGTTTACACGATCGTTCTATCAATATGATTTCACAAAGGATTGCTAGAGGTACCCTCAATTAGTGAAGAAAGTGAGAAAGATTAAAATGTAATTGCAGGGAATATCTCGAGGCATTTAAATTTAGGCTTCGGCTAAAAGCCAACCAAATAAGTGACACTAATAAATATATCATGTAGAAATATTGTAAATAATGAACGCAGAGAAATGTTGTTTTTTTAAGGGAAATTAGTTTCGTTGTTTGGATGAATGTATCTTCTTGATTATTTTTTCAATTCTTAACGTCATTGTAGTATGACTTTCATAGGCCTTTTCTCTTCTATATTCTCATAAAAACGAGTATATCTGATTATACGTTTTCCCAATATTTCCCTGTTCTTCGGAGAATGTTACTGTAATCAGTTATATTATTCAATACATACTCAGTGTTATACTGACCGTTATACACAGTGTGATACTGACCGTTATAAATAGACAGTGTTATACTGACCGTTATACATAGTCAGTGTTATATTGACCGTTTTACATAGTCAGTGTTATATTCACCGTATTACATAGTGTTATATTGACCGTTATACATGCTCAGTGTTATACTGAACGTTATACATATTCTGTTATACTGACCGTTATACATAGTCAGTGTTATATTGAACGTTATACATAGTCAGTGTTATATTGACCGTTATACATAGTGAGTGTTATATTGACTGTTATACATAGTGTTATATTGACCGTTATACATAGTGTTATATTGTTCCCTTAAACCCAATACATTCTTACATGAATACATATGCTCGACCGTGCACATATTTCCAGTATTCAGGTGGCGTTAAGAATTATAGATTTTATTTTTCAGTTTGCATATTAGTGAGTTTTCATTATAGACAGTGGGGTATCTTCATTGTGAAAATCACATCTTGTGGAACATTCATCATTTTTACTTCAAAGACACTTCATATACGTCCACTTTTGACAAAAATAATATGTAATCATTTGAACACGTGACAAATACAGCGGTTTTATGTTTTCGCTCTGCTATAAAAACTTTCAATATGTGTTTAACAACCAAACACATAAACACACATTAAAATATATTTTATCATGTGCTGCTTTTAATGTACGATGTAATAAAACGTTTTAATAATTTTAGAGATTAGATTCAATAACACAATGCTCATTGAAGTGAATAATGTTTTGCCACATAATTATTCAGTTTAAGTTTTTCTCTTCGATTTGAAAAAATAAAGACTTTGAGGAATCATATGCATCTAATTTTAATTTCATCTATCCATCTAAATACAGGTACCGTAGCTCTTGTTTATAAATCTTCTCTTGGAACAATTTTATTTCGCCTAATTTTGCATATTTTAAAGGCGTGGAAATTGATATGTTATTATATGTATTCACTAAAGATGAATATGTGCCGCGGAAAACATGGAGGAACATGCTCGTAGAGTACACATGTAGAAACAATCATACTGTGAACGTGTAGAAAGCAGTATGAAAAACATGGACTATGCAAATATTTTGAACCGTTAGGTGCAACCACCGATAGCTTAGATGATTTGAAAATTGGGTGATCCATTAGCATTGAAACCCCTGTTCGTAGGTTCAGTTCTGAACGGCATAGATTTGATCTGCTTACGATGAGGATGCACAAAATAACTGTGACCATGGTTAAAATATACATAATATTATAATATATATATATATATATATATATATATATATATATATATATATATATATATATATATATATATATATATATATATATATATATATAGGGAAAGCATTACAATGTATATTTACAGGGAAGCAGAGTACGCGACTCATCTTTTCAAAGAGTTGAACGAACGCTTGGCTTACGATGGAAAGCAAGATACTCAGATCGGTCTGAAAGAACCGCCGGTTCAAATGGAGCGTGCCAGTAGCAAAAACGGGAAAAAAGGTCATAAAAATCAGAATGATGAGAAGCCAAGCTCGAGACACATTGAACAGATACAGAGTAACTTTGCAATTGCATCAAATGTATTGAAAAAGCTAATGTAAGTAGAATCTGTATTTCATATCAGAGAAAATGTTTATCATATAATAGTACAACGTCGTCGCCAGAGAATGCAATATTTCGGAAAGTTCATCACCACCTATGTCCGTCTCTGCTTAGAGTTCCGCGTGTCTCATGAATATTCATAAAGCGGCTTGACTCATCACGTTAAATGGCAAGTTAATGTTGTTCGCCATTGTGTCTCAGCATAATATCTTTTCAGAACGTCCTTCTCATCACTGCACAAAACTATTTGAGAGATCTGACTAGTCCTTACTCTTACTGATGCTAGAGTTTCGTATTTAGATAATCGTTTCTAAACGAGACTCCAGATGGACTTTCATATGAATTTAAAAATGTAATATCTCTTTAAATCTCATCCGTCTTGGTTCAAAATAGTGATTTTCGATCTTTATGAAATGATGTCTATCTTGTGTATAGACGTATCAGTTAGAAGATAGATGAATATTTGATAGAATCCAATTAAACAATAATGTTATAAACGTTATAAACAATCAGTCCATGATACAATATCTTTATCCAATTATCAGTCAGTCAATATATTTGTATATTTTATGCATCAATTAAAACAAATAATACAGATCTTGCATTTATTATTATGTATGTGTTAGGAATGCGGAAGAATCAATAGTAGAGCGGGAATGTCTGTTGTCAATACTGAAGTGTCTTCGCAACTATGTACGAGATCTTTTTGAAGGCAAGACTGAAGCAGAAACATCGCCATCTTGGGACGAACTATGGTCATCTATTAAGAAAGAGAGCTCAGTGAATCAAGGTCTTTCCCACGCAAAAGAAATTTCAAGTTATCAAATGGAATGGAAAAGGTACTTCAGCTATTTTATATTAACTTCGTTAGAATGTTTAATAAACGTACACAAACCAAGAGTTAATATTCTTTATTGTAATTTACTTTGAATACTGAGCAAACTTGCATGACACTTGCAATGCATCACACGAGCCTTCCTGGTCAGTGCAACAAATAAATCTACTTTGAACGAAATATCATTTAATAATAATTAACAATATTTGTATACCATACATAATTGTATTTGTACCTGTGTTTAAGTACCTCATTAAAAAGAAAACTTGGACCTACCTAACTGATTTATTCTGGAGCTTCAGAAAACTGTTCTCAACTGTACCTATATATATATATATATATATATATATATATATATATATATATATATATATATATATATGTGTGTGTGTGTGTGTGTGTGTGTGTATGTGTGTGTGTGTGTGTGTGTGTGTGTGCTACTACGAATTTTAGTTCTCTAAATGTGTAAAAGAAACGAAGTAAAGCAAACAATATAAACAATGTAAGTACAACTCAACAAATATTTTATTTACCTAGAATAAAAAGAGTGAAATGTTAAGGCCACTTACATCATTGTGAATTTAATTCCAAATAATCATGAATGGCATATCATAGGTTAAACAGTATAGAATATTCTGAATTAATTATATTAATTTGATATCTCGATGTACAAAGGTCACATATTTCAGAACGTCTTTGAATGAGGTGTATATGATCCCAACGTTTTGAATAAGACCATACAATTAAATAGCAGTTTGTAATTCCAATGAATAATTTTAATACATAATTCATCTCAAGTTATGTCTGGCCAAAACGGCAGTGTATAACCCATACATTTATTTGGATTGTTAAAGACTTATGAGTGAATAGTTGTTTACAAAATCTCTCCCACCAGCCCGTTTCTCTCTGTCAATGTAACGAAATAAATTCTCCACCTACTCAATCTAACGAACACAAAACTACATTCATGAGTTGACTTTTTAGAATAATAACAAGTATCAGATAGCATCTCTCTCAATAACGGACTAAACTAAGCACGTAATGCAAATAAAATTAAACCTAATTACATTTTTATGATTATGTTTGGATCCTTGTAACTGGAACTATTTTATATTGTATAACTAATGTTATCTTTATATAACATTTATTGCACATGTTACATCTCATTTCAAAACAATAATGGTATTCATCATAATTATCATCGTTTTTATCATCTTTTAAAACTATAACGGCATTGACAAATAATGATTCTTAAAAATTTGAAACAAAGGTATATCTTATAGATGAGTAGTTCTGTTTTGTTCCTTTTAATTGGTGATACTTTTATTTAAAAAAAGCATAGTGATAAAATTTGCCAATCCTGGTTCTAATTGCACACCATTTCTTTATATTACACAAACGTTATGAAGATGAATGGTATTTGATGATGCTTTACATCTTAAAGATCTCAAATTACATTTCAAACGCATGTATTAAGTGCCATTCATCTTGAGAGACTTTTTCCAAATAAATCTGCTAAGTGCTTTCTGCCAATTTGTCACTGTTCGCCACACTTTGAACAGTTAAATATAGTTTTAGAACCAATATAATATGTACACTATACTGCAGTAGCGTGATAATAATAATAATAATAATAATAATAATAATAATAATAATAATAATAATAATAATAATAATATTGATGATGATAATAATAATAATATAATGATAATGATAATAATAATAATGATAATAATAATGATAATAATAATAATAAAAATGATAATAATGATAAAAATAATAATAATGTTAATAGTAATAATCATACTAATAATGAAAATACTACTACTGATAATAATATTGATGATAAATAATAATGATAATAATAATAATGATAATAATAATAATGATATAAAATGATAATAATGAAAATACTACTACTAATAATAATAGTGATAATAATAATAATATTAATAATAATAATAATAATAATAATAACAATGATAATAATAATATAATCGTGCTTTACTAAAACGCCACACCACCAGCTGGATAAGTTTATTTAGAAAGAGGAATGAAAATCAGAGATCAGAACAAATATAGGGCAAACTGCCAATGTTTCTTTTCATTGAAAATACCTTTGCCACGCCAATCAAATGTTTTTTCAATAATAATCGATGTATTATACTAAGATAAATCTTTTGTCTTGTTCTTTGAGGAATCCTGTGCCAGCACAAAACTACAAAATAAATCTTACAAAATATTAAACATCTGTAAAAATGAACATCGTTGTCTTGGGACTACAATGATTCAATGGACGAAGTGTGATCAAGCCACTGTAATTCACCTTTTTATATTTTAAAGATGCATACACTTCAATCCTTATATTATCTAATGTATGAATGGAAGAGATATATTAACCGTAAGTGTATATTTTGCTTAGTTTAAACCTGTTGCACTATTGTGTAGAGATTAGGTTCTAGGAAGTATAGGTTGGGTCGGGAATCCGGGCACTTTCTTACATCCGGGCATTTTCAGTGCATGGTTACGACCGCCGAGGTGAAAACAACCGCTATTGTTCTAGTTACTTGAGTAACGTATGCCATGTGGGGAACATTTACACATTTTAAGATTTGCAGTGTTGGTGTTTGCACAAACCATCATATGCAAAAGAAAAATTTAAATAATTAAAAACTCTTCATAAATTACCAAATACGTCTTTTCTCTCTCGCCAATAACTACATAAATATACAAGTGTCTATTATAGGTTTAAAATAAACAAATAAGCTAAAAATTATACCTTTAACCGCTCAGCTTTTCCTTGACACTCCATCGTTCATATTTGCCATTATAATGCAAACTCCAAACTAAATATATGTCATACGAGCCAACTATATGTGCCCACCCTGAATTGTTCTTTTAAATGATTGACTACTCTGATTGTATGCCATTTCTTTAATCTCTTTAATCATGAGAACGACCAGGATACTGCCGTAATTAGCAGGTATTAATTAAATTCACATACACATAAAAACGGAAATTTAAAAACCGAAAACTGTCTTTTTTTAAACAGTCATATGTTGACTACTTTTAGATGTGGATGGTGTATTGGAATGATAAATTAAGCAATGATAGCGTATTAAATGACAATCAGCTCATTTCACAAACCTACTGTATATTCAAAAATAATCTACATTAATTTATTCTCACTGAAGGTCGAAACACTGGCAAGATATAGTAGTATCAGCATTTATTAATGATTAGAATTAAAGATTTCTTGCCGCACACATGATCAAGTGAGCTCTTATCTATCTATCTATCTATCTATCTATCTATCTATCTATCTATCTATCTATCTATCTATCTATCTATCTATCTATCTATCTATCTATCTATCTATCTATGGTTGTCTGTATGTCCGTCCGTCCATCCATCTATCCGACGAACCAACAAACTAACTACTTTAAAAAAAAACAGTACGCAAAACTTGAAAGTTTTTTTTAGTGCTAAGACATTTTGTAAAAGATAGCATTGGACCCGCAATTTTCGCTGAAGCAAGAAAATGGGATTATCTAATTATCACCATGAAAGTTTAACAACATAATATGCTAATTCAAAATTTTATACAGAAATATTTTGGCGCATGTTAAATTCAAGTCTACAGGCAAGCAGAAATACGAACTGATTTGGCAAGTTTGTCAGGGTCGAAAAGCAGATTCTTGAGAGTTTGGAGAATCTAAGGTGATTGAGTCGAGTTTAAAAAATAATCTACATTCATTTTGTATTGAAATGAGAAGAAAAAAAAACTGCCGTCCTTCTTTGCATTTTCCTATGTACGCTTTACATGTTTATGTAAAGGTAAAAAAAATATAGAAGTATTTTTTATATGTAAAGACAGGCAATATGGGAGTATTTACATGGTCATTCGTAAAGCATTTCAACATGAACGCAAGCGTTAACATTTCGGTACTTGAGTGCGTTTACCCCCATATTTTAGCGGAGGAGTAGGGTTAGGCCTAGCAAAATGAGAGGTTGATGGTAAAGTTTAGTGAATTCTGGATACGGATAATATGCTTCTCTTTTTTTCTTCTAAGTCGATTGTCATTAAAATTCCCAAACAAGCAAAAGGAGAAATACCAAAACAAATCCCACAAAAGAACACCGTTTTTCTCTTGGTAAGACAAAGCCGACGTAAAATATCATTTTCGTAACTATGTAAAGAGTCTTTGGAATATAACATCTACCGAAAGAACTGACAGCTTTTCTTTAAAGATATGACCTGCTAACTCGTAGTATTCTACGAATTTATAATCAAGACCTTGACGGTTAACATCTTATTACAGTAATAGAATCTGGTCAACGATGTTGACCATGTATTGTACTCTACCATATAAAATATAAATCAGATTGTGTAGTTGTGTCGCACTTGTTGGGGTGAAAGAGTATTGATAGGCGGACAGATGATGAATGTAGTCTGCACTATATGGTGGTATCATTTCCCGACTTAGATTTCCTTCCTTATCAACCTAAAATATATTACGTCTAAAAGATATTCGACAAACACACATATATGGTTTTAAATCCTGCATGTACAGAAGACCATGTAACATTTCTGAACAGAAAATAGAAATAAGAAACAAAATATAGGTAAACAAAAATGGCCGACCCAACCTATTATCCTAAACATAAACGTCATACCTGTGTCCGAGTAAGTTCATAAAGATAGAAATAAGAAACACAAGGAACACAAGGATAATTCCGAAATGTAGATTTTTTTCGGAAACAACAATAACAATTATTAGGAATGAACGGACTTTCCAGTTACAATTAATAGACTGCTTTAAAAACAATATAAGTCTGAAATCTAATTTATTTAATTCAGGGACAGGAAAAGAGATATAGCACATCCAGTATATACTTTTTTTGGGTCAAGAGCACTAATGCCAAGATGCAAACGTTTATGTTTTAATATAATATATTAATGGGACTTCAAGATGAATTTAAATATTAATGTCATGAATTTATTCCACTTGATTGATTATATTTACAACTCTTTTGCTAACTGTATTCGTTTATATAACCTCACGCGACAGATGTTTGCATCAAATACAGAGACTTTGTAAGAAGACCTTCCTCTCATAATACTGTCATGAAAACTATCTACATACCGAAGGTGTGGCTCTAACGCAGTTAATATTGTTTCTAGAAATTAGGATAAGTTTATAACTAGACAATAAATGCTAAAACGTTTCGTAAAAAAGTGCAAAAACACTTACACGTGACTGATGTATATACAATAATACAGGAAAATTAAATATATTTTAGTTGAGTAATAAATGTATCTCTTCACATTAGTGTGTTTTAATGACTTCAGTTAAATGGTGTAAGCAATTGGCATAACACATACCTTGCACTATTTTAATGTGTGAAGTACTGCATTATCATCTTATTCTGACCAAAGCATATATAGGACATGTACATCCATATTATACCATTTTTAGGAGTATATTCTGCCGCATAGTTATGAATTTCGTTGCTTTTTCTGTGAATTTATATGCATATTCTGGACATCGTATATTAATTTTTTTATATCAATTGTATCTATTTTAGTAATATTTGTTGTGAAATGCTTCGGTGAAAGTTTTCAATATACAATTTCCTAAACGACACCATTATATGACCAAAATTGATATACATAATGTATCAAACATTTGGATATATTCGTATCAGTCTCATTTGATGACAAATCAGCTATCAACGCAAACTCTAACTTAACTACATTCTTTTATCTGTAAATTCTAACATAAAATGCATTACGCTATACCTTTCTGTACGGCACTAATTGTTGCAGTTACTGTAAAAAGTTCTTCGGAAATAAAAAAGGTCTTTAAGAATGTGTGTATAGTTGTGGTTCTGTACTCTTAAATGCTTTCTACATAAGGTAGTTGTTTTTTTTTCCGAGCAAACCTGGTGCAGGTAATGTGCTTATTATGATATCGGACACTGCAACGATTTGAATGGGCAATTTAAATTTATCATTGATTTACATTTTGAAGATGACACTATCTTGCACTTGACCGTTACGGTGCATCAATGTGCTATAAAAGCTGTTGAAACTATTTATAATAACAGGTAAAATGTTATTTACAATGACGTTCTCTCAAATATTTATAATACAGAAAAATGTAGATTACACGTTGGTAAAAAATGGATAACATTTAAGGAATTCTACAGGTATAGTAAGTACTAATATGCTAGTCTGTTATGAATGTTATTTTACGACTCTGTGGTCACAAATGTAAGTAACCGTGTGTGAGTTTGCGACTTGAATTTTAAATGTACCATTAACAATTTTTCAGTCATATTCCTAACGATGTCTGCCTTGTGGCAGTTTATATTAATGTATATCACTATTACATTGTCCAGTCACATTACCCTAACACCGGGCCGACCAGTCCTAACACAAACCGCTTAATAATGAGCGCCTTGCGAGGCAGGTGTAAGTACAATCTGTATATGTCTTTGATATGACTCGACCGAGGATACAGCTCGCGACCTTCAGCTTCCAAGGCGAACAATATTATCACTAGGCCAGGAGCTTTCAGCTTAAATAAGAGAAAATAAAATACTTATAAGTTTTGTCAAACTTAAAAAAATAATTTAATCGTCAAAGTGATAAATGAACAAATGTTTACGGAACTTACAGTATAATGAAGTGAATCCAAATTAGCCTTTATACAATTCTATGAAAATTATAAACGAATGAAATGTCCTTTATAATTTTCAATACCGCATATGTACTGCTCCTCCAAGAACCATGGCGTTGTCTATAATTATTTCGAATAATTTGCAACAGTTCCAGAATATTATTATCGTTCAACTAATAAGCACTTTCTATTTTCACTTAACAGTCCAAATAAATGTTTTCTTCTCGAAAAATATCTAAGTACAAAATAACACACCTCTGCATACTTACATCATTAACACAAAAAGCCTGATTGACTAAAAACATCGGGATCGAATTGAATACTTAATTTTCTCCCGATATACAACGTATTTTGTGGCTGTACTTTGGAATAGACCCAATACGGTATCATACACTTTTGAATTCGGACCAGCTAAGCAAATTCACGTAACCTTGCACAACCAAAGGAAAACCACATAAATATTCAAGAAACTTCCATATCATATCATTCACTGAGAAGCTACATCACAGTCGTCATTTTAAGTCTTATTATTACAATTATTGTAACTAAAGCTCAACAGGTTTCTGAATAAACATTTATAAATCATACACAATTTGCGTTCTTAACACAATTAAATTAATTACCTGCACAGTTTAAACCACAAAATATTCCATACACACTACATCCATGAATATTAATAATAAACTGATATAAAACCATTTTCCAAGAGTTAAAAAATATAGATATGCTTAACACTATTGTTTATACTTTTCGAACTTTTCATTTTTATTTGCATGAAATATTCGTGAAAATATATATTGTAATAGTTCTACTACTATATATTGTAACAGTTCTACTACATATATTTGTACATGAGTAATTATCTTAAGACTGTATACATAGGTGTCTAAGAGTGTATTGGAGAGATATACCCTCAAGTCGTTATTATATCAAGAGTTTAGACAGATTATATGTGACAGTTGTTTAGAACTAACACACTGTTGTAGATTGCGTGACCACAGCGACTCATAACAATGTCTTTGTTCGTCAAAACATTGATTTTGTTGACTGGGAAGTCTTTTTTATTTTGGCCCACTTTCAAATCATGAGGTAACAATGGTACTGAGAGAAAGATATTAGTAAATGACAAGACAACCAATAACATCAGTATAACCGAAAAACATTTATTTACACAGCTTACTTTTTGTGTGAAAGTCGTGTTGGATTCGCAGTTTCTGTCATCATTCCTTGTCAGTGAAATCCTTCTCTAGGTGTCAAACGTCATGAACATAATAGGGTTGCATAGTAATCTCTATGAAGTACGACCTCTGAGGTTGAACGACATATTCCGAAATATGGTTAGATTTGTTTGTTCACATCTCTGGGTTCATAACTGTAGGTTGTATTAAAACAATAGTACGTCATTGGTGCAGAGACATCTCGAAAATGACCGCATATCATTTGACAATTTTAAATGCATGGAAAGAATTTCAAGGAAATTGAAGTTGGTTTATATAAAATGGAAGACAAACCACGAAACTATTTTAACGCCATACGTAAAAAAACCGTGAGAAGCACAACACATATTGAAATGGAGAAAGCGGATGCTTTTTATGAGAAAATATTTTCTTTGGAAAAGTTTATCTTCCTGAATACGTTATCGAATTCAAGCTTATAATGTTGCAAACGTTATACAATTGTGATCTTCTGTGGTGTTTAATGCATTTTTACTTATACAAACAAAGCATACTCTTACTATTTGTTTCACAATTTACTTCTCTTTTGAGAATTGTATTTAAGTCGGCTCTTCGTTATTAGGGTTGTACTCACATTTTGTTAAACCATCTGCATACATACATCGATACGTACATATGCTTGCGTGTGTAAATATTTCAACTATTCACTCGGCGTTAAGAATCAAAGCTTGTTTTTTTTTCTTCCAGTTTGATATCTAACTTAATTTCATTATTCACATTAAATACCTTTCATAACTAAGCTCGCATCTCGTGAAACCTTCGTTAATATTTCTTAAAGACATTGTAAATACGGCAACCTATGTCACGGATAATAGTTGATTATTTAAAAATTTGAACATTTTGTTTCACTACGCCACCCCAAGCTATCAACATGAGCTTAACAAACACAAACACAAATAAATAGTATCAATGTATTTTTCATATTCTATTGACTTTAAAATATGATGTAGTTAAACGGTTTAACAATGCCGGATATTAACATTGATAATATCTAGATTTTCATTCATGTAAAACATATTTTGTAATGTGATTATTGATAATGTTTAAGTTTTTCGTCAGTGTGAAAACGTCTTGAGTCTATCTGGAATCTAGTGGACCTAATTTAAATGACCACCTTCCATCTTAATACAACTAACTTGTTGATAAATCTTCATGCTGGACAAATATCATTCCGCTCAATGATATATACGATGAACATATAGAAAGTATAATACAATATACGAGACTATACAATACATGCAGGCAAGTAAGCTATACACAAAGTTTGACCCATTATGGGCAGCCACCGACAGCTTTGAGTATTAAAAAATTTGACGATACATCAACTTTGAAACCTGTGTTTGTAGGCTCAATTTCAATTGTCGTATGATCTGTTTATTTTTTACAACCCTTGATCAAATATATAATCATAACAACAGCAACAACGAAATATTCACAACAATGACGATGACCAAAAAAGTATGCGACTGTGAATTAAAATATACACTTTGCTACACCATATATTTACATGGAAGCAGAGTATGCATCTAATCTTCTAGAGCAATTGAATGACTTTGCTACTAACGATGGTAAAGATAGGCAGGTGATTCTGAAAGAGCCAGTAATACCAGTGGCGCATGACAGTAGAACAGACGCAAAGAAAGATAATAAAAAACAAACCGATCAGCCGCCAAGGTCGAGGCACGTTGAACAGTCGCAGAGAAACTTTTCAAGTGCTTCCAATGTGCTGAAGAAACAGATGTAAGCAAAACTTGTATTCATACAAATATATCTCATCAGGGAATTTGTTTATATATTATAGTAGAGCATCGTGGCATGACCATGCACTATTATCCTATGTTCATTATTACATATGTCCACCTGTACTTAAATTTCCTTGGTTTCTTAAATAAGCATTTAGCAGCTTGAATAATCACTGTACACTCGAGTTAACGTTGCTGGTCATTGTAGCTCATCATCATCTTATTTTGGAAGTTTCTTCTGATCATTGTACTATTTGAGAGATTAGAATGGTCCTTGCTTTTACTCACGTTCGAGTTTCGTAATTAGATAATCCTTTCTGAACTTTTCAAAATCAATGGACATTAATATAAATTGAAAAATTAAATAGTTCGTTTAATCCCATCCCTGTTGGTTCAACACATGAATCATTTACAGACTGACCGAAATTGTACATAATCAAACAATATGCCCAACCCCCTATCAGTCGGTCCATCTCCATGTCTTTCGTTATACATCAGATGAAACGCATTATGTTGTATCATATCTGTGTTAGAAATGCAAAACAAACTATACAAGAGAGGGAATGTATATTAATAACAGTGGAGTTTCTTTTTAATCATGAACGAAATAGATATATCTTTAGGCAAGAAAGGTGACATATCGTCTGCTTTGGACAATATCAGGTCATTTATTATGAATGTGAGCTCAGCTAATCAGGTCCTTACACAATCTAAAGACATTTTAAGCGTCCAAATAAATAAATGGAAACGATACTTAAGCATGTTATTTTAACCTCCTTGATCTGAAATAGACACAAAACGTAATAGCGAGCATAGATTCTGAAAAATAAACAGTGTTAAACATATGCATTATGCTACATTTTATAGTCTGTACAATAAATGAATCTACATTGAATAACAGTTATTACAAAGAATGTTTAACGTTTTGCATACCAAAAAATATTGATTGCTCGAAGCATCGTGGCATGCATCGTGGCATGAAAATTACACAATGGGTGTTAACAAAAATGAATACACGTGCCAGACCTTGAACACTGGTCTTATCAGTGAATACTTTTTATTCTTCAGATATACATATCAGCTTGCGTGAAAACAAATGATCATTGTTATATGCCAAAATATAAAATTCTCTAAAACGCTATAATTCATTCCGTGAAGGCAAATATACTATGAAACAGATAGAACATTTTCGAATTTTATTGGAATGTTATGAAGACCTTCGTGTACTTACAAATTGCCTTCATTGCTAATATTAATTTTAGAATAAGAGACCCATAAAGCCTATCCATACAATCCATTGCACGTAGTAAAACTGTGATGAGATGATCAACACTGACATGTGAAAACATGATGTTGATGATTGTGCTAATGAAATGTTTAATATAAATACCCCCACCTCCCGCATGCACAGACACACACTAAGCTACACACACACACACACACACACACACACACACACACATACATACATACATACATACATACATACATACATACATACATAATCCATACAAAAATCAATTACACAACACAATGAAAACCCATATCCAAAAACAAACAGGTGAGGGATTATTGATGTGTACACAAAGTTGAAGAAGTGTCTCGTGCAAAGTTATTTACTAAATTACCCGTTTCTTGCTTTAGGGATGCGGAAAATGCAGTAAAAGAGAGGGGATGCTTACTGTTGGCACTGGACTGTCTTTACAAACATTCACAAGATCTATCAGAAGGCACGACAGAAGGAGACATATCGTCTACTTTAGATCAAATCAAATCATCCATTAATAAAGATAGCCCAGCGAATCAAGGTCTTTCACACGCAAAAGCAATTTCAAACAGCCACATGGAATGGAAAAGGTACTTCAGCACTTTTACATTAACCTTGTTAAGTAATGTAAAAGAGATACAAAACTTAAAAGCGAGCACAGACCACGTATCGTTATGTTCTATGAATGCTAACACACAAACAGTAACACTATGGAAATCAATGACATTGTACATCTTTCTAGTCTGTGCAAGAAATGTATCCACTTTGAGCGGAATAACAATTGTTGATTAATTATCATTGTGTTGAATTCCAAATATAATATATCTTTATGGGCAAAAATTGCATACTATACATATGTACCAGAAATAAAGCAAAATAGTGATTATATTGTGAATCTTGGTAAGCAGCGACGATGTTTCTATCTGATATTTGTCTAAATGCGTAATTCCTGGTAAGCAGGGACTATGCTTATATCTGATATTATTTGTCTAAAAGGCGTAGTCCTTAATTTTAGCTTTCATAATAGTCTTTTATCACGATCATATTTTTCTCTCTTGGTTTCAATTAAAGAGGGTCAAATGCATTGGTTGAATCAATATTTTAATTTGTAACATACTGCAGTAGCATATTGTTTCTTATGCTTATACTACTACAAACTGCATTCAATTCAATCGTAGAAAAAATGCAAATCCACATTATGTTTATACCGAAGCTAAGAGGAAGAAAACAAAATACAAAATTGTATATGTTGAGGTAATAATGTTTTAATTGGTCTACTTGTATCACATGAGGAATTTAAATATTTATTTACGGTCTTTATCCGTCTGGACTGATATCACTTGTTAATTGTTTGCTAATGTTATTCACGTCTCACATTGGAACGTTTCCTGTCAAATAGAGGGCTCGATTATAATACCCTCCTTTTATGAACAGGAAATATATACCGATGATTGATGTGTTTAGATTTGATATCGGAGATGCTGACAACTAGACTATAGATGGTAAGATGTTAGCTAGAAAGTATTGGCAAATAAACCATTCCCCAGAAGATATTTGATATGAACTTGCTTTGAGTATTATTTTCACTGGTTGTGATGCTAATAAAGGAAGTTGTAATATTTCTTGTTCCCACATAACCATTGTGGTTAATCTGAATTTAATGTCACTAGACAATATGATGGGGAATTATGCTTTCTTCTTCTGCAACTTTCAGTCTGGCGCTTTGCGGAATAATCATTAAAAATTTGTAAATATATTATAAACGTACCATACATTTTAAATGACTATCATTCACGGTATTAATCATAGTAAATGACACATCCATGACTAAGTAGGACTTGAACCACTGTAATGCTGTATTCTGAATGCCGAATACATCGGACGGTGAAATAATATATCATGGTCTATTGTGTCAAATGTTGCAGATAAATCCAGGAGAGTGAAGACTGTAATCTTTCCACTGTCCAAAGCAGAGAGAATGTCAGTAAATACTTTCCGAAGAGTAGTTTCCGTACTGTGGCAAGGGCGATATTCAGACTGTACATTGCTAAAAAGACTGTTTGAATTCAAATGAGATACAAGTAGGGTTAGAACAACCTTTTCTAAGATTTTCGATATGAATGGGAGATTAGAAACTGGGCGTGAGTTCTTTAAATCGTTATGGTCAAGTGTTGGTTTCTTCAGTAGAGGATTTACGATGGTAGGTTTGAAAAATTATGGGAATTCCCCCGATGAGAGAGAGATATTAATAACATCAGTTAGTGAAGGCAATATTGGGTCTAATCACTCAAGCAGCAGTGATGTCGGAATTGGATCAAGTTCACAAGACTTTGGTGCACTTTTCATCACGATTGTCTTTACTAAATTAATAGAAACAGGTTCAAATGCTCCTAATGGTTGAAATTCTGCATCATAACTGTTTGGTGACGAGTCAGTTGAAATTGTGCTGTCAAGCGAATTTCTAATGGTTTGTACTTTGTCACGGAAAAAAATTGCAAATTGGTCTGGATGGTCTACTGGAGAGAAGGTTGTTGGAAGTGGTGTACATTTGTTCCTCGACATTAGTTTGTTAGTTATCTCAAAGAGCTATTTGCAGCTGGAACTCTCCGTGATCTTAGTACTCTTGTGGAATAATTTGGCTAAATGGACTATGTTTGTGACGTTCTTCTTAGCGGCTTCATAGATTTTCGGCGATGTCTTTTAGCAGTGCGAAGCTGATCCCTAACACTGCTATAACATGGAGAACACTTATTTATTGATACTCTGCATATGGTGGCTGGGGCATGTTTTTCAAGCAATGAACGCAGGCAGTTATCAGTTGTTCCGCTGTTGGATATTAGAAAGTAGTTAGGATTTCTTGGATGTCATGCATGAAGATGGTTCTATTTATGATACGGAGGTTTCTCTTAATAGCAAATAGAGGTGAAGGTTAGGGACTGATACGTCGAGATGGCATACAATGCGGAGGTGATCCGATGCAAGTTCAAGGGATACAAGGGTGGATTGCATTGGGTGGTATAAACATTAATGGCTTTTCAAAAATTTAATTTTAATTCTGCCTAATGAATGTGCAATGAAACGGAAAAAAATATAGCGTATACTCAATTCATAGAAAGAGCTGTTTTATGTTAGGTAAGTTAATAATAACGCGAAGTATGATGCTAAAGTTCCGAATGAGTGTTGCAAATGACAAAAGACGGCCCTACACAACACGAAATATGATACAGGGTTCTTCCACGCCAATGTACTAGAAGATACTTCTAGAAAAGTTCATCATTTTATGATAACAATATCTTTTTTCATGCAAGTAAAAGTAAGGAAAACAAAAACATTTAGCATTTTTCAAAGCAAAATAACATTTATTTCGCCAAGTAAAAAGAACAACACAAATATTATACATAGTCATGTAATAAATGTAATAAACGTAATCCGTTCTTTGTAATCGGTTCCTATAATACGTTCGCTTGTTTGATACGAAGAATTTATAAACAATATAGATAAAGCATCCATAGCGAAATAGTAATTTTAGCAAGAAAAGTGATAAACATAGCAAAATATACATATGTTTATAAGGTTGTTATAAACTAAATTTGTATGCGCTCCATCTCGCTCATAACGTCAGGACTCTTTCAGTGTATAATATTAGAATGATTTCATTTGTATCGACAATACACAATTTTGTTCTCGAAAGCTACTTCATTTAAAAAAATGACAAAACTGACTAACGCTTGCGATTGTGTGGAATTTGGAAATTCCACCTAAGGTCATAATTTGATGGCAGAAACTATAAAATGGTATGTGGTATCCTTCTCTCATAAGTTAGAAGACAACATACTTGCACAAACACGGAATAATCGTGTATATTTACATATATATCAAAGTATATTTAATAACCAGTTTTCTCAAGATTATTTTTCCTCGATATTAAAGGTTCTTAGATTTGCATATATGTATGGAGAATTGTGAACTATAACTAATGACAAGATAACAAATATAAACGTTAGGAGCAATAAAAGTATCAATAACAATTACCGATATTAATAAAAAGAAAAGTAGATATAGTACATTTCTTTACACATTTATCGATGCATTGAACCGACTGTACACTATTAAATGCATAGTGATCAATAGAAAAATATGGTATTATATTATATGGTAACATAACATCTAAGTAAAATGGAAAGGGTCGTGCAGTCCATACTGGATGGTCTTCATAAAGAAGTTGAAGATTTAGTTATTTCAAACTCAAACTGACGCCGCTTCTTCCTTGTATAAAGTAGAAACGTATATCAGCCAAGAGAGTTCGACTTATCGAAGTATTACAAAAGCCAGAAAACCTTTGCGTATTCTATTTGAACGGAAGAGATATATTGTTATTTTCTAAAACCATATAAGAAAGCTATTGACAGCGCAATCATGGTATGAGCCTCAGGTTTGGAACCTTCACCAATTATGATACCACTTAGATACATGCATACCGTTAGTGCTCCCAGCTTTTGTCCATTCGCTTTTATCTGCATTTAGATGCCACTTGGGTTGTTTGTCATTATCTTTATCCTTTCACTACTGCTTTCCATCCCATGTATTAGTAATACTTGGTTGACACGGTTTACTAAGGTTTCCAGTTCTTGCTCATTTCATGCTAGACCATCAATATCATCATTAACGACGTGCGGGATGTTGATTTTGCTGTTCCTACACTGAAACTGCCGTTATTGTCTGAAAAGCAATCGACCGGGATCTTCTCTGGTTAGATTTTTTAGCGTTTGGGTGAGACGACGCACATTTGTCTTACCCCTGTCTGACTCCGACGGCGGTTCTGATCCAATCTCATATATTGACATTGACCAGAAATGCACTAGTCGCCTTGTCATACAGGTTGACTACAACCTTTCCGTTTGTATTGTAATTCAGCAACGTGGCCCACAAGGATGCATGCCATATCTTACCTAAAACCTTCCTGAAGTCAATGACTACAAGATCGATGTCTTGTTGGTGCAACAAATACTTTTCACAGACGATGTCTGCTCTTAACCCAGCCATTTCTTCAGTAATGGGGTGCTCTGCTTGGGATGGTATTAAGTAAAACCTAGGTTGGAGGACTGAAGAACGACAGCGCCTGATGAATGATGATTAGAGAATGGGGCCATGTGAAGGGACATTATACTGTTTGTCAGAAATTGTTGCAGATCGTTGTGTATCACGTTATAATATTCATGTTATCGCGGACGTTCCTCCTGCATGAACACGTTTTGCTGGTATATTATGTCTCATAGCTGCAATACCTTTCTTTAGTGCTTTTATTCCTGCCTCCTCATTTTTCGAGAGTATCAGGTTGTAACACGTTTTTGTGGACCATGCTAAGTGTAGTAGATGTTTGTCTCCAGAAGTCTCCTGGTTGTAAAGCTCAGACAAGTGTTTCGTTTATCTGATAAAAATATCTTGGTCTTCTGTGAGACTCTTTCTCGCCTTACCCTAGATCTTGGTAGATCACGCATGTTTCGCTGTTGTCAGGTCTGACACCTACTAGTATGCTCTATTACCGTTATGATGGTTCAGACTTTTCACGATCTCCTGTTGTTAATATCTCTATACGGTTCTGCCCTTCAAGGTCTCCTGGCTTCCTCCCCAATGTTCTCTTTACGTTACAGTGGTCGATGATGTCTGATTTGACCCATGGGGTCTGACTCCTACAATATTTTCCTAGGATCTTGCAGGCTGTTTATATTACTGCCATGTGAAAGGTATTAATTATAGACTCCTGGGTTATTTGTTTTCTCTAGTATGAATTAGTTGCCTCATTTCCATCCGAGAAGAATTGTAACGAGTTGTGTAAATACCAAACACCAACAATATCTATCTATCTATCTATCTATCTATCTATCTATCTATCTATCTATATATCTATCTATCTATCTATCTATCTATCCATCCATCCATCCATCCATCCATCCATCCATCCATCTAAGTTTTTCTTACTTACCAGAGATAGATATTGCTTGAGAATATTATAATAACATAAACTAAATTTGGGAGGCAGCATACCACTTAGTCGAGAAGTATTTCGTGTACTATCAGTAAATCAAAACCAAACACAAATCTTGTCTCATCTTTTTCCTTTCAGAGAAGTTGAATATGTTGCTTGCTTACTCGAAGAGCTTGCAAACATTGCGCAATCTACCAATAATGGTGACAATAGCATAATTTTGAGTCATCCTGAAAACTTTAGAAGCTTACGGGATTATAAAACAGAAGATGGGAAGAAGACAGAATCATCCCGAAACAAACCGATGAAATCTGTCCAGAATGAGAAGCTGATGAGACATTATGGCAATGCATCTGACATTCTCAAACAAATGAAAGAAAAGGAGGTGTAAGTATGAGTATGGAAACCAATTAAAAATATTAACTAAATTACATTAGCACAGTTAATTTAAAACTCCGTCATGAAAGAATCTTTACAATCTAAACGTGCTTGTAACACTGAATTCTTAAAACTAATGGTGCTATTGTGACAAACACAATATCTTTTTTATTCCATTAATTTTGTTTTTGTTTTCGTTACTTCTTCGGTGCCAATGCTCAATATGTCATACACGTTGTGTATTTTTAGTGTATAGTGGCATGCTGTAAATCTTGGGATAATTTGTTTTGGAGACATAATTGATATTCTTTTTGTTCTGTGAAAAACTGTACAAAGCCAAATATATCTATATATGTATATATTGTAAACATATCCAACAACATTAATATAAATTAATGCAAATATAATTGTATAATTTGTTATTATTTGCATGCGCATTTGTCTTTCGTTTTATATTTTAATTACTTTTGATTTTATACGGTCTAATTTCTGTGTATATCCCTATTCGTTGCTTGTGTGCAAATAACATGTTCGTTCACTTACATCGAATTTGATCTGAAGTTTTAGATGTTTTCCTTTTCTACAATATTCGTCGAATTTTTTTAAACACAGGAAAAGAAACATTTTTAAAAAATGCTTCAATTTAATGCATATGACAAGTTTAGGGTGTTAAACAGAGTAATATAAAGGAGGAAACACCAACATATTTGATAGAATGCAATAAAGAAGTTAAATTTAAACACATTTTCAGTACTGCGAATTAATTCCAAATGTTTTGTAACCAGTCCTAAAATTATAACTTTAATTAATTTCAAGTGTTGTTCAAACCAAGATCCAGTGCTAACAAGTGTTGATTTGCGTGTAGTCTTGAATCTGTTAATGTACCAGTGGTCCGAAGTGCGATAATTTGCTAACAGTCTTTTGGTTCATCAAAATAATATAATCGAAAATATTATTGTCTCAATTCAACATGAATCCAAATTAATGTTTCTGTCCAATACTATTATTGATGAGAACTTTGTATTTCCTGTGAAAAATAATTTGAATCAAATATTGAGCACAACAAAAGGAATGATTCTACTAAAGTTGTTAAAACAAAAGTGAATAATTTGGAAGTAAATAAGGTCATATAAAAAGGATAAAAAGAACCCGGATGTAGGTTCAACAATCATAACTAGAAAAATCTAAGATGTAAACTGATAATACACGTGACTGAATTAAATGAATCATATTGCCAATATCTGGTACAACAGGTTATTCTATGAGAATTACCAATATTGTAGACCCAAATCTAAATTAATTCGTTTACCTTTATTGATAATGATCCTAATATTTAACCCACATTACTAAGAGATAAAAGCAACACAAATGTTTCTAGGTACACCATGGACGTGACGTTGGACACGGTCAAGTACAACATGCATCTATATATAACTTATTACCATGGAGAAAGAAGACTAACATTTACAAATTAAATATAACATAACAGGCACAAATCACATCTAATGAATACATACTCTGATCGTATGATGAAAAGAAAATGTTTTCATTCAGTGCCAACATACATGAACAGTTGGACATACAATCTCCTAATACAGGATATTAAAATGACGAAATAATTTATCTTGTTTCGCTCACATTAGTTTTCTTTCAGTGTAGTTAAGACCCTAGACAATTTGCGTCATTTTTGTAATTTTGAAGCAAGATGGCTTACTCAGTCCTTATCAACCAAATATTATTAGTAGTCTAGTGAATTGATTTTGAAAATCAGTTTGCTTAACAATTTACTGTTTACCACATAGCTTACGTATTGACCTTGGAAAAAGGACGGAGCAGGTACAAGACTTGATGGTTAGATTAAAAAACGTGCAAGGTGAAAATATTGAGATCAAGAACGACGCAGATTCGCTACGGACAAGGTACGAATAGTTGTTTCCAGAATGATTATGTAATATAGGGCAATCAGTGAATTAATAGCAAATTACGTATTTAATTTACATTTTAACCTCGTAAATAAAAATGTATATCTTGTCATTTTTTTTAAAAAGACAGCAGTGTTAGATGAGAACCGTATCAGGAAGATATTGTTTTAATAGGTTTCAAGTGATAGAATGCAAATCAATTGACAACAAACTGAACCGTTCATAACGTAAGCATATGAGGACATATTTAAATAGTTTAGTTCCTATTTTGCTTCCCGTGTGTGCCTAAGTACGTATTTAGGCTTATGTTAGAGCTGACGTTCCCAATGGGTTGCTGGATGTTATGTGGGTTAAAGAGTATTTATCTAAAGTTAATACTTCCTAGTTCATGTTTAGAAGTGCCTCTCATGGAATACAAAGTGACTTTATTGCCTCGTTTTCAAGAGCAAATCAAGAACCTTTGTGTTAATTGTCTGTTTTTTTAACGTTATTTGCTTCTTACTCTTAACGAAGAGCTAGAAGATTATCTAGAAACGATGGGAAACATTTACAAATCGTGTGCAGTTTTCTCGTAAGTCTAACGACCTTTCTATGTATGTATGTATGTATGTATGTATGTATGTATGTATGTATGTATGTATGTATGTATGTATGTATGTATGTATGTATGTATGTATGTATGTATGTATGCATGCATGCATGCATGCATGCATGCATGCATGTATATATGTATGTATGTCCTGACACTAGATCGACTAGTCCTAACACTAACCTATTAATTCTGAGCCCCAAGCGAGGCAGCTGTTATTATCAATTCTATAATTTTTTCGTGTAAGTCGGCCAGGTATCGAACCCAGGACCTCCCCTATCGGAGGCGGAAGCTCTAACCGCTAGGCCACCTGAGCGGTCTTATGCAATCAGTATACATTGATAGCGTGCAGTCTGATAGTTTGCATCACGAGCATAAAAAGCGTCAGTTAAACAGGAACAGAAGAATGATGCACACAATGATAAACCATATTTTAGCAGTTTACTGATTTGTTGGAGTGCCACAAAATAGTATGTTGTATCCGAGAGCAAAACCATAATTAGCGGCATGTTATATTAAAAATATTAGCACGAACAACCTCTAATGTTTTAAAATAATATAAATATCTGATAATAGGAACTATGATAAATGATATGTTAATAATTATATGAAACTGAGCCTTTCTGCACACTATATATAGTTTATATGAACGATTCGGATCACCTATTGCACGTGCGTCAGATGAACTACACACACGTTTGTAAATTTGGTGAGTAGAACTGCCTACATGATTGCATTTTGGATGTTTGTCTGGAATGCTTTTTTTATGGACTGTGTCACCGATAAACAGGCATAAAGGCGTTCATACTGATGTCATATGATAAGAAGCACTACAGTTTAGTAACCAAATAAGCATGAAAGTTCATCATGTTTATTATCATCATAAAAAATACAACTGAACGTCAGTTTGTTTTCCTTCACCGAACAGTTTTCTGAATGCTAAAATTCTCTTAATTGTGGCAGCTATGTTATGCTAACCTTGTACAATACAAAATCTTTAAACAAATTGCAACAAGATCAATTTTTTGAAATCCATGCAAAATTACAGTTAAGCACTAAAAGTGAATGTTTTCATTTCTGCGTATAAGATATACTTGAAGTTTTTCATTTTTCAGATATTATTTCAATATGGTTTCTATTGTGGATGTTTTATTTTAGGTTGAGTGAGCACGCCGGGGCGTTATTAACCTTCGAAAATCCATCTATATCTAATCTCAGTGACCCAAACAGACCAACAAAATTAGCCGAAATGTATTCAGTGCTTTATGATAATAAGTGGACGGATGCACTTACTAATCTTGAGATGGAGGACCGGGACATCTCAGAAAAAAAAATTATTGGTTATTTGTATGACATGCTTGTGGTAGGTACAATCTATTCACAAACACATGTCAGATTCGTTTTATTTCATTTTACAAACATTACTTATTAACATGCGAGTTTAATTTTATTTTACCAAGTTATATGGTTAAAATAGTTATCATGTTAAGGGATTTTAATTATACGATCTCAATAGATCGTATAAAAAATGCAATGAGGTGTCAGTTAAACATTTAAACGGATTACAGAAATATTTTGTTCTAAAAAAAAGTAGGTATATTTCAATAAACCTGCATTTCCTGGCAGAATGTATTCTCTGTTTAAAAATGTATTCACTAAAAAAAAGCAAACTGCTCTGGTAAGAAGAAAACATATATGTAGATTTGTTTAAGTCACCTTTTGGCACTAGACCACACAAATGTTGTTAAAATGTATTTGGAAACAACATCAATAATTGCGAAGATTGGGATCTAGTTACACGAGTAAGACACAAGCAAATATACATGAAAATTAGGTGTTCAGTGCTTATTCCCAGCTGGGTTTACAGTGTTGTATACGATGTTATTAATAATGCACAGGTTAGTATACAAATAAGTAAATTTATCGTATAAAATATTTGAATGTGAATTAGATACGCGTTTGCGGAAAAGGAATGTTCTTGCAGAATGACAAAAAACAGGACAGAAGAATTGATGCATGCTTAGATTCAAAGAAAATCAAGGGTGGCACTAGGACGATAAAAGCATCATGGAAGATCTCTTGGTCTAGCCTTATCACCAAATCTTTAAGCCTTAAATTCTACACGATTTATCAAAAAACACCGGCACGCTATTCGTCAAATGGAAAACAATTCGTTCATTCATAAAATACAGATCAGTCGTTTTTAACATATTTGTATTCAAACGGAACAGGAATTTACATTGGAAAATTGTTATTTTTATCAAAGTGTTTATACGTAACGATAGTACTTAACATAAACAATACTCTTTTGTCTCTCATAATACGATCAACATCCAATTACATCCAGAGGATCTGAAAATCGTTAGGGTTAGAAATAAGTATATGTTGTAACTACCTGCAAATACGTAATATAGTTTGTAAGCAATGCTTTTATTATTATTATTATTAGTAGTAGTAGTAGTAGTAGTAGTAGTATTATTAGTATTATTATTATTATTATTATTAAGCAAAATCGCTATCTTTAGAACGAAGTATATAAGTAGCAGCCACCTGCTGATACATAATCGATTTGCAAGCATTGCTATTATTATTATTATTATTATTATTATTATTATTATTATTATTATTATTATTATTAAGCAAAATGGTCACATAATGGAAATGAAATAATTTACAGATAGCTCTCCTTGCTGTTTAATATACAAGCATATTAAGTAATTCTTTGTGATATATAACTACATACTTTTTGCATGATTAGAGTATGTAGTAAAGTGAAGCTTATTTTAGACTGGTCGTGATGTTAAGGTCTGATACTTGTTTCATGGTTAGAGTATTTAGTAAAGTGAAGTTTATTTTAGACTGCTCTAGATGTTAAGGTCTGATGGTTAGATTATTTAGTAAAGTGACGTTTATTTTAGACTGCCCTAGATGTTAAGGTCTGATACTTTTTTCATGGTTAGAGTATTTAGTAAAGTGAAGTTTAGTTTAGACTGCCCTAGATGTTAAGGTCTGATACTTTTTTCATGATAAGAGTATTTAGTAAACTGAAGTTTATTTTAGACTGCCCTAGATGTTATGGTCTGATACTTTTTTCCATAACTAGGATGGTTATCGTTTCTGCGAAGATGTTCGACAAACACAGAAATCGTCTCTTGAAGACATTCTGTTTTATCCAGCTGGTGGTATGAAAACAAGTCAGGTGAATACATCCTTTCTTTATTTGGATTAATCAATCGCCATATCAAAGGTTACAGACATGTTTCAATCATCTTGCCTAAAGAACGAAACTATAACTGATGTATGTATGTATTTATGGATGGATGGATGGATGGATGGATGGATGGATGGATGTATGTATGTATGTATGTATGTATGTATGTATGTATGTATGTATGTATTTCATCTTGTTTGTCTAAACATTTTTGCTCTGGAAAAAGCAGTGATATATTACAAACCATATGCTTCTGGAACAAATCTATACTTACAAAATCCTGATTACTGTTTAAAAACACTAGTTAGCGTTTGGTCATGCAATTAATTATGCAACATGTCTGTAAAATTAAAATATATGTGACTTTAGCATTGCCTGTAATGTTGTAACATGGATGGGAGAGAGAAGTGTGTGTGTTTGTGTGTGTGTGTGTGTGTGTGTGTGTGAGAGAGAGAGAGAGAGAGAGAGAGAGAGAGAGAGAGAGAGAGAGAGAGAGAGAGAGAGAGAGTATATTCAACAATGTATTCTCTTGAAGCCTCTTACAATGGCGTATTTATTTTCCCGCAATTACCATTAAAAGATATCGAGGAATGTATTCCAATTTTGGAGCCATAAGATAATCGAAATTTCCATCTGAAACATCTCAATATATCCCAAGAGATGTATTTTGGTTTCTGCATGGATATTTGGAGCTAAATGAATTACAACGCGAATTGCAGCACGACAGCTAGGTGAGTTAATCAGAGATTGCTACATGGTTTCCAAGTTGATATATAATATTCACAATTGTTTGCATTTTACGAAGCTATACTTGAGGTCATTGCATATGCTGACGTAACTTCTGTATAAAATGCTCTTCCACTTCAGAGGGCAATATCTAACCAAAGTTTATATTAAACATGTGCGTATACATTGATTGACGTACAAAAGTAAAGCGAATCTTAGAACCCATCCCTCGGTCTTTATCCATTTCATCTTTCACCACTTTGAGAAACCAACGAATTCATAACTTAAAGATTGTATATATTGTCACAGAAAAATTATTTCCCTACCAATTGCTATATTGCACGCCTAGAAGAAATATATTATCCCGTGATATAATCAGTGAAAATATTTCGACAAATTACAGAAGCTAAAAATGACGGCTAACAGACAGAGATAATGGATTATTGTTACAGTTTGATACAAACTCTCTCTCCATTGTTAGTCTTTAATAGGTGCAATCGTATAGTTCCATTGTTTAAATCAGACAATTGTAAATGGTATATGCATGTATTCAAATATACTTCATACAAGATTTTAGGTCAGATATATTTATATACATATACACACATAGATAATACACACAGGTATAGACATATATATATATATATATATATATATATATATATATATATATATATATATATATATATATATATATATATATATATATATATATATATATATATATGCACACACAAATATACAAACATAGATATACACACACAGATAGACGCACACAGACAAACACACAGACACAGATATACACACAGAGATACAGAAAGACACAAATATATACACACAGACACACAGAGTGACACACACACAGACAGACAGACAGACAGACAGAGATAGATAGATAGATAGATAGATAGATAGATATATAGATAGATAGATAGATAGATAGATAGATAGATAGATAGATAGATAGATAGATAGATAGATAGATAGATAGGCAAGCAGGCAGGCAGGCAGGCAGACAGACAGACAGACAGACATACAGACAGACAGACAGACAGGCAGATAGATAGATAGATAGATAGATAGATAGATAGATAGATAGATAGATAGATAGATAGATAGATAGATAGATAGATAGATAGATAGATAGATAACTAAGTCAAATCAATTATATTGTAATATTACTATCAGCTTACATCTTATGAATGACATATCTATAAAGATGAATCGTTTAGGAAAAATATAACGGTACTATATTATCATTTTTGTCGTTGATCTAACTTGATTTGGACCTCTCTTTATCCATTGACAAAGACCTAAGGAAGAGATCAAACATTCGTACTCTGGTAGCCGCTCCCAGATTGGTTTTTGAGATATTTGTGAAGTTTATCGATGAATTTATATACATATGAGTATGCAAACTTTAAACTATGAATTTAAAGTACCGACGAAATGTCGTGTTTTTCCAAAATCAAAATCATGATACCCACGAAACAATTATACTACATTACTTTCACACTGACGGTGAATTGTTAAATTATCCTTGTCAACATAGGATCACGTGTCTACGCATGATCATCTCCCAGTACTAATATCAATAATATCTACACATGTACATCTGTATCTATCTCTTTTTTGTATTTATATCCGTTTTTGTCTATATATGTCTCTCTTTTTGTCTCTGTATACAGTCAGTGTATGTGTGTGCGTGTTTGTGTGATAGTTGACCTGTTGATTTCTGATAAATGTATTCGATAGTACACAAATTATCAGCGATACTGACTGATGATGAACGAGCAATTAATGTAAGTAATGGGTGGTTGGGAAATTTTAATCATTCTTATATCATACATTTTATTAAATTGTGTAGCTTTTTGTGTATAGGTTTATCTTGCAAGCATGTAGTGTCACTATTAATTCTAGAGATTATACGTTTCTGGCTAATTAAAACTTTTTGAAAACGTTTTAGACGACGTGGATTTATACTTTGTGGAAATTACATTTATGATCGGCAAATCGGAAAATGTTTTGTATGAAAATTAATTGACAAGAATTTCGTCTCTTTTCAGAGAAGACAAAAAGAGGAAATCAGTACAATAGTCGCCAACCATTTGAGTGATGTAGCAAAACTGAGCAGCAATGAGTCAAGTGTACACGTGGCGAAGGTAATCATTTATATTGTCTGTATTAACTAACAAACAAACGTAAAGATCATTTCTTCAGTAGGTGGATTTATATTAGGATCAAACCATTACCAAATCAACGTTTCCTCCTCCACAGATAGTCTTTGGAAGAAAAACAGCAATATCAGATGAATGTTTGTAACTTTATGAAAGATTAACATTTACTACTTAGTCAGTTGCACAGAGAATAGGTTAGACAAGTTTAATTGAATACACACTACATGTAAATAGATGTTAGAGAAAGTATACGTTTGAAGGTATTGCACGACTCGTTAAATACAGACAGGCAGTTAAATAAAAACGTGATATAAATTTAAACATAATAGTTCCTAATTAGTCAACATGACACAAATTGTGTCTCCAAATGGAATACACACGAGCCGAGTTGATTTTTGTTGTGGTTTTCCATAATAGTTTATTCTTGGACCTGTTTCCTTCATTCTATATACGCAGTTGCTCTCAAGTGTCATAGATCATCACCCGTTGTCTCACCAATTTTTACGCTGAAGACAACTCAAATATACTAGTCTAGCCACCCAACTGAAGTTGTTGCTACCAACCAAGGAGTAGAGAGGTGCATTTCTGATGTGAAATCATGAATGAAATCTAACAAGCTGCAGATGAATGATGATAAAAGTGAGGCCATTCTGATCACAACACAAAGACTTTCTCATTCACATCATGTACCTCAAATAATAAATATCAGCATCACTAACATCAAATTCACACAGCCAGTACGAAACTTAGGTGTTACTCTAGATAGTACTCTCACATTGCACCAACATGTCATGAACATATGCAATGCTGCATATCTTGAGCTGAAACGCATCAGTTCCATTCGCAAATATGTTTCAGCTGATGCCACTAAGACACTTGTGTGTTCATTAGTACTTTCAAGACTGGACTATTATAAATCAATTATTTCTGGTTCGTCTCAATATCTACTCCAGAAACTTCAGAAAGTTCAAAACACAGCTGCTCGGATCATCGTTAGAGTGCCACGATCAGAGCACACCTCCCCGATGCTCTGTACCATACACTGGCTATCCATTCGATCCAGAATCAAACACAAAATTTGTTCTCTGTGTTACGTTTCACTGACAGAATCCAGTCCAGCATGCCTATCCGGCCTCACCCATGTGTAGACACCAGCAAGATACTTACGCTCCTCTTCTGACAATCATATATACATTATTCCCTCTATGAAAACGAAGTCATATGGACAACGTTCTTTTGCATACCAGAGACCAGCAACGTGGAATGAATTGCCCATTGAAATTAGACACAAAGACACAGTGATCCCTTTCAAGAGTGCTGTTAAAACTCACCTTATTTCGACTGCAAGAAACAAAGTTAAAGACCTGATAATGTTCGCTACCTCAGCATTTTTTATGTGTTTCAATTGCATGATGTTTTTGTTTTGTTGTTGTGCTTTTCTAGTAATATCGTTATAGATGTTGTAAAGCGCTTAGAGCTTCTAAAGATTAGGCGCTATAATAAGTCCTAATGATTATTATACAAATGTGTAATGTAACATAAATAGAAGGCCGCTTTTGACGTGTGATGGTAGATGTATGTAAACATCCTTCCATAAACCGTTATTTCGTCACATTATCAGACTTATCTTGCATGTTAAAGAACACCGTCATTTTGTTCAGTAACAAAAATGTAAGTTTATGATAAGAAATGAAAGTTAATGTTTATTATTGAATCTTCCAATGAAATGCGGTTACAATGTATTGAATGACTTTATGTTAGAATGTTGTGTTGTATATGTACGCTGAGAAAACTTCTATGGTTCTGCAACGTTTTCTCTCTTATTCATTCTGTACGTAATAGTATGTGCTTCTTTCTGTACGAAGAAAAACGTTATTGTGCGTCATTTACAAAATAGTCTTTACTACTTTTAAAAACGTAAGATTCAGTGTCTATCGTATATTTCAAACAGTTAATAATATAGTCATATATATTGCATATCTGTATTAAAAAGTCTCTGCACTTGTTTCGTAGGCTTTTGTAATGGACGAAAAGACAAGGGACAAGTACAGAAAGATGATAAAACTCTGTGAAACGTACATACAGGAATGTGTACAACTTTGTTGGCTTATGCAGGTTCAAACACCGCCAGTATGCCTCGATCTTAAGACTATTCAAGGACAGACGTTTGATAAAAATTGCTACAAAGAATATACGAAGAAAGGAAAGAAGATTGCATTTGTTGTCTGGCCAGCACTTTTTCTTCATGAGAATGGACCACTGCTGATTAAAGGGGTTGCACAAGGTCAATAAAGACTAAATCCAATTGCTCGAAATTACTTGGAGACAACAAATCATGTTCAGAGATTTTGAAGCGAAAAGGATACAGTGTATTCATTATATCAATCGTCACATTAACTATTTACTGGTGTCATTTGTGTTCGTTTTTATTTCTGCATTCATAGACTAATTCGTATAAACATGAAGCATTGGTGTTGAAAGCTCAAGACTGTTTATAAATGCTTTGTGCGTTGCATCATCAATAAAACGTCGCATTACATTTACATGTTTCAAGAAAATAATGTGTCATACAGGAAGAAACAAGATGGACGAAGCACACATTCATTTCCACGTTGTGCATATATTCTCTTTGATCTATTTTGAAGAAAAAAAAATAAGAAAAATCAATCACTTTATTAAAATGCCCCTGTGTAGAAAGCATCAAATAAACTTAGCACAATACACTCAAATACTTATATTCTAAAATAGTAAAATATCTTCATCGTTCTATACTTTAATGCATTGATTTTATCTATATATATCTATATCAATATATATATATATATATATATATATATATATATATATATATATATATATATATCTTCATATCTATCTATCTCTATCTCCATATCTATCTATCTATCTATCTATCTATCTATCTATCTATCTATCTATCTATCTATCTCCATATCTATCTCTCTATCTCCATATCTATCTCTCTATCTATCTCTCTATCTATCTCTCTCAAACTCACTCCCTCTCTATCTATCTATCTCTCTATCTCTATCTCCATATCTCTCTATCTCCATCTCCATATCTCTCTATCTCCATATCTCTCCATCTCCATCTCCATATCTCTCCATCTCCATATCTCTCTATCTCCATCTCCATATCTCTCCATCTCCATATCTCTCTATCTCCATCTCCATATCTCTCTATCTCCATATCTCTCTATCTCCCTATCTATCTCTATCTATCTCTCTCTATCTCTCTATCTATCTATCTATCTATCCTTATCTCTATCTACCTATATATATATAATATATATATATATATATATATATATATATATATATATATATATATATATATATATATATAATATATATATAATATATATATATATAATATATGTAATATATATATATATAATATATATATATATATAATATATATATATATATATATATATATATATATATATATATATATATATATATATATATATATATATATATATATATATATATATATATATATATATATCCATATCTATCTCTCTATATATATCTCTCTCTATCTCTATATCTCTCTAGATCTCTCTATCTCTATATCTCTCTCTATCTCTATATCTCTCTCTCTATCTCTCTATCTATCTCTCTCTGTATATATATATATATATATATATATATATATATATATATATATAATTTAAGTTAGTATACCATGTGTCGAAATGCAAATTTCGTGATTGACCTAGAAAAGTTACCAGTTAATTATAGCTGGAAGCCTGCGAAGGGTCCGCTAATAAAGGCAAGTGATGAGGTAATTATCAATATTTTATATATCTAAAATCAATCAGATTATTTACACCAGTGATTTCAGCGGAGAGTTACATTCTAATGGAATTCAAATCTTTGATTGATTGATAAACTAACACTGTTAACATGTAATGATGTAAAAGCAGAATAAATGGGTTAAAACATTGTTGCATGTTAATAAAGGGTTATAGGTCATATGACAAATATCTTTATGCACGTATTATACGCGTCACACTAGGCTGATCATATTTCATAATATATTTGATTTATGCGAAATATCAGTATAACTGTACTAAGATTAGAAGAAGTAATAGTTTAGCACTACCAGGTTGGAAATAAATTACATGTTTATGCCAAATTACTGTGGTGAATTTCACACTAGTAACTTCAAAATATATAATCAACCACTGAAGAACCCCGCCCTCCAGCTCCGCGATGTTGATATATACTCCTTGTTGAAACTATTTAGGAACAGTATTATATTAATACGATTCAAATGGGTCGACATGTCAGTGTTTCAGTATTAAATCATACCTGCTGATTGTGTGATAAAAAATGGCGGTATTGTCTGATGTAACCAATGTGGGATTGGTGTTTGTGGAATAATCTATTTTTAAGCGAGCGAGCATGGTGGTCTTGAACATATTATGCCTCTATGTCCAGAATATGTTATATGTTATTTCCTTGAGCGTTATGTGAAACATATCTCTCACGGTGTACTTGATTGGATACCAATCATGTTAGTCATGCGAAATACGAGACCAAAAGTGCTTCTGATAATGAATTTCCGACTTGATCATTCATCTCATCGACTCAGTGAACTTAAACAAGACGCTATGAATTCTGGGTTTGGCTTGATAGGGATCAATCCAACACACACACACACACACACATTTGTATTACGTTGTTGTTGTTCAGACTTGTCTATTAAATTGTTTCCTATCTGCCAAATGACATTCGCGCATTAGAAAGATAATGACCCCTTGCAGATGGGTTTGTCAGGTCCCCCTCTAACTTCACTGCACGAAAGATTGACAAATCATATACCGGGGGTAGTCAGGTGCATCAAAACTGTTAAAGACCCTTTCCCCAGGGATTGATATAAGTATTGATAGGCTAAAGGGTGCTGATGAGTACACGACCCTTTATAAATAGGATTGAATATTCATTGTGATGGCAATACAGTTGAAATCAACGTATTGTAGAGTTCGCTTTGATGTAATGATAGGGCGATTATATTATATAATACCTTTGGAATTTGTATCTGTACAATAAATAAATTGGCTCCCAAATAGCGACACCGGTGCTTTACTATAACAGAATAAACATACATACAACAATTTCAGATGTAAAGGATATTTATTGTTAATCAAAGGATAGCATTATGTATTACAAATCAATGGAAAATGTCAGTCAGATGGAAGATACAAACAAAGATCCATAGATGAAGTTGTGCATTATTTGCATAAACTGAATTAATTATGAAATCATTTGGATACTAGTTCCTTTCTGAAGTTGGAAAGACTATGGCAATGGAATCGGGGCACAATTTAAAGAAAAGTAAGTTTCATGATAATGTTTTACAGAACACTTATTTATATAATTAATAGTTTCAATATTTTGTCTCTCAAAAAACAAATAGGGACAAAACTACAAGCATATTGAATCCTTGCTCAAACTACAATGAAAATAACGAGAATGGCCCCACATCATGAAAATATAATAATTTACCAGGCAGCAGAGAAATATATTTGTCACTGATAGTTTTGATATAGCTGCAAATTTGTACATATTTAAACAGTTATTCAATCGGAATTCGTATTTAGTTTTGCGACAATGTCCAGTCTATACATTAAGAAGACTACTAGAAGGAAATTTATAGATTGTTTTTTTAAGAGTTGTACTTAATTTAATGATCATATCTGGATAAAGTAGGTGATATTAGGATGACAACAATTTGCATCGATGAGTAAATCCTTTAGATATCACGAAGAGAATAGTGTATTTGGCATCATGTTATAATTTGTGCTTCACTAATGATTTGTCAAAGAAGTAAAACATATGGTTGTTTGTTCGTAGCATAAAATATTTATCATGAATGATACAGATAACAAGGAAGAAGAAGATATGCTTATAATTACAAAATATTCACAAATTGCAAAATATATGTCTATAAATACAGGCAAAAAGCGTGACCTTGACATATATCATAACACTACAACCTTTAATATATGACCTTGACAATCTTGAAAATTGGTTCTTATAATATGCAATATACAAATTAAACACGTTTATACATTTGAATAGATGATTTATTTCAGCTAATCTGTAAAAGTAGATGAAATTTTATATTTCTCATAACTAATCAGTGCGAAAGATCGGGACAGATAAAGATAAAAGAGATAATCACGTGGCCATACCGATCGTGTTTGTTGGCAACAAATATCAGTATTCTCGAATAAGAAATGTTAATGCTTAGTGTCATCTCATATGAAGAAACAAAACCATCAGAACTGTCTTTAAAGGTTATATCTAATCCTTTTAATAAGAAATTAAATTTATCAGATTGAAAAAGATCATTCAAAAGAAGGCTGTCTTTAAATGAAAAAATACCATTACCAACAATATGTTACTTATTTGCTACTTTGTGAATTATTTAATCAGTGACGTATGATTACAGGTATAAATAGGTAGACGGGAAGCAGGGAATGATCTTAAAGATTACTATATATAGACACATAAATTAAAGTTCAATGTTTTCGATAAGTTTAATAATGAATGCATACAAAAATAAAAATTAGATGAAACACCTGAGTAGCTCATGATGCTGTTTTCACAATAAGCAAAGCAGAATTGGAATTAGCAGAATACTATGATATCTTCTTGGTGACTGACTCTGGTGTTATTTTAGAATCTGCACTAAAACATATAAACACAATTCAAATTATAAGTATTATGAAGATTGTGAATAATATAATAACGACGACCATACTAACAATGTTGAGGAATACATAATATAAGGGACAACATTAATCATTATTCTTGGTCATGTGCCAATCAATCTCTGGTCAAAGACGCAACCAAAAAACAAATCAAAGCAACAATAGAGAAGCCGAAGTCTTCAAATGATGCAAAAACGGGTCTACTTTTAAGGGTCTCTCTCTCTATCTATCTATCTATCTATCTATCTATCTATCTATCTATCTATCTATCTATCTATCTATCTATCTATCTATCTATCTATCTATCTATCTATCTATATATATATATATATATATATCTACAGAAACAATTATAAAAATACGCCAGACAGAATGAAAAGTGCTATCCCTTTATTTTATAGAAGAATGTTTGTTAATAGCAGGCAGAATTAATATGTAATACAAAAAATACTATCATACAGGTTAGATAATTTCTAATTCGCTCACTACCGAGATTCGAACACAGGTCGGCGGATAAAAGACACCCATCGCCTTGCCTGCAGATATACCTCATGACTAAGCACGCATCGCCAAAAACGGATGGCAATCAATAGGTGTTATATACACTCGTGTGTAGCAGACAATCTCGCATGACGACCTTGTAATTAATTATCATCTATTTTACACAGTCATTCCGAATTATTATGAAATAAATCAAGGTAAATTAATTATAGAGAATTATAAATATCCAATATAACGTTTATTATGGCATGTTATAAATATTCATTACTTGG
Source organism: Unio pictorum (assembly GCA_030141615.1). Classification (NCBI taxonomy): domain Eukaryota; kingdom Metazoa; phylum Mollusca; class Bivalvia; order Unionida; family Unionidae; genus Unio; species Unio pictorum. Next base: position 105,511 of record JARLTB010000378.1, on the reverse strand, counting down.
GCAATACCATTCCTTATTTCGTCAAAAATTGCTTGGCTTGTAGCCTTATCGCGCCATTTGTCTGGTGGATATAGATTGTGTCTGGCTTGGGCTATTTTGTCATAATGTTGTCATAAATTTTGCAACTGTTTCGAAGCAGCATATTACTCAGGTTGGTATACTTGCTTGTTCAGCTGAATCCATATTCATATTACATCCATCATACTGACCTAAACAAAGATTAATACTTACAATTGTACGTTGTCCATTCGATTTCCCCTAAGCTAATCTCACATAATATTATCATTTATATCTATGCTCACCTTATACATTAACGTCACTCATAGAGTTCGAGTATAACATGTGTTAAGTAGTGACAGCTGTCACAACAAGTATTGTATTTTCTCTTGGAGCCGGAAAAGAAAATGAATTATATTTCTATACTGACAGAATGGATTCAGGCATAGAATCATGAGTACTCATGTTGCCAGCTGGTAATCTGCGTTAGCTCTGTTTAGAACGTATGATGAATTTCACAATGTTACGGTAAGTCTCAAGTCATGGGTAAGAAGAATGGCATACATCAGGCAATATATGGATGTCAGGTTTTTGCCTACCAGACATGAAATAGTGTTCAATAAAGTACTTTACACCAACATGTCCTTTTGTGTCCCCTGCCTTTATCCACAGATACCCTAGATTATACGTGGGCATGAAAAGATGCAATACATATAAATCAGAGCAATGGGAGACGTTACAGCAGTAATTAATATATTAAAATAGGGTACATGGAAGTAGATCGGGCGACCATCACTTCTTTTTCCCAAGGTGCACACTCAGTAGTTGTTTCGTTACAAACTGTTCCTAATACATTAAGAAATGTGACGTAATCAAGAAGATGGTTATGTGAACGGCATATTCATACTAAAATTAACCATTTTATAAGTTTGATCTCGATGCAAAAAAGTTTATAAACAAGACTTTAAATAATAACCATTTAAAACCTTTACAGAAATTAAAAACTAGACTTCTTGTGAAGGTTGGGGCTTATTCAGTTTGAGGTGGGGCGCTACCAATTTAGTTAAATTTAAACAAAATACCCACCCTGGCTCGTTTTTGTCAGACATTGAAGTAGTGATAGAGAGATGCAAAGCTCCAAGCCCCAGCGGTGCCGACAGTTAAATTAATGCATACACAAATTGTGACCTTCAATGAACAACAATTTAGTATACACTGTATGAAAAGTTGCCTTTACAAATATTTAAGTTATACTTAAATACAAGTAAAGATGTAAAATGTATCAGTATCACCTTTACAATATCTTTACATAACAAAAAGATTAAAGTTCATCTTTTGTCAATGTAAAGACTATAAAAGCAGTTGAGTTGTCTTTACAAAAATGAAAGGCATTGAAAGTCTGACTTTACAGATCTTAAATCCAAACTAAACTGCAAGCTTTCTGCCACATGCTTACATACTTTAAATAGTTTGTCCACTTTGTTTCATTTAACTTAAGGACAGATGGTATAGTTAGGTCAACCAGAGAGATTTGTTTAATGGGACTGTTCCTTCAAAGATACAAGAAATCCAGATAAAAGTGACAATGATAACAATTACAAATGATCAATAGTTAAATAAATGTATTGCAATCATTACATCAAAATGTACAGTTAACATCAGAATCAAACAGTATCTTAATTGATATATTTTTATACATGATATTGACCAATATTTATAAAAGAACAAAGGGGTTAAATAGCTATTAAAGGAAAGCAATTATTTGTGAAATACATTTTATTAATATCTATATTGTCAAAAATATCTAACAACTAGTCAATGCTACATTAATCAGTTCCATCTCTTGAAATCAATGAATTATTCTTTGTAATCCTGAATGAGTCATTTGCTTGGTGAAGAGAATATTTATGTGATTCTTGGTCCCTATATACCTCGTATACGTATCAGCCCTTTAGGCTACATATACATGTACAGGTGTCGGACATCCTTCACAGCCCTCCAACTCCCACAGGTTCCTAAGGCATTCCTTTTCAACAAGAAAAATTCAGAGCTGGGTTGGTGCAATGTTCTGTGACAAGACTTGGCCCCGTTATGCCAAAGATTATTTTATATGTACAATAAAAGTGTATTTTAACCTATATATTGTGTATTATTTAAATTGTAATTTAATTGGTTAGATATAGTTTGAATAACGCACAATGCATCCTTACCTGACCCCTTGTTTGGGCCCCTCTTTGTCTGTGGTGGTTCTGCCAAACACGAGGTCAGTTACAAATTTTAGCTATGTTCATGTTGAACCAATCAGATGACGGAATTAGAACACGTGATCTAACATTCGTCAGCTGGTTTGAGGCAGTGATACATTGGCTTTGATGCAACAAAGACGTGCCTTTCAGTGCTAGCGTTACACTAAATTATTAACCAAGGTTACAGTATTGAACAGACATCTCCATCGACATGAAGTTTTCCTGATTTGTAAATTCTTCATGCAAAAGATTACTGTCCTTTTTGTGCACTTGATAACTGGTATACATAGGGATATGATGGTATTGCATTGGTTGCAATGGAGATTATAAAATCTAGAAGAAACCATCAAACTTGAATCACCATTCACCACTGCTGGGATGGAGTATTAAAACCAGACTCACTGGTAAAAAGTGTTGAATGTGTAATGTAATGCCTTGTTGCAGGTATTTACACACAATATATACTCTGATGCAAATCAAAGTTAATATCACATTTACAGTAGAAAATCCTTATTTTGTTGCCAGTAATGACTAATAAAAGATAATACTTTCTACAACTTTAATTTTTGTAAAGGTAAATTGCAGTATATACTAATTAACGTAAAGACATGTAATGTTAAACTTTAATGAGATTTTACGACTTAAATTTGGTCTTTTTGTCACCTTCTAAGAAATGGAATTATTTCCTTTAATTACTTAATGGAACAATTTACAACATCTTTACAAACTAAAAGTTATTCTTTCATGCACCTTTTGTTCATTGGAAAAGTGGGCCATTTATTTGCATTTTAGGACCCTAAAATTGCTTGTAAATATCATCTTTAATGCCTTTAACTTTTTCCAAAAATTTGTATTAAAGTTAAGTAAAGGTCAAGCAAAGTTTGTCTTTCTTTATCTTTTAAGTGCTAGTAAAGACATCTTTTCAAGCAGTGATAATTCAATAACATTCATCTCTCAAATACAATTTAACTAAAACCCTATCACTCGATCAAGTTTCATCCTTTTAATTAGTGTGTGAAACTTTCATTTCTGTCCTGAGTTTCTACTCATCTGTATGATGCTTCCTTCTATTTTCCCTTGTCTCCCTCCGTTCTTCCTTTAAACTTCTATCTCCGTTCTACATTATCTTTTGTCTCCCAGAGACTCGGACCAACTGAACTGCTGGGGTAATTCCCTCTGGGCCCTAAAAGCTTCTAAAGTATACATACAAGGATATTATTATAGCATATTCCCTTTGCTATGTAAACACACACTAACATTAATATCATTAGATGGGCAATTACCATTTTTTGGTCACGCATTAGTGTCCATCGAAATACAAATTCTCCCTGCTAAATGTACACGGTATATGTATAAATTCTCAATCTTGTTTTTACAAAACAATATCATATAATCAGACTTGTCTGTACATTGTACTTCATCAAATGTACACAGATATGCACATATCCATTCGCTGATATATCCTTACACATGATACTCCTACACAGTATACACAAATAATCACATTTCAATACTAATTTTTGCACACCGCAGCCATTATACAATGTTTATAAGTCAATTCCACCATTGCAAATCTATAATATCAAATGAATAATATAGATGAGGTTACTACGAATTAACCCAATAGCAAATTACAATATAAATTCTTAACATCACATTGCTCATATCTTAAAATATCATGTATATCAAACACTTAAGAATGAATCAAACTAACAATGATAATTCCACGTATTAAGGTAAATATATATACTGCAATAATTAAAGTACACTTACATTGCAGTAATATTTTACATCAATCGAGCAAATAATAACTAACCTGTATCAAAGCTCCTTGCAAATCCCAGAATACACAATTTTACCGCCAATATCGAATGGCATCGGTGTAGATTATTTGCCTTACTTCCCGCAAAATGGTTGTAGTACACCGACTTCTTTAATGAGTGAGTGAATAATATGCTTTAAGTGCTCCGTCCACGAAGGCTCTTAGCACTGTTTTATCTCCCAAAGGGGAGTTAATTATCCTGAGGGTGGGAATGGTGCCGCGCACCCTGCAGGCGTTTATGTACTCAGAGAGTACTATTTAATTGGGCCGTCACATCGGGGCAGTTATTGAACTGCCACTGTGTGAATGTAAGGCCATTTGGTGGGTAGGAATAATACCTACACACACCCACCAATCAGGTATTCTAAGGTTGCCTAGCCGTCTGCAATAGCAGTATAGAAAAGCGAGAGAAAATTAGTTTTACTCATATCGCCTGTGTCTGCGTAGTTTGGTCGTGCAAGCACGAAAAATTACTGCAGCAGGAAGCAAGGGAGCGCAAGGCCAAGCACGCTCATATATATCAAATTCAGTCCAGTTATATTAATGGACAACCTAACATCCAATAATGTGTAAGCCACCTATGCAATTAACCAAATATCTGAGTTGTAATAAAAATTTTATTTATCATCCTCTCAAAATAGGGACTAGTACATAAGCGTACATGTGAAAGTCCCTAGTATATTTAAATTAAGGTGTCTAAGCGACACATAATAGTGTAGTCAATGGTAGGGGATTTTGGTCATAAATTTGTTGAAGGCGTTGCCAATAAGGTCAAATTAGTATTTTCATGGCCAAATAGTTAATCAAAAAGGGGTACTCTTAACCAAATGAGTCCCCTATTATTCAGGCTAGTGAAATGGCAATGTAGAACTTTACATCTTGCTCCGCTGTCGTCGACTCGGGGTGCAGAAGGTGGAAGTCACAGTATTCCTCATGTATCCTCCTGTTTCCCTTCTGCCTGGTTAAATTATATCGTCTACGCTGCTGAGTAGTGGTTTGTCGAAATGTTTTCTGCTCCACGAGATGTCCCTCCATTTTCGTCCAAGCAATAGTGACACCTCGTTGTGCCTCGTGCTTGGACGGCCATCTTGGTTTTTCCACGTGGCGCCATTTCTTGGTCAGCTTGTAGGGATTTTGCAGCAGTCTAACTTCTGGTGGCTGGTCGTTTTTCAGTGGTGAAGTCCTTTAATGTAGTGGAGATTTACTCAAACACTACAGCTCCTTACTACTCGTATGGGTGCATTTTCTTTTAAGCACTCCTATTTGGTAGTATTTATCTCACTGTCGCCATGTTCACTCTGGATAGCCGCTGTCCCGGTCGTGTCAGCTCGGTGTCCACTGCCTGAATGATGGACTTCTTTAATTCTCCAGATAATTCATTTAAACTTACGATTCTAATGATTGGCACGCCCTGCTCAATTCCGATTGGATGTTGGTTCATATTGATTAGACACCGCCCCTCCCAACAATCTGTCAAGGGTGTTTACGATCATCTTTGATGCTCCCATAACACCAAATAAACCACTAACCTGTGAACATCGTCACGTAACTGGCTTTGGCAAAAATAACGCGCGCGTCTCTAGTTTTATGGCTATATCAATTGGCTGGCGTAACACCTATTGCTCACCGATGTTACCTACATACATATTAACAGCGGGAAGTAATAGACTCAGGGTCTAACATACCCATGTTGAAATCTAGTTGAATTCTACAACGTGACACTGCTATTTTGTTGCAGTAAAAAGTGATTTCAGTTCGCATTTAAACATGAAACCATGTAGAACATTCATTGAAGAATGCGTAAAACTTTGTTGGCATACGCCGGTTCAAACTCTGCCGGTATGTATAGATTGGCAAACTGCTAATGGGCACAAGTTTAAAAAGACATGCACGGGGAATATACAGTTAAAGGACTCAAGGTTATATATGTTGTTCGGCCTTCACTTTTTCTGCATGATACACATCAGGAGGAAGTACAAGTTGAAGGAAGACTAAAATAAATAAATAAATACCGCTCCGGTGGCCTAGTGGCTAGAGCATTCGCCGCGGAAGCGGGAGGTCGTGGGTTCGATCCCCGGCCGAGTCATACCAAAGACTTACAAAAATGGTACTAACAGCTGCCTCGCTTGACGCTCAGCATTACGAGGTTAGTGTTAGGACTGGTCGGCCTGGTGTCAGGATAATGTTACTGGTGGGACATCATGCTACATGTCTGCGGCATGATGCCTCAGTGCTAGACATCACTATAAACTGCCTCACAGCAGACATCGTAGCGATATGACTGAAAAATTGTTAAAACTACGTTAAAAATCCTAATCAAACAAACTAAAATAAATCGCACGATATTGATATGAATGAGCTAATAATTGTCGCATAAAAAGTCTACGCATGCGAAGTGAAAAGACCATGTAATAGATATATTATATCAATAAGCAAAACGTAGCAAATCTATGCTTTTTTGTGCCCAAAATAACGCCCAGCTAGACCATGCTATAGGTATTTTGCACAAGTATATTTGTAGATGAATTAGTTATAGCTTTTGAAATATGTTAATTACTTTATTAAAATGTTTAAACAATTTCCTATCGTTCATTTTTGCTCAGATTGGTGAGACTGAAGAAATAAATAACCGCGCAATTTTAAAATGGCGAGGTGGAGAATTTTAGGTTATATGCAAGGTGAAGATAATCACATTCCTATTCTCCAGGCCAAAATAATGTAGGAAACTATGTGGAATACACATGTGTCCGTATATCGAGGATAACAGTATCAGTGCATGCGTTTAAGTAAAATGGAATATTTAACGTACCAATGTTTTATCAATAAAGTGAGAGACAGAGATGGATATAGATACAGAAACCCAGAGTATAATATGAAAAAATAAATCATTTTCCCTGTTTAATAGTATCACCAATGATATATTGAGAATGTTCTTTCTCTGATTCTTTCATTCTCTTCAAATGGTCTCAGGACATACTTATTTAATTCAACATTATAGAACACTTGACGTTGTTTACTTTTTTTTTAAACAGCCTTGCCAGAGAGAGAGAGAGAGAGAGAGAGAGAGAGAGAGAGAGAGAGAGAGAGAGGGGGGGGGGGGGCGGGGGCAGGGAAAGGAGAGTGGGAGGGAGGGAGAGATTTTGTCAAAATGGATAGTGTGTGACCCATGAGAGAAACAAGATTTATGATTAAAGGGACATAACTCATTTGTCACGCGCAGCCTCATTACACCACGCTCAAATCCACAAATCATATTTGTTTTCATTGTTGACATTACTTATCTTTTCGGTGAATCTAGTTTCCTGACATGTACCTGCACATTTTACTTGCAGTTAGTCTTATTTGTTTTCAAAAGATTATTCCAAATCATCTAAGAAGCCGTGAAGTTTTGTTGCATCAATACCTAGTTGCATTCTCTAACGGGTCTTTATTTACTATAATGCAGGACAGGTATTATACATTTGTTTGCGAAAGCTTTATTCATCCTGGAAAGCAAACACTACGGAACTTATTGGTTATTTTTATTTACTATCTCATGCATGGCAAATTTTAAGCTTTATCAATAATAATAAATCATTATGTCATTATTTTGCAGACCATAAACGATAAACTTTTCATGTATTTATAGTTGTCCAAATCCATTAAGACCTAATGCCACATGTTACATTTTGTATATAATAAGATCAACAATTCTGTTATGTATTTGTATTATATTAATTTACTTGATTCTGATTATTCATAGTGACATTGCTATAAAATCTGCTCCCTTGCAGAGATGGATGATTCGTTACTCTCTTCAGAACGTACTGATTTTTACAATAATAATAATAATAATAATAATAATAATAATAATAATAATAATATCACAATCACAGTGTTTTATCTCCTCATTTGTAGCAAAATAAATTCATCGCAGATCAGCTATCTTAATTTGATATATTGTGCTTACATAACCACATGTTCTCAACATGAATTCATCGGAACGACTTGCAATTGTCGGGTAATCTGCTTCAATACAAAGAAGAATAATGATCGTGGTTGTAACACGATAACCGGGTGGGATTTTCGGATTTGTCACTTATGGCCATGATTTAAATACGATGTTTACGATTGAAAGACTTGAATGAGCAATTAAATTATGAATACGTGCGTGTGTGTGTGTGTGTGTATATATATATATATATATATATAATCCACAAAGTGTATTAATTAGGATAAGAACGCACACATATAATAATGGAAAATATAAACTAATTTCTCTACAAAATACAAACACGAGTGAATGATTAACACTGACTAAACAATGGAAAGATGCATGTAGAATTTTACTCTTGTAGTAAAACTAATTCACTTATAATGAAACTATGCAAACGAAAAAGGACAGATATACAACTTATCATTCAAGTCCGAAAGAGACAGTGGGTCTTACGAACTCCAAAAGTAGCCCACGGCTCCAAGTTTATATGCAAGGTGATACATTCCGTCATCAGAACACTTTATTTGAGCTCCACGGCTGCTAACGTTCAGCTTCACAACTGCTGCGATGTCGTCTTTACAACTTGCACCACGTAGACCTCGATCACTCTTATAACTTTGAACGCTCGGGTCAATCTAACCACTCTGGACGCTCCAGACAGCTCTACACTTTCCGGATGCTCAGAACAATATACTATTGACAACACCGGACATCCATGGGCCCTCTAGATACTAGACAGATGGAAACATATCCAATACCGTATACTATATATGACACAGGCATCAAAACGTAATAACATTAAACACGGTAAGCTATACAGATTACATCACAAGCACAATAATTAGGAAACAAAAAAATCAGAAATAAACCTAACCTTGCTCTATACGAATCCTACTGTACTAAACATATTACTATATATTAGCCTACTATAGCCTTATATTACTAATATAAATTCTTCGCTAAGTGGTAAACAATAATATCAATGAGTGCATATATATATATATATATATATATATATATATATATATATATATATATATATATATATATATATATAGGGAATGTGAGCAACATTGTAAATAAATGGACGCGCTGAAAGGAAAGCTGAAACACTGTGAACATTTAATAAGTTCTTTAAAGTTGGAAAAGCTTAACACCGAGAAGACGATTATTGGACTGAGGGAAGAAAAAAACGAATTACTCAACAGGTCAGTGTCATTAAAACTACTGTACAAATCTTATTTATTTACTTCCATCGACAAAATTTACAGTGAGGACGAGTGTGAAACTTTGCATTGTAATGTAAGCTAACTGCTGAAAGATATATTTAATTACAATTTAAACAGCTATACATAACGGTATGACTTCATAAACGTTGAAGATAATTATATAGGCAAACTCTAAGTATACCCATTGAAAGCACATTAAAAGGACTGAAATAGTTGCTTTTGCATTGTAGTCATAATTAGGAAGTGTTGCTCACCCATCCCCACGGCTGAAATCTTTACACGAGTTTCCAAAAGAGCGTGTAACCGCGAGAAACTTATAAATTAGAAAATAAAATCATAAAATAAATCTTTTGATTGTTCTAATGATTTCTTTAGGCTGAGCAAAATTGCAAGTGACAGACTCACACATGAAAATACTGATATCACCGATCTGAGTGACGAAACACTCCCTTCAAAGCTTACGGAAAAGATGTCAGAATTGTACGACAATCAATGGATACATGCTTTTGATGAAATGAAGGCAAATGGGGTTGAAGATGAGAAAGCAATCGGTATCCTGCTGAAGATTGTAATGGTATATCATTATTTTATCTCATATATGCAGCCATTTACAATGCCAACGTGAAATGGTCTGATATATCGTGAAGAAAAAGCATTGCAGAAAGAAATGTTTGAATACACGTATAGATTTATTATCTAGTTAAAAAGATTGGTGTAAATAACAAGTATACTATTATTTGTTAGCAATGATTTTTTTACGAAGACGCTCTGGATTATATATAGTGAAATTCTTCAAACCCATTTTATTGTTTTTATATTTTCATTGTATGTTGATGTGTCTTTTCTGGCTGATAAGTATACATGTGTAATTCATTTTCAATACAAGAGTTTTCCAATTAGCATTGATCAAATGACGGCAAAGTAATGACCACACTGTAGAATAAAACATTGAATATATTATGTTTTGTGTACACCATTATTTAGTATCGTTGTACTATGTACCAAACGGAATGTTTTATTTTAATATGTATGATTACCGAATACTTTAAATAATTATTTTACGTTTTAGAAATGAGAGTATAAATTAAATGGCATACTAGCATATCAGGAGAAGCTGTTATGTGTTAGGACATTATATTTATTCACTAAAACGATATGATTTTTCATTGCAACTAAATGTAATTTTAGATGATATTTTTGCCATTGTTGCTAAACACGCCAATTTTGTTTTGTGTAATTGTTTAAGTTTTTAAAAACATTATACATCTCGACAGATATCTATTTGGTGGAAATATCATCAATCTGATATTGGCCAATATACCTTTGGACAGATAATATCCATTCGACCCAGATACCTTTCGACTGATAATATCCATTCAACCGATATACCTTTCTACTGATAAAATATATTCGGTCGATATACCTTTTGACTGATAATATCCAATCGATCTATAAACCTTTCGACTGATACTATCCATTCGATCGATCTACATTTCGACTAATAATATCCATTCTATCGATATACCTTTCGACTAATAATATCCATCCGATCGATATATCTTTCGACTAATAATATCCATTATATCGATATACCTTTTGACTGATAATATACATAGATAATTCGATCTATATGTCTTTCGACTGATAATATCCATTCGATCGATATACCTTTCGACTAATAATATATATTCTATCGATATACCATTCGACTGATCATCTCCATTCGAACGATATACCTTTCGACTGATTATATCTATTCGATCATCATACCGTTCGATTGATGTTGTCCATTAATTCATTATTGATACAGTTATCAAAGTTGCAAGGGCATACTTTGTTTGAACAGATTGTACAACTTCCAAGACCCACAAAGGGATGGACATATTTAGGTATATAACGTAAACCTCCAACTTTCACCATGGGTTATATACTGATAAATAAACTAAACTTGCATTTTTGGGACTTGCCATCATCATAAAATTGTAAAGATGTTAACTACTGCGAGGGAAGAATAATAAAAATCATTACAAAAAACACGTACTTTTGTTCTTTATTAATGTGTTTGTGTGGTTTTTAGAATTAAATTCAACATTGTCGTTGGCAGACGTGATTTAACTATTTTAAAGAAAACGATTCATACAGCAACGTGACATCAAAAAAGAATATTCATGTTTTTAATGCACATATGAACGTATTCATTTGTTAGTTTCTATATGTTTTTATGTCGTCGACAACTACAGTCTTGTTTGCAAAACACGATCTTTCACTTCCGTATATTTATGTACCCGACGCAATGTTCAAGCAAAAAATCATTGAATTTATTGCGTATAAATGTATTTGAATTCTTACATAGCTAAATAAAAATAGGTGTGCAGACATATTAAATAAAATACAAAGTAGCAATTTGATGATAATATGCTCGGACGAATGAGTGCAAATTCAAACCATTATTGCTACCAAGATGCACCGGTGGCATATCTCATGACAAGGAAAGAAATTAAATCTTTTTGTTTCGTAGTACAATGTTAGACGCAAATTCAATGGTTCGGTGGTGAAAACAAAGTTGACCGGTATATTGATTATGGGATTTAAAACACGACTATTGCTTCAAAAGTTTCAAATTAAACCAGACAAGCTATAGCTATAATAAATTATAATTAAATGGTCGGATTTTCACTTAAAAACAATAAGCTGAAATAAATATATTCTGCTTTTATTTCAGGGAAAAATCATTACGACGGGCAATATTAACATTGAAATGCAGCAAGACATTAAACGTACTTGGCGTGAATCGTCAAAGAAAGTGCTGAAAAAGGTTATTCCGGTAAGTATGCATTCACAAACATAGTTAGGTCTTTGCTTAATATCCAACCGAAAAGCCATTATCATGGCAGAATTTCGGTTTCAATCTACGATATATTGGTAGTAAATGGAATTAAAACATGGTGGATGTCGACAGAAAGATTATGATATGTACATGTTTCAACATAACCAACTCGTGTATTTCGAAAGTACTAATAATTGTGTGTAACAAACTGTCTAAATTCAAATTCCTGCACATATATCGTACTCTATATGCTCGTAGACAGCGATCAGTGAAATTTATGAGAAACGTATTGACAATCCTGGGTCCAATGTTAATTTATAGAAACAACCTAATCAAAATTGTAGAGGCCATTGTTTGAAACAATTGCACAGGTGGAACTGGGAGATGAGGGAATAGGTCACTGGACAGAGTGATGTGTTGACTTGTAAATTGGAGTTTAGGTTAAGAGAAGCTTGATTGAAGTGATAATTTTTTGAGGAAATAATCTTTCCCCCATTTAAAAAAGAGCATGTACATTGGCGGGTTTCCAAACTGACAGAAACTTCTCCAACTAGATCATTGTTTCGCGATATAAAACTACAACGAGTTAATGTTTCATATTATGTGGTGCAGTTGCGATTCTAAATACAATTTTTTCATGTCCATACTACTCTTCCAAATCAGAGCACGCAAATTATGATCATACATTTATTAAATATGGAACGTCTGCGACCAGGCAGCTCCGGTAGACTGGTGGTTAGAGCGTCCGCCTCAAATGCGGTAGCTCGACGGTTCAATCCCCGACCGAGTTATACCAAACTCTTATAAAAATGGTACTTACAGCTTTCTCGCTAGGCGTTCAGCATTTGTTCGTTAGTATTAGGACTGATAGGCCTGGTGTCATCATAATGTGACTTAGTGGGACATGATGATACAGGTTTGCGGCATTATGTCTCAGAGCTTGATATCAATATAACGTGTCACACATATTGGAGTGATATGATTCAAATAGCGTTAAATCTACGTTACAAATCCAATTCACCCCCCCACACACACACACACACTCACACAGTACCGCATCTAGTAATGATACCTCGAAATAAATATCAAAGAACTGCAATGCATAGTACTGGAGATTCACACAATAAGGTTAAAACGTTGTAGATATTTAAATTAGGGCATAACCGATTAGCATTTTTCTACCGATTTCCGATTCCGGATTTTGGGTATGAAATTTTTCTGATTCCGGGTACGATTCGATTAATCGGAAATGCTAAATCCGTATTTTTTTTTTTAAATTTAATCTTCCGTGTCCGGGTTTCTGGTATCTGGTTTTTCCGTGTCTAGCATGTTACTTAGTAATTTACCATATCCGGCTTCATTTCCGGTTTTCACCCGTCGGTTCAAATAGATTGTCTCACAGCGTGGTTGTGTTGACCATATTGGACTTTTCTGACTTCTTATTTAACTTTATTAACGCACTATCGAATGACACGCAGTGTTAGACACGGTGCTATAGAAATTCAACTTTATTATTTTTATTATCCGAATCGGTCGTTCCTGCCTTGTCCGACTCCGATTAATCGGAAGTTCATACTATCCGGTGGAATCCGATTTCCGGATCAAACGTCGGTTATGCCCTAATTTAAATAATATATTTTTATATACCAACTGCATAGATCGTCCGTCCTAGCACGAGTAATTTCTTCTTCTTATTCCATAAACTATTTACTTTAAAGTAACGTTATGCGATAGATATAATTTCAAACTTTTAATGACCTACTATTAAATTTATGAAGTTCAATGAATAATGTATAACGTGAGGATTTATTTATCGTGAGGATAATGAGATCGAGAGAAACATACGTATAGTTTAAATTACTAATTAACAACGAACGATGAAAAGATGCTAGTATTACCATAGTGTGGGACTTTTAATGCACCATTATGACTATCTTATATTTAGTGCATTCCCATGTTATCTAACATGGGTGATATAGCGTTCAATACATGTGTTGAATCTAATTCGGTATCGCACACATAAAGCTCCATATATCGCACCTTGCATGGATCTTATTTAAATTGCAAGTCATTAAATTAAATTCTAAGCTAATGTGGAAAGATGATAAATGTATAATGTATGATACTATGTCATAAACTCACTTTGTATGAAGCTCAAGCACCTGGAAAACTGCCCACATTCTAAGCATATTGATTATAATGGAAAGTTATTTTAAGACAGAACTCTGTAAAAAGTAGAATATCTGCATTATCCTGCTTAAGCTTCTTTATAAACCCTAAGTTAGCTTAAAGTTGCATGACCAAACATGATCTCCATAAGATACTGATTAAAATTTTACATTGATTGGTATTTTAAAAAATGAATAATTGTGTATATAACCTCTTTATATCAAAACTGTTGCTTGACATATGAGAATTTTCAGAAAGCTATTGGATGTTTACATCTATTCTTAAGGAAGGTTAGTCTTTGAACTTAAGGTTGAATTTGTAGCTGTTTTTGTTTTAGTAATGATAATTGTTGCCTTCTTTTGAACAGATTATCGAGGAGAAAATTGCGAAAAAGTTCGAGATTCAATTATTGCGTATGACACAAACACCGCTGTATATGAATGAATGTGCTGAACTCTGTAAATGTACCAGAGAAGGATGGACATAAATACTTCGATACCTAGAAGTTTAGATCATATACAAGAACTGGCCAACACGTTGTTTTTGTTGTGTGACCCGCATTTTTTTTGTTTGACGGGGGTTCATTGCTGAAAAAGGGAGTTGCACAAGGGTTAAAAGTTGAAAAGGGTTCAAGTGGTCAGTAGTATTCAAGTTTGCCATGTTTTTTAGTTGTAAAACTTAATTTGTCTGGATTATTTCCAAATAAGAGATATGTTGTTATATATTACCTTAAAAATACTACCTTTATAGAGAGTCAAATGTGCAGATGACATATTTGTGAGGTACGATTTCGCAATTCTCAAAAAGCGGGTAACATTATCTAAGCCATTAATACGATGAACATACATGAATGAATCCTAAAGCGCTAGGCATTAGTAATACACATAATCATAACTGAGATCATTATACGCTTTGAATTGTGTAATTGTCAAAAATACGTTTCACAAATTCCGGAAATGTTTCAAAATTGCATTCACTAAAGTTTGGATTTATCGGGTGTTTACTTGTGGGCGAAAGTCCAACAATGAAATTAACGGGTGAATCCAAAAGCAACATTCCCAGCAAATCGTTGGGTGTGAAATTTAATCGTTTTGAGATCAGCACCACATATTGCAGTTTAAAAAACGCGGTAACAGTAACGTTTGTCTTCTTTAAAACATGTTTTCCGTTGTCGGGTTTTCTGTTATTATCTTAGCTCATTCGCGTGCATACCGCGATCAATCATGTAATTTCCTTGCCATACCGCTTTCTAAAGTTTGTGTGTCTTGGTTTTTCTTTTGCTATACTTCATGAGGACGATTAGCATATCCATATATCTATATTTCTGTCTGTGCGTCATTTCAAAATGTTGTTTTCCAACGGATAAACTAAGTGACCACATTCTAAGTTTATAACCTGAAAAAGGCAACATATTCGTACTATATATAAATTTATATTTGTTCAGTCTTCATCTAATTTCATTATCTATTAATAGCATTTGTGATATCTAAAGGTTCTACGGATAGGAGAGTAGTTCATTTCAGAATAAGTAATTGAGATTTTTACTTAAATTCAGAAAATTTGGCAGGTATTTGTCTGCTTAACTGTTTGGTAGGTATTTGTTTGCCTTACTGTTTGGCAGGTATTTGTTTGCTTAACTGTTTGGTAGGTATTTGTTTGCCTATCTGTTTGGTAGGTATTTGTCAGCCTAACTGTTTGGCAGGTATTTGTTTGCTTAACTGCTTGGTAGGTATTGTTTGCCTAACTGTTTGGCAGGTATTTGTCTGCTTAACTGTTTGGTAGGTATTTGTTTGCCTAACTGTTTGGCAGGTATTTGTCTGCTTAACTGTTTGGCAGGTATTTGTCTGCCTAACTGTTTTATAGGTATTTGTTTGCCTATCTGTTTGGTAGGTATTTGTCTGCCTAACTGTTTTATAGGTATTTGTTTGCCTAACTATTTGCCAGGTATTTGTCAGACTAACTGTTTGGTAGGTATTTGTTTGCCTAAGTGTTTGGTAGGTATTTGTTTGCCTATCTGTTTGGTAGTTATTTGTCAGCCTAACTGTTTGGCAGGTATTTGTTTGCTTAACTGCTTGGTAGGTATTGTTTGCCTAACTGTTTGGCAGGTATTTGTCTGCTTAACTGTTTGGTAGGTATTTGCTTGCCTAACTGTTTGGCAGGTATTTGTCTGCTTAACTGTTTGGTAGGTATTTGTTTGCCTTTCTATTTGGTAGGTATTTGTCTGCCTAACTGTTTTATAGGTATTTGTTTGCCTAATATTTGGCAGGTATTTGTCAGCCTAACTGTTTGGTAGGTATTTGTTTGCTTAACTGTTTGGTAGGTATTTGTTTGCCTATCTGTTTGGTAGGTATTTGTCAGCCGAACTGTTTGGCAGGTATTTGTTTGCTTAACTGCTTGGTAGGTATTGTCTGCCTAACTGTTTGGCAGGTATTTGTCTGCTTAACTGTTTGGTAGGTATTTGTTTGCCTAACTGTTTGGCAGGTATTTGTTTGCTTAACTGTTTGGTAGGTATTTGTTTGCCTATCTATTTGGTAGGTATTTGTCCGCCTAACTGTTTCATAGGTATTTGTTTGCCTAACTATTTGGCAGGTATTTTTCAGCCTAACTGTTCATTTCCTATGATATATTATGCTCCTATATTATCAAAATTATTCACCATTATATGAAGACCACTTCACCAGATAGTTTGGTGCCTGTATGGGATTTTATATCACAGGTGCCTTTATAATGTCTTTGGACCGATGGGGCACTGCCTTCATATATTATCCACAGTAAGGTCATCACATGTGCAATTCTCATTTTTTCTAATTGCTGCTTTTATCTCCTTTAATTCCATTATCATAAGCTACATCTCCCGTTTAAATACACATTTTCGTCCTGTTTTTATAACTCCACTGGACTCACATTACGTATTGTATATCTTCGACATTTTTCTGTATTTTACTCCCCAAATGCACCATTACCACTTAGAATTTGTGATCTACTATATTTGGTGTCAGATTGGCTTAATGCATCTGTCTAGTTCCAACAGAGTTATCTCTCTTAAAGGCAATAGAGTACCTGGTTTAGTCCTTGTCAAATTGACAATCTAACATTGTTCTCTATGACACTGTGTGACATGCATGCTGAAATAGCATAGAAAGTATATTTTTTTTCCCCACAAAACATTAGCATCGAGGCCTATTAGAAAAATAAGTGGTACCTTGATACCACCTTTCCATAGCACGTACACGTAGGTTGCGAGATTTGTATTGTCATATGACTCGGAATGCAAATTACCAGAATCAGGTCAAAATTCAGCAACAACTTACGTTCGTCTCGTTTGTCTGGTGATTAAAGATATGACAAATATTATGCTCATGATTTTTAAGAAAATAAATCATATTCCTATCGATTTCATTTAGGTATATATGTCGATATAAGGTCGGTCGTTCAATTTTACATAGCCGGCTAGTAAGCAGCTACCGCAATCCAACACTAAATGGTGTCGGCGAACTCCAATTTGTCGATAGGGAATGGTCTCTGATCCTACACGCCAACATAAATGTGACAATATATAAATGGGGTGACAGGGGTCAGAGGAAAGCCGGACAACGTTCAAAGAAACTTGTAAATCTTTGCTCTTTATCTTTTGATCTTGAAAGTGTATATTTACATTTGCTTGGTAGTTTTCTTTTCAGATCGATTTTAAACAACTTCTCTCTCTCTCTCTCTCTCTCTCTCTCTCTCTCTCTCTCTCTCTCTCTCTCTCTCTCTCTCTCTCTCTCTCTCTCATGCCAAAGACAAAAATGGTACTAACAGCTACCTGGCTTGGCGCTCAGTATCAAGCGGTTAGTGTTAGTGTTGGGCTCCAACTTGGAATAACGCAACAATTCGGAATCCCGAGTTGTTGCGCTTTTTCTCGAGAAATTGCGTGACCATGCGAACCGATATAAATAGACCGAGCTGCTGGCTTAACATGAGTTTCATTAGAGTGTTAAGAATGGAGGATGTTGACATAGATATTTATGAATCGTTTTGCACGGAAAAATACGTAAGCAACAAGACCACAAATAAATCTGTGACAAAGGTGTTTGTCAATAATGTATTCAATCTTCTGGATGGGAAAGTTCAAGATGTTGTAGGTTTCTGCAACAATTCGTCAGCGAAATTGGCAAAGTTAAAGCATAAAGTAAGTGTATTTTCCCCTCGCTTTCATCAGTTTAAAGTGGAATTTAAGACAGGTTGTGACATTCACTTGTGAACAATGTCATCAAAGTTCAAATATAGTATAAACTGTATTAATGACATCTAAAATGAAGTTTCTATATTTTCTAAACTCAACAGCAATTGCTGAGCAGTGATTAAATCTTTGAAACTTGTTTTGTTTATATTTGGAATCAACATTTATAAACCTATCAAATTAATTTTGATGTACGCAAATAAAAAAATATGTTTACATAACATCTATTAATTTAAGATTGAAGAGAATATGAATGACCCAGCGAAATTATGAAAACAGTTGAATTGTAATAGTGTATTGACTACTGATGGTATATGTAGCATCCACCGAAATCACGGTCATAAGGAAAATCATTTTTAAATATTTTAATTTCATATTCCCTGTACATTGCTAACCATCCCAAGGACTTCCTTACACTTATTTTTCAACACAAGTCTTGTCTTCTGTAATTTCGAGTGAACAAATTACATTTTTTAAAATCAATCATTGCGATTCCCCCTTCTTCATAACTTTTATTTATTAATTTTCACTTTTTCTTGTCAGCTGATTCTTTCCACAAGTTCTTGAAGATTAAACTATTTAATTTGTATTATGAACCAATCTGGAGGAATTAGGAAATTTATTAATATCTGATTTATTTGGAGAAAAAAAGCAAGCGCTTTTATCACTATTTTTCTCATAGTGGATAAGAACTATCTACTACCACTGAGTCATTAGTGTATTGATGTCATCTAATTTACGATCATAATTAATATTTATTAAGTGACTTAAATCTGTAGAGATGATAATGCTTCATATTGTAAATGTATCAACTACCCAGCATAAATTATACTCCATACACACATGGATGTTTGTTTTTATACTTCCTATAATATTCTTGTTGTCTATATGTTTACATTAAGGCCTGATGTCTTTGTGTGCATTGTATTTGTTAGAGCATTTTCAGATCCATCCAAAATTAATGTTTTAACATCTTCATACTGATAAATTAAAAATTCATTTTTATCTATATTAATACCATTTATTTCTTTATTCTTTTTATTCAAATCATTTTAACATGTTTCCTAATATACCATTTGCTCTCATGAATAAATTAATCACAACGTTTCAAGTTCATTTAGCACCAATGGAACCATGTTTTAAAGAGTTTTACAGTGTATGAAATATTCAACATAATAACTTAGCAACTGGAACCTGTAAATGAACATGGAGTAAAACAGCAACAGTTATAGTGCCTTGAGATGTTTAATATGTTCCAAATATTAATTTTGTGCTACATCTCCACTCAAGACCTTTCCTACCTTTAAATCCATCTTTCTGGGACAAAATTCCAAAATGTTGCATGCAAGCATCATGCAACAACTTGGAATAACCTCGATTAAGTTCAGTGGGACAACAATAACAAGATCCTCAGACCTTCAATATGTTCCAAATAGTCTATTTCTGCAACAACTCCTTTGAAGACCTTTCCTAGATTTACAATTGTATTTCAAAGGATTAATTTCTAAAACATGGCATGTATGCATCATACAACATTCACTGAAGTAACATTAAACACCTTAGGCTGTGAAATATTACCCTATTGGGCAGCAATAATAGTCCTTTGAGATGTTTAATATGTTCCAAATATTAATTTTGTGCTACATCTCCACTCAAGACCTTTCCTACCTTTAAATCCATCTTTCTGGGACAAAATTCCAAAATGTTGCATACAAGCATCATGCAACAACTTGGAATAACCCCAATTAAGTTCAGTGGGACAATATAAATAGTCCCTTGAAATGTTTAATATGTTCCAAGACCTTTCCTAGATTTACAATACTATTCAAAATTATTAATTTTTAAAAAAATGGCAAAAGACAGGAAGAAACAATGTATACAAAATACATCTATATTTAAATATAGTATTATTTTTATTAAAGATTTTTACAAACATATATTTCAAGCACAAATATTTTTTCGAAACATATTTCAAATACAAATATTTTGTGAAACATATTTCAATTAAAGTTATTTAAAAAATAAAGAAAACAAAAATCAGGTCAAATCAATATATATATATATATATATATATATATATATATATATATATATATATATATATATATATATATATATATATATATATATATATATATATATCTGAAAACTAATATAAAATAATGCTTAGAATTTACAAAAGTAAAAGGACGCCGATTTATGTGTAATTCCAAGTTGTTGCGTGCAGTATCTCGAGAAATTGCTATTCCAAGTTGGAGCCAACGGCCATGCAATTTCTCGAGAAATAGCGTAACAATTAGAAATTCCAAGTTGATGCGCGATATTTTTCGAGAAATGGCGTATTCCAAGTTGGAGCCCAATATTAGGACTGGTCGGCCTGGTGTCAGGATAATGTGACTGGGTGGGGCAGCATACTACATGTCTACGGCATGATGCCCCAGTGCTTGACGTCACTATAAACTGTATCACTGCATCTATCGTAGCGATATGACTAAACATTTGTTAAAGCTACGTTAAAAATCCTCATTAAACAATCTCTCTCTCTCTCTCTCTCTCTCTCTCTCTCTCTCTCTCTCTCTCTCTCTCTCGTGTTAGTGTCAATAGGGGGCGCCTACGCGCTCGTTTGGGTGTGAGTGATAATCTCCAATCATGTGAATCTACTTTTAGCAAAAAAGATTATATTAAAATATAACTACTTCAATATATAATTTGTATTCGGTTTCATTATATTTTCTACGAGTATCCTTCTTAAAAATAAGGAAGTAAATTAAACCGACGTGTCTAAACTAGATACAATCGTACATTGGAGCTAAGCTATTTATCAACTAGTTCTAAGAAGACCTTGACCTTTGTGTATGTACAAGCGAGACCAAGGTAGTTGCTCAGACCGAATATTGTCTTTATGTATGTTTCGGGTGTATTGGAGACTCAGGGTTCTTAACGTTATGACATTGTTAAGTAAGAATATCGCAAAGTTCTTCACAAGAAGAATGTTTCTTGCAGATTAACCTACGCGTAAGGAAGTAAATTGCACTCGCATACGCGCACGTCAGTTCGGTGATCAGATACAACCTTTCATCTGTATTTAAGTCCCGGATATCTTACTACGGTAAGTACGGTTTTTAAAGCATAATTGTATTCCGTTTCTTGTAAAGTGCTTTAATGATTTTCTGGTTAGATTTTCATATCGAATTTCGTCCGCCCCTTCCCCATGTCCACCCACAACCCCTTTTCAAACTTTTGCACCATGAACTTCTTTCGTCATCATTCTCCGCTCTATGAAAGCTATAACCACAATCTATGAGAAATCTGTACTGAAATTGATGTCATTCACGGAATTCTGAGCAAAACACTTCAACCCAAATCAGGATATCGGGTGGGTGGTCTTCCAGGTTTTCCTGGAAACACCTCGTTAACAAAAAGTACAGACACAATGTACATGAACTTGTTAGTTTAGATTTGACTATTTTATTATTATTAGTATTAATTTTTATTTGGTATTATGCACACTGGTGCTCTTTCGAGGAAAGTCAGGGCCTTCTGACATTGTGGAAATCTCACCTTCAGGTCCCAACACTTAACCTAATCCAGCCTCGCAAACACACACACACGTGCGCACACACACACACATGCGCACACACACACACACACACACAATGAGCTGACAATTTCTACTAAACGTAGTTTAAACGTTTATTATTAGTGCATGTATTCATCAATTTCGTACTTGTACTGACTTCTTGTTGTTTTGAATCTTACTATAAGAAGCGATTCACGTTTGCATTGGAATTCAATTGAACTTAACATAAAATTTACGAAAGCCTACAAAATTTAAGAAGGATAAGACCTCACAAGATTGTTTCTAGCATTGCAGGGACCTTAATAGAAAGAAGTATTATATCGATGAACAGTTTATCAGCAATCATTTAGTATCCATAAATATATTTTGGTATAATCAGCACTCTGGATAGGATTAGGGTTGGCCCGACCATATGGGCGACCAAAATAAATGTCTATGGCGCCAGGTTCTACATTAAAGGCAAGATTTTCTTGCTGGTGGTTTTTTTCTAGGGGATGGGGTGTATTTTTTTTCTCGCTGTAGTATAGGGGGGAAAAGGATGTTCCAAAGTTATAATTCGCATAGGGCGCCAAAAACCTTTGTTCTGGTCCTGGATAGCAAACTTTCTCCTTACAAATTTAAAATGTTAAACCTTATAATTGTCCAGGACATGTCATTTGCCAAACATAGTCTGTGTAATTTTATGGCAGAAGTCAAGAGCAATTTCTTTAAGTTGGCATTTTCCATTGACACTTGTACAAGTCCAATTATAATCTAATATTGCCTTTAAATTAACTTTAATTCTGTCCTTTATCCTGTGAAATTTCCATATTAGGTCCAGTATTACTGAGTGATTACCAGTTTAGTAGCATTGCTATATTAGTCCTTCCATTAAAGTCCACGCTGTTCTTCAAACTTTGTATCCCATCGCAAGAATCCTAATTGGCATGGGATCGTATCGGCATGTTTATGAAAGGCTGCAATGCACATGCCGGCATTGTAGATAACATTCACTATGTGATATTTAACAGACGCTCTTTGTCACAAAATAAAATTACATTACTATTGAGGTCTCCACTACATATACAAACCTGAATATTAGGTTCTCACTTTCTCAGTCATGTATGTTAGCATAATTTAATTGCATTGAAGTTAATACATGTGTTGATTAACTCATGTATATTACATGGCTAATATATTGGAGCCAATACAAATTACATACCTTATCTATCTCATTCAGTTATCTACCTTTCACAAGACATACCATTTAAAAAAAAATAATTCACATTTGCAGATACTGGTTAGGAAAATAAAACGATTCGTGAAGTATTATATTAGCCCTCAGTCTTGATGCAGATGTAACTAGAAGTAATTTAATAATGTCTCACAGTAAAGGTTACAAGTTTAAAAAACTGATCAAGTATGTTTTGTTTGGTAGGTATTTGTCTGCCTAACTGTTTGGTAGGTATTTTTTTGCGTGACTGTTTTGTAGGTATTTGTTTGCCTAACTGTTTGGCAGGTATTTTTCTGCTTAACTATTTGGTAGGTATTTGTTTGTCTAACTGTTTGGTAGGTATTTGTCTGCCTAACAGTTTGGTAGGTATTTGTTTGTCTAACTGTTTGGCAGGTATTTTTCTGCTTAACTATTTGGTAGGTATTTGTTTGTCTGTTTGGTAGGTATTTGTCTGCCTAACAGTTTGGTAGGTATTTGTTTGCCTAACTGTTTTGTAGGTATTTGTCCGCCTAACTGTTTTGTAGGTATTTGTCCGCCTAACTGTTTTGTAGGTATTTGTTTGCCTTTTTGGTAGGTATTTTTCTGTCTGACTGTTCATTTCCTATAATATAATATGCTTCTATATTATTTCAATTATTCACCATTATATGAACACCTCTTCAAAAGATAGTTTGGTGCCTGTAAGGGATTTTATATCACAGGTGCCTTTGTAATGTCTTTGGACCGATGGGGCACTGCCTTCATATATTATCCACGGTAAGGTCATCACATGTGCAATAATCATTTTTTCTAATTGCTGCTTTTATCTCCTTTAATTCCTTTATCATAAGCTACATCCCCCGTTTAAATACATATTTTCGTCCTGTTTTTAACTCTGGACTCGCATTACGTATTGTTTATCTTCGGCATATTTCTGTATTTTACTCCCCAAATGCACCATTACCACTTAGAAATTGTGATCTACTATATTTGGTGTCAGATTGGCTTAATGCATTTGTCTATTTCCAGCAGTTATATCTCTTAAAGGCAGTAGAGTACCTGGTTTAGTCCTTGTCAAATTGACAATCTAACATTGTTCTCTACGACACTGTGTGACATGCATGCTGAAGAAGCATAGAAAGTATATTTTTTTCTCCACAAAACATTGGCATCGAGGCCTATTAGAAAAATAAGAAGTACCTTGATACCACCTTTTCATAGCACGTACACGTAGGTTGCGAGATTTGTATTGTCATATGACTCGGAATGCAAATTACTAGAATCGGGTCAAAATTCAGCAACAACGTACGTTCATCTCATTTGTCTGGTGATTAAAGATATGACAAACATTATGCTCATGATTTTTAAGAAAGTAAATCATATTCCTATCGATTTCATTTAGGTATCACAGGTGCTTCATTTAGGTATATATGTCGATAAAAGGTCGGTCATTCAAGTTTACATAGCCAGCTAGTAAGCGGCTACCGCAATCCAACACCAAATGGTGTCGCCGAATTCCAACTTGTCGATAGGGAATGGTCTCTGATCCTACACGCCAACATGAATGTGACAATATATAAATGGGGTGACAGGGGTCACAGGAAAGCCGGACAACGTTCAAAGAAACTTGTAAATCTTTGCTCTTTATATTTTGATCTTGAAAGTGTATATTTACATTTGCTTGGTAGTTTTCTTTTCATATCGATTTTAAACAACTTTTCATTCTCTCTCTTTCTCTCTCTCTCTCTCTCTCTATCTCTCTCCGGCCGAGTTATGCCAAAGACAAAAATGGTACTAACAGCTACCTCGCTGCTTGGCGCTCAGAATCAAGAGGTTAGTGTTAGGACTGGTCGGCCTGGTGTCAGGATGTGGCTGGGTGGGACAGCATGTTACATGTCTGCGGCATGATTCTCCAGTGCTTGATGTCACTATAAACTGTATCACTGCAGATATCGTAGCGATATGACTAAAAATTTGTTAAAGCTACTTTAAAAATCCTCATTCAACAAATAAACAATCTCTCTCTCTCTCTCTCGTGTTAGTGTCAATACGGGGCGCCTGCGCGCTCGTGTGTGTGTGTGTGTGTGTGTGATAACCTCCTATCATGTGAATCTACGGTTAGCAAAAAAGATTATATTCAAATATAACTACTTCAATATATAATTTGTATTCGGTTTCATTATATTTGTTATGAGTGTCCTTCTTAAAAATAAGGAAGTAAATTAAACCGACGTGTCTAAACTAGATACAATCGTACATTGGAGCTAAGCTATTTATCAACTAGTTCTAAGAAGACCTTGACCTTCGTGTATGTACAAGCGAGACCAAGGTAGTTGCTCAGGCCGAATATTGTCTTTATGTATGTTTCGGGTGAATTGGAGACTCCGGATTCTTAACGTTATGAAACGTTTACATTTAAATGATATCTCGAGCTAACATTATTAAGTATGAATATCTTAAAATTGTTCACATGAAGAATGTTTCTTGCAGATTAACCTACGATTAAGGAAGTAAATTGTACTCGCATACGTGTACGTCAGTTCGGTGATCAGATACAACCTTTCATCTGTATTTAAGTCCCGGATATCTTACTACGGTAAGTACGGTTTTTAAAGCATAATTGTATTCCGTTTCTTTTAAAGTGCTTTAATGATTTTCTTATTAGATTTTCATATTGAATTTCGTCCGCCCCTTCCCCATGTCCACCCACAACCCCTTTTCAAACTTGTGCACCATGAACTTCTTTCTTCATTGTTCTCCGCTTTATGAAAGCTATAACCTCAATCCAGGGTCCGTAGGGAGCCTAAAAAAGCCTAAGATTTTATTTTAGCCTAAAAAACCTAAAAATAAGCCTAAATTTTTATAAGAAACCTTATAAATTAAAAGAAAACCTTAAAATTCTTAAACACGAGTCAGCAGTAAAAACATACATGCCAACCATTACGCTTTTGGCGTAATCATTACGCTTTTTGTCACTAAATTACGCGTTACGCTTAAACGTATATGGATTACGCTTTTTCAGTATATCCACCTCCCAAAAAAAATCAATTATTTGTTTTCTCGTTATTATTAAAATTCCATTAATCCCACAGACCGTATTTTAGAAAAGACGGCTTTTACGTAACTTCAATATAAGAGTATGCTAGACCGTGAACAGTATCATGTTCTATTTATAGCTAACCAGGTTCTACTGTTGACCTCGATTCTATTTATAGAATCAGCATGCGTAGTGAGCAGATAGCAGACTGGTTTTTCAAATTTAACCTTTACTCGCAGATTCCATATTCTAATTCATATTTCTTGCAGAACCAGTGTAAATATATTTTAGCGCTTAAAAAGTATATTTTATTTTACTCTATGCATTTATGTAAGCAAAAATATCCCTTTAAAAAATTTCCCAGATAAATTAGAAAAAGGCAACCGAAAACCCCGAAACAAAATATAAAAGAATCCTCTAAATATTAAGAAATAGAGTAAAGCATCACATGACATCTATTTCCGGCCGTGTCGAAAGAATTTTAAAATTTAGCGCTAAACGTCTTAAGAAGGTTTCTAGTCGATGTGTGTAAAGCTAAAAGTGCTACATATGAAAACTTGAAACAGTAAAGGATGAGAAGGGAAAATAATCGTTGTTTATTGAAATTTTAGCATGTTATATGTGGATTACGCTTTTTCTGCCTGGATTCCGCTTTTTGACCACTTGGATTACGCCATTTCCTCGTCAGGGGTTGGCATGTATGTAAAAAGCTAAAATTAATGTTTCTATTAGAAAAAGTCAAAACCGCACGATCGAGGAGAAAGAAAATGTAACCTGCACCTGAAATCAACTACAGCTGTTGTACATGCGGGTTGTCAGTAACTTGCACATCCGGTATATCCTGGCTTGCTGTAATGGCGAGCAAGACACGTTTCAAATGAGTTGGCTGTCGAATCCGCAGTACACTCCTTGGTTGGAAAAAGATGAAGATGTGTTTTCTGCTAATTGTAAATTATCGTTTAGTATTAAGAGATTGGGTGAAAGCGGCTTACGAATACACGCAAGAGGAATTAAACATCAAGCGAATGAGAAGAGCGCATCCTCCACATTCGACTTGAAGAAAATCTTGACTGTGAGTATAACTATACATTATCTATTTTTTTCTCTGTCTGAACTATAGCTTCAAAAATAATTTTTAATTTTGCAGAAATTACATTGAATTTGAAGCCGGTCAGACTAAGTAGTTACAAGTGTTTTTAAAGGGAAACAACTGCATCATAACTGTAACAATAAGCTTACCTCCCCTAATTTCTAATTTTACAATTTATATATAATTAGTCAAGATGTTTACCTTTTATTAAACCGCTCCGGTGGCCTAGTGGTAGAGCGTCCGCCCCGGAAGCGGGAGGTCGTCGGTTCGATCCCCGGCCGAGTCATACCAAAGACTTACAAAAATGGTACTAACAGCTGCCTCACTTGACGCTCAGCATAAAGAGGTTTGTGTTAGGACTGGTCGGCCTGGTGTCAGGATAATGTGACTGGGTGAGACATCATGCTACATGTCTGCAGCATGATGTCTCAGTGCTAGACATCACTATAAACTGCCTCACTGCAGACATCGTAGCGATATGACTGAAAAATTGTTAAAGCTACGTTAAAAATCCTAATCAAACAAACAAACAAACCTTTTATTACTTTTATATGGTGGGATCCATAAAAATTAATAATGCATGAAAATGCTACAATTAAATTACAATAAATAATATTTAATATATTCTTAATGATACATAATTAATTTGTTTTTTTTCTTCTTTTCTAGCATCAACAGCCTGATTCAGGAAAAGTACTGTCACCACAAACTCCGAATTCTCAGCCATCCTGTTCATTGGTGTCTACTACCTCAGCATCTATGCATGATCATGTAGCAAAAGAAGACACATTGCAAGCAGAAATTATTTGGACATTGTATACAATAGATAGACATTGCAGCTTTTCATCAAATTCCAGAACAACAAAAGTATTCCAGTCCATGTTTACAGACAGTGCCAAAAAAAAAAAAAAATCAGCGTAAACTTATGATAAAGAAACAATGAACTGTTTAGCTCATGACTATGCATTAAAAGCAGAACATCAGAGGAACCTTACTTTCATCGGCACATCAAATAGCTTAAGGACATCTCTGGCCAAAAAAACTGGAAGATCAGTTGAAGCTGGACAAGCAGATCGATGATAAGCTTGAAGCATTGAAATATATATGAATTTTGCATGACATTTTGTGCAGTGTACATTGTTCTACTTTTGTGAATATATAATTCAATCTTTCAATTCTTGTTCATTAAGTTCATTTAGATCTTACCTTGCTAAGGATGTGGAAAAGAAGTTCCAAGTTATATTATTAAAAATAATGTAAAATTGAAAATCCTTATACAAATGTTTCATTAATTAGCATCTGATAATGTAAGAATAATTCATGCATATGATGCACTAAACCAGTGTCCCTTAGACCTCAAAATTGAACAGACTATATAGAATGTACTAGGATAAATTAACAAAAGACCACATATTTAGGCACATTCCATTGCAAAGACAAACGTTGGCCGCCGTTTGGAAATGTATTCCTGACACCAAATCTTTCAAATGTTTGACAGCAGGAGCTTTTTAGAAGATCAATCAAACGTTGAGATGAAGAGCCTAACATACAATATATTTTCTGGCATGCAAAATATTTGCCATTCAACGTGTTGAGGAAACCATTGATTTCCGAGCGCGAATGGATGATCACAAAAGCCACATTTTCTTCAAACTCAACGCGAAAGTCGAAAACAATTACTAACCTAATGAACATACAATAAAGTCGCTTGAGAAATTACCAATTGAAACTAACATATGTGGAAATAAACAAGAAAGCACCCGCAAAGAACGATACTGGATACTGCAATTGAGAACACATGGAAAATGTGGCCTAAATTAAAACATCAAAACTTCCTCTTGCCAGTCATCAGTTTTGCCCCTGAAGCCATTAGTAGTAGTATTAGTATATTGACATACAATTATCTTAACATCATTCATTCTAAACTGTTTTGCATAACTCTATTGGATATTGGTATTTGGCATCGATCTCTTGCCACGCTTTGACTCTTCTTCATTCACAACATAAAAGTAATTCAAAACATTAAAAAAAGTCCCTTTATGTAACAGAAGAACCCGCTCATCTATATTTTTTGTATAACATAATCTTGTTTTATCTCTCGCTAGTGACTCTATCATGATGTGGTCATTCATATGTTTCTACATTTTGCGTAAAGTGTTTAGTTTGAATATATCATTTTGAATTTTAAATCTTCCTTAGACCTAAGCAATAGAAAACCATTTTGAATTTGTACCTTATCAATTTATGTGTGTGGATTTTGTTTAGGTCCTAGAAGATTGCAGCATTTTCAAATATGAATATGTACAGAATATACAATAACGGTAAAGAGAAACATAGTCTGTTGGTAATTTAATGATTTTCATAACTCATTTTTCCAGGGAATTAATGGATTCCAAGGAGATTGCGACTTCATGTTCAGTATGTCAGGAGATTTATACTGATCCAAGAAGCCTTGCATGTGGCCATTCATTTTATTTAAAATGTCTAAAAGAGGTAGCGGGAAACAAGCAGAAGTTTCCATGCCCAATGTGTCAATTCGACGTCGATCTTGGACATACCAATGTAGATCAACTACCTAAGAATTTCGGCCTCTGCAACGTCATAGAAGTTATAGATACGGAACACCATATATTTTAGGTGTAATTTAGGTCTAGAAAGATTGCAACATTTCCAAATATGATTATGTACAGAATATACAATGATAGTAATGAGATACATAGTCTGTTCACAATATATTGATTTTCATACCTCATTTTTCCAGGGAATTAATGGATTCCGAGGAGAATGCGACTACATGTTCAGTATGTCAGGAGATTTATAGTGATCCAAGAAGCCTTCCATGTGGTCATTCCTTCTGTTTGAAATGTCTAAAAGGGGTAGCGGGAAACAATCAGACATTTCCGTGCCCAATTTGTCGATTTGACATCGATCTTAGATGTACCAATGTAGATCATCTACCAAAGAATTACGTCCTCTGCAACGTCATAGAAGCTAGAGAAAAGAAACAACTGTCGATGTGTTCTTATCATAATAAGTCGCTTGATTTATTTTGTCAGGGCTGTCATGTAGTGATATGTTCCAAATGCCTTACGATGGAGCACAAAGGTCATGACGTAGAAGATGTAGAAAGAATTTATAGAGAACGAAACGTAAGTACGCAATTCGCTATATTTGTTGAAAAGAATATAAATATGCCTTTTCTCATGAATATATTTCCATTTAACCAACTTTGAATATTTAATAAGGCCAAAAGTAAATCTCAACAAATGACAAGAAATTGCTAATTTTTTTTACATTCGTACTCATATACACAACGTTGTAGTAACGTGAAATTAAGCAAGCTTATTAATATAGTTCAAGGTAATAACGATGATGATACCAAGAAGAAGAGAATAAAATCATTCGAAAATATGATGTTTACAATCGTCCATAGCATTTGCAGTAGCCTTAGCATTAACTTGAGTGATTCACGTAATGGGAGAAGATTATATTGTAAAGTATACTGGTTTTCATGGGATGAAATCGTTTATCATTGAAGCCAAAATATTGATTTCGTCCTTTTCTTGATTATGTTATATTTAATTTTTTTAATGTGTCTCATGCATATTTAATTTTGTATGTTAGTTTTGTTTCTGCCTGATCATCTATAATTGAATTGGAACTTGACACTGTTCTCAGTCAAATTCATGGTTCATGTTGTTACTAACTAGAAATACTGATAGTGGTTTTATTTTGTATGGAAATATTCCATTGCTATGGTGATCAAGAAGTGTGTTTCAAATATAAAGATCATTATCTTTAATTGATTCTAGGACATTATGTTTACCATGTTCTTCGTTATAATTGTATTCACATATTTTACTTTGTTGACAATTTAGGAATTTCAAGAGTTGGGCTTTTGTTCAACATCCTGGATTTACGTTTCTATCTTAGTGTTTTTATAGAATCAATATTACTTGAAACTTTATTTCCTATTGCTGAAAGATCTTGCTGCAGAATCGTTTGTAATGTTGTGTTCAGCTTTGAGTTGGATTTATTTACTTATTCAAATGTGTATTTACCCGAATTATAAAGTTATCGTCAGCAACATTCTAAGGATAGAAACAATTTTAAATTGTAATCAATTAGTGTAATCCCATCTTCGATTATGTTACTATGATTAACTGGAAAAGACCTATCAAATTATCACACATCAGACTATTGGCATATTAGTACATTCAAGTCTACATGCACATCAACACCATCAACATTGGATCTTATTTCGAAAACCACTAAAATTGAATGAGAACTTTAATAATTAAATTAATTTGCAATAGAGTAAGAGAATACAAAATATATGTAATATAATAAGCCATCCTAATATAGTTCAAAGATTTCAATTGAATTTTCACAGAAACAGTTAGAAGCGTTTCTGGAAAGAACAAAACAGTTGGCATCGATGACACAGGAGAAGAGTGATGCTGTAGAAAAGTCAAGAATATTAATGGAGGTAATCTTTTATAGAATCCCTTACGATCGACCCAATGAAATGTTATAATCGGTCCAAGTTTGGGTCCTGTTGGAATGCAAGACTATGACACATGCTGATTGCTGTTTTGTGCGTATATACAGTCCCTTGTAGAAACACAATATTGAACACTCCGGTGTTGAAAATCTGAATACAGTTTTGATAAATTGTATTTGTCCAAGAATTCTGTATGAGCTCATCAAATATTTCCCAGAGATACGAATTAATCCATTAAAATCCAAATGCGTTGAACAAACGTTAACATTCATTCAAAAACTGGCTACAGCAACAACAAAAAACCTTAACATCAGATGTAAAAGATCAAAACTAACTATATTTCACTAAAAGAAATATATCGTACTCTAATAGGCAGTTTAGAAAATATCATCAAATTGAAATATCACATAGAAGGAAAGGAGTGACGTGATCGGTTTTATCACGTACTCCTAAAATGACCCTGATGAGAACCAATAGTTTTACTTCCAGAATAAAAGTTGTTTAATTCATAAATCACTAGTCCCATCTTGTCATTGATAACATCCAATCAGTTTAAAAGGAAAAGAAAGCCTGTTGATGTGTTGGCCACTAACCTTGAATCCAGGTCAAGATCTAGATCAACATTCCTTGTTTACCAAAAAAATAATTCTAGCCAACCGATTTTCTGAAAAAGAAACATCGTCTCCAGTGAGTAAATTTACATTGCAATACAATGTACTGAAAAATAAAAAAGAATTTCAAACTGACAAACAAACAATCAAATATATATTAAATACGATATACGTAACAATATAGTGTCACGACCTCCTCTACACTTTGATGATAATACTTAAGTTAGTGGAAAGTAAATGGGAAGGCGATAGGCACTCAGAAATGTAGACAGAAGAGGAAAATACTAACAATATATTACATTTTTTTACATATAAGATAAGCAAGGCAAACATCGACACATTCCTCTCGTGATGATATAATGTAAGTAAATAAGATTAATATAAACTGATTCATGTTATTAACTATAATTACTAATTACACAGTTGTATCATTGTACTACATTAATGCTCACGAAAGTCAATTTTCTCATTTGTACCAAATATCACTACACAGTTGTGCTCCATAAATAATAAAATAGGACACACACACACATAAGCACTGTTACATACAAACACACACTCCCGCTTCAAATAAAACATTCAGCAGCCAAAGCATTTGGTGAACTTTATGGTGTCACTTACATCCTTACTGTATTTTGGTATCACGGTACCAATTGTTTTGTACCAATTGTTTTTCCAATGACCTCAATGCTAAAGTTTTGTAAAATAAATAAACGGTCTATCCTACTGCAGCATGTATTTCGAACACTGTCACAAAGAACAATCTTAGATTGTCAATTTGACAAGGACAAAACCAGGTACTCCATCGCATTTAAGAGATACAACTCTGCTGGAACTAGACAGGGGTAAGCGTTATCTAGTCAATAGACTAGTTTCACCCGTGTGGTCCACATTTCTTTTTAAAAACATAAAAATACAAAATATGTTCTAGATATAAATTAACTTAATCTCACATGTTGCCAAGAGGCTTACCTTGTTTGTATGCCAAACAGAAAGTACACTTGCTACAGCTAGTGTTGTTACTTACTTCTGATTGCCATGTTAGCTACACCATATGCTCCGCCTACCTGGGGTTGTACAATAGGTAGCATTATACATAAAGCCAACCTTAATTTTTCAATAATTTGTGATATCACTCAGGACTGTAAAAGTAACACGTGTACTTAGTCTCGTTTGTCAGAAACAATTTTTGGAGGTACCAAGCTGTGTATTATATTCATGTGTATGTAATGGCCTTTGAACTATTTCAGCTTCTGTTTTAATATGTGTGCTTGACAATCAAACTATATTTTGAGAATCAACTGAAATGTTTTAACTATATGTTGTGTTTTGTTCATATAAGAACTTATTGAACTGCACATGGGTGATATGAGATAAATCACATTATATCATATTATATAATAACTAGGTCAAAGGTCAATGTACCAAATAGTATGTGCCTACCTTTCTTCAAAAGATACAGCTTCCCTCCTTTGGGTAGAAAATACAATTGATGCAATAAGCCAGTCTGACACCAAATATAGTCGATCACAGCTTCTAAGTGGTTATGTTAGATTTGGAGTGAAAATTGGGGAATAAATATCGACAAATGCCAAATATAAACAATGAGTATAGTGAGTCCAGTAGTTTAAAATCTTTACAAGAACAATCTTAAATTGTTAATATTACAAGGACAAAACTAGGTACTCCATTGCATTTAAGAGAGAAAACTCTGCTTAAACTAGACATGAGTAAGAGTTATTTAGTCACAACAGACCAAGTTTCACCCATGTGGGCCACATTTTATACAATTCAGACAAAAATACAAAATATGATCTAGATATGAATTAACTTAATCTCAAATGTTGTCAAGGGGCTTAACACTAAGCCTAAAAGAAAGTACACCTCCTACATAATTCAAGAATCACAGCTACTGTTGTTGTATTTCTGAATGCAATGTTCCCTACACCATAAGATCTGCCTACTTGGGGTTGTATAATTGATATCGTTATACCTTTATGAATACACAATTCGCTGACCAAACATCTCTGCGAGCGCTATGCAGTCTTACACAGCCCTCCTGCCTACCTTATTCCCTCCTCCATTGGTATTTCTGATTGACTGTTTTCTTTTCCGAATGTACATCATTGTATTTGTGACAACTCGCTTTTCCTGCCGCATGGTCAGTGACAAAAAAATATGTTCACTTTTGGCAGTCAATGAATACGCTCAGTTTACAGGCTGATGTGACACCCCCCTCCTCATCACGCATGCTTTTATATATATATATATTGTAAAATACTATGTTATGTTCCGGCAACAGGGCTACCTATTCATATTGAAACAGGTTCAACGTTACTGCAGCTAATGCATCTGTAATATCTATCGACAATATGACTTAGATGAAATACCAATATTTCATGATAACGTTAAACATTAGTTTGACATGTAAAAGTTCGAGTATTGAAGGAAAGTTCCTAAATTCTGCTTATTATGCAACACGCATTGTACATGTTTAAAAATTTTCCGTGACACATATTAATGTAATTTATGATATTTTTAGTTTAAAATGTTTAATGTAACATTTATGAAGTATTGTGCATCTGTGCCAATTTATAAGTTTTCCGCGACAAATATTAATTTAATTTATCATGCTTTTAGTTTCAAACGTTTAATGTAACATTTGTGAAGTAATGTGCATATGCGCCAGTTGGAGCTGCACATGCAAAAGCAGTCGTACTTGTGACAATCATTGCCCCATGATGAGTGTTGTGAACTGGGCTTTTTATTATAGTAGCAAAATATAATGCAAATAAAAGTTGTCTCACTCTTGTTCTATAAATGTATGTCTCATTATAATTCGGTTATATTATATTTTTTTACATTATCTGTTTTTGATTATTTAGCAGAATATTGATTCCATCAGCAAAAGAGTTGAGAATACTTTTAAGAAATGGACTGACGCTCTGCAGAAGAAACACGATGCTATTGTTAGCTACTTAAATCAAGAAAGAGATAAGAATAGACAAGTGTTTGTCGAAGCCGAACATATCCTAGCGGGCTCTATGACTACAGTGACTGGATTAGACACCGAAATTAACAACCTAAGGAGTAAAGACGCTGCATTTGTTGTCCAGGTATTCTTGCAATTATCATGGATGACGTGGATCAAGCTAATACTGTTGTTGGAGCAAAGAAGGAAATATACACCGGATAATTACAATAACTAGTGTTGTCTATTTTTTTATACAGGCACATTCTTTTTGATCATAAATATGATATCAACTTTGACAAATTAAATCCTTTTTAGAGGTAGAACCGATTAAGTATATTTAAATAAATTTTGATAAAGAAACAGAGTAATTCATATGCAGGAAACACAACACGTGACATACCTGTATAGACAGATAGATAGTATAGACAGATAGATATTCAGTTTAACATACATACCAACATATATTGATGGATATGTAAAATCCGGTTTCTATTTATATTTCAGCAATACGGCTCCATTGAGGCAAGGTATGGAAATTAAAATTATAACGTTCAGTTATCGACTGTCACCGAAATTATAAAACTTACGTTAACTGTAATGTATATTTATCAACCAAAGTTCATTTATTGTATAATTTCAATTGTCTTTTAATTAATTGTCTTTTAATAGTTGGGGAGGGGGGAGTTTGAGGTCAGTCGGAAACCCTATTATG
Organism: Unio pictorum; assembly: GCA_030141615.1. Classification (NCBI taxonomy): domain Eukaryota; kingdom Metazoa; phylum Mollusca; class Bivalvia; order Unionida; family Unionidae; genus Unio; species Unio pictorum. The sequence goes on along the minus strand of JARLTB010000378.1, from coordinate 69,323 downwards.
TACAAATCGCAACACATGTATAGGGCCATATAGGAAATCTCTCTATATTCCTCTCTCTCTCTCTCTCTCTCTCTCTCTCTCTCTCTCTCTCTCTCTCTCTCTCTCTCTATATATATATATATATATATATATATATATATATATATATATATATATAGTAATACATTTGGAGTATGTACATTGTTTGCGCCCCGTTTTTGGAACCTGCCTCCATTTGTGTCGGAATATAGAAAAGCAGTGTGGGAGGCCAACCAGGATGGAAAAGGATGAACAAATAGGCAACGCTATTCGGCATTCGAAAGTGATATATGATCGCAAGGTTCATGGTCAGTCTTTCACTGATGGTGCCCTGGTGTGGTTTCACAGGTCATATGGACTGGACCATGGCGTATTGTGAAGAAAGTAACAGATGCTGAATACCTGATCACCAGGAATAATAATAAGGCAACTCTGATTGTTCACTTTAACAGACTAAAACCATGCTTGATGAGACCTGAAAGTGAACATAAACTTACCTATAACCAGGTAGAAATACATGATAGCGGTGATGACACAGAGGGGGGAAGTATCGCCAAATCCATTTACGGCTCAAAGGACCAAGTTAATAGAACATCGAAGGGCGTGAGAAGAAATGTCACTGTTTTCCATTAAGTTACAAACATTAGTGGGAATCTGAGATTAGTTATGTCATATGCTTGTAGCACTGACCGGTGATAACGAACAAATGGTAAGGGTGGGTAACAATCGTTTTCCCGTGATTATTAATTGGATGGGCATAGGACAAAAGTGTCAAACGGGTTGAGATACAAAACTCGTGCAGTTAAAATAAAATAAAGTTGTAGAAGCTGTATGCTGCTTAAAGCCAGAGTTTGGTAAATTATATGTTATTGTTTGGTTTTTTCCTTGGTTGACTTGTTTTTAAGGTTCGTTAGAGAAGTGTTACTCTGTGAAAAACGCATTTTCTATCCTTGTTGTATACAGGGAGGTGCATGTGTATTATTTGTCAATGATGCTGCTAGTGACTTGCAAGTGGAAATTGTTTCGTACAGTGTATTTTAAAAATAAATTATTCGCTACCATCTTGACACTCATAAATGTCCTGTGTGGTTACGAGCATGCTTAGTTTTATTGGTTTGCTTCGATGGAATAGTGTATATTTGGTAAGTTCCGAGGGACAATTCAAAACACTTAATAATAATCATTAGCAGCAGGAAGTAATGTTTTTGCACAACACAACATGGAATCGTTTATGTGATGTGTTCCAACCTTTTGCTTTTGGGAGTAGGTTTTCTTAAGTCTTTGGTCGCTATAACATTGATACCATCGTAGAGTTAGTTGTAAGAAGATCAGATAGGCTGACACTGACTGAGTGTGTATGTGCTCTAAGGTCTATCAGGAGACACGTATATCCTGGTGGAAACGCAAACTCCAGACATGAGGTTTTTGGGTAAACAAGAATGGTCCTGTGTTACATTTGTCGTCTTCTTGCTACAGACTTATGTGTTGAGAACTATTTCCTGCAGCAAATTCCCAGGATTGTTGTGAGATAGTTTGAACCCGAATAACTTGTTGCAACGCTTCCTTGTTGGATTCAGCTTGGTTAATTTATGTTGACGTTTAGTTTACTTAAAATCATTTAGTAGTTCAAAAATATTTGTGCTGTGGTTTTTGAATGACATACTATTAGAAACAAATCCATTAATTCAGAGTTTTGTCTTATATAATCATGTTAGGAATCATTAATCGGGTTGGTGGTTGATGCTTGAGGAAAGTCCTCAATTCTGATTAGACCACAAAAGTGTGACGTTTGTGTCACTCGAGGTCGAGTGATCTTTATAAAGTCGGGGGTAACCTAAAACATTTGGAATATATGCATTTGATAGTGTCCCATTTTAAAGAAAGTTTAGATTTATGTGGTTATGTGAATAATGACAATATCCTTAGCCCGAAATAATTAACAATTGCTATGAAAAAAACGTCTCGGAGTATGGTTGAATAGTCGTGAAGTCAGGCCAAAACCAAATATTTGTCCCTAATAACGTAGTTCATATTAAAATGTAGTGGTAAACATTGGGGTTTGACTGCATAATTTAGGAGACCGATAAATTGCTCGTGGGAATAAATAAGAAGGGACTCGGCAGATACCGTGTATGTCGCCAGGGTGCAAATGTGGTGCAGTTATATAGCGAAATAAGACTGTAAAGCTTACGTTGACTGGCCTAAAGGGTCGAAGGTAACATAGTTCCCTGTTATGGTGAGAGTTGTATAGTTTTTGCGGCATCAACTGCTGGCGTTACGGAAACTAGATGAAGAGACACCATGCAGATGTGTGAGATATATATACACGTCATGCTTTCTAATTTATATATTCTATAACATGTTAATGACACAGGGATGTAACGGCTCAAAAGGATTTATGGGTAAAATAGTGTTTGTTAGGTCATAATTCTCAGACAAACAAACCCATATCAGACAAAAGACAAAACAAATTGTGGAAAATAGTTAAATAGTATATCTTTTCGAGGCAAATGACTGCCCCTGAAAAGGACATTTTGGGTTTGTTATCCAAAAACCTTTAACTCATACGGAGCAGCGCGTCACGCCTTGTTTTTTTATAAATTTGTCTGAGAGCGGGACTGTACATCTAGACTCTCCTTCGATAACATTGTCTTTATGCATAAATAATTATTTTCCAAATAGCCGTAATTGTAATCACAATAATAGACCATACTTATGTCTCATACATGGAGTAGTCCGCGTAAAACCGGAAGTTAGAGAGCAGCAAAGAGGGTGAATCCTACATCTCTAATTGGGTTAGATTTCAAGCAAATAATTTTAATGCTCTGTTTGTCAAATTAAGGCTTAGTAATTTTAGGGTTCTGTTTGTCTGTTAAGGCTTTCTCTAAAACCGACGAAGTAAACAAATGTCAAAACCAACCAAGGCTTGAAACACAGACGCATATTTTGTTGTCGTGGTTTTGGTTTTAACCGAATATTTGATCAAGTCCAGTACGATATCTTGATCTAGGGTCATGCAAATTTATAGTTACAAATCCATACGGGGTTGACGTAGCATTACTAAAGCAATTTCTAAAGCGATTATATTCCATATCTCCACTCTACCAGGTCTGGTGAATATTTCGTAGCGTATGAGTGTCAACTCCATTAAACACAGCAAGAATATTAGTTATCCCTGATCACTTTTGGTATTTGTGTATACCTCTGAGTAACATATATCACATCAGTTTTTTATGTCTACCGCGTGAAAATATCCTGGTAGGGTTTGCTTGTTTATATAACATCACATCACCATATACGACTAAATTATTAATACTTCCATCAATAGAATCAGCACTCTGTGCTTCTTCGATATCGGTTATAAATTCAATAATATCCTCATCGATTTCCGATTTTGTTTTCTTGTTAAAATTCTTTAACACCTCGTAACATTGCTGATTGTCTATACTTGGGGCTACCAAATATAGTTTATCCCATTTCATCCATCTCGTTATCAAATTAAGTAACAACTGCGTCTTGCCACTTCCAGATGGTCAGATTATACTCATGCGAATATAATTTGGTAGCGCTGCATGATGCTTAACAGGTTCTCGTGTTTTTGTCACCGAAATATCAATTACTTTCATGTTATTATAAATAAATTATGGATCTATATTGTGTTAAATGTGAGACGCGTACTAGCACAAATGACTTGAGAACAATTACAACAAGCAATAACAGATCAGCACTTGCTGGTAGGTGTGTATAATGTGGTACAAAAAAATTTAGATTTGTTTCTATGACATCGGGCAATGATTTTAAAACAAACCAATAGGTGATATTGTAGCAGCGTTCACAAAACTTCCGGGACTCCATGGGCAAAATATCCAGGAGAAAAACATCTTTCAGGATATAGTGATTGTGGCCCTGGAACCAGACTCTACATCAGACTTGATAGCCAAGACCAACCCCGACCCAGCGAATATCCAATAAACGCTATTGATAAGGCCAGTCATGCTCATGATATTGTTTATAAAAGTAGCAATCTGCAACATAGACATATCGCAGGTGTGAAATTGATTCATGCGTTGAATTCTTTCATTGATAAATCCTTCAAAGACTAATTAGCATCCTGGATGATAAAATCAGCGATGAAAAGCAAATTAATGATGGGTGCTGGTAATTAATATTATGGAATCTATTTATAATTCCCAAGAGGATACTGGTACAGCAATCAGTAAACTCGCTAACGCCGCACAAACACAACATACCACCACGGCGGATTGGTTATCCAAAGAGGCGATATGGCATATTTATTTACCACTGCCTAAACAAAGTAACTTCGCACATTTTGATGTTAGCGTCCCTAATAAAGTTCATCAAGCTGATATATTATTTCTGCCGCATGATACTGTAAATAAACACATACAAATACGCGCTAACCGTAGTTGATGTTGCGTGTAGATACAAAGAATCTGAACCATTCACAACGAAGTCATCAACTGTAGTAGCTTCTGCATTTGAAAGGATTTATCGACGAGGTCCTCTGCAGTGGCCAAGTCTATTACAGGTTGATCCTAGCAAGGAATTTCAGTGTGTAGTGTATCAACAATGAAGCATCATAATACCAAGTTACGACGAGGACATACTGCAATACACCGCAATCAGGCAATTGTTGAATGATTTAATTGGACACATGCTGAGCGGTTATTTGGATATCAATACGCGAAGGAATTCATCGAAGATAAACGATCTCGTGAATGGGTCGAGATTACCAGGTGTGATTACCGCGCTAAAATATGAAATTACTCGAACAATCAATATGAAACCTGTTATCGCGATCAAAAAGAAGTATAAACCTGTAAAAAAAAACACAAAATGGTTTTTCAAAACAGCGAATACTCTGAAATGTCACTGTGAGATATTTATATGAACCAGGAGAGCTCGAAGGTGGTAAAACAGGAGCTATTGATCCTATTTGGAATGTCACGTCGCATAAAATATCTAACATAACAAGATCCACGGGTAGACCCTCAATGTATAGGTTAGATTCAACTGCTCCTCAGCATGGATTTACACGTGAACAATTACAAGTGATACCCGAGGATACTCAATTACCGCCACGTGGTCTTAACTAGCACCTCTGCGTCTGTTACACACAAGACAGGTCAACATCACATTATTTCTGGTATGACCAAGACTGCTATTTTTTCTGTCTGTGGCAAATTGGCGAGGATTTTTATCCGAATAATCCCAACGCATTATACAATTACAACTCGCTTAGTGATTATTCTGTTGTTATTTCAGTGTAATTATAAACTCAACATCAATATCAAATTCTCGTTTAATTTTCTTATCCTGTTGTTTTTAATTAGCGAGTCTTATTATATCAACGCTGACAATAACACTGATTGTGGTGTCATTAGCATCTAAAACAACGTTTCGAAGTAGATTGATTCTTCGAACTCTGGACACTGCGAGATATACTAAATTCGACCACTCGATGCGATCATCTACGATCCAAACGTATCGGATATAGTCAATCCCTGCGAAGAATGTATCGTCATTGCGTATCCTAGAGTCCATGGAGATTTATCAGCGCCCAATCCATCTTCGACAACATTGATATCAACCAACACAATATCATTTAACACGACAATCTGCTTCTCAGTCTGACCAGGAATAGCAACTATAATATTGTCTTGGTAGGCCTGTAACACAATGGCATTGGAAGTGTTGCAAATTTTTATTTATGTGTTTGAATCAACCGCTCTTGAAGTATGTCTCTGACTATCTTTCTACTTGCCACTATCAAATCTGTTGGTCTCCACGCTTCCCAAAAATCATTTAATTGGGTTTTTGAAATTATTTCACGCGCTATTTCACACTGGATTTTATCCGGTTGTAATCTGATTAATTTCGTAAACTCACTTAATTCTGGATCAAGTGATCTGTTCTTCATAATAATCTACAAAATTCTTCAACCAATCATGCAAAGACAAACCAAAAAATGGTGGTGGTTGACCATGATCGCCACACATTATCACAGCTGTATTTTTCAGTAACAACTGCCCGAGAAACATTTGTAATATATCTGACGACACTGTGCATATCTCATCCAAAATAATGATTTCAGGAATATATGTCTCACCCATTCGATCAGGAGTCCATTCGTCACCTTTCCATCGATAAAAACTGTGATATGTACAAGAATCAACTCCTCGCTGTTTCATCTATATGGCAAATTTGTGTGTTTGTGTTAGCACAATCATGTCTGCCTTTCCTCGAAATAATTCGATCACTCGTGTTGTTTTACCAGATCCGCCACATCCATTTAAGAAAACGGTTTTATATCTACCTACTGGATCAGACAACGAAAGTGCATTCGATTGTTCTGATATTTGATTATTTTTCATGTAATTTATCTTCATTCGTAACATCTGCTGATTCAGAATAATCGCGCAACATTTCTTTTTGATTTTCCATGATCCCCAAAAGTCATCAGAATTTGTAAATTCAACCACTGCTTCGCTGTGTTTGATATCTATATAAAATGAATCAATCGATACCCTTGGTACAGCAAACAGGTAGTGAACCCATTAAAATCGCATTTGTTTGTATATAGTAGTGATCGGAAACAGATGTGGGTAGTTGGTTAGAAACATTTTGCATACATCCCCTCCATCGAGCTTTCCAACCCTTTTTTTTGTAACAAGCCTTGGTTGGTTTTGACATTTGTTTAATTCGTCGGTTGTAGAGAAAGCCTTAACGGACAAACATAACCCTAAAACTGTTAAGCCTTAATTTGACAAACAGAGCATTAAAATTATTTGCTTGAAATCTAACCCAATTAGTGATGTAGGATTCACCCTCTCTGCTGCTCAGGGTATAAGAATCAACATTTGTACACAGCCTGTCATGAGATCATGTGCATCCATTAGGCGTACTTGTTGCATTTATAGTCTAAGGTCGGAACGGAACAGATTGACATGTTTCACCAATCCAATAATGCCTTAAAAAGTTCCGTCAGAGGAAAGAGGCTCCCTTCCATTCAAAGGAGAGCGACCCCTAACGTCCAATCAGTAATATAAGCCATTAGCGTTCGTCTGCAGTGAATCGATGCGACATAAGAAAAAGTATCGGGGTGTTCCTTTGGTGCTTCATCGATTGATTGATTATATTTTAACTGAGAACCAACACTTTTAGACTCTTTAACGTAAAACAAGAGGTTATATGTAAAATCGCTTCAAAAAAGTAAAAACTTTAATACCGACTAGCGATATAAAAAATGATATAGTTGAAAGTAAAATGGTAAGATGGTAACGTTATAAAGCTTTCCGAGTAACGGGGGATGAGATGGTGTATGACAATGACGACGGATGAAAACATCTTGAAAATATGGGACTATATTTACAATACATAAAAGCGTTCTACTTGATGGCATAACATTTTAAAACAGGTTTACTTCCTTCAGGAAATCTATATTCCAAGTGATATGTATAGTATCAAAAACTTCTTTCATGTCATGCACATTATAATACTTATCACGCGTAGGTTGCAGGTTGATACACACGGTCATAAGTTATTAACAGTGAATGGTTCATTGCAAGTAACACGCTCTGGTGGATCTTCACCTTTTACTATGTGGGAGTGGGTTAACCCATTTTATCCTGAATACGCCTGCGGTTGTAATACCTCATTCTATCCTGAATACACCTGCAGTCGTATCCCATTTTATCCTGAATACGACTACGGTCGTACTCTACCACGTATTTGTGTAGCGTCTCTAGAAACACGTGTTATTCATCACAACTATTTGTGTACTTGTGTACCTACACAGGAAATTGTTAAAGCAAGCATGCGCAGTGAAATTTTAAAAAAAAACGTGCTTGGAAGAGAAACTGTAGATTGAAAACCGATCGATAAAAATATGGACCACAACTCTGATATAAACGTGGATGTTGATAGCGAGGCTAGCGACATTGAAGTTGAGGATTTCGATGATTCTGATAATGATATGGAATCAAATGATGGGCTACGACTGAATAAAGTGGATGAAAAAGATGATGCATGGCTTCGTGCACTTTTCGATAGCGTTTCCGATAATGAAGAGGAGTTTGAAGGTTTTCAAGAGGAATGGGCCAGGGATGATTTTTCAATTCGGTTTCGGCCAAAATTTAAACTAATTGAAGAAGCAACTGTTCAACACCCAGAAGAAGCAGATGCACAACATTATTTTGAGCTACTTTGGGATGAATTATTATGGAGCAAACTTGTTGATGAAACAAATCGTTATGCTGCACAGGAACGTAGAAAAAATCCCCCCCCCCCACCAAAGTCGACAAATTGGACACCAGTCGATATTCCCACAATGAAGGCATTTTTATAGGCTTATGTTTTGCCATGGGAATAATTCGTCTTCCATCAAGACATAATTATTGGCGACAACATAAGTATATGTTTGTCACGTCTTTCAATAAAATTATGTCTCGTGACAGATTTGATCTTATTTGGAGATATTTGCATCTCCATGACAACGAAGAGCAAGCTGCAGAGCCTCAGCCAGAGGGAAGACCAGATAAGTTGAAGAAAATTAGATGGTACCAGAATTATTTAGACCAGAGATTTTCCTCAAATTTCATTCCAAAAAGTACTGCAACAATAGATGAAAGCATGATTAAGTTCAAAGGAAGACTCTCCTTTAGACAGTATCTTCCAGCAAAACCGACAAAATGGGGTGTGAAACTCCGGAATATGGCCGACAGCTCAACTGGTTATATGCACCGTTTCCAGGTATACACCGGCAAAGAAGATGGACAAGAAAAGGGACTTGCTTACAGAGTGGTCATGGATCTCTGCTCGCACATGTTTGGCAAAAATCTGACAGTGTATTTTGACAACTTTTATACCAGTACAGATTTATTGAGAGACCTGCATACTAGAGGGGTGATGGCCTGTGGAACTGTCCGTAATAACAGAAAGGGGTTGCCAAAAGACTTGCTGCCAAAAAATCTGAAATTAAATAAACACCAGTACAAAGTTGCACAGAAGGATGAACTTACCTACCGTATTTTGGTGTGTATAACGCGCACTTTTTTAACCTAATTTTCTTATCTTAAGTCGGGGGTGCGCGTTGTATACAAGAACTAAAAAAAAAAAAGATTTTTTTCCAGGTCGATCTGAAGAGGATGAATGCACTATAGCCGGCTACATGTATCACATTCACTACTTGTGAAATATTAAATCCATTGTACATTGCAGTGTAACTAAAATGTTTACCGGTACTAGCCGTATTAAAGAAATAAATAATGCTTACAAATAGTCTTGTTCTTTGATTGCTTATGTTAATAAACTGGTTTCATTTCACATCACTGTGTCAAGTTTTGTTCTGTGCCTCGGCCAGAAATACATGTACATAACGACTGGCAACTTGTTCAAAAGCTGTGCGAAGTGCCGCATTGGAGCGGAACAAATACCACTGTGTTGATTACCGTACTTGTTCCGTAAATGTTCAGTACCGTATTCCATAACTGTTGATCTAATTGAATTTTTCTTCATTTATTATTGGTTGAATTGAAATATAATATGTGTATTGCTTCAATGCTTCATTGACTCGGTGTGGTCTTTCCACGGTAATCGGCGCCAGGTAAGCTTTGATGCGCTCAACATAGTTACAATGCTTTGTCTCGGTGAGCAGTATTTAATTGATTCAGCTCTGTGTTTTTAATGGTGATCAGTGCTTCATTGACTCGATGGTTAAAATACAGCCAGTTCTGCCTGCTGTATTTATTAGAGTACATCAAAAGAACATGACGCAATAGCTGGGTGGCAAGTTCAAAGGACTTTGACTAGCAGCTTGGGTGGGAAAAATCTGCTGAAAGTTACAATGACTGAATTCAGAGACAGAAAGATCCTGAGATGTACATGTAGTTATTATAAGAATACACTTTAGCTTCCATTATTTAATCTACGGACATGTACTATTTCATCATTCATTACATACACCCGTTACGTAATTTTTGTTATTTTCTTTTCATTGAATTCAGTCACATAATGATCTGTGACAAAATTATTGAATATTTTACATCCGTGTGTGGATATTTTCGATGGAAATATTTGTATTATGGATTCAATATGCTGGTGACCAACACACATTTACACCGTGTGGAAACATGAGGAAACCCGAGCTGACTGACGTCTGCCAGTGGATAGCGGATGCATGGGCCGAGCTAGATCCAAGTATCATCATCCATGCCTTCAAAAAGTGCTGCATCTCAAATAAAATGGATGGCACAGAGGATGACATCTTGTGGGAGGACAATGCCAAGCATGAAGACCACTCAGAGAGCGAGGACAAAGATGATGATGAAAGTTATTATGCAGCAACACCAGGAATGATGACAGACGAGGGCATACAGCGACTTTTCGAAAGTGATGACGACAAAGAGGAATTCGAGGGATTTGATGCAATAGATTGCGTCAACTAGACAAACCTTTAAAGGGCCAACAATAAAATCGGAAATATACAATATCAATATTGCCACTTTTTCATTCACTATCTAAAATGACCAACTGTTGTTGCACTAAGAAAACGGAGCGAAATACCGGTAGTCACAATTTTAAAATGCATTATATCACATGCACGTTATATGGCAGAACTACGTTTTTTCCACTTATTTTGGCTCGAAAATAGGGGTGTGCGTTATACACACCAAAATACGGTATTGTGTTTGGCAAGATACAAAAGCTGTTTGTGTCTTGTCAAATTTTCATGATCCATCATCACGTGGCACTGTAAACAGACGTTCTGGCATGCCTATTCAGCAACAGGTTGAAGTACCGAAAATGCTATCAGATTTCCAACTAAACATGAAGGGAGTAGATCTATGTGACCAGATGGTTGGATACTCTCTTCTACATCACCAGTCAAAAAAATGGTGGCGTCGTATTTTCTTTTATTTGATGGAAACTTCGGCATACAATGCGTATGTGATAGCAAGGGACACAAATCCAGAGAGAGTCAAAACTATGTAGCCAACATGTCAGAGCTATCTGGAGGACTTAGTTGCCTCTCTGGTTGGTGACACTCGAGCTGGAAAGGCTGCAGCACTTGTTCCAGAGCCTACCAGAGGAACTGTGCAACATACCATTGAAAAAATGTTCGATAAAAAAAAAACATGTCATGAATGTTCACTGGCCGCTCAACCTGGAGCAAGAAGAGGGGTAACAAAATTTGGATGCAAGGAATGCAATGTTCCTGTACATACAGAATGCCAGGCAAAACATATCACTAGGTGTTTAAATGCTTAAAAGCTGATGTTTAGGAAACAATTGATGTATGGCTGTTTTAAAAGTGTAATATATTTTTTCAATGTGATGTGGACATTTTTATTCACCAGTACAGTAATAATTGTTATTACTTAAAAAGTGATGATGTGGACTTAAAATTTTGGATTAATTTTCTTTATATTACTGAAAGATTTCTAGGATTAATTTGTGACAAGTTTTCATGAGAAACTGCACACTGAAGTACATGTTCAAGATTGTGATGTAAACAATTTGTTCCACGTGTCATGTTGTCTAATTTTAGTAAAATTATTATAACTTTTGAACTAACAGTGCTAGCAACTTCAAAGTTGGATCAAAATACTAGAAATTGAATTATCTTTATTTTATTCCCATACTGTAAGGAGCATTTCATTCATCTTCACTGAGAAAAGATTAACTGAACATCATGGTAAGTTCAAAAAAAAAAAAAATTCTTGCAAGTCTAATTTAAAAATATAGTTGTGAGCATGTACATTGGTTAATAATAACAAAACATGTACCAATGTGTTGCAAATTGTATTATCTTTTCAGAGATATGTAGTTTTATATACTTTAAAAAAGAAATAACATTGTTACAACACTTTTAGTAAACATGGTGAAGGTAGTCACAATTTCTGCTGCTGCTGCTGTATGATGCTCAGTTTTACCACAATGTATTTAGAATTGCTTCTCAGGAATCAGGCACTGCAGTTGAAATTGGCAAACAGGAAAAAATGGGTTAAGTACGTATGACCAATACGAATTATTGCAATGACTACCACCTCCCTACAGATGGTTCTTTAGGAAGGTGTCTATTCTTTTAGGGATGGTTTGATGGCGTGAAGCTTGGCATGAAGCATCATTCCACAATGTCTACCACTTCTGTCATAAGTACTCTTCGATACGAGATTTGAATCAGTAAACGGTTTAATAAAATCAAATGGTTCTTGGGTATGGCCATTCTAGCAGCGCGATCTACTTTTGCATTACCTTTAATATCAATATCGCTAGGTTTAAAATGGTATACAATATTGTAGGACGTACTCAGCGCAGTATTTCGGACGAGCAGACTGATTAATAATGGGTTCTGCATTTTTCTGTCATGCTTGAAGCACTGATAATGAGTCACAGAAGATATTATAAAATACGTTTGGTTTCGATTCATTTGAGAGCAAGGTCTAGTGCTCTTATTTCGGCGGAAATAATTGAGAAAGCTTTTACATGGAGATGTCTTAAATGCTCCCAGAGCGAGCTTTATTTCCTGATGATGAATTAGGTCAAGTGTCTTCAAATATGACTTTGAAGCCGAACCAAAAACAAAACGCGACCATAATCTAGTTTAGAGCGGATATATGTTCTATAGAATAGATGATAACATTGCTATCAGCACCCCAGTCAATGTGCGCTACTACTTTTAAGTAGATCTAAAGATTCCAAGCATGTAGCTTTCAAATTCTTAATGTGTGAAATAAACGTCATTTTCTGAAGAAGATAATACGCAAATAACTTTTTTCTTCAGCAACTGGAAAAGGTTTTCCATCAAGCGTGAGTTTAGGGTTATCATGATGTCTTCGCAACTGACAGAATTGCATGCATATTGTTTTCGATTTTCAGAATTTGAAACCGTTTGTACTATCCAAATGTTGGACCTTGTTGATATTTTGTTGTAGTTGTCTTTCAATTGTACGCATGTGCTTTCATATATAACATAAAATCATCAACGAGCAATCCACACCGGGAGCTAAATACTTGGTGATGCTATTGATCTTGATATTAAAAAACGTCACAAATAATATACTGCTCTGGGGCACACCCATCTCTGGCTTGTGCATGTCTGAGAGGGTAGATCACACTCGTACATTGATTTCTCTGGCTGAGTGAAAATTTGATATGAAAGACGGCAGACGGAATTTTAGACCTAAATCATGCAGGTAATTTAGTATCGCGTACTTCCATGTTGTGTCATAGGTCTTTTCTAAATCAATGAAAACTGTTACTAAATGATCCTTCGTGATAAATGCATTGCGAATAAATGTTTCCAGTCTAATCAGATTATCGTTGTTACTACGACTGTAACGGAAGCCACTTTGGTAAAGAGATATTAAATTTCTATTTTCCAAGTACCATACCAGCTGTAAATTAATCCTTGGTTCCATCGTTTTGCACACACAGCTTGTTCGTGCAATGGGTAGATAGCTGTTAGGATCTCCGATAGCTTTACCTGGTTTGGGAACTGATATTATTGTTGCTTCTTTCCAAACCTTAGGTACATTACCAGCAATCCATAAATCATTAATGATATGCAGAAGAGATGTTAATGACGATTCTGGAAGGTGTTTCAAGAACTGGTAATGTACTTCGCTAGGCCCAGCGAAGGTATCATCATCATTGTCCAAAGCCTCCATACGCTCCAATAGTGAAAACAGTTGCTTATAATGTTTTGAAATGTAGGATGTGAATTTTAAACGTGACTTTTTATTTTGATTTTTTAATCGTCAGAAGGCTTTCTAATAATTAGATGATATGATGAGAACGTTTTAGAGAAACTGTCTGCAAAATTATTTGCTGTCACGTTTTGAACCAAATATGTTTTCAGATTTCTGAGAGAATTATTTTTCCTCTCCTTTATTTTGCGGATAGTGTCTCAAACTTCCTTAAGTTTGAAACGAGAGTTTAAAGAAAAAATATATTTCTTCCATGCTGCTCGTTTACTTTCTTCGATTTTGCGGTGAGTTTTAGTCCGGATAATACGGTATTTACCTAAATGTTCGAGTGTTGGACGATAGTTGAATTTTTTCAATACTTCTTGACGTTGTCTAATGGCTTCTTTACATTCCTTAATTACCCGAGGTTTTGGGGTTTCTTAAATTTCGTTGAGGACTTATGAATAGATTCTTAAGCAATATCGTTTTGAATGGAAGTGAAATGCTGCATCGGATTAATAACTTTGAATACTGTATCTTCATTAAGTCTAGTTTAATAGAGTGTTTCAAACGTAGAAGAATCGGCCGTCCTTATATTCTATCATGGAATTGCATCATCAATTGTAGAGTTAATATTTCAAGGTTGATTGAAAAGTGATCACTGATGTGAAGGTCCCTTCCATTAATAGTCCAAATGTGGCGAAGGAGAGCCAATTGTCAAATATATACACGTGTATGTACCCGTTCCTGTGTGTAAATATGCCGGTGTTTGTGGTATGTAAATAAAAGAAGAGAAAGTCACTTGATGTAGAGTAACGCTTACAGGAAAGGCTTGCAAACTGGTGTTTAAGGGATGACGTTGTGAGGCTCTAATGTTTACAACAGATTATCCTCATGATGCCATGTCAGCATTGTGAATGTAGCTGTTATACCGCAAGTAGTTTTTAAATGTAATGCTATAAGTCTCTTTAAAGAATGTTTCCTGTAATCATTGTACTGCAGAATCATTTTTAATTTATAAGCAGAAGAATATCAGTGTAGGTAGCATTAAATCCTCGCTATTTCCTTTGTAGGATGTCATTCTTCATTGTATGTTTAAGCTTGAAACTGGATCTTGGTTAGACCTTTTGCGAAGGAAATATGTGTGGTTATGTTTCTGGAGGAAGTATGGAGGTGTATTTGTTGTTAGTTTTGGAGCTACCTTTATTACATGGGATTTATTTGGTTGCATTGGTGCTTTCGGTGGTGGGGTCTTATTGATAGTTGTTTGTGTAGAAGCCGTGTATTTCTGAAGTTGGTAATGGGGGGTATTATTACTTGATATTTACTCGGGTACATCTGTTTGTGTTTGAGCGTCCTTCGTGGTTTTGGTATTGGTTTTCACGACAATGGATAAGGATTGGCCAGGAAAGGATGTATTTGAATGCACAAGTTTTCTGGCTTCTGGGTAGGGAATGTTTGATATGTACTTTACCCTCTAAATATCCATATCCTGTATCCATGTATCACGCTCCTCCTTGGAATTGTCATGGTGCTCATTGCCGCAGTTGACACAATGCGTATTTGCTCCGATTCCTGCTGAAGATGGTCTTCGTATCAGCCACATATTTTGACGTTTGAACACCGGTCTTCATGAAGGCCATACTTTTGACACTTATATCATCGAAGGGGTTTCGTATGTAGATATCGACCTTCACTTTGACCACTTTGGTTACTGTTGGTTTGTTGAAGGTGAGTAATTTGTTTAACAACGAAAAGAAGCAGAACCAACCTGTCGTTAAGCAGCAAAGGAACGAAAAGAAGACAAAGAAAGAGAAAGGAGACAAAAATGCAATGAACGAAGGAGAGAATAAGAATTGTGAACGACAAACAGTTACGGTAATATTAGACATTTTGGTAGAGTCATGGTATCTGACAAACATACTTATTTAAGTCGACCTATGGAAAAAGACCTTCCCAAGTCAATTGTTGCAAACCTGTAATCATTATCTCTATTCGGACTACCTCTGTGATATCAACATCAGCAGCGATCAATACCAAATCATCCACAGGAGCATGAGAAGAGGTAGGACATGTTAACAATTGCTCTAAATTTTCTGGACGTGCCTTTAAACAATAATTTAGGGGGCTAACAAATTTATTTGGGGCTGATACAAGATTCTCGAGTTTCTCACTGAAGTGGCGGCCATTGGTTAAAGCTCGCTTATGTCGTCTTCGAAATTAATCACATGGATTTGAGCAAGTACCTTAGCTTGTATGTATGCGGCGATACAACACGTAGTTGCCACGTAATATATTTTCTTTTTCACGGGATTATGATTGCAAAACGTGGGATTGACTAGGTTTCACATGCATCATATCCCTATATCTTAGTATCTTAGAGTATGAGTATTCATCTGGTTCTCAAACGATCAAGAAGATTGCAGTTTCAGTGAAACTTCCTCATTTAGTCAGAGATTTTGCACATTAAACCGATCTTGTGATCATACATTTAGAGATATTCCTTCCAACAGTCCCTTCATAGAAGACGGCAGATGACTCCTTGTGAGATACATGTCAAGATACCTGCTATATCTGTCAGGGGAATGGACGTTTGGCTACAGAAAGTGAACAGTGTCAAAAGAAGACAGGAACAAAGGTAAATATGCATGGTATCATTATCAGGAGATGGACACTGGAGCAAAAGAACTGAAACGAATTGGATGAGAAACAGATGAATGCGAGGGTTCACAAAGACGAAAAACTCATTCCTGCAAGGATGGCAAGAAATTCAGACAACGAGATAAAACATATAACGAACATGTGCGTTGAAGATATTTTAACTGAGTGACTGTGAGAACGAAGAAGGAAAAGGACGTTTGGTGATGTGTTGTAATTTGTAAATGCGAATGTACAAGAGAGAACATGTATGTGTCTCTTGGTCTTGATTTATATACTAATGACATACACTCATGCACTCTCTCTCTCTCTCTCTCTCTCTCTCTCTCTCTCTCTCTCTCTCTCTCTCTCACATACACATACACACACACACACACATTATTGAAAGATGATAGAAAAAGGTTTTACCTGACTGGGAAATTTGTTTGCAGCCTCCTTTTTCTAGAGAGGTGGGTGACCCATAAATCAACCGTTGGAATATTTTAAAGTACCATGTCCAACTTCTTCACCTGCTACTGCAGTTGGTTTGGCAGCATTGCTTAGTGTTAAAGAAGTCTGATACATTTGTATCACTTACCATAACTCTAGCACAATGTCTGGTAACAATGTCACAATTAGACTTATATCGTCCTTCTTTCCTTCATACTTTCTGTTCTCGTCTTCTTCCTCTCGTGTTCTTTTTCCCGTATTGGTCTGGATGTTTTGGTAATTGTCACGACATCACACCTACTCGCTACAACAGGCGCTGAACAATTCATTGTCTTCTAAGTTTCCGTCCTGCTTAAATTATGTCACAGTGATGCACTATTGACAAACACTACAGCTCCATTATGCTGTATCTGAATGGGAGAGAGACTCTGCTCTGCCTTAAGTGTGTAATTTGGATTCTTGAAACATGGCAATCTGTTTTGGTCTGATCGTAGACTGCATATATCAATGGCTGGCCTCGTGTATTGACCGCCGGAACGTTGATTCGTCTAACATAATATTAGCTCAGACTATCCCATGTTTGTGAAATCATGATGGGATATCAGGAAGATCACATGTACGTATATTTGGAAGAGAAGGATTTATGTGGATAGGAAAGGCTGTCTGAAGAGAGTCTTGGCTATGTTTAAGAGAAGAAGACCAGTTAGGTTATCAGGGATGTTAACTGTTCACATCCCCCAAAGGCCATTTTCTGGGCAACTCATTTGCCTCGAAAAGATATACCCTTTGTCAATTTCCTCCAGAAAGACTGTCTTTTTGTTGTTTAAGTGTTTGTTTTTTATGTATGTTGACCCCGTAAATGACTTTTGACCCCAGAAATCATTTGAATATTATGTATTTAAACCCCATAAACAGTTTTGACCCTCTTTGTTACATTTATGAACGAATTTTAACATACGATTTACCGTATGACCTTATCCATCGTTTTCAAACATAACATCAGGTTTCTCATTGAAAACCAGTCACACCCACTGTAATTAATTCCATGTGAACAGAAAGTATATATACGTGATAAATAACATCCAGTCATGTGCATTTATGAAAAGGACATAAGTCTGAAAATGGTTTCATGAAGGCAAATCAAAGATCATGGAATTGTTGTTGAGATGATGTCTTTCGCAATTGAATTTCGTGTTCAAACACTCTTTAACACCCTCTGGCATCTCGTATTTTCTATATTCAAATTACATGCTTACTAGTGAAGTTGTTTCTTGTTTAAGCCTAATATGTGTTTTTCCAATTTTTATCTCAATATTCAAGACATGAAGACACTGAACGTAAGATTCGGCAAGAGATTGAGACATGTTTTACGCCGACCGACACTTTAGTGCTTGAAGTATACGCACCATGGATTGAAGAGGATATTAACAACATTAAACATATTGATATGAAGCAGACACAGGTAAATAAATTGAAGAAGAATAATTTATAAGTGAACTTATCGTATATACACATTCACGACATGTTCGTGCTGATCAAACTAAACAAGTTTACATTCTAACTGCATTATGAATACGAATATTAAATAACAATATACCATTACATTAAACTTGTAATACCATCGTTATAATATCTGTATCATTGCTGTGAGGGTATATAATATGAACAACAGCTTATAGTATGTTTTAACTTTATCATTATAGGCAAAACCAGGACCAGAGAAAACAGCTCAGATCCAAGAAGAAAAATTCATTTTGCAGAGGTTGCACATATTACGCTAAGGCATATGCAAACACAAATATATACTTTCTAATAATACCCCTCCAACTTGCATTCTCTCTCTCTCTCTCTCTCTCTCTCTCTCTCTCTCTCTCTCTATATATATGAACATGATGCGACTAAAAGAACTTCATTATGAAGACACATCATTCACATTTTGCTTGTATGTCTTTAATTCTTTGACGTGTAAAGTCAACAAGAAACGTTAACGTTGTCACTATTTTATATTAAACTGTTTTATTCAGGACTTTTATCTGTTGGAGTAATTGACTGAATGAATATTTAGAAAGGTTCTTAGCTACTAAATTGTGATTGCACAGATGTAGACGCAGTTTAGACTGCTAGGCTAATATATAATCATATATAGGCATTGATTTTGAAATTAATTTAAAAGTTTAAGATTTATCACTATATGTTTTCCATTACAGCAAATGTAAGAAATTGCGAAACACCCACCAAGAACTCGAAAAAAGGTATTTACTTGTCACTTAAATATCTTTAAATTGTATTTGTACTACTTCCAATGTGTGTTATCAACGTTATTTTGTCTGTATGTTCCATGGAAAAAAAATCTTCAAGGCACGAGCCTTTGTGTCGTAATGGACAGCTAACATAACAAAAATGTAAAAGGGACAATGGGTTGATTAAATGACTTTTTTAACGTGTACTTTCGCTTCGACTAGTATGACCTGTTATACTTCAATAGTTAGTTTGTCGTAGTAAATAAAGGAACGATGTAGAAAATTTCAATTTATTGTTATTACTGCCACAGCTTTTAGAAATGTTGCAATAGTGGGACGCTGTACTTGGAAGCAATTCCTTTCCTTAATCAGTGCATATCACTCTTTCGGAAGACGTATATTTCTTTCATCTATATATGATATTACTTTTGCATATATTTGAGAAAAAAATGCTACAATATGGTATCTATGAAGTTGTCGTTTCTTTGTCTCCTTGAGTGCGATGTTTAGTTTTGTACAGAGACGTTCGGGTAAGGAAATTGTATCGGGTACCCGGAATTGTTTCTCAGCTCCTTCTTTGTCCGTTTTCATGTATATTGTCTCGCCTATTTATGTAAACTATACAACCTGTTCGTTTAATCTCAACTGTGAGAGGTCGAGGCGGGAGGATGACTCTGCAAGGTCGAATTATTTTTCGGAGAAACTGTCGAGACGTTTCTGATCAGTGCTATAATTGGCCTGGTCCAGGTAGCACAATTGAGTATCCATACACCATTAGTTTTTAAATTTGAAACTGTCGTGGGAAATTCCCATCGATAATGGAAAATGAAGGTCCCAAACGCAACTAAACACACACACACACACACACATATATATATCTGTGTGTGTGCGTTTTAATAATTTGATTCCAGTCTCACATGGTACTAGAATGTGGCTCAATAAAAAGTTTTTGTTCTGGAAATCTAATCTTGATAACGTGACCATAGATTACATCGTTATTCCTATCTGATATAAAATTTCGTCAAGAGGTCCAGCATTGTGAAACATAAATAAAGTTTTACGATGTAGATCTCCATCCCTATTACCTTTAGTCAGAGAGAAAATATATTTGCTGACAGTACCGCTAGCAACGACCTTGCAATATTTCATACTCATTGAGAGCTGTTGTAAATGACCTTGAAGTGATTAAGACAATGAATGGATATATGTAAATTGTTATTTTCCGGCTTATCTAGGTAACCATTTGGTGTATTTACCACAAATATCATTACAATCAATAAACTAATGGTGTATGTTTCTCACATTGATATAGACTAAGTGTTCAGCAACATTTTCTTGCAAACATGCATCTTATACCATTGTATTATTATATT
The DNA here is from genome assembly GCA_030141615.1 of Unio pictorum. Lineage (NCBI taxonomy): Eukaryota > Metazoa > Mollusca > Bivalvia > Unionida > Unionidae > Unio > Unio pictorum. Next base: position 48,896 of record JARLTB010000378.1, on the reverse strand, counting down.
GCCCATTTAGTATTTAAATATATTGTATTGTAAAATGTGATACATCAGTTTCCTTATGTTCCATGCGAGTTTTTCAGAAATGCATCATTTATCATTCCAGCTTTACTTTGTAAGTCCCAGATGACAGAATTGGCATCTCATGATTATCTGTGAAACATTGGTCAATGTTTGTAAAGCATGCAAAACTGGCTGAATTTATCCCACCAGAAAACGAGTCCTTCTAAGAGCTACGAAATGAAAGTTAAAGTTATGTTGTGTTCATTCTCTTTCAACTGAGTATCTGCTTAGCGCGGAAGAGTGAATGGATGCATATATATATTGCAACCACATGGGTTGATGGCTTCAATACTTGCCAATAATGGATAAAATATCTACTCTATATATATTTACACTTTGGATAAATTTAAGCGGGAACACACAATTGCCATGGAAGTTATCATAGTGGTGATATAATAAATGCAGTTGTAGAGGAGGTGAACCCTACAAAATGTAGAGCACTTATTTTGCCAAAATAACAGTTATTTGTAACTCATCAAGTTATTGTCCTGCGCGGTAAAAAAACATACCTTTGCTAGTCGATCGTGTTTGATTAGAGACTTAATTAATTATATATTTTATAATTATATAATGGCAAATGTCGGGGAATCATACTATTCTAGATTGGCCAGAGAGAGATTGGCTGCAATTAAAAAAATATATCCCGGTACGAGAAAGACTTAAAGATAAACTTCAACGGAGACAGGACTACTACATTGACTTTGTAACAAGTACAGGGTTCGTACGGTCTTTGAAGGTCTTTGAGAGTTTGGGAAAAATGAGGTAGCATTTTCAAGGCCTTGAAAGTTTGGGAAAATCGAGCATATTACCCTAAGGTCTTTAAAAGTCTTTGAAAATTGAAATAAACCCTCCAAAAATTAATTTCTTTACAGAATCACAAATAAAATTATCCAAGGTTGTTAGATTCAGATGTAATCTAGTTATCCTGGTTTCTTTCTTTTGATGACCCGTTCAGTTTATTGCCGCCGCATTAACAAAAGAGGCTTTGTTTTGTTTGGCCATCCAATGTATGCCTCGGCGGCGACTTCAATCACACATGCACTCTTCATCAAAGCAAGACGGTGCCGCTACACACTTTATCAAAGGATGTCACCAATAAAATTGCCCAAGGTCGTTAGCTTCGGATATAGCTAGTTTTCATGGCTTCTTTCGTTTGATGAATAGTTCAATTTGATTGGACAAGTCCATCAGTTTTAGCCAATCAAAATGTTAATTACACTAATTCTACGTAGAAAGTTCGCGAAAGTTACACGCTAGAGAATTCAAAATTTGTTCATTCGATTTACATCTTCTTCAAGTTCAGTGTTTAAAAATGCCAGGTCTTTGGTCTTTCAACGATATCTGGCTTGAACAAGAGAAATACAAGGAATGGCTGCAAAAGGATAAATTATGTAAACGAAAGACGTTTTGTACATTGTGTAAAAAGACGAGCAACTTGGCTTCAATTGGAGGAGTCCATGCAAATTAGTAACTACATACTGTTCATTTAGTGGAACGAAGATGCAGAAGTATAAGCTATTGGTAATTTTGGGCAAAATAATGTTAACTCATTACTCTTCGGGTATAAAATAAGATATTGTTTAATGTGATGATTTGGGAGATATGGCAAAAGAGGGCCCGTTTAAATTTACTTATACCGTCGGTTTATTTAACACGTTTGAGGGGAAAAAATCATTTTCGAAAATTTTGTTCTACATAATAATGTTCCTTGGTTTAATATAAAAACATACATTGTAATAAATTCAATTCACGGATATACAGTTTCAAAGTGCGCATGCGTACACTATAAACATACGTGTCAGATTTAATACAAAATAAATTGTTCTCTTAACAGACATCAGCATTGCTTTAAATGCAATATTATATTTGCTTTCTTTTCTCTTCAAATATTTTGGAAAGAGAGGCTACCAATGTCATCTCTTCCTCTGCTTTTCTCATATAACCTGTATACACAATATTAACAAAAATAGGTCTTGGAAATCTCTGTGGTCTTGAATTGTGAGATATAAAAAAAAAAACATGTGCTGTGAAGCTTTAACTGTAAGAAGTCATTTGATTAGGTAAATGAATAAAAGAATTTTAAAAAACACATTTCCAGTTGACGGAATATCCCCGTTTCTCATTGCCAACCCTCGACTTTTTCCCCAATGGTATTTAAAAAAAATAATTAAAATCACATTGCCGAAATTGATTTGTGTATCTATAGTCTGACTATACATCCCCGTTTGTTTGTACCCCTATCGATTTCAATAACGAAAATAATTAAATGATAAAAAGTGCACAGAACTAAGGCAACAGAATCATTGATTTATAATTTCTAACCTGAATGTGACCAGAATGGCACTAATACTGCCATCTGCACATTTCATGATTAACGGACTTTCCAAAGAAACAAACGGGTTGGTATAGTTAGACTATAATTGAGTCCGTTTTGCCCAGTACTTTGAAGTGCTTGAAATATTACTGGATTTGTGGATAATGTTTCTTTTTAATAAAAATGGAGAGAAAAAAACACGCCCAACCTTGATGAAGTGTTTTATTCTGTCCTTTCCAAAAGAAAGGAATATGTCGTGTGGTCTCCAGAAAATGTTGTTGTTGTCACACCTGCAGGCAACAGTGGAGAGAGGATTTTCTGTCAACAAACAGGTATCTGTTGAGAACCTCAGCAGAGAAAGCCTCAGAGCTCAAGGGCTAATCATTGACACAATGAGAAAAGCAGGTGGACCTTTGGAAATCATCATTAGCAATGAAATGATGACACATGGCTCCTTTGCAAGACATAAGTACCATGCTTATCTGGATAAGAAGAAAGCAGAGAAGGATGAGAAAAACCAAATAGGAAAGAAACGGGAGTTAGCCATGAATGAAGTGGAAAAACTTAAAGCCAGAAAACTGCCTCTTGAAGCTAACATTGCCAGCCTACATGCATCCTCTGTACAGAAAGCAGAAGAGGCAGAGTTAAAAGGACCCATTGTGCATGTCACAGAGTCAAATGCTCTTAGGAGAAAAGCAGAGGAAGAGATGACATTGGTAGCCACTCTTTCCAAAATGATTGAAGAGAAAAGAAAGCAAATATAATATTGTATTTAAAGCAATGCTGATGTCTGTTAAGAGAACAATTTATTTTGTATTAAATCTGACACGTATGTTACATATTTCTGAAAGAACAACGAATGTTAACCTATCTTCCAGATAATTATAATACAATTTTAGGAAATTAATTATAGTTTGACTTTAATCAGGAATCAATATTGTAGTATTTGGCATTCATTTTTCTCATATAACCTGTATACACAATATTAACAAAAATAGGTCTTGGAAATCTCTGTTTGTGGTCTTTGAAAGTTTGGGAAAAGTCTTTGAATTTATCATCCATAGTTCAGTATGAACCCTGAAGTACCGAACAGTTATTTAAACCTGTTACCACAGCCACTAAATAGGCTGCTACGACTACTGAAAAAGTCATAATTACGGCCACTGAAAAGGCTGCTATGGCTACTGATAAAATTATATTGGGATATATTCCTGAGGAACAGCGTGGAAGAAAAGCTATTCTCCCGGTACTTAAAAAAATAGTAAAAAGATTTAAGAAAATGAAAGAATATCCTAAACCTCCTGTCGCACAACCTGAACCTGAACAAGGTTATATTATTGAATATTAAGAGGAAGATGTTAGTGAAAGAGTTTCAATGACAAACTTTTTCCTGGTAAACTTGACGAAATCAAAAACATGAGCTTTGATTCTCTAAGAGAAATGGCTAGATGTTTCATTGGAAGTTTATCTCGTAAAATAAATTATGTACAACCTGATTGTATCGCTGTGGATAAAAACAGTATGGCAAAGTGAATTATATGGTGCGATGACGAGTGTAGCTAAAGTATCACATAAAGATACATTCGATACTTAACTTATGGCTGAAATAAAAAAGGCTGAATCGTCTACAATGGAGTAATTAGATCCTGGATTTCTCCGATTACCAGAAAGATCAAAACATTTAGATATAGAAAAATCTTCTTCAGCAGAGGGGGCGAATCAGACAACTTTATAGAAGCATCTATTTGGCAAACCAAGGCTTCCTCCAAAATCAAAAAAAAAAGTTTCCTTTGGAGACACAAAGTCGTTGTCGCGTCCTCCTCTGCCGCTATGGGGGTACAAATCTTTTTACGATTTTACAAACAGACTAATTTGTAAAACCTCACCTCGTAAATCAATCAAATTATTGGACTGGTCAGTGAGTTTAAAATTAATTCTCGTTAATGAGTTATTATGACATAGCATATAGGCCGGATTAGTTGGATCTTCAATTATTAAAAATCCCGGAGGAGCTGTTGGTGCAAATGAGTATAAAATATATTCTTGCTGGGCTTGATTTGATCTTTAGAGATTTATTTGATAACTTCCTTTGATAGCATCACATACTAAATTTACTGCAATCACCGAGGATATATTCACATTCTGAGGAGCGATATGCCTACAACCATCATCTAGATCATTATTATGTTTGAGGATAGTTGTTTGTGGTTGTGGCATTTTTTTCCATGCAGCAAATATTCGTGGAAATTACTCATCAAGGAGATCATTGGTTGATTTTTTTAATTGATCTACAATATACCTGGGGAGTTTAATGCTGAAATATTCTCTATGTGTATATTATATGTTTTTGCAAATTCTGTTCTTGATTTAGGATTTACAGCATTTAAGATTGTTTGAATAATCCATAAATTAAATGCTTCCATATCAGCGATAATTTAATTACATACTGCTATATATTTGATGATTTCATCTCGCAGGGATTCTTTGGAAAGTTTTTCTAGCAGTATATTTCTATATGTTTCAAATTTATTATTTATTTTTATGAAGTGTTCAGTAATTTTACTTTGAATTGGTTGAAACCATCATTCGCTTGGTTCTTCTATCCGCACACTTTAGAAATCCAAAACTCCAAAATTTCTATCGTACAATATCATCGCATCATGATATGATTTCTTATCAGAAGTATAATCAGACTTTGATGGTTCTGGTGGTATTTGTAAGGATGTCCGAGGTGGGTTTCAGGCCAACCCAGTATTGTTCTTATCGAACTCTGATAAATATATACGTCATACCCGCATGAATTTATTTCAATCGCGGATGATAACGTTGGCTCATGAACTGTAATAGCGATTTTCGATTCTTTTCCAGTAATGGATTTTATTCTGCGTTGTAATTCGTTATTGATTTGTTCGATTTGGTAGGACCCAGGTGGTAGCCAAACAACGTTCCAGTCCAGAGTACCATCATATTTATTTTTGCTCGCAAACACCAAGGAATTATTCGGTTGTTGACCACCAAATGGTACTGATCTAATATTAGACCAACTATGGTATACTCATAATTTTGCTAGTGCTATCTCTTTAACGGGAATCGCATTGGGGAAATTCACACTGAATTCAGGATTGGTTGTGCTTATTGAGATCATGCTGGTTTTCACCGGGGTGGTATTTTCCGCTATTCTTTGAAGTAGTTCTTGCGATGTTGCCATTGTTATTATATTTGTGTTGTTTTTCTAATTTAGACATCGCGGAATCATAAGCACGTACCATCGCGGAAAACTATCGGATATTAATTTGTCATCGAGGGAGGATGATGTCATCGAGGATAATTGCGAGTATGCAGTTGACACAACATGGAACTTAATTACATAATCCTGTAGTTTGCGCTGGCTACATGATGATATTTTTTTTGTTATTATTGCAATTATTCCAGCGATTGTTGTCGCCGCGGATATACAAATTGGAACAGCTATCGGGCAATCATTGTCACAGAGGAGAGTATAATTCCAGCTCCGGTGATTACACTTGATACCGAGTACATGGTGACATCAACTGCAGTAATTCTTTGTCGGTATTTTTTTATTTTTACCTGGTACTCCTCAGTGAGTGTTTTGAGTTTAATTTGAAATTCTCTGACTTGATCATAGCGATACTGCTGTGACGTTACCATTGATGACATTTTATTTATTATAATATATTTCAAATTGCTGGCGATAAATTTGCCAGCTTTGAAAATCCTGTGGATTTTTAATTCAGTTGTTTACTTAAATCCGCTACGAATTCCACATACCATGTTACTGAAACCCTAGCCAAATTATTATCGATGGATATTATTGTGAATTGTTCAGTTGTTTCTTTGTCGATGATCATTGATATCATATTGTTGACCCCAGATGAACTCGTTGATGAAATATTAAATTGAGTTGGCGACACTAGTGTTCATCGATAAATACCTTTGACGGTCGCGGTGATATTTAATATGTTATTTTGTGGTGTCCATGCAAATGATCCGTGTTGAATCGTGTATACTACGTTGTTGGTTTTCTCAGGAGCAATCTTTGGTTTTTCAAGTGTTTCTATCATCCTCAGTAAATCATCTTTGATTACATCGTTGATCTTTTTGATCTCTTCGATGGATTTTATTTACATCTATGAGTTTTATGTCGAGTTTATCTAATGATGTTACAAAGAATTTCTCAATAAGATTTTTACGAAAAATTGAAAACTTCTCAACATGATTTTCATACCTAGATTATAGTGTTGCTAATTCTAACATAGCTGTTTTTATCTCTGTGAGTTTCGGTGTGGTCACCCATGGATTTCCAAAGAAATCTAATAGAGGTTTGTCAATAGTGTCAATTATACTTCCTTGTAATTCAAAAAACTGATCTAATTTAGTTATATGGTCGTCATATTTATCGCATAGTTTTTCTAATGGTTCTAAATTGTTAATTCTATCCACAATAGTTGAAATGAGAACATCTGGTTTGAGTTTACCCTGATCGGAAAAAACCACGATAGCATTTTCCGTTACACCGTGTTGTTTAACTAAAATATCATCAAGGGAAATATTACCAGTTTTCAATTTACCCTGACGATCTTGAAATACAACTATTTCATTGGTATGAACACTTGCGAGGTTTAACATCTCGGTTATTTCATCTTCGATTATTTTTTTTACATCACCGGTTGCAGATATTTCCGTGGTGGTTTTTTTCAGGCTTGATAGAGATCTTCCCCAAATATCAATCATGTTATTTTATATAATTTCTCTCTAGAAAGCGATTACTCGTATATTCGTGTGCGGTTTTAGGGGGGGGGGATCCCCGATGATGAAATCGCGTCGAGGACATTTAATACTTCTATGCCGCATATTGGTAGGTCATTCATTTTCTGTGTTGGTATCGTAGAATACCAGATAGGTGTTTTCAAGCGGTTTATATAACGCATAAACTCTTTAGCTAATCCATATGAATCGAAATAAACAATTACACGCGGATCAATCGCATATGCAACCCAGTGGGTTTCAGGTCCAGTGCTATTATCGAGATTAATGATACTTGTATCAGTGTTGTTTGGTTGTTGTGGTAATTGATCTCGCATAAAAACACCCTAAAGTTTTTTATCGCTAGTTTTTTAGCAGCATCAAGTAAATCAAAATTTGACATGGGAACTATTGTTAGGAAACTTCCTAGTCTCAAGCCGTTTCTGCTGTACCATAAATACGGAGTTCCTGGTAGTCTTAGACCCTTTCCTGATCGTTTCTTTTTTTTTTATACCCGCTTCTGGTAGTTTTCTTTAGTGCCATCCCTGCCGCGGTACCATCAGCTCCAAGCGGGGCAGCTTTTGCTAACACTGACATGACTATATGACATTTTATTTAATAACAGATCGATCTAATTGTCTACATATTTTCTACTGGTGCATCAACTACCCTCATTTGTCCACGAACACCTTCGAGTAGCATTGATTTGTCACTGAGAATGACAGCAACTGCTCTGTAATTAGTAGCACCAGGGGTTTACACGAGCTCAGAAGTGTATGTCAACAACGGACTGTCTTGTTAAATCAAGATGTTCCAATGAAAAGTGGTAGATAGGATATAGTTTTCTAAAATCCAACTGTGATATTTGCAGACCGGTATCTACATTATTATCACGTCCCATAAATGTCAACAAATGATATGCGTGTGCTTTTTGGTTTTTATAGTAATTAAGTAATATATCCTCGGATGGTTCCTGTTGGCCGTTTATCCTCAACGAGACTTCATTAACACCCAGTTGATTAAATATCATATGGCTGCGTGTTTGGTTATTTAATCGCGCCCTATCCTGTAATGCAATAAATATATATCCGTTGTTGTTGCTAGCCATGATAGCAATGATTTTCCTCCATGATCCATAAATGATAGTAATTTTAACTCTGCGGTGATTGATGGGGTCATTACTGGCATCCACAGTGATAACTTTGATATACAAATGTATTTACTTTACCAGGAGCGACTGGACCTACAGCACTGCAAGCAGCAGCACCATGCCAGATTGCATCATTATCATAACCTCTTCGCACGAGGACTACTGTATGCTTCGCTCCATAGATAACTGTATGCTTCGCTCTATAGATAACTGTTCTAACATTTCTGCAGAATCCAAATATATGATGCAGTGGAATCGCCCATGAAAATTGTCAACGCTGTCCTTGCAACATTAATACGCGTGTTGCAAATCTTAGGTTGTAATCATTATTAATACCCCTTTTAACATCAAAGGCAGCAGCTGGTCCAACTTGATGTTCAATATCAACTGGTTTTGGATCAACTGCGGTATCTTGTGGTGTATTTAATTTAATATATTGAATGTGATCAGCGTGATCAGTAATACCCTTGGTGAACATCAAAGATGGATCTGCCGATCTTGTATGATGATCCGATTATCTTGCTGTGGCAACATCAACATCATGTTCTATAGATTCAATCTCTCTTCCATCAGTCAAATATCTACCACTATCAAATAGCGCCATGATGCCAATATTGACAAAACCAACTCGGGACATTTAGGTCATATGGTGGATCATTATGGTCGGGATCATTTATTACAATTTCTCCTTCTACTTCAATAAACGCTTCAGCAGGTAGAATGTATTTGCTGGTATCCTGGACTTGAAGTTCGATTCTTGATCGACTATTTGGTTGTATTGCATTATAGGAATAATACTGATAATCGCGTACAGAATCATTCTTGGGTACTGGTGCATCTAAATCGAACGCTGTATCAGGAGCTGATTTGAACATATTATTATATATTTCTTGATCTAAATCGCGATCTCGCTCGTGATTTCAAACCACTTCCTGCTATCATATTTGCAGTAATATATCCCTGTCATATCAATCATTTATCGGTGATGCTATTTTTTGATCCACTGCGTTATTTATTATTTTGCTAATACTTGCAGGCATAATTTCCGTACATGGTAGTAGTCCTAGTGACTTCGTCATTGGTGACTTTATCACCGGTTTCTTTCTCCACCGAACTAACGCTACTAGTGTTTCCTTAGCCGCGGAAAATGCTATCCCAGCAACATCACCAACAGCGCTAATACCCTTATCACGAATAACATCAATAGCTTTCATTGATAACTGTTTTATGATTGATGCTATTTTTGGAGCTATTTTTGTAAATAACCCTGCAATGGTATTGCCGAGACCATCTCCATAGTACGCTCTATAAACTGGCAATCGTGAGTTTACTACGTAAGTCATGGTTGGTTTATTGTGGTTGTAGTGTATGATCATCTTATTTAAATGACATTTATCTAATCGTAAATTGCTGGCAATTTCAGTGATTAATCACTGTGATAACTGTCCACTAGCTCATCAATAAATTCTCGATATACTCCAATATTCATGATACCACCCTCAAATAGTCATCTGCAGATATCAGCAGCCTCATTAATTATTTCTGGTGAGTTATTTCCAGCTCATCTCCCTCCTACAAGAATTTCTAATCGTGATATATCCCCGAGAATATTACTGGGACAACGAACTAGACCACAACCTGAAACCCCCCTTGGAGTTCCACTTTGAGAAAATCCCTTTCCATTTGTTTTTTTTTAGTGATACCAGTTGCACCTTGTGCATCATCATCATCTTCTTTTCGATCAAATGGTGATTGACCACTCTTTTTTTTCTATCATTTTTTATATGCATTAAAATTATTATTATCTTTTGAGATTCTAATTCCACCGTGTTTTGCCAAGTATATTTTTTATAGCAGGTATCAACGGTTTTTATAGAGTCTTCAGCTCCATCTTTTATATATTTTTCCCTTGTCCCATTTTGAAATGAATTAGCAGAAAAATCAGCTGATTCAACATCCGTGGAATTGTTAAATTTATTCATTGCTTCTTTCGTAAATATATTTTCAGGTGAATATATTCTCTCGAAATTTCTTCTTTTTCTTCAATTTGTTGTTGTTGTTCATCATCTTCTTCAATAATATCACCCAGTTGTTTTTTCTTGTTCTCCTTGTTCATGTTGTTCTTGTTCAATTTGTTCTTCATCAAATCGTTCACGTTGTTCTTGTTCTTGTTCTTGTTGTTCCTGAAGTCGTGCAGCAGCTAATATATCACCAGGGAGTGTTTTTAAAGATTTCTTTGTTTGCTTGGATCTCTTTGCTATTTTTTCAAGTACAGGAAGAAAGGGTGGTTTTTTTCCCTCGTTCCTCAGGAATATCTCTCCTCATATGGATTTTTCAATGTTCGACACGACTTTCCCCGTTGCAGTGGTTATTGGTTTGAATAATAGTTCAGTTCCCATTGTGAAAAGCAGTTTGAAATTCTTGTCTCGTTTGGAGCTTATTTCGAATGGAATCACGAACAGGAATAAATCTCTTAATTGCAGCCAATCTCTCGCCTGCTGATCTAGTTGTTAGGGCTTCACCTACCATTATAAATATAATATACGATCTAAATTGTAAGTGAAAAATCCACAGATAGCTACGCGTTTCATTTTTTTCATGTGAAAATTGAGGGCAAAACCCCCAGGAATTCATTGAGAAAATCGATTTTCATGTAATCTTGTCAACGTATTAGCCAAAAACAGTACAAAATCAATGAAAATAGCATCGAAGATTCGACGATCACGATGAAAAACAACACAAAATTTGCCTCACAAGGATAGAAATCTTATCAAAATCGATTTTCTCTAAATGAATTGCTGGCGTTTTCACACTCAATTTTCATGAAATCTTGTCGACGGATTGGCCAAAAACACCACAAACATAACCAAAAACACCACAAAAATTACCAAAAATCAATAAAAAAAATCCCTGAAAATATTTTAGCAGTTAACAAATAAAAATAAAATCCATAGATGCTTCCCACTCCGAAATTCTTTTGAATTTCACTACAGTGTTTCATTCCTTCCGCGTTGGTGATAAATCACCATGCAAAAAAATACACAACATGGAAAGGTATTATAAAGTTTCTGTTCTGCGAGACTAAGCATACCTGTCTATAGAATTATTTATCTTAGAGATTTAATCACTGGGCTTATAGAATTGTGGATTACTCATACTTGTAAACAGGTATGGGTATTGTACATGTTTGTGTTTAGAGTATCAGAGATTTTTCACTGTGTTGAGGCAACCAAAAGGGATTTTCATTTTGTCTGATGATTTCTTCTCTTATTGTTTTGATTTTCGAGTTTATTGTGCGTTTGATTTCATATTGTTTGCCCAATTCACTTCTGACCTTTTCGACAGCAATGAACAGCGGGATAAATGTGTTGATGTCGTTACAGAATACAAGCGAGTCATTTACCGCGTGCTGAATTCGTTTGATCAACCCATACTGTTTGGCAAGGACATATCTATTATTCCGGGAACTATCATCAAGATCATGAAATTCAGAGAGAATCTGATTACAATCTAATTTATCTGATAACTGTATTCCTTGATTTTTCAAATTTGAAATCTCAATTATAATGACATTCATATTTTCGAAATTCATTATATGAAATATTATATATCTAATAAAAACCCATTTTTGTATGATATGAATATGATGATATATAATTATGTATAATTATATATGATTATATATGAACTCCATTCGCTCTAAGGTGTTATTCACATCTTATTGCGCCTAGATATATTATGAGATGATATGATAAACTCCATTCACTCTAAGGTGTTATTCACATCTTATTGCGCCTAGAGATATTATGCAAGTTATGATATGATGAAGCCCCTCTGGAACCCCTCGGGTGTTATTCACATATGTGAGGCCCAGAAGTTACATACATAAACACATCCCCATTTGGAACCTCTCAGGTGTTATTCACATCTGAGAGGCTCAGAGGTACCATGAAGCATAGTCTCCGAGAGGGGATCTAACTCATCAAATAACGGGTTGGAACCCCAAGAAGGTGTGCTTGTTGAATAGACGTCACATTTACATATAGATATATACATATTTACATATTTACAAGTATTTACATATTTACAATGATGATATATTTACAATGATGATATATGAAATAGGACGGCACACACACATACACACAAGGGGCTGTTCTACTTTAACTAAAACCACGATACTCCCAACAAAATCACCCCGTGTTGAATGCAAAAACACATTCACACCTTATTACGGTGTGGGACATATGGTGGTTTCACAATTTGAATTTTGAATGACTTAAAGCCCCAATTATTATATAGAAAAACCTTCCATATCGTTACTCTCGACAATAATGCTTGCCACGATATTCAAACGCTGGGCCCCAGGACCAGAATCCAGCTACGTATGGAACACGCTGATGTTCAAGATCTACAAGTCTATAATTTTGAATACAATTTATGTGTATGTGAACCAGCACAAAAAAAGCCATTCATTCAGACCATTAAGCCATCAAAAAATTTCATTGAGATCCGTAACTCTTATCTCTGTTTCAAAAACCATATACAAGCCCACACGAGTTATTCCCCTTAATGCTACATATAATAATTCAGGTATATACGAATTCAATTCTGTTTTGTAATTTTTTAGAAAAAGCAGATTTAGTTATATTCTCTGCTATTTTCATACCGAAGGTTCGCAAATATCAAAATACCTATCAGCTTCATTTATTTATTTAAATACTCTTTCTTCGTTATTTTCTGTATTAAATGATTTTATAGGTTTCGCATTTTTCGAGTGTTTTCCAATCCTTCCTCGTTTGGTGTTTTCACTTTGTGTTATAGCTCGTAGATTCGATATTGATTTGTTCTTTGGATTAGAATCAATATGATCGATTACAAATCCATCTTTTATCAATCCGTTAAATACCTCGCAGACAAATCTATGAATAAGATGACTTCTCCCTCCAGAATTAAATATCAAATATCCAATACCATTATCAAATCATAATGGTTTCTTCAGTCTGCGGTATCTGACAATACCATCATGAGATGCTTCATAATTGGTAATCACAGGATGTGGTTGAAATTATTGGTTCATTTATATACTATAATATTATTTGTCTAATTAATTATTTGGTTTAATATTACTTGGGAATCTTTCAATGTAGTCTTGAGGTTTTCTGATGATTTTGTCTTTGACTGTCAGGGATGGAGTCAGAGTCGGAATCTTTGATGGAGTTTTTAACTTTATTATCATAATAGCGCTTTAACTCTCTGTATCCCTTACCACCACAATTGAAACATAACTTCGACTTACCATGCACACCTACCCCACATCATATACAAGGTAAGGGCCCAAAACTCCAGAACGTATGCTTTGTAAATGATATCCACAGAACTCATTTCTGCATGATTTCTTACAAGCGGTTACTGATCCAATCATAAGCCATTTGCAATGATTCATTATATAATAAATTCTTTATTTAAATACTTGTTTTAACTATAATATGGAGGAGTTCGAGAGATTATCGAAAATTACGCCTTGGAAAAATGTTAAATTCAATCTCGATAGAGTCTCCACTGATGTACCAAAGAGTCTAACAAGTTATAGAAGCATGGTAGGTAGAATCCGTGATGGTTTTAATGAATTCAAGAGCGATGGAGCATCTCACTATTGGTCAACATTTCGAATTGATGGTAGTGTTGATGCTACTATGAATGACGATAGAGCAGCAGTGATAATCTCGCATCTTGACCAGAAAAAGTATTTTTTAGAGTGAAATTCATTACCTGTACAGAAACGGGAATTTGGATTATACGCAGAGATTAATCTACCCCTGCGTCCCGCGTCCATCACGCACTAAAAATGGCTGGGACTCATTAGTTGTTCATATGTGCATTCCTTTGGACGCAAGAAATTTTAAAGGAACATCAACGTGCTTACCATGATTTTTGTCAGGACTTTCTTTTCACAAGGCAAATATTATCTCTGCACCGGTCATGTGGTACTCACTCCTTAACAGTATAAAATGCCGCCAAAGAAGATTTTGAAAATTGACCCTAAGCAAAGGACATTGGATATTTTGTTTAATGATTCAAAATTCCACTGATCAGCAGCATTTGATTTCTTCATCTGATGTTCAGAATGCAAACGTGTGCTCAGCCTCCAGCATAATACATAAATTACCAAAAATTCGACAGTTTCAGCTGAAGTGGTTAAAAACGTACTCGTGGCTACGATATGACAATGGCTGTGCAACTAAAAACGAGGACTTTATGTTTTGTGAGATATGCACAGACAATAAAAAGGTAAATGGTATGAACAAGATTGCTAGGAACAGAAATTTTCAAAATTCAACATGAACCAGACATGCCGATCTTGCTGACCACAAATTATGTCTAATAGCCCCAGAGTTACGAACTATCTTTGAAAAATGTAAAGTAAAGCTCACTTCAGATCAAGACAAAAGCAATAACTGACTTACTGAAGGTTGTTAAATGGATGGCAGATGAAGACATCCCATTGAACAAATTTAAGTCTTTTGTGAATCTTTTAGATGAATTGGGAGTTCAAGATCTTGACGTTCTCAGAAAGAGTAATATTAATTATGAATCTTCAGTGACAACCAGTGAGCTGCTGGAGTCGTTAGCCGAGTTTGCTAACAATGGTGTAACTGTTACAATTAAGAAATCTCCTGTGGTAACCTTACTTGCAGATGAGAGCACTGACATTTCCAACAGGAAAAGGCTGGTCATGTATGCTCAGACATTGAGTGAAGACTTTATTCCAAAGTGTCATTATGTGTGCAATGTTGAATGCTTATATGCCACTGGGAACGGAATAGCTGAATCCATTATGAAAGAAATATCAGAAAGGGGTGTTCCAATAGCAAAAATAATGAGTTTCGGATCAGATGGAGCATCTGCTATGATGGGCAAGGAAAAAGGAGCAGCTGCAATATTGAGACGGGGAAAATCCTCATATGCATAATGTTCACTGTGTTGCCCACAGGTTGGCACTGTGTACCTCCCAGGCAGCAGAGAAAATAGAATCATTAAAAAAGCATCAGCAAGTATTGACTGATCTTTTCTACTATTTCAAGGGAAGTAGTCAGCGCGAGGCTCGACTACATGCCATACAGGAGATTTTAGACGATCCATGTATCGTATATAAGGAGCTCCATTCAGTGAGGTGGTTGTCTTACTTTAGTGCCCTGACTGCTGTATGGAGAACTCTAGATAGCTTGCTTACCTACCTGGCGGCTGAAGCCAGTCACAAGGACCACAAAGCTGGAAGGCTGAAGACAAAGATAGCGACTGAAAGTTTCTAGCGACAACATACATGATGATGGATGCAATGGCTCCTGTAACCATTCTCAGCCAGTTCTTCCAGAAAGAAAATGTGGACGTGGCCCTTGTGAAGGTGAAAACTGACGAGTGTATTGCTAATCTGCAGAAGGTATATAGCTTTGACACTCCATACATGCAAAAGTTCAAGGAAGACCTGAAGGGCAATACATTTAAGGAGCATCATCAGATCACAAAGAACAATTTCAGCCTGGAGAAAATTGCTAAACTCTTCTTTGACTCGTTAGTTGAGAACATTCAATGTAGATTTCCAGCAGATGACATACTTGCGAGCTTTGGTATTCTTGCTATGCAACCGATCAGCATGATGTCAAAAACAGAAGTGGATATATACGGAGATGAAGAAATTGACAGACTGTGTACATATTATGGAGAAGTAAAAACTGTACAATGGGAAATCAGCAGAAGTATTGAGAGAAAAACACCAGAACCTGTTATTGACTCTGTTCTGTTAAGGCAAAATTAAAGTGGGCTTTCCTTAAGAAAGTTTGTTTTGGCTGAGAAGTACCCTCAATGTGTGATGTGTAAACTGTGGCATTTAAATGACCAGCACCACAGAGAAGATTTTTCCAAACTTACTCAAGTTAGCAGCACTTGCACTAACTTCAGCAGTACATGTACATACTGCTGGATGCAAGCGTGGGTTTTCTGATCAGAACAGAATCCAGGTTAAAGCTAGAAACAGGCTGAATATTGAGACTCAGCACAAACTGATGACTGTAAAACTGTGCACTGTGCCATTTGATTACAAGTCAGTATTACAGGCCTGGAGATCTAAGAAAGACAGGTGAATTTATGAACTAAACTGAAGAAGGAGTTGATCTTGTAGTTAATAATGACATAGTTGTAATAATTCTGTATTATAAATAAATAAAATTAATGTATCTCACTGTGTTTGCAGAATCATTGTACTCATTACATTTGAGCGGGACTCATTATTTTAATATATGCGAGTCCTATGACTCATTGGAATGAAATTGTAGATTAATCACTGTATACATGACAAATTTGAATTCACCCTGAAAGATAAAAGAACTGTCACTGTGAGTCAGGATTCCAAACCAGGAATTCTGACTGGAATTGACAAACCGTATTACGAGAGATCCTATCCCGTGACTGAGGTTGTTTTTGGGATCTATCCATTAAATGATAAACCGAGTATTGAGAAACTAAAACCCATGAAATTGTCAAGGATAAATTGTGTAGCAGAACGAATAATAGAGCATTTTACAAATGCATTGTGTGGAAACAAATTGACGGATCTAAGACACACACAAAACAAAAATAAACGATTGGGGATTAACAGTTATGGAGAACGGCGCAAAAATTCAAGATATAGCCATTAAGATTCCCAATAACCGTAATGACGATAACAGGAGAGGTATTTATATGAGATGAAAAAACTAGCTAATGGTTTTTCAACGGAACACGAACAATTACTAACAAACCGTTTTATAACTACAGAGAAATCTATGGAAACCAACACGTGCAGAATTTATCTCAGATATCAAGTCAAGCTGTGTTGATTATGGCCATGGCGGATTATGGAATACAAAATATGACCCCAATAGTATTATTACGGTATATGATTGATTCTAAAATAGTAATATCGCTGATTGTCAGTGAAGCGATTATATTATATCGGAAACAAACTGAAGTCTGGTTACCACAACACTATAGTCTACATAGTATAATCAGCGAAAATATAAAACAGTTCCTCGATATCGACGGAGAATATATCATGAAATGGTCCAAAGAAATCTTTGAAGTTAGAAATAAACACGCAAAAGATTTCGGTAGAAGAATAATTGGTAAATTTACACAAGGTGGAAAAAAATGCGACCACAAACGATATTCTTCGCGATTAATTATAGATGACGTTGAATACGACTTTATAATCGTAGATGCAGTATCTACAGATATATATGTCAATCGTAAAGATTCTTTCTTGTCTGATGGAACAAACTTTGGTACAATTGTTACTTACGACGACAGATATAATCTTCAGTATACGCACTTAAGGGCATCTATGCTGGCTTATGCTTATATTAATTTACTTTCGATGATAAATAGATTTCCTCACACCGCGGTTAGAGTCGCCACTGATTCATTTTATATAGATATAAAACATAAGGAAACAGTGGCCGAATTCACAAATTCCGACGGGTGTTGGAGATCATGGAGAACTAAAAGGAAATACCGTGTGATTACTCCAAATCAGCAGATGTTACGATTGAAAACAATTACTTGACAAATATTCAGATATCAGAACTATCTAATGCACCTTCGATATCCGATCCAATATGTAGATATAAAACCAGTTACTTAAACGGCTGTGGTGGGTCAGGGAAGACGACTCGTGCGATTGAATTATTTCGAGGGCAATCAAACATGACTGTGCTAACACCAACACACAGACTTGCAAGAGAGCTGAAACAGTGGGGAATTAATGCTTGCACTTATCACAGTTTTTTCGATGGAAAGGTGACGAGTGGACTCCTGATCGAATGGGCAAGAAATATATTCCTGAAATCCTCATTCGGGATGAGATATGCACAGTGTCGTTAGATGTATTTCAAAGGTTTCTCAATTGGTTATTGCTAGCGAATACAAAAGTGATAATGTGTGGTGATCATAGTCAACCACCACCATTTATCGGTTTATCCCCGCATAATTGGCTGAAGAATTTTGCAGGCAATTATGAAGAAATTAGTTCTGATCATACATCACTTGATAAACAATTACGCGAGTTCAAAAACTAATCAGATTACAACCAGATAGAATCCAGTGTGAAATAGCGCGTGAAATAATTTCAGAAACCCCATTAAATGATTTTTGGGAAGCGTGGAGACCAAACGATTTGATAGTGGCAAGTAGAAAGATAGAGATACACTTCAGATGAAGTTATTAAACACGCATAAAGAAAAATTTGCAACATTTCCATTGCCATTGTGTTATAGACAGAAGGATACACGAAGACAAAATATCGAAGTTGATATTCCAGGCCTGACAGAGTCAGGGACAGAAAAGCAGATTCTAATGTTAAATGATATTGTGTTGGTTGATATCAGTGTTGTCGAAAGATGCATTGCGTGCTGATAAATCCCAATGGAAGCTAGGATACGCAGCGACGATACATTCTTCGCAGGGTTGACTATATCCGATACAATTGTTTGGATCATAGATAATCGCATCGAGTGGTCGAATTTAGTTTATCTTGCAGTGTACAGAGTATGAAGAATAAATCAATTTCGAAGAGTTGTTTTAGATTATAATGACACTACAATATGTGATATTGTCAGTGATGATATATTCAGAAAAAAATATCTCAAGTTATAAACAACACAACAAAAAAAAAAAAAAATAACAGAAAATTTGACATTGATGCTGAATTTATAATTACGCTTTAACAACAACGGAATAATCACTGTGCGAGTTGTAATTGTATAATGCGTTGGTGTTGGTCGGATAAAGACCCCCGCCAATTTACCGTAGACAGAAAAAATAGCAGCCTTGGTCATACCAGAGATAATGTGATGCTGACTTGTCTTGATTGCAACAGATGCAGAGGTGCTAGTTAAGACCACGCGGTGGTAATTGAGTATCCTCGGGTATCACTTGTAATTGTTCAAGAGTAAATCCTCGCTGAGGAGCAGTTGAATCCAATCTATAGACTGTCGATCTACCCGTAGAATATCTTGACACTAGATTGACTAGTCCTAACACTAACCTATTAATTCTGAGCTCCAAGCGAGACAGCTGTTATTATCAATTCTATAATTTTTAGTGTGACTCGGTCAGGTATCGAACCCAGGACCTCCCCTATCGGAAGCTCTAACCGCTAGGCCACCTGAGCGGTCTTATGCAATCAGTATACATTGATGGCGTGCAGTCGGATAATTTGCATGACGAGTATAAAAAGCGTCAGTTAAACAGGAACAGAAGAATGATGCACACGATGATAAACCATATTTTAGCAGTTTACTGATTTGTTGGAGTGCCACAAAATAGTATGTCGTATCCGAAAGCAAAACCATAATTAGCGGCATGTAATATTAAAAATATTAGCATGAACAACCTCTAATGTTTTAAAAATATAAATATCTGATAATAGGAACTATGATAAATGATATGTTAATAATTATATGAAATTGAGCGTTTCTGCACACTAAATATAATTTATATGAATGATTTGGGTCACCTACTGCACGTGCGTCAGATGAACTACACAAACGTTTGTAAATTTGGTGAGTAGAACTGCCTACATGATTGCATTTTGGATGTTTGTCTGGAATGCTTTTTTTATGGACTGGTGTAGCCGATAAACAGGCATAAAGGCGTTCATCCTGATGTCATATGATAAGAAGCACTGCAGCTTATTAACCAAATAAGCATGAAAGTTCATCATGTTTATTATCATCATAAAATATACAACTGAACGTCAGTTTGTTTTCCATCACCGAGCAGTTTTCTGAATGCTAAAATTTTCTTAATTGTGGCAGCTATGTTATGCTAACCTTGTACAATAGAAAATCTTTACATAAATATCAATTTATTGAAATCCATGCAAAATTACAGTTAAGCACTAAAAGTGAAAGTTTTCATTTATACGTATAAGATATACTTGAAGTTTTTCATTTTTCAGATATTATTTCAATATGGTTTCTATTTCGGATATTTTATTTTAGGTTGAGTGAGCACGCTGGGGCATTATTAACCTTCGAAAATCATTCTATATTTGATCTCAGTGACCCAAACATACCAACAAAATTATCGGAAATGTATTCAAATATTTATGCTAATCGGTTGATGGATGCATTTGAAAAAATTGCGGAGGATGTTCGGGACATCACAGAAAAAGAAATTTTTGGTTATTTGTATGACATTCTTGTGGTAAGTACGATCCATTCACAAACACATATGTCAGGTTCGTTTTATTTCATTTTATTAAATTTACTTATTAACGTGAGTTTAATTTTATTTTGCCAAGTTATATGGTTAAAATAGTTATAATATTAATGAATTTTAATTATACCATCTCAATAAATCGAATAAAAATTGCTATGAGGTATCAATTAAAAATGTAAACGGATTACAGAAATATTTTGTTCTAAAAAAGTAGGTATATTTCAATAAACCTGCATTTCCTGGCAGAATGTATTCTCTATTTAAAGATGTATTCACTAAAATAAGCTAACTGCTCTGATAAGAAGAAAACATATATGTAGATTTGTTTAAGTCACTTTTTGGCACTAGACTACACAAATATTGTTAAAATGTATTTGGAAACAACATCAATAATTACGAAGATTGGGATCTAGTTACACGAGTGAGACACAAGCAAATATACATGAAAATTAGGTGTTCAGTGCTTATTCCCAGTTGGGTTGACAGTGTTGTATACGATGTTATTAATAATGCACAGGTTATGTATACAAATAAGTAAATTTATCGTGTAAAAGATTTGAATGTGAGTTAGATATGCATTTGCGGAAAAGGAATTCTTGCAGAATGAAAAGAAACAAGACAGAAGAATTGATGCATGTTTTGATTCAAAGAAAAACAAGAGTGGCACTATGACGATAAAAGCATCATGGAAGATCTCTTGGTCTAGCCTTATCACCAAATCTTTGAGCCTTAAATTCTGCACGATTTATCAAAAAACACCGGCACGCTATTCGTCAAATGGAAAACAATTCGTTCATTGAAGAAATACAGATCAGCCGTTTTTAACATATTTATATTCAAACAGAACAGGAATTTATATTGGAAACTTGTTATTTTTATCAAGGTGTTTATACGTACCGATATTACATAACATAAACAATACTCTTTTGTCTCTCATAATACGATAAACATCCAGAGGATCTGAAAATCGTTAGGGTTAGAAATAAGTATTAAAGTTGTAACTACCTGCAAATACGTGATACAGTTTGTAAGCAATGCTTTTATTATTAATATTATTATTATTGTTATTATTATTATTATTATTATTATTATTATTATTATTATTATTAAGCAAAAGTCATTATGTTTAGGACGAATTATATAAGTTGTACCTACCTGCCGATACATAATCGATTTGCAAGCATTGGTATTATTATTATTATTATTATTATTATTATTATTATTATTATTAAGCAAAATTGTTATGGTTACAACGAAGTAAATAAGTTGTACCTACATGCTGATACATAATCGATATGCAAGCATTGTTTTATTATTATTATTATTATTAAGCAAAATCGTTATTTTTAGAACGAAGTATATAAGTTATAGCCACCTGCTAATACATAATCGATTTGCAAGCATTACTATTCTTCTTCTGCTTCTTCTTCTTCTTCTTCTTCTTCTTCTTCTTCTTATTATTATTATTATTAAGCAAAATGGTCACATAATGGAAATCAGATAATTTACAGCCAGCTCTCCTTGCTGTTTAATATACAAGCATATTAAGTAATTCTTTGTGATATATAACTACATACTTTTTGCATGGTTAGAGTATTTAGTAAAGTGAAGTTTATTTTAGACTGCTCTAGATGTTAAGATCTGATACTTTTTTCCATAACTAGGATAGTTATCGTTTCTGCGAAGATGTTCGACAAACACAGAAATCGTCTCTTGAAGATATTCTGTTTGATCCAGCTGGTCATATGAAAACAAGTCCGGTGAATATAATCTTTCTTATTTGGATTAATCAATCACCATATCAAAAGTTTCAGACATGTTTCAATCATCTTGCCTAAAGAACGAAATTATAACTGCCGGTAGAAATTATGTATGTATGTATGTATATATGTATGTCATCTTGTTTGTCTAAACATTTCTGCTCTGAACAAAGCAGTGATATATTGCAAACCATATGCTTCTGGAACAAATCTATACTTAGAAAATCTTTATTACTGTTTTAAAACTAGTTAGCGTTTGGTCATGCAATTAATTATGCAACATGTCTGCAAAATTATAATATATTTGACTTTAGCATTGCCTGTAATGTTGTAACATGGATGAGAGAGAGAGAGAGAGTATATTCAACAATGTATTTGCTTGAAGCCATTTACAATAACATATTTATTTTCTCGCAATTACCATTTAAAAGATATCGAGGAATGTATTCCAATTTTGGAGTCATAAGATAATCGAAATTTCCATCTGAAACATCTCAATATATCCCAAGAGATGTATTTTAGTTTCTTTATGGATATTTGGAACTAAATGAATTACAACGCGAATTGCAACACGACAGCTAGGAGAGGTAATCAGAGATTGCTACATGGTTTCCAAGTTGATATATAATATTCTCAATTGTTTGCATTTTACGAAGCTATACTTGAGGTCATTGAATATGCTGACGTAACTTCTGTATAAAATGCTTTTCCACTTCAGAGGGCAATATCTAACCAAAGTTTATATTAAACATGTGCGTATACATTGATTGACGTACAAAAGTAAAGCGAATCTTAGAACCCATCCCTCGGTCTTTATCCATTTCATCTTTCACCACTTTGACTTTGAGAAACCAACGAATTCATAACTTAAAGATTGTATAGATTGTCACAGAAAACTATTTCCCTACCAATTGCTATATTGCACGCCTAGAAGAAATATATCATCCTGTGATATAATCAGTGAAAATATTTAGCTGAAACATATAGAAACCAATATTGTAAATATTTAGACAAATTACAGAAGCTAAAAATGACGGATAACAGACAGAGATAATGGATTATTGTTACAGTTTGATACAAACTCTCTCCATTGTTAGTCTTTAATAAGTGCAATCGTATAGTTCCATTGTTTAAATCAGACAATTGTAAATGGTATATGCATGTATTCAAATATACTTCATACAATATTTTAGGTCAGATATATTTATATTTATATACATATACACACATAGATAATACACACAAATATATACTTATATATACACACCCAGATATACAGACACAGATATACACATATAGATATACACACACAGATAGACACATACAGATAGACACACAGATATACACACACACAGACACGCATACACACAGATAGACACATACATACATATAGACACACAGTGACATACAGACAGATAGATAGATAACTAAGTCAAATCAATTATATCGTAATATTACTATCAGCTTACATCTTATGAATGACATATCTATAAAGATGAAACATTTAGGAAAAATAAAACGGTACTATATTATCATTTTTGTCGTTGATCTAACTTGATTTGGACCTCTCTTTATCCATTGACAAAGTCCTAAGGAAGAGATCAAATATTCGTACTCTGGTAACCACTCCCAGATTGATTTTTGTGCAATATATTTTTGAGATATTTGTGAAGTTTATCGATGAAATTATATACAAATGAGTATGCAACTTTCCAATGTTAAACCATGAAATTAAAGTACCGACTAAATGTCGTGTTTTTTCAAAAGCAAAAGCATGATACCCACGAAAAAATTATACTACATTACTTTCACACTGACGATGAATTGTTAATTATCCTTGTCATCATAGGGATGCTGGATCACGTGTCTACTCATGATCCTATCCCAGTACTAATATCAACATATCTACACATGTATATCTGTATCTATCACTTTTTTTTGTATTTATATCTGTTTTTGTCTGTATATGTCTCTTTTTTGTCTCTGTATACAGTTAGTATATGTGTGTGTGTGTTTGTGTGATAGTTGACCTGTTGATTTCTGATAAATGTATTCGATATTACACAAATTATCAGCGATACTGACTGATGGTGAATGAGCAATTAATGTAAGTAATTGGTGGTTGGAAAATTTTAATCATTCTTATCATAATTTTTATTAAATTGTGTAGCTTTTTGTGTATAGGTTTATCTTTCAGGCATGTAGTGTCACTATTAATTCTAGAGATCATACGTTTTTGGCTAATTAAAACTTTTTGAAAACGTCTTAGACAACGTGGATTTATACTTTGTGGAAATTACATTTATGATCAGCAAATCGGAAAATGTTTTGTATGAAAATTAATTGACAATAATGTCGTCTCTTTTCAGAGAAGACAAAAAGAGGAAATCAGTACAATATTCGCCGAACATTTGAGTGATTTAGTAAAACTGAGCGGCCAGAAGTCAAGTGCACACGTGGCGAAGGTAATCATTTATATTGTCTGTATTAACTAACAAACAAACGTAAAGATAATTTCTTCAGTAGGTGGATTTATATGAGGATCAAACCATTACCAAATCAACGTTTCCTCCTCCACAGATAGTCTTTGGAAGAACAACAGCAATATCAGATGAATGTTTGTAGCTTTATGAAAGATTTACATTTATTACTTAGTCAGTTGCACAGAGAATAAGTTAGACAAGTTTAATTGAATACACACTAAATAGATGCTAGAGAAAGTATATGTTTGAAGGTATTGCACGACTCATTAAATACAGACAGGCAGTTAAATAAAAACATGACACAAATTTAAACATAATAGTTCCTACTTAGTCAACATGACACAAATTGTGTCTGCAAATGGAATACACACAAGCCCAGTTGAACTTTGTTGTGGTCTTCCACAATAGTTTGTTGTTGGACCTGTTTCCTTCATTCTATGTACGCAGTTGCTCTCAAGTGTCATAGATCATCACCGAGTGTCTCACCAATTGTTACGATGAAGACAACTCAAATATACAAGTCTAGCCACCCAACTGAAGTGGATGCTACCATCCAAGGAGTAGAGAGGTGCATTTCTGATGTGAAATCATGGATGAAATCTAACAAGCTGCAGATGAATGATGATAAAACTGAGGCCATTCTGATCACAACACAAAAACTTTCTCATTCACATCATGTACCTCAAACAATAAATATCAGCATCACTAACATCAAATTCACACTGCCAGTACGAAACATAGGTGTTACTCTAGATAGTACTCTCTCATTGCAACATGTCATGAACATATGCAAGGCTGCAAATCGTGAGTTCAGATGCAACAGCTCCAGTCGCAAATATCTTTGAGTTGATGCCACTAAGACACTTGTGTGTTCATTAGTACTTTCAAGACTGGACTATTATAAATCAATTTTTTCTGGTTTGTCTCAATATCTACTCCAGAACCTTCACAAAGTTCAAAACACAGCTGCTTGGATCATCCTTAGAGTGCCATGATCAGAGCACACCTACCCGATGCTCTGTACCATACACTGGCTATCCATTCGATCCAGAATCAAACAAAATTTGTTCTCTGTGTTGCGTTTCACTGAGAGACTCCAGTCCAGCATGCCTATCCGGCCTCACCCATGTGTATAAACCAGCAAGATACTTACGCTCCTCTTCTGACAATCGTATACACATTATTCCCACTATGAAAACGAAGTCATATGGACAATGTTCTTTTGCATACCATGGACCAGCAACATGGAATGAATTGCCCATTGAAATTAGACACAAAGACACAGTGATCCCTTTCAAGAGTGCTGTTAAAACACACCTTATTTCCACTGCAAGAAACAAAGTTAAAGACCTAATAATGTTCCCTACCTTACCTATTTTCAGCATTTTTTATGTGTTTCAATTGCATGATGTTTGGGGTTTTTTGTTTTTGTGTTTTTCTAGTAATATCGTTTTAGATGTTGTAAATCGCTTAGAGCTTCTAAAGATTAGGCTCTATAATAAGTCCTTATGATTATTATACAAATGTGTAATGTAACATAAATAGAAGGCCGCTTTTGACGTGTGATGGTAGGTGTATGTAAATGTCCTTCAATAAACCGTTATTTCTTCACATTATCAGACTTAATCTCAGGTTATAGAAATCTCTGTCATTTTGTTCACTACCATGAGTGCAAACTTATGATAAGAAACAAAAGTTAATGTTTTTTATTGAATCTTCCAATGAATTGCAGTTACAATGTATTGAATGACTTTATGTTAGAATGTTGTGTTGTATAGATACGCTGAGAGATCCTTATATGGTTCTGCAACGTTTTCGCTCTTATTCATTCTGTACGTAATAGTATGTGCTTCCTTCTGTACAAAGAAAAAAGTTATTGCGCGTCATTTACAAAATAGTCTGTACTACTATTAAAAACGTAAGATTCAGTGTCTCTCGTATATTTCAAACAATTAATAATATAGTCATATATATCGCATATCTGTATTAAAAAGTCTCTGCATTTGTTTCATAGGCTTTTGTAATGAACGAAAAGACAAAGGCCAAGTACGGATGGATGATAAAACTGTGTGAAACGTACATACAGGAATGTGTACAAGTTTGTTGGCTTATGCAGGTGCAAACACCGCCACTATGCCTCGATCTTAAGACTATTCAAGGACAGATGTTTGATAACAATTGCTACACAGAATATTTGAAGAAAGAAGAGAGAATTGAATTTGTTATCTGGCCAGCACTTTTTCTTCATGATAATGGACCACTGCTGAGCAAAGGGGTTGCACAATGTGAATGAAGATGAAATCCAATTGCTCGAAATAACATAGCTTAATACACTCAAATACTTATATTTTGAAATAGTAAAATACCTTCATCGTTCTAGACTTTAATGTATTGATTTTATCTATCTATCTATCTATCTATCTATCTATCTATCTATCTATCTATCTATCTATCTATCTATCGATCGAGAGACATAACATATATATATATATATATATATATATATATATCTGTCTCACTCTCTCTCTCTCTCTCTCTCTCTCTCTCTCTATATATATATATGTCTATATCTCTATATCTTTAGATATCTCTATATTTCTATCAATATCTCTATCTATATCGCTCTATCTATATCTCCATATCTCTATATATCTATCTATACTCTTTCTCTCTCTCTCTCTCTCTCTCTCTCTCTCTCTCTCTCTCTCTCTCTCTCTATATATATATATATATATATTTAAATTAGTATACCATGTGTCGAAACGCAATTTTCGTGATTGACCTAGAAACGTTACCAGTTAATATAGGTGGAAGCTTGTGCTAATAAAGGCAAGTGATAAGGTTATTATCAATATTTGATATATCTAAAATCAATCAGATGTATTTACACCAGTGATCTGAGCGGAGAGTTACATTCTAATGGAATTCGAATCTTCGATTGATTGATAAACTAACACTGTTAACATGTAATGATGTAAAAGCAGAATAAATGAGTTAAAACATTGCTGCATGTTAATAAAGGGTTCTAGGTCATATGACAAATATCTTTATGCACGTATTATACGCGTCACACTAGGCTGATCATATGTCATAACATATTTGATTTATGCGAAATATTAGTATAACTGTACTAAAATTAGAAGAAGTAATAGTTTAGCACTACCAGGTTGGAAATAAATTACATGTTTATGCCGAATTACTGTGGAGAATTTCACACTAGTAAATTCTGACTTATTTTGCATAATTTAAAAGAAGATACAAACAATAAAACAAATAACAGCTCTTGTTAGATAGCATTAAAGGAGGCAGCTGGTGGAGGACACGTTCCCACAATAGGTTTGTTTTACTCTCTGATTCAGTAAAAGACTGATCCTGCTTAGAAAGGTCGTTACCCCATAAACTGTTTATGGTTACAATACGGATATAGCAAAACACAAAAATGAGACAAGGAAATACATTTTCCAGGAGGAACCGGCCCATTCAAAATATAGAATCAACCACTGAAGGACCCCGCCCTCCACCTCCGCTATGCTGATATTACCCCTTGTTGAAACTATTTAGGAACAGTATTATATTAATACAATTCAAATGGGACAACATGTCAGTGTGTCAGTATTAAATCATACATGCTGATTGTGTGATAAAAAATGGCGGTATTGTCTTATGTAACCAATGTGGGATTGGTGTTTGTGGAATAATCTATTTTTAAGCCAGCGAGCATGGTGGTCTTGACTATATTATGCCTCTATGTCCAGAATATGTTATGTTATTTCCTTGAGGGTTATGTATTACATATCTCTCACGGTGTACTTGATTGGATACGAATCATGTTAGTCATGCGAAATACGAGACCAAAAGTGCTTTTGATAATGAATTTTCGACTTGATCATTCATCTCATCGACTCAGTGAACTTAGACTAGACGCTATGAACTCTGGGTTTGGCTTGATAGAGATCAATCCAACACATGGGCACACACACACTTGTATTCCGTTGTTTTGTTGAGACTGTCGTCTATTAAATTGTTTCCTATCTGACAAATGACATTCGCGCTTTAGAAAGATAATGACCCTTTGCAGATGGGTTTGTCAGGTCCCCCACCAACTTCACTGTATGAAAGATTGGCAAATCATATACCGGGGGTAGTCAGGTGCATCAAAACTGTTAGAGATCTTTTCCCCAGGGATTGATATAAATATTGATAGGCTAGAGTGTGCTGATGAGTACACGAGCTAATTACTTTCATGTTATTATCAGTTATAGTTATTTGCATTACACAACCCTTTATTAATAGGATTGAATATTCATTGTGATGGCAATACAGTTGAAATCAACGTATTGTAAAGTTCGCTTTTATGTAATGATAGGGCGATTATATTATATAATACCTTTGGAATTTGTATCTGTACAAGAAATAACTAGGCTCCCAAATAGCGAGATCGCTGCTTTACTATAACAGAAAAAACATACATACAACAATTTCAGATGTAAAGGATATTTGTTGTTAATCAAAGGATAGCATTATGTATTACAAATCAATGGAAAATGTCAGTCAGATGGAAGATACAAACACAGATCCATAGATGAAGTTGTGCATTATTTGCATAAACTGAATTAATTATGGAAATCATTTGCATACTAGTTCCTTTCTGAAGTTGGAAAGACTATGACAATGGAATCGGGGCACAATTTAAAGAAAAGTAAGTTTCATGATAATGTTTTACAGAACACGTATTTATATAATTAATAGTTTCAATATTTTGACTCTCAAGAAACAAATAGGGACAAAACTACAAGCATATTGAATCCTTGCTCAAACTACAATGAAAATAACGAGAATGGTCCCACATCATGCAAATATAGTAATTTACCAGGCAGCAGAGAAATATATTTGCCACTGGCAGTTTTGATATACATGTAGCTGCAAATTTGTACACATTTAAACAGTTATTCAATCGGAATTCGTATTTAGTTTTGCGACAATGTCAAGTCCATACATTAAGAAGACTACCAGTAGGAAATTTATATATTTTGGTTTTGAACAAGTTGTACTTTATTAAATGATCATATCTAGATAAAGTAGGTGATATAAGGATGACAACAATTTGCATCGATGAGTAAATCCTTTAGATATCACGAAGAGAATAGTGTATTTGGCATCATGATATAATGTGTGCTTAACTAATGAATTTTCGAAGAAGTAAAAAAAAAATTGTTGTTTGTTCGTAGCATAAAATATTTATCAATGAATGATACAGATAACAAGGAAGAAGAGGAACATGCTTATAATTACAAAACATTCACAAATTGCACAAATATATGTCTATAAATACAGGCAAAAAGCGTGACCTTGACATATATCATAACACTACAACCTTTAATATATGACCTTGACAGTCTTGAAAATTGGTTCTTAAAATATGCAATATACAAATTAAACACGTTTATAAATTTGAAGAGATGATTTATTTCAGCTAATCTGTAAAAGTAAATGAAATTTTATGTTTCTCATATAACTAATCAGTGCGAAAGATCGGGACAGATAAAGATAAAAGAGAGATAATCATGTGGCCATACCGATCGTGTTTGTTGGCAACAAATATCAGTATTCTCGAATAAGAAATGTTAATGCTTAGTGTCATCTCATATGAAGAAACAAAACCATCAGAACTGTCTTTAAAGATTGTATTTAATCATTTTAATAAGAAATTAAATTTATCAGATTGAAAAAGATCATTCAAAAAAAGGTTGTCTTTAAATGGAAAAAACACCATTACCAACACAATGTTACTTATTTGCTACTTTGTGAATTATTTAATCAGTGGCGTATGATTACAGGTGTAAATAGGTAGACTGGAAGCAGAGAATGATCTTAAAGATTACTATATTTAGACACATAAATTAAAGTTGAATGTTTTTGATAAGTTTAATAATGAATGCATACAAAAATAAAAATTAGATGAAACACCCGAGTAGCTCATGATGCTGTTTTGACATTAAGCAAAGCAGAATTGGAATTAGCAGAATATTATGATATCTTCTTGGTGACTGAATCTGGTGTTATATTAGAATCTGCACTATAACATATATAAACAAAATTCAAATTATAAGTATTATGAAGATTGTGAATATTATAATAACGACAACCATACTAACAATGTTGAGGAATACATAATATAAGGGACAACATTAATCATTAGTCTTGGTCATGTGCCAATCAATTTCTGGTCAAAGACGCAACCAAAAAACAAATCAAAACAACAATAGAGAAGCCGAAGTCTTCAAATGATGCAAAAACTGCACTACTTTTAAGGGCCTCTCTCTCTCTCTCTCTCTCTCTCTCTCTCTCTCTCTCTCTCGACAAATATCTTTATGCACGTATTATACGCGTCACACTAGGCTGATCATATTTCATAACATATTTGATTTATGCGAAATATCAGTATAACTACTAAAATTAGAAGTAATAGTTTAGCACTGTGGAGATTTTCACACTAGTAAATTCTCACTTATTTCGAATAATTTAAAAGATACAAACAATAAATAAAATAACAGCTATTGTTAGATAGCACCGAAGGAGGCAGATGGTGGAGGACACGTTCCCAAAATAGGTTTGTTTTATTCTCTGATTCTGTAAAAGACGGATCCTGCTTGGAAAGGTCGTTACCCGGTAAACGGTTTATGGTTACAATACAGATATAGCAAAACACTAAAATGAGACAGGGAAATCCATTTTCCAGCAGGATCCTTCCCATTCAAAATATAGAATCAAACACTGAAGGACCCCGCCCTCAGTGTGTCAGTATTATAGCATACATGCTGATTGTGTGACAAAGAATGGTGGTATTGTCGTATGTAACCAATGTGGGATTGGTGTGTGTGGAATAATCTATTTTTAAACGAGCCAGCATGCTGGTTGTGAATATATTATGCCTCTATTTCCAGAGCATGTTATGTTATTTCCTTTAGCGTTTTGTCTTGCATATCTCTCAAGGTGTACTTGATTGGATGCCAATCATGTTAGTCATGCGAAATACGAGACCAAAAATGCTTCTGATAATGAATTTTCGACTTGATCATTCATCTTATCGACTCAGTGAACTTAGACTAGACGCTTTGAACTCTGGGTTTGGCTTGATAGAGATCAATCCAACACATGGGCACACACACACACACACACTTGTATTACGTTGTTTTTGGGACTCTCGTCTATTAAATTGTTTCCTATCTGCTAAATGACATTTGCGCATTAGAAAGATAATGACCCTTAGCAGATGGGTTTGTCAGGTCCCCCACCAACTTCACTGTACGAAAGATTGACAAATCATATACCGCGGGTAGTTAGGTGCATCAAAACGTTTAGTGAACCTTTCCCCAGGGATTGATATAAATATTGATAGCCTAGAGGGTGCTGACGTGTACACAAGCTACTTACTTTCATGTTATTATCAATTATATTTATTTGCAATACACAACTCATTCTAAAACAGAACTGAATATTCATTGTGATGGCAATACAGTTGAAGCCAATCTATTGTAAAGTTCGCTTCTGTGTAATCAGGCCCACACCTAGGAAATTCTGGGCCCCAGGCAGCTGACAGAGTTCGGGCCCCTTTCGTGTTTCAAGTATGTGCGTATATTTTAAAACACGGGCCCCTATCTAGTTCGAGCCCCTGACAAGTGCCATGGTTGTCCGCCCCTAGGTGCGGGCCTGGTGTAATGGCTAGGGTGATTATTTTATATAATACCATTGGTACTTGTATCTGGAAAAGAAATATACAGGCTCCCAAATAGCGACATTGCTGCTTTACTATGACAGAAACAAAATACATACAACAATTTCAGATGTAAAGGATATTTGTTACTAATCAAAGGATAGCATTTTGTGGAATGGAAATGTCAGTCAGATGGAAGATATAAACACAGTTCCAAAGATGAAGTTAGTGCATTATTATATACAAACACAAGTAGTGAATAATTTGCATAAACTGAATTAGTTATGGAAATCATTTGGATACTAGTTCCTTTTTGAGGTTGGAAAGACTATGACAATGGATTCGGGGCACAATTGGAAGAAAGGTGGGTTTCATGATAATGTTTTAGGGAACAAATAGTGATATAATTAATAACGTCAATATTTTGATTCTCGAGAAGAAGAACATGCTTATAATTACAAAATATTCACAAATTGCACAAATATCTGTCTTTTAAATACAGGCAAAAATAGTGCCCTACAAGGATGTCATCAAACTACAACGATTAATATATGACATTGGCAGTCTTGGAAGTTGGTGTCTTATATACCATATATAAATTAAACACGTTTATAAAATTCAAGAGATGATTTATTCCAGCCAATCCGTAAATATAAATTACATTTTATACTTTTAATTTAACCAATCAGTGTGCAAGATTGAGACAGAAAAAGAGAGATAATCATGTGGACATACCGATCGTGTTTGTTGGCAACAACTATCATTATTCTCGAATAAGAAATCTCTCGTGCTTAGCGTCATCACATATGAAGAAACAAAACCATAAAATGCTATGTATTAAAGACGAATCGTTTTAGAAAGGAATTAAATGTATCAGATTAAAAATGATAATACAAAAGAAGCTTTCGTTAAAACTACCATTACCACATACATTAAAGTTGAATGTGTTCGATCGATTCATACAAAAATAAAAATTAGATGAAGCACCTGAGTAGCTCATGATGTTTAAAAATTAAGCAAAGCAGAAATAGAATTACCAGAATACTATTTTATATTCTTGGTGACTGACTCGGGTGTTATATTAGAAATCTGCACTATGACAAATAGATAAACTAATTCCAATTATGAGAATTATGAAGATTGTAAAAAAAAATATAATGACGACCGATGATGAGGAATACAGAAAATAAAGGACAACATTAATCATTAATCTTGGTCATGTTCCAATCAATGGCGTACTGGTTAAAGAGGCAACCTAAAACAAATTCAAGTAACAAGAGAAGCCTATGCAAATACGTTTAATCTCTCTCTCTCTCTCTCTCTCTCTCTCTCTCTCTCTCTCTCTCTCTCTCTCTCTCTCTCTCTCTCACACACACACATTATATATATATATATATATATATATATATATATATATATATATATATATATATATATATATATATATATATATATATATATATATATATATATATATATATATATATATATATATATATATATAAAGAGAGAGAGAGAGAGAGAGAGAGAAAGTATTATAAAATACCAGACAGAATGAAAAGTGATATCCCTTTATTCTATAAATATATATATGTTTGTTAATAGCAGACCAAATTTATACGTAATACAAATACTACTATCATAGAGGTTAGATAATTTTTATTATTAAAAACACTAAAGAGATTCCAACACAGGTCGGCAAATAACTGCAATCCATCGCCTTGCGTGCACATATGTGCCCAAATTACCTCACAACTAAGCACGCATCATCAGAAAGGATGGCAATCAATAGTTATTATATGCACTCGTGTGTAGCAGACAATCTCGCATGACGACCTTGTAATTGTCATCTATTTTACACAGTCATTCCGGATTATTATGTAATAAATCTATTAATATTAATTATATAAAATTATAAATATCAAATATAACGTTTATTATGGTATGTTATAAATATTCATTACTTGGGCAATACCATTCATTATTTTGTCGAAAATTGCTTGGTTTCTAGCCTTATCGCGCCATTCGTCTGGTGGATTATGATTGTGACTGGCTTGGACTATGTTGTCATAATATTGTCATAAATGTTGTAACTGTTTCGAAGCAGCATATCACTCATATAGTTAATTTTTGCTCATATCGGTGAGTCTGAAGAAATAAATAACCGCGCAATTTTAAAATGGCAAGGTGGAGAATTTTAGGTTATATGCAAGTTGAAGATAATAACGTTCCTATTCTCCAGGCCAACATAATATAGGTATCTGAAATACCGTAAATCAAGGATAACAATGTCAGTGCATGTGTTTAAATAATTATTCTGACTGCATGTGGATATTTCTTTTGTGATGATGCTAAGAATCCATGTAATTGTGGTCACAGTTGAAACACAAATTGTGACAACTACAGGGGCCTGCATTGTTACACTTGAAAACGATATATCCGTTGTAGCAATTACACTTGAAACCGAATACACGATTATGTCGATGTTGGAAATTCTTCTGCGTATTTGTTTTATCTTCGCGGTATAGTCGTCAAAAAGAGTTTTTAGTTTAGTTTGAAACTCGTGTACCTGGTCATATCAATATTGTTGGACATTCATTATATAAATTAACTGAAATCAAAAACAAAATTCTACATACCATGTGATTGACACTGATCCTAAATTACCGTCAGTGGGGGTTATTGTACATGTTTCAGCGGATTCTTTTTCTTTTATTGCACTTACAGTATTAACACCAGTAGATGTACCTGATGACATATTAAATTGTAACGGCGAAACTAGAGTTAATCTATCGATACCCATGACCTCTCCAGACACTCCAATAGAGTTATTTTGAGGTGTCCAGGTGAAAGACCCATATCTTATCGAGTACACGGTATTGATATTTTGTTTATGTGGTATTCTGATTTTATCGAGCCGGGTTGCGATAGCAGGAAAATCAGTAATGATATTGTACTGTGTTTGTTTAATCGTATCAATAGTTGTTTTAATATCAGAAAGTTTCATGGGGATCACTGGTGGTTTTCTAAAGAAATTATCTGTGTTCTCATCAATTTGTCTAAAATTCCTACGAAGATTTCCAAACGCGCCTACATGAACATCATACTCAGCTCGCAGTGTTGTTAGTTTATCGTCAGTGGTTTTATGATCGCCATATAGCTTCGTTAGTTTATTGCTTAACACATCTGCATATTTTTAGTCACGGC
Source organism: Unio pictorum (assembly GCA_030141615.1). Classification (NCBI taxonomy): domain Eukaryota; kingdom Metazoa; phylum Mollusca; class Bivalvia; order Unionida; family Unionidae; genus Unio; species Unio pictorum. The sequence continues at coordinate 13,189 of JARLTB010000378.1, read as the reverse complement.
ATCAGTGTCTAATGTTGGATCACCAAGTATGGTTATTTTATTTGAGTTCATGTCGAGGGTACCAGTCATTGTGTCACCGGATGTTTTTTATTCGATTGTTAATACAACCTATCACAGTTGAAAAAAGAACTCCGGGTTGTATTTTAACGGTGGAATCAAACACCGCTAGGGAATTTTCGGTTACTCCATTTATTGAACAAGAATATCATTCAAGGAAACCTTTAACGTTTTCAATTTCCCTTGTCGGTCTTGAAATACGACTATTTCGCTTGGATCTACACTAGCGAGGTTTAATATATCGGATATTTCATCTTCAATTATTTTTTTACATCTCTTGTTGCAGATATTTCTCCGGTGGGTTTGTTCAGGTTTTAGAGAGATCTTCCCCAAATATCAAACATTATACTCTAAGATCTCTCTAAATATCGATTACTCGTATATTCATGTACAGTTTTATGGGGTGGTTTAGTTGATGATGATATAGCGCTAAGTGTTCTGGATCTCGTTCACTCTTTTTAGTGATTTAATCCGTTGTAAATATATATTAAATACCTTGTTTATTTTACCATTTTACAGCCTAAATTAGTTTCCGGATTTGACTCCGTATTCCGCTTCCGCGTTTACATTACACTTTACTTTGGGCTACTTTACACCTGCATTAACTGAAAATCGTGCAAAACCTACACACTCATATCGACAGGACAGAACAAACTACTGTCAAGTAAGTTTTTATATATATTCTCTTGTTCTCAGGAACATTATTTCGAACTTACATGTTTTGAATCCTTATTGATACAGATGCATATAATCTTTATTCACGTTTTAGAATCCTTGTTCAATTACACGTTTATAGTTCTTATTCATACACGTTTGTGAGCCAATATGTATGAATATGGTTCATTTCAGCGTTTATAAATATTTGCATATATTTATAATCCGCGTTTATACGGTTGTTTATAATCCTGTATCATACACAATTATTATTGAAAAAGGTGTGTATAACCCTAGTTCATAAATAAGTTAGTAATGTTCATTCATTTTACATGTTTAAAATTCATATTTTAGCCCTTATTAATACACACGATTAGTCCTTATTCTTATGCATGCTGATTAATCGTATTGATTGATACATGTATTTAAATGTCATGCCACTATGCATATTGTAATAGCCCCTTATCTTATTTTTTCAGTTTACCACACACACATACTACTATAGACCTATTTTGGGAATTTAATTAAAGACAAGATTCTGCGTTGAGTTGCGTTTGGATTTTTTACCTTCGCCAAGTGAGTCTAGAATAGTATTGGGTTACACTGTCTGGTCCGGCCAGAACACTAAGTACATTTAATATTTGCTGGCCGCATATTGGTGGGTCGGTCATTTTTGTGTTGGTAACGTGGAGTACCAGATCGGAATTTTTAATTGATGTATATAACGCCTAAATTCTTTAGGTGGCGCTAACCCATATGAATAAAAAAAAAACAATTCCACGTGGATCAATTGCGTATGCAACCCAGTGAGTTCCAGATCCAGTGCTGTTATCAAGATTAATGATCCGTGTTTCAGCTCTGTTTGGTTGTTGTGGTAATTGATCTCGCATAAAAAACACTGAAGTTTTGTATTTTTACTTTTTTAGCAGCATCGAGTAAATCAAAATTTGATAACGGTGCTAGTAAACTGTCCCTGGTAGTCTCTGGCCGTTTCCGCTGTACCATGAGGAATTCCAGGTAGTCTTAGACCCTTTCTATTGACGGATCGTCTTTTTTGTTTGTACCCGTACCCAGTCGCCATCCCAACGGCGGTATCAACCGCTCCTAACGCAGCAACTTTCGCGACCGCAGGAGTGGAGGCGGCAATTACCGCTGGCAATGCAGCGAGAAATGGAAATATAGCACCTGATTGTATCAATCTCTGATCGCAGTGGCAGAGATAAGAGCCTGAACACCTTTTTTATCTTTGCTACCATTATTGAAATGTTTAATCTGACGAGTTGTCAGTGATAGTTTATTCTGACCACCAGACATTAGATTGTGTTTTAAGGATATCTTAGTTTCACATGTTTTAGCTGAATCCAATTGAAATATTTTAATCTGACCAGGAGTCAGATTAACACTAACATGACTATATGACATTTTATTTAATACGCAATTGATCTAATTGTCTACATGTCTTTTTACCAATACATAGTTTCTATTGGCGCATCAACTATACTCATTCGTACACTAACACCTTCGAGTAGCATTGATTTATCACTGAGAATGAAGGCAATTGCTCTGTAATCACCACCAGCAGAAGGAGCAATTACCGGAGCGTTGAAGTATACGTCAACGACAGATTGTCTAAGTCAAGATGTTCCAGTGAAAAGTAATAAATCGGATATAGGTTTCTAAACTCTAATTGTGAGATTTGTAGACCGGTATCTAAATTTTGATCACGTGCCATCAATATCAGCAAACAATGATATGCGCGCGCTATTTGATTTTGGTCGTAATTTAGTAAAATATTCATAGATGGTTCCTGTTGACGTTTATTCTTAACGACATTTGGTTAACATCCAATTGATCAAGTATCGTATGGCTGTGCTTCTTAGAATTTAATCTCGCAACATCCTGGAATGCAATAAATATGTGTCGAGGCGCAGAAATTCCCGTGTTTTATGTAACATGCCATGAAAAATCTCCATTAGTGCGACTCTGCATGCTAGTTTTTGATGATATTAGCTATGACAACAATGATTTACAACCTACAATCATAAATGATAGTAATTTTTTATTTCCGACGATCGATGGAGTCATTGTTGGCATACATAATGTATGTTTTGCTATATTTACTTTACCTCAGCAATACCAGCAGCATGCCAGATTGCATCGTTATCACCACCTTTTCGCACGAGAACAACTGTGTGTTTAGCTGCGAAGATAACTTTACTAACATTTCTACAGAATCCAAATAGCGCCTAGGCAGGTCGAGCCGTTCCTTGCTGGACCTAAACGTGCCACGTATACCGATGGTGCCTAGGTAGGTCGAGCGTGTTATATATATATATATATATATATATATATATATATATATATATATACCGCCCAGTAATGCTTCTGTAATGCGCCTGTATGGATTAATAGGCTCGATTCGCAAGGCCACTATACAAATGCATATAAATGCTATACAACAAACTTCGCTTTCCCATAGGAGCCATCTAAAATCGCATGTTTTATATATAGTAGTGCTCGGAAACAGATGTGGGTAGTTGATAAGAAATATTTTCCATAAGACCTCTGCGCACACTATCACAAGCCATATCGCTACGAGAGAGAGGGCCAGCCTGCCTGCCTGCCTCGCTCACTATCCCTTCTCGCTTGTCCTGTATCTACGAGATAGAGAGAGGGGGTGTGAGGGCCCTATACCTCTCTCTTCCACTCTCGCTTGTCCTGTAACTTGTGTAGCCTAGCTCTGTCACAGGCAGCTAGCTACCTGAGAGAGAGAGAGAGAGAGAGAGAGAGAGAGAGAGAGAGAGAGAGAGGAGCCCATATACCTCTCTCTTCATACTTGCTTGTCCTTGTCCGTGGTATCGCGCCTGCCCTACGTGAGTGGGCTCCATTGGCAAGGCGGCTATACAGATCGTACGTAAATGCTACACCATAATTTTTGTTTACTTTCATCCGTCTCGCTTCTCCTCGTCCGCTTGGTACAGCAAACAGGTAGCGAACCCATTAAAATCGCATTTGCTTGTATATAGTAGTGATCGTAAACAGATGTGGGTAGTTGGTTAGAAATATTTTGCATACATCCCCTGCATCGAGCTTTCCAGCCCTTTGTTTTGTAACAAGCCTTGGTTGGTTTTGACATTTGTTTAATTCGTCGGTTGTAGAGAAAGCCTTAACGGACAAACATAACCCTAAAACTGTTAAGCCTTAATTTGACAAACAGAGCATTAAAATTATTTGCTTGAAATCTAACCCAATTAGTGATGTAGGATTCACCCTCTCTGCTGCTCAGGGTATAAGAATCAACATTTGTACACAGCCTGTCATGAGATCATGTGCATCCATTAGGCGTACTTGTTGCATTTATAGTCTAAGGTCGGAACGGAACAGATTGACGTGTTTCACCAATCCAATAATGCCTTAAAAAGTTCCGTCAGAGGAAAGAGGCTCCCTTCCATTCAAAGAAGAGCGACCCCTAACGTCTAATCAGTAATATAAGCCATTAGCGTTCGTCTGCAGTGAATCGATGCGACATAAGAAAAAGTATCGGAGTGTTCCTTCGGTGCTTCATCGATTGACTGATTATATTTTAACTGAGAACCAACACCTTTAGACTCTTTAACGCAAAACAAGAGGTTATATGTAAAATCGCTTCAAAAAAGTAAAATCGTTAATACCGACTAGCGATATAAAAAATGATATAGTTGAAAGTAAAACGGTAAGATGGTAACGTTATAAAGCTTTCCGAGTAACGGGGGATGAGATGGTATATGACAATGACGACGGATGAAAACATCTTGAAAATACGGGACTATATTTACAATACATAAAAGCGTTCTACTTGATGGCATAACATTTTAAAACAGGTTTACTTCCTTCAGGAAATCTGTATTCCAAGTGATATATATAGTATCAAAAACTTCCTTCATGTCATGCTCATTATAATACTTGTCACGCGTAGGTTGTAGGTTGAAACATTCTGTCATAAGTTATTAACAGTGAATGGTTCATTGCAAGTACCGCGCTCTGGTGAATCTTCACCTTTTATTATGTGGGAGTGGGTTGAGTACGTATGACCAATACGAATTCTTGCAATGACTACCACCTCCCTATATATCGTTCTTTAGGAAGGTGTCCATTCTTTTAGGGATGGTTTGATGGCGTGAAGCTTGGCATGAAGCATCATTCCACAATGTCTGCCACTTCTGTCAAAAGTACTCTTCGATACGAGATTTAAAATCAGTAAACGGTTTAATAAAATCAAATGGTTCTTGGGTATGTCCATTCTAGCAGAGCGATCTGCTTTTGCATTACCTTTAATATCAATATCGCTAGGTTTAAAACGGTATACTATATTGTAGGACGTACTAAGCGCAGTATTTCGGACGAGCAGACTGATTAATAATGGGTTCTGCATTTTTCTGTCGTGCTTGAAGCACTGATAATGAGTCACAGAAGATATTATAAAATACGTTTGGTTTCGATTCATTTGAGAGCAAGGTCTAGTGCTCTTATTTCGGCTGAAATAATTGATGTATCATTTGGCAAATGAACCTGTGTTATGTGTTTGCTAGTTACGAATGCTACATCAGCCTTTTCCTCATTGTTTGATCCATCAGTATCAATTCTAGTCTAGTTTCTAAATTCGCTGAGGATTTGATGATACGAGTCCTATAAGATGGAAGGGCGTATCTCAGATTTTTTCCACATCGTGTAAGGTGAAAAGTAATTTTGGTTGTTTAAAAAGCCAGGGAGGTGTTTTGGACACAATTTTTTCTGTATTGTAGAAAAATTAATTTTGTTACTGTCAAGGAAGGATGATATTCTGATGCTAAAGGAAGGTATGGCATTTGGTTTATTATCGTACCAGTTTTTTGTATTTGGGTTGAAAAACAGGCAAACATTGCAGGGTTCAGAGATGTAAGAGCATACTGTGCAGAAAGCATTTATCTACGATGTGAAAAAAAGGTTCGCTTCCACGAGAAAGCTTTCACATGGAGATGTCTTAAATGCTCCCAGAGCGAGCTTTATTTCCTGATGATGAATTAGGTCTAGTGTCTTCAAATATGACTTTGAAGCCGAACCAAAAACAAAACGCGACCATAATCTAGTTTAGAGCGGATATATGTTCTATAGAATAGATGATAACATTGCTATCAGCACCCCAGTCAATGTGCGCTACTACTTTTAAGTAGATCTAAAGATTCCAAGCATGTAGCTTTCAAATTCTTAATGTGTGAAATAAACGTCATTTTCTGAAGAAGATAATACGCAAATAACTTTTTTCTTCAGTAACTGGAAAAGGTTTTCCATCAAGCGTGAGTTTAGGGTTATCATGATGTCTTCGCAACTGACAGAATTGCATGCATATTGTTTTCGATTTTCAGAATTTGAAACCGTTTGTACTATCCAAATGTTGGACCTTGTTGATATTTTGTTGTAGTTGTCTTTCAATTGTACGCATGTGCTTTCATATATAACATAAAATCATCAACGAGCAATCCACACCGGGAGCTAAATACTTGGTGATGCTATTGATCTTGATATTAAAAAACGTCACAAATAATATACTGCCCTGGGGCACACCCATCTCTGGCTTGTGCATGTCTGAGAGGGTAGATCACACTCGTACATTGATTTCTCTGGCTGAGTGAAAATTTGATATGAAAGACGGCAGACGGAATTTTAGACCTAAATCATGCAGGTAATTTAGTATCGCGTACTTCCATGTTGTGTCATAGGTCTTTTCTAAATCAATGAAAACTGTTACTAAATGATCCTTCGTGATAAATGCATTGCGAATAAATGTTTCCAGTCTAATCAGATTATCGTTGTTACTACGACTGTAACGGAAGCCACTTTGGTAAAGAGATATTAAATTTCTATTTTCCAAGTACCATACCAGCTGTAAATTAATCGTTGGTTACATCGTTTTGCACACACAGCTTGTGCGTGCAATGAATAGATAGCTGTTAGGATCTCCGATAGCTTTACCTGGTTTGGGAACTGATATTATTGTTGCTTCTTTCCAAGCCTTAGGTACATTACCAGCAATCCATAAATCATTAATGATATGCAGAAGAGATGTTAATGACGATTCTGGAAGGTGTTTCAAGAACTGGTAATGTACTTCGCTAGGCCCAGCGAAGGTATCATCATCATTGTCCAAAGCCTCCATACGCTCCAATAGTGAAAACAGTTGCTTATAATGTTTTGAAATGTAGGATGTGAATTTTAAACGTGACTTTTTATTTTGATTTTTTAATCTTCAGAAGGCTTTCTAATAATTAGATGATATGATGAGAACGTTTTAGAGAAACTGTCTGCAAAATTATTTGCTGTCACGTTTTGAACCAAATATGTTTTCAGATTTCAGAGAGAATTATTTTTCCTCTCCTTTATTTTGCGGATAGTGTCTCAAACTTCCTTAAGTTTGAAACGAGAGTTTAAAGAAGAAATATATTTCTTCCATGCTGCTCGTTTACTTTCTTCGATTTTGCAGTGAGTTTTAGTCCGGATAATACGGTATTTACCTAAATGTTCGAGTGTTGGACGATACTTGAATTTTTTCAATACTTATCGACGTTGTCTAATGGCTTCTTTACATTCCTTAATTACCCGAGGTTTTGGGGTTTCTTAAATTTCGTTGAGGACCTATGAATATATTCTTAAGCAATATCGTTTTGAATGGAAGTGAAATGCTGCATCGGATTAATAACTTTGAATACTGTATCTTCATTAAGTCTAGTTTAATGGAGTGTTTCAAACGTAGAAGAATCGGCCGTCCTTATATTCTATCATTGAATTGCGTCATCAATTGTAGAGTTAATATTTCAAGGTTGATTGAAAAGTGATCACTGATGTGAAGGTCCCTTCCATTAATAGTCCAAATGTAGCGAAGGAGAACCAATTGTCAAATATATACACGTATATGTACCCGTTCCTGTGTGTAAATATGCCGGTGTTTGTGGTATGTAAATAAAAGAAGAGAAAGTCACTCGATGTAGAGTAACGCTTACAGGAAAGGCTTGCAAACTGGTGTTTAAGGGATGACGTTGTGAGGCTCTAATGTTTACAACAGAATATCCTCATGATGCCTTTTATACCGCAAGTAGTTTTTAAATGTAATGCTATACGTCTCTTTCAAGAATGTTTCCTGTAATCATTGTACTGCAGGATCATTTTTAATTTATAAGCAGAAGAATATCAGTGTAGGTAGCATAAAATGCTCGCTATTTCTTTTGTAGGATGGCGTTCTTCATTGTATGTTTAAGCTTGAAACTGTGGATCTTGGTTAGACCTTTTGCGGAGGATATATGTGTGGTTATGTTTCTGGAGGAAGTATGGAGGTTTATTTGTTGTTAGTTTTGGAGCTACCTTTATTACATGTGATTTATTTGGTTGCATTGGTGCTTTCGGTGGTGGTGTCTTATTGATAGTTGTTTGTGTAGAAGCCGTGTATTTCTGAAGTTGGTAATGGGGGGTATTATTACTTGATGTTCACTCGGGTACATCTGTTTGTGTTTGAGCGTCCTTCGTGGTTTTGGTATTGGTTTTCACGACAATGGATAAGGTTTGGCCAGGAAAGGATGTATTTGCCTGTACAAGTTTTCTGGCTTCTGGGTAGGGAATGTTTGATATGTACTTTACCCTCTAAATCTCCACATCCTGTCTCCATGTATCACACTCCTTGTAATAGGGCGTGATGCTCATTGCCGCAGTTGACACAATGCGTATTTGCTCCGATTCCTGCTGAAGATGGTCTCCGCATCGGCCACATATTTTGACGTTTGAACACCGGTCTTCATGAAGGCCATACTTTTGACACTTATATCATCGAAGGGGTTTCGTATGTAGATATCGACCTTCACTTTGACCACTTTGGTTACTGTTGGTTTGTTGAAGGTGAGTAATTTGTTTAACAACGAAAAGAAGCAGAACCAACCTGTCGTTAAGAAACAAAGGAACGAAAAGAAGACAAAGAAAGAGAAAGAAGACAAAAATGCAATGAACGAAGGAGAGAATAAGAATTGTGAACGACAACAGTTACGGTAATATTAGACATTTTGGCAGAGTCATGGTATCTGACAAACATACTTATTTAAGTCGACCTATGGAAAAAGAGACCTTCCTAAGTCAATTGTTGCAAACCTGTAATCACTACCTCTATTCGGACTACTCCTGTGATCAGCAGCGATCAATACCAAACCATCCACGGGAGCATGAGAAGAGGTAGGAGACATGTTAACAATTGCTCTAAAATTTCTGGACGTGCCTTTAAACAATAATTTAGGGGGCTAACGAATTTATTTGGGGCTGATGCAAGACTCTCTTGAGTTTCTCACTGAAGTGGCGGCCATTGGTTAAAGCTCGCTTATGTCGTCTTCGAAATTAATCACATGGATTTGAGCAAGTACCTTAGCTTGTGTGTATGCGGCGATACAACATGTAGTTGCCACGTAATATATTTTCTTTTTCACGGGATTGTGATTGCAAAACGTTGGATTGACTAGGTTTCACATGCATCATATCCCTATATATTAGTATCTTAGAGTATGAGTATTCATCTGGTTCTCAAACGATCAAGAAGATCGCAGTTTCAGTGAAACGTCCTCATCTAGTCAGAGATTAAGCACAATAAACCGATCTTGTGATCATACATTTAGAGATATTCCTTCCAATAATCCCTTCATAGAAGACGGCAGATGACTCCTTGTGAGATACATGTCAAGATACCTGCTATATCTGTCAGGGGGAATGGACGTTTGCCTACAGAAAGTGAACAGTGTCAAAAGAAGACAGGAACAAAGGTAAATATGCATGGTATCATTATCAGGAGATGGACACTGGAGCAAAAGAACTGAAACGAATCGGATGAGAAACAGATGAATGCGAGGGTTCACAAAGACGAAAAACTCATTCCTGCAAGGATGGCAAGAAATTCAGACAACGAGATAAAACATATAACGAACATGTGCGTTGAAGATATTTTAACCGAGTGACTGTGAGAACGAAGAAAGAAAAGGACGTTTGGTGATGTGTTGTAATTTGTAAATGCGAATGTACAAGAGAGAACATGTATGTGTCTCTTGGTCTTGATTTATATACTAATGACATACTCATGCTCTCTCTCTCTCTCTCCTCTCTCTCTCTCTCTCTCTTCTCTCTCTCTCTCTCTCTCTCTCTCTCTCTCTCTCTCTCTCTCTCTCTCTCTCTCTCACACACACACAGCACACACACACATTATTGAAAGATGATAGAAAAAGGTTTTACCTGACTGGGAAATTTGTTTGCAGCCTCCTTTTTCTAGAGAGGTGGGTGACCCATAAATGAACCGTTGGAATATTTTAAAGTACCATGTCCAACTTCTTCACCTGCTACTGCAGTTGGTTTGGCAGCATTGCTGATGATTGGTATATCGGGAATAGCGTAGAGGTAGTGATGAATGACTGGCAATGGTTGGCTCTGGAAGGTCGTTTACTCTTAGTGTTAAAGAAGTCTGATACATTTGTATCAGTTACCATAACTCTAGCACAATGTCTGGTAACAATGTCACAATTAGACTTATATCGTCCTTCTTCTTTCCTTCATACTTTCTCTTCTAGTCTTCTTCCTCTCGTGTTCTTCTTTTTCCCGTATTGGTCTGGATGTTTTTGGTAATTGTCACGACATCACACCTACTCGCTACAACAGGCGCTGACAATTCATTGTCTTCTAAGTTTCCGTCCTGCTTAAATTATGTCGCAGTGATGCAATATTGACAAACACTACAGCTTCCGATATGCTGTGTCTGAATGGGAGAGAGACTCTGCTCTGCCTTAAGTGTGTAATTTGGATTCGTGAAACATGGCAATCTGTTTCGGTCTGATCGTAGACTGCATATATCAATGGCTGGCCTCGTGTATTGACCGCCGGAACGTTGATTCGTCTAACATAATATTAGCTCAGACTATCCCATGTTTGTGAAATCATGATGGGATATCAGGAAGATCACATGTACGTGTATTTGGAAGAGAAGGATTTATGCTGGATAGGAAAGGCTCTCTGAAGAGAGTCCTGGCTATGTTTAAGAGAAGAGGACAAGTTAGGTTATCAGGGATGTTAACTGTTCACATCCCCCAAAAGGTCATTTTCATTGGCAACTCATTTGCCTCGAAAAGATATACCCTTTGTCAATTTCCTCCAGAAAGACTGTCTTTTTGTTGTTTAAGTGTTATTTTTATGTATGTTGACCCCGTAAATGAGTTTTGACCCCAGAAATCATTTGAATATTATGTATTTAAACCCCATAAACAGTTTTGAACCTCTTTGTTACATTTATGAACGAATTTTAACATACGATTTACCGTATGACCTTATCCCATCGTTTTCAAACATAACATCAGGTTTCTCATTAAAAACCAGTCACACCCTCCGTAATTAATTCCATGTGAACAGAAAATATATATACGTGATAAATAGCATCCAGTCATGTGCATTTATGAAAAGGACATAAGTCTGAAAATGGTTTCATGAAGGCAAATCAAAGATCATGGAATTGTCGTTGAGAGGATGTCTTTCGCAATTGAATTTCGTGTTCAAACACTCTTTAACACCCTCTGGCATCTCGTATTTTCTATATTCAAATTACATGCTTACTAGTGAAGTTGTTTCTTGTTTAAGCCTAATATGTGTTTTTCCAATTTTTATCTCAATATTCAAGACATGAATACACTGAACGTAAGATTCGGCAAGAGATTGAGACATGTTTTACGCCGACCGACACTTTAGTGCTTGAAGTATACGCACCATGGATTGAAGAGGATATTAAACAACATTAAACATATTGATATGAAGCAGACACAGGTAAATAAATTGAAGAAGAATAATTTATAAGTGAACTTATCGTATATACACATTCACGACATGTTCGTGCTGATCAAACTAAACAAGTTTACATTCTAACTGCATTATGAATACGAATATTAAATAACAATATACCATTACATTAAACTTGTAATACCATCGTTATAATATCTGTATCATTGCTGTGAGGGTATATAATATGAACAACAGCTTATAGTATGTTTTAACTTTATCATTATAGGCAAAACCAGGACCAGAGAAAACAGCTCAGATCCAAGAAGAAAAATTCATTTTTGCAGAGGTTGCACATATTACGCTAAGGCATATGCAAACACAAATATACAATTCTAGCAATACCCCTCCAACTTGCATTTATATATATATATATATATATATATATATATATATATATATATATATATATATATATATATATATATATATATATATATATATATATATATATATATATATATATATATATAGAATATATGTATAGTATGTACGCTGTATCAATGATATACCACGAGATGTATAAATTTTTCATTAAAAGGAAACGAGGCTTGCCCGAGTTTCCTTTTAATGAAAAATTTATACAACGAGTGGTATATCAATGATACAGCGTACATACTATACATATATTTTATTTATATCACATACAAATACAAATACTTGCAAGTTGGAGTTACGATGTGCTCCTGATATATTGCCCGAGTAAATGACCTTCTCACAACCAAGTGGCTGTCTGCTACAAAATCTAGTTCTACGATTTTTCTTGTTATTCACAATCACATATTCAAATTGATAAGTTGATTGTTTTCTTTTTCATTTTCTTTTTTATTCACATTTATTAAATCAATATAAGACACACGCATTATTTAAACATAAAATATGTTGTTGTGTTTTTTTTTTTAATGAAGATAGTAGTGCACTGCAAACACGGTGATCTTATTATAGACTATGCATGTACTGTCATTGACCTACTGTCGTATGGAAATTCGCGTGGAATATAAACGAATTGGAATCACGAACCAACAAGAGGTAATTAAAATATTTTAATATATTGACAGTTCAACTAAGTCATCATTTTGATTTAATCAGCGATTCTACAGACAAAACATTCTCTCTCTCTCTCTCTCTCTCTCTCTCTCTCTCTCTCTCTCTCTCTCTCTCTCTCTCTCTCTCTCTCTCTCTCTTTCTCTCTCTCTCTCTCTCTCTCTCTCTCTCTCTCTCTCTCTCTCTCTCTCTCTCTCTCTCTCTCTCTCTCTCTCTCTCTCCTAACATTGCCATCATTCATAAGTCCAGAGACATCGTCGTATGACACAAGCAAAAATCCACAACGCTTGTATTTTATTTTTCGTGTATTTTTTCTCCAGAGAGGGGGGGGGGGCTGGCGACCATTTGGACAGTTTTATATTTAATTATTAATACTCGATTAAAACGGGTTTCAGAAACAACAACAAAAGCTTAAAACACAATACAGTATGTGCGCATCGTAACCGACAAATTTAACATGTAGTCCTTGTGTCGTCTGACGATTGCAACTATGTATCATTGATATTATGAATACTATAGATAAATCCCAAGGAAAGCGTAAGCATAGGTTTACGAGGAAACAGAGTACTGTGGGTTACTTGGT